>CM077255.1:8168506-8898506 GCA_039654775.1 Spinibarbus caldwelli
ATAAATAAATAAATAAATTTAGGGCAAAATGTATGTCTTCCAAAATGTATTCATGTAACCTGAATTTTGAATTAATATGTACAAATATATACAAATATATAAATAAAATACATAAGCAGGGCAGAATGTACTATTTCCATAGTTTTTTTTTTTTTTAAACAGGTGTTTTTTTTGTTTTTTTTACTGGTGTTGAATTTTGCACTTCATTGCATTGTGGTTTAGGGTTAAATGTCCGTAAAATTAATGGATAATGTCTTGGCAGAAAATTACCAGTGGTTTTTATTTATTTATTTATTTATATATTAGGGTTGTCAAAAATTAAAAAAAAATGTGATTATTATATAAATTTTTCTTTGTGTTAAATGTGCCTGTAAATATATATATTTTTTGTTTTAAAATATAAAGAATTTAAATAAACACTGTGTACTTAAAGAAGCTCATAATCTCAGTGTTTCCCTCAGCAAACAAGAAAAAAAAATTGTGATGTGGTGGTGTTGTGTGTGTATATATATGAATTATGAGAAAACCGTATGTTGTTGTTGTTGCTGTTAAATTAAAAATATTAATATCAATATTTCTTTCTGTTGAAATGTGCCTCAAAATATAACATTTTTGTTTTAAAATGTATAATTAAAATACTAAAAATAATTTAAAAAAACCCCAAAATGTTACATATATTTATATGCATATGTTAATATCATTATTGTAGACACAGTAAATAAATATATCGCTTATATATTTATTTAACATGAGTATCTGCTCTGGTTTTTATTTGCACTTTGAGCATTGCTTGTAATGCACCTTGGATTGAATTTACACTGTAATGCAAGTTGACAGTGACACTTTCTAGGCTGACATCTGGCTCAGGTTACAGACCTTTCTCTAAAGAGAGTGCGCTCCCGTGACTTTGAGATGTGTATGTTTTATCTGTCTCTACCTCCATACGTTAACATGCACGCATACACACAGATGCAGACCGAGCACAGAAACATGGAATGGATGAGTTCATCTCCGCTAACCCCTGCAATTTTGACCACTCTTCGCTGTTTGAGATGGTTCAGCGGTTATCACTGGACCATAGACTCAACGATTCATACTCCTGCTTGGTAACCTAGTTTTATTCAGTTAGGGCTACACCTGTGCTGTTTATATTATCATATATAATCACATTTGCACTGCTGAAACTTCACCTTTTGTGTCTGATTGTGCTCCTCAGGGTTGGTTCAGTCCGGGTCAGGTGTTTGTGTTAGATGAGTACTGCGCCAGGTATGGAGTGCGAGGGTGTCACAGGCACCTGTGTTACCTGAATGACCTGCTGGAGAGGGCAGAGAAAGGGTCCATGATCGACCCCACACTACTGCACTACAGCTACGCCTTCTGCGCCTCCCATGTGCATGGCAACAGGTACCGCTGATCTCACACTCTTTATCTATTTCTCACACCGTCTCTTTAACACCCGCTTCATTTCATTCTCATTTGTAACCACATTAATTCTCCAATCATTTATCTCTCATGTTCTCTCTTTGTTATTCATCCTACTCTCACCTGAAGTTCTGTCTTTACACCTCCCCCTAAAATCACTCCATCCCTCTTCACTGTCCTGCCTTTTTATCTCTCTATACATCCACTTTCTACACATGGGCAGAAACAGAGGTAAAGTAAGAGCACAAACTCTCTTTTGGCTGCCAAAGGACTCGTTCTCCTGTGTTTCATAGAAACCCCATTCTTTCTCCTGAAAGCTTTGTGGTAGGTCACAGGTAATAATGCTTCTCTCCCAGAATCCAACAGTAGTTTCACTGCTTTTACTAGAAGCTCAAGTTGCCTCATTACCTGGTTCACAGGAGTCCTCAAAGTCTGTAACTACCCTTTAAACAAGTTTTCTTTCTGTGATTATTTAGTTTTTCAGTGTTTTTTGAGGTATATTTATTTGAGATATACATATTATCTATTTAAAATAAATACAAAATATGTAACTAAAAATTATAAATATGCATTTAAATATTATACATAATTATTACATTTTTAAAACACATTTTAATAATTATACACAAAATGATTTGAAAGAATGAATAAACAAACAATCAAACTTTGTATAGTCACAATTTTGTACATTTTAAATAAGTCCTGATTCCTTCAGCATGTGGCTAATTTATAAGCAGTATATAGTGGACTTCTGACCCCTATTCACTTCTTTCTCACCTATACTTTTATTTTATTCTTGTGTAATATTCAGTTTCTAATTAGACATGATCTTTTCGTCTTATTTTTGTCTGAAACTATATTTTTATTCTCATGGTTATTTCCATTATTACTTGCATGATTTATATGATTTTTCTTCTTCTTTTATTTCTCACTTACCCTCACACCATCTTCTGATAACCTTTGTGAATGTGCACCTTTTTAAATGCATGTGTGTGTATGGGATATGAAGCCAAAGAGTGAATGAGCTACTAAAATGGCCCATGTCAGAGACCGAGCTGCTTAGTTCTCTGTTTCCCTCCCCTCCTGAGCCCTTGACCCCCTCTAAGAAAGAGAACAAAATCATGGATGTCTGGAGAAAAAGGGAGTCTAAGTCGCAGGTGCTCACAGGCCCCAGAAGGTGAGAATGTTAATGCAGCCCACTGTTTTTGAGTGTGGATTAGCATCCTGCCTTCAGCCTATGAAACTGAGGGAAGATGGCAATTAAGTTAAATTTCTTCTTTCTTCTGTGTGTGAGATTACCTGTTCCATTGTGTGTAATTTTATACTTATTTCTTATTTGTGAACGTGCAAGGTAGAATTTCTACACATTCTAATTTTTTAATTCCTTTTTTAATTAAATAGTATATTATTTTCTTTTTTTATATTTGTACTGTTGTTGTAATTATGTTTTATTTGATCAAATTTTAGAATTATTTTAATATTTAATCACCTTCTAGGAATTATTTTCTTAGAAGAACGACTTACAAGATTTTCAGTCTAGTCTCAGACTTTTGGCCACCACTTTATGTGTGAATGTGTATCTGTGTGAGGGAGAGAGAGAAAAGTGAGGGTGAGGCAGGGAAACAGAAAGTGATAGACATGTGTCGAACCAGTGAGAAACATGCAGGGTAAAGAGAGAGAGAGATGAGGGACACTATGGATGGTGCCTTAAGGTCATGGCTGACAGGATGACAGGTCATCGCTCTGTCTCTCCATCTCTCTTTCCAAACTGTCCAAGGCCTCACTCCAGCCTGTCTACTTGTGCCAAAACCTCACGTCCAGCCAACCACGCTCTTTATAACTGACATGGCCCTCAACCTGAACCTCTTGGCATTGGACTTGTATACTGATATATATTTAAAGCCAAATAATCTACAAGTGTTACAGATAGTGACTGTGGATCTCTAATGTTGTTTGACATGATGCTACTGTGCCATTACCATCTCTGGATATTAGTCTCATATCACACTATTATAAATATTCATGATGCCGTTTAATGTTACTAAAAGGTGAAATGGTACATATGTAAAAAATAAATAAATAAATATTAGCATGGTCCAATGTCGAAAAACATGTTTTGGACATTAGAATCTATTTTTGGTTTTGTAGTTTTGTTTCATTTTTGTGTGTTGTTTTGGTTTTTGTTTTATGTGTCTTTTTTTTTGTTTTGTTTTGTTTTTATTTTGTTGTTTTTTGTTTTTGGGGTTGTGTGTTTTTTCTTTTATTTTTAGTTTTTTGTGTTTTGTTTGTCTTTAGTAGTTGTTTCATTGTGTTTTGTGTGCTCATTTTGTTTTTCTTTAGTTTTGCTTTGTTTTAGTTTTTTGTTGTGTGTTTTGTTTTTCTTCAGTTTTGCTTTACGTTTTTTTGTTTCGTGTTTTGTTTTTCTTTAGTTTTTACTTTGTTTTTGTTTTGTTTTCCTTTAGTTTTGCATTGTTTTTGTTTTGTTTTTCTTTAGTTTTGCTTTGTTTTTGTTTTGTTTTGTTTTTTGTTGTTTGTTTTGTTTTCAGTTTTGCTTTGTTTGTTTTTTCTTGTGTGTTTTGTTTTTCTTTAATTTTGCTTTGTTTTTGTTTTGTTTTTTTGTTGTGTGTTTTGTTTTTCTTTAGATTTTCTGACACACAGAGGGAAAGGATTTTTTTTTGGCTGGGCCGTCTTTTATCCATCAGTTTTGTTGTGACACACAGCTAGAACTGAAACACACTCACAGCCGACGTATGTCACCTGCACGCAGTTTAACACAAACACGCACACTCTTATGCAGAATGTGACTAAAGGGCCAGGCTCCTTATCGTTTGTGACATGGTAGACGGAAGGAGGGCTGTGAGCAGAGTGTATGTGACAGTGGAGGCGTGGGTCGCTGTGACAGCGGTTTGAGGAGCAGGAGACATGACACGCTCCTCGTCGGTCCGCTCCCCATGTCAGCCCAGCGCATGCTGAAGGACAGCGGGGAAAAGCAAGGGAGGAGGGGCAAGGATTTCAGGGGGGACCACCACGGCTGTCACACCAGACGGGGTCCATCGCTTGGTGGGGGGTTTTCGGGGGGAGGTTGGTGACCGGGTCGCCCCTTCTTGTTCACCAAAATACCTTAAAAGCTTCCACTGTTGTACACGTCAGCTAGACGTGAGAGGTGTAGATGTCTAGTATGATGCTCAAATCAGTTAGGTTGGACAGTTTTGCATCAGTTGCATGGATATCAGCATCTTAAAATAAGCATTTTAAATTTCTGTGTGTTTATAAAACAGTAAATGGTAATGGGCATCATGGTAATTTGTCTAATAAGCTTAGGAGTGCCACTAGACATATAAGGTGAACTGTTTCCCACAGCCACCCTCTGTTATGGAGTCACAATAAGAAACCTGTGAGTGTGTATGCAGTGAGAGGTTGAACTCCTTAGTGCTGTTAACAGGGGGCTGTGGTAATTTGTAGTGTCTTTGTATTGCAGAGGACTCTTTATTTGACCATGGACTGGGAGGGGGGAGTTTAGGCCTTCCCAAAAAGTCTTGCCTGAGGACGGGATGACACACACAGAGACACACATTTAGACATACACACTAGGAATTCGTTTCACACTAGGAATCCGTTCATAATGCACAGTGCAGTTGCACATATTGTTGAAAGAGTCTGGGCAGATATCACTAGAAAATGTATGCAAAAGTCTCTTTTAAATCTTTTATTTTTTTTTCCCTGTGGTCGACAAAAATGTCACATTAATTGCACCAGGCAAGTAGCAATATCTAATTTGCATAAGGTTTTTGCTCACAAATACTTGCAAAAGTGAATTCACCACAGAGCATTTACACATATGAACATAAATGCATATGTAAATACACAAATAAAGAGCTGGGGCTTTTTCAGAAGATAAAAGTAGTGTCATATTCTCACTTTTTTTCTTTTTTCCTCTTTCTCTTTAATAATATATGTGGTTAATTAAAAAGTTGAGCAGTTTGTCTGAATCTCTCATTAACACATACCTTTTAAAGAGGTTGAATGGAAAATTATTTATAGTTCTTGTATAAAAGTCATGTGTCTGGCCTGTTTTGGACCCTATGTTTGTATCTGTGAGCCTTGTTACCCTAATGAGACAAGCAGTTGCATTCATTTGTGTGTTTGTGTGTGTTTCACCTCAGGCCTGATGGAATCGGTACTGTCACAGTAGAAGAGAAGGAACGGTTCGAGGAGATCAAAGAACGACTGCGCGTGCTGCTCGAAAACCAGATCACACACTTCAGGTACATATATACCACCGTATTAACAGCTAGAGATAATAATGGAATATGTGGTATATGTATATGTATATATGTATGTATTTTATTTTAATTTTCAAAGTAGTGTGAAACTGCTAAATGCAATGTATATGTAAATGTTGCGTGATACTAATTGTGTGATGACTGGATATAGTGATGAAACAGGATATATATTTTTTCCCCAACAAATTTAAAATGGAATGTATAATGTCTCATTTCTCAATGTTTCAAAGCAGTTTTAAACACTTTTACATTTTCTCTCTAAAGGTATTGCTTTCCGTTTGGACGCCCAGAAGGAGCCTTAAAAGCCACGCTGTCACTGCTTGAGAGGGTACTATTTTACACACACACACACACACACACACACACACACACACACACTTGTTTCGCTATCCTTGTGGGGACATTCATAGGCGTAATGGTTTTTCTACTGTACAGACCGTATATTCTATTGCCCTACACCAACCCTACACCTAAACTTAGCCCTCACAGGAGACTTTTTGCATTTTTAGATTTTCAAAAAACTTCATTCTGTGTGATTTATTAGCTTGTTTACCCGTGGGGACCTCAATTTAGGTCCCCACCGTGACACAAGTCCCCATGAGTCTGTGTATTCAGGTTTAAGTCCCCACCTGAATAGAAAAACAGGTACACACACACACACACACACACAAATATGCATCTACTCTCTAATTTGGTTTTGCAGGTCTTAATGAAGGACATTGTGACATCTGTACCTCAGGACGAGGTGAAGACAGTGATCCGTAAATGTCTGGAGCAGGCAGCTTTAGTGAACTATCAGCGTCTCTCAGAATATGCCAAGGTGGAAGGTAGGAGGCACATATACCAGTTTTGCAGGGTTTCTTCTCCTCTCTGTGCTGTCTTCAGTAATATAGCACTTGACATATTCCTCTCTTAGAAACAGTCTTAACAACAGTGATGCTCAACTAACCAGTATTCCATGGAGGCAATGCTGAAATGCCACTGATGATTGTTTTTTCATAAAAGGAATGCGTACAATGGAGCAGTAGTTAACTGGTGGTGTGTGTAATGGTTTTTATGTTGTCTTATCTCTACTAGTCTTCTAAGATACTTGAGATAATCGTCCTGTAGTTATATATATGCATATAATATCTTTATAATAATAATAGAAATGTTTTTGAATAGGTCTTGTTGGTCCAGGTTTGTTTTAGTTCTTTCTAGCAGATTATAGAGTAAAAATGCATTCAATTCCCCCTCTCAAACCCTGGCCTCAATGCCATATTGTTCTGTTCAATGGTTTCTTGCTGCCCTCTGCGGATGTTTGCCTCTTTCCTGTGGTTTAGCTTTTAGGTCTAGAAGTACTGTACAGCAACAAATACACTTTTCCTTTCCAGCTCTTCATCACCTTTCTAGCTCCCCTGCTTCATATGTTTATTGCAGAATTGCTGCATTTTTACTAGCTTTCTTTGTGTCTTTTTTCCTCTTTCTTTCTCTTTCTACCTCTTTATCTCTCTCTCACTCTGCTCCCTCCCTCTGCGCTTTCCTCTTGTTTATTGGCTTTTCTTCTTATTTGGAGCCCTCTCTTGTTGAGCCAGTTTGAGAAGCCAATATACAGTGCAAAGCTGGATTGCCCACTCAAGCAACACACAATTGTGTGTTGTAAGTGAGACGGTTTCTTTCATAGACATGGACAGCTAGACCTTACACACAGGTGGTCTTTGTCAAATAATAGCCATGTTTATTTTGTCTGGAATGTATTTTTATTTTTTTTTTAATATTTCTTTTTCCAAGTAATTTCCAATGACTGTCCATGTCCTTGAAGAAATATGACTGGGCACTGCAGATACTGAAGGAGAAGCCCTTAGTATCTGTTTGCCAAATGATGTCAGTGTTGTTCCCTATTGATTGCTGACCACTAAACTGAATGTGAATTTTGTACTAACCCAAACTAACCAATAGCTTGCAACACACTCACAAGTCTTTCCAGAGACTTCCAAAGACGTTCAGCTGGATTAATTTAAATGCAGAGCTAATGGTAGAAATCAACAGAATAGCTCAAATCTGCAAGTCTGAAGTGACTAAACCAATTTTTTTTCACCAAAACTGTTTACAATGAATCCAGTGCCGTTTTTTGTCATTCTAAAAATAGTTCATGCACTACCCGTCAAAAGTTTGGAATAAATGTTTTTGAAACAAGTCGCTTAAAAAAAAAAAAATAATAAAAAAAGTAAAAAATAAAAAAATAAAAATGAAAGAAAGAAAGAAAAGAAATTAATACTTCTGTAAGGACACATAAAACTGTTAAAAAGTAACAGTACATTTAAAATACATTTAAAATATTTCAAATAAATACTGTTCATTTGAACTTTCTATTCATCCAAGAATCATTAAAAATATTACAGTTTTCACAAAAATATTAAACAGCAAAAACTGTTTTCAACACTGATAATAAAAATAAGCATTATTAATAATTGAGCATCAAATCAGAACATTACAACTGATTTCTGAAGGATCATGTGACACTGAAGACTAAAAAAACAGGCATTATAAATTAAATATTTCACAATATTACTGTCTTTACTGTATTTTTGATCAAAATCATAAATGGAGCCTTGGTGAGGATAAGCGACTTCTTTCAAAAACACAAAATATTTTAATTATTACAAACTTTTGACCGGTAGTCTATATCTGAATAAAAATAAAAATAATCAATAGTGATTATTGTTACAATAATATGTTTAAGACTTGATTTGAGGGAGTTTATAGAGCTTTATCACTAATAATTTTGAGATGCAGTAGATCAGTTAAAAGGCTTTTTGCCAACCCTGCTGGGCAACTTTGCATGCCACTAAATTTGGTCAAAAGCCCCTTAGTGCACATGCAGCCGTTGTGCTTCTTTCTCTCTCTTTCTCCTCTGACCCCTTGCTCTTGCATGCCCCGATCCTCTTTTATAGGGAAAAAGAGAGAAATGTATGAGCATCCTGTCTTCTGTTTGGCGTCACAAGTGATGGATTTAACCATTCGTGAGTACCCTGCTCATCTGGAGCCACTCCATCACTTCCGCCACCCCTCTTTGTTTTCTTTTCTCGTTTTTTCGTTTTCAAGCACTTTCACAAGCGGTTATTCCCTGATCGGCACCATCCTCTTCTCTTGCTTGCAGCCTGCTTGCCTTTTTCTTTGAGTTTGTCACTTGGATCTTAGGTTGAGTGATTCAGCCACAGGTCTTCCTGTCGCTTTGATCAGACCATCCCGTCCAGCTGAGTCAGTGTGGCAGCTGTTCTTTCTGTTTTCTGCTTATTCTTTCTGTTTGTGACTTGAATGCATTTTTACTTTGCTTTTGTGTAAGTCACTCCTCCCCTCCTTTGTCCCTTTATTGATGTGTCCCAGGTTTACAGTATTGGTCAGGTTCAGAGTGAACAAAAATAATTCACATCATCTCCAACCCAGGAACAAAACAGGGATTCTGACGCAGTTTTCAGACACATTGTGTTTTTAATCATGTTTTCAACCATGTGTGCAGTATGCTCTTGTCTGTTATCAACTACAACAGCTTATCACTGTGCGTCTTCACTGTTTTTCTGTCTATGATTTGGTTTATTGTTTCTGTCTTTGGTCAAACTAGGTTTCAGGCATGTTTAAGGTCTACAATAGTAAAAAGCAGGGGTGTAAAGTACTTGAGTAATTGTACTTTATTGCTATATGGGAATTTGTGCTTTACTGAAGTACTGTATTTACACTGAAGTTTTCGAGGGAAGATCTAAATGGATGATTATACTCTGAAGATCTAAACAAAATGGTAAAAAGTAGAAAGTACTTATTTCACAGGTCTATGCGGTTAAAATTTTTGTGCTGCTTAATATTTTTGTAGAAATCTAAATCAAGTTTTTCAGCATTTCCTTGAATAGAAAGTTCAAAAGATCAGCATCTGAATTTTTTTGAACAAAATAAAATTCTTTACAGTCATAAATGCATCCTTGCTGGATAAAATTATTGATTTCTTTCCAAAACACAGTATTGTAACTTTTTTAATTTAATTTAAAAACAGCCAACAGAATTCATTTTTAATCAGCAACAAAATAGCCTTTCAAGCAATTATTAATTGTTAGTTAATGTATTTAATTAGCTAATAATCACTGTCCAAATAGCTCCTGCCAAATTTTAAGTTTTGAGGGTATAAATTTCATCACTTTATTTTTTACTTTTTAAAACTACACTGATAAAACATGGAAACCTTTTTATGTTCACTGCTTTTATGCTGTAAATGCACCTCTGTTTAAAAAAAGGTTTAAACAACCTAAAACAACCACTCCGGTAGAGTTTCTTTCACACAGTCGCTCATGGAGTGATAGTGGACCGCGAGTCTTTCACTATTAGACAGGCCTGTCCTTGAATGCCTCTTTGTTTCTTCTTCTTTCCTTCTCTTTCTACTTCCCCATCAGATCTCACATCTGAAACAAAATGAAAGCTTATCCCTTCTTCCTTTTCTCTTTCCCCTTCTTTCTCCCTTCCCTCTTCCTTTCTTCTTCTCTTTCTTTCTTTTTAGTAGAGAAATCTCAGAGGGATCAGAAGGATGCAGGTGACATCTTTTGTCTGACTTAATATTAAAATCATTTTAAAATAGCCCCAAACCCTTCCCCGAGCTCTAAACATAACCAACTCACAGCATTCACATGGCACGATTAGCAGACATAAAGGTAACCATGAGAATGTTGGGACAACTTTATGCCAATGTCTCCTACAGTTTAAACATTGCATCTAAATGAAGATGCATTTTCCATGAGCTGGTAAGAGCTTTATGTATGCATTACCAGTATATGGAACATGCAGACCGAGTATTCCTTTAATTCTTAAACTTCCAAGAATCTAAATAAATAAATAATAATAAATAAAAAATAGAAAATTGTTTGCCTGTGTTAATTACAATTAAAGTGATACTCTCTCTGCACCAAGTGTGTGATTAAAGTAACACTTTACTATAAGATTCAATTCTTTAACATTAGTTAATGCATTAGATATCATCAACTTGCAATGAATACTTTTTTTTACAGGATTTATTAATCTAGGTTAGATTAATACATTTGTTGTATATTAAAATATATATAATTAATGCATATAAATATGTACTACTTCACAATACACATTTCATTATACACATTTGTTCACAGAACAAATTAGCATTAACCCAGATTAATAAATGTTGTAATGTTGTTTATTCTACTTAAGGCTAATGTTAACAAACTGAACCTTAGTGTAAAGTGTTACAGAAAAATCTCTAATGGGTCAAATAGCAATACTGATGCACTGTTAATGATTTTTTCAGTTCACATCATACTGCTGATTTTCCATTGGAGTAAATATGGTGACATGACGTCACCATCTGTGTGTGGTGGTTTCTGAAACCTTTACAAAAATATCAGAAAAATGCATTTATTTCATCTACAAAGTACAGTACATGTCGTGGATTGGTTTAGAAACTCTCCATTCATGTCTTAAATTAGGGAAATCAGGTATTTCAAAAGTCTTTTTGGATGCTTTTGAAAAATAATCCAAATGTCAAAATGCTAATGGCACATTCTGTTCATTGCTATTGAAGTACCTGATTTTGCACTAGTACATGACATTTCGTCCCTGCATGGACAGTAACCCTTTAAAAGGCCACAAATATTATATTTTTTTGAAAATCTTCAGTCCTACTGAAGGAGCAGAAGATGACTGACATACAATTAGAGGAAAGGTCAGAGGGTTAATTCACATTTAGGGGGCGTGTGCTTTGTGTTTAGTGATGAAAGCACTGTTGACTGAGAGGGGGGTGTGACTCTTCAAAATGATGGTAATTGTTTTGACATTTGTCACACAGCAAATGACTTCACTTCCTAGTTCCTCTGTCTTTATGTTCCTCCATCAAAGTGCCACATTTCACAGTCAAAAAAAAAAGACAATGCTGAAAGATCTCAAAAACTGACAGCACAAACAAATCTTTGTTCAAAACCAACAGCATCCACACAAACATAAAAACACCCTCTCAGCCAAAGTTGAAGCATTATTAGTTATAAAAACATGTATCCATACACCATGGTCTCATAAATGTCTGTTTACTTTGCAATCCCATCCTTAACCAACAATAATGAACCGTTTGCCTCATATTGTGTGTATTCATTATGCTGAAGACCACTGAACATATATCCATTTTCACAGCAGTCCACTGTATAACTAGTATATGAATTCTTTAATTTCATACTCTGTTATTTACAATCAACTCTTATTGTTCTTCGTGTCAAAAAATTAAGGGTACATTTAAGTATGACATGTTTAAGAGAGAGGTGCTGCCAGCTTGTATTGACAGAGAGAGGTAGGAAATGAGATGACATAAATTCCTGCATGTGCTGAACATTATGCATGATGACTATAACATATTTGTTGTCGTTTTTATCCTTTCTTTTTCCTCAGTTCCTTGGTTTGACTCATTATACTTGCATTGCTCTTTATTGACTCATTATGGTTCGTGTCTACAGAGCTGAGTGTTGACAGAGTGTCAAGATTATGCTAAGTCGTTAACTAAGACAGCAGAGTTGATATATGCAGCAGTTAATTTGTGGTTCATCAAGTCAGTTTTTTTTTTTCCAGAGAGTACATTTATGAAATTCAAATGAAAATTTAGACATAATCCTGAACTTTACATATCTCTTACCTGCTCTGTAATTTTAATTGTCTTCTAAATTTTTTGTCTTCATAGCAGATATGTTTATGAAGTGATATTCTTCGGAAAAGGATTTAAATTAAATACTATTTAATTCACTGTTAAAATGTAAGGTATTTTTCTGCTTTGCAGACAGTATATATTAAGTTTAAAAATCACACAAAGTTACATGCAGTTTACTTTAGGCATCAGACAGGCTGAGGAATGTCCAGTGTTTTCTGTGTGTGTGTGCTTGTCTGTATGTCTGTATTAACTGTTGTACCTTTGTGCCTCAGAAAATGTAGGGCGCTTAGTCACACCTGCCAAAAAGCTTGAGGACACGCTCCGTCTGGCCGAGCTGGTCATAGAGGTGCTCCAGCAGAATGAGGAACATCATGCAGAGGTGAATGTGCCAGACATTACATGGTAGACATATGACATGCTTAAATACACAAGGATGAAAAGAAATATGTCAGGCGGATAGTTACGTGAAAACAATGCTGATTCAATAATAAGACCTCAGAACAAGTTAAGATGTTTTCAAAAATGGTTCCTCAATGGCTGCTAGCACTATTTAGGTAACATTCCCCATTAGAGCAGCTGTCATCCTCTCACAGACAACAGCAGAATATATGTGTGTTTTTGTGTTTTTAAATTATGTGCTCCGCAGGCTGCACGCCCAAGTACGGGAGGTCAGGCGGTACAGTATTTTTTATTTTTATTTTTTATTTTTTGCTGTCATCAGTAGCGTACCCTGCTCTTGCATGCCAGCCTCGTGATCTGGCCTGCCCTGGAAGAGGCATTACATGGGCATAGCAAATCAGGAGCCAGGCACCTGCAGGGTGGCTTTGTTTAATTTCAGTTCAGTTCAGTTCATTCTAAGTTTATTAATTAAAGAATTCAATTCAGAACTGGATGGATGGATGGATGGATGGATGGATGGATGGATAGATAGATAGATAGATAGATAGATAGATAGATAGATAGATAGATAGATAGATAGATAGAATTAACTGAATTAACTGAACTGAAATTACTGTCACATTGACTGAGTACATTCCAGTTTGAAGGCATCTTAGTCAATGGACAAAATTACTACAGTTGTGCTTATTTATTCACCTTCATTTCAGTTTATTTCAACTCTGTTATTCTGTTTTTTATTTTCTTTTATTTTCTTTTGTAAATTCCATTTACACTTCTAGTGCCAGGTTCATTAAACCGTTAAAGGAATAGTTCACCCAAAAGTCATTAAGAAAAAAAAGAGGATATTTTGAATTATGTCTTATTGTTTTTTTTTTGTTTTTTTTTTTTCTTCGTCTGTCTGTTTGTTTGTTGTCCATACAATGAAAGTCAGTGGGGTCCAATGTTGGTTGGGACCACACTGACTCTAATTATATAAACAAAAAGATTATTCAAAATATCTGCCTACAGAAATGGCTACAGGCAGGGCCGGATTTATGCATATGCATTCTAGGCACGTGCCTATGCTCGCTCTTCCAGAGGGGTCCCAGACACAATGAAGAGATATATAATATTTTTTGTTATACTATGGGATATCTAAAACAGTAAAAGAACTAAAACCCCAGAAGACATTGAGCAAATAACTATAACAAACAATAGGGTAACAATGACAAGCTATTTCCATGTCTTCCTCCTTTTTTATGTACAGAAATCGCACTTTCTTTCTCCCGTTCTGTCTCACAGACACACACACAGTACAGACATGCACTCGCGCTGGACACACGCAGACAGAAACTTGTTGTCAGATCTGAAGCTGCCCCGCGAATTTATCAATTATAATAGTTGCACAGCTGAAAAGCTACGTGACATTTCTCAGTAGCAAAGTTCTTGAAGCAGTTCAAACTGAAGATTCGCTATTAGTAGACGCTGCTACTGCTGAACACTGCTGAGAGACACACAGACGCAGGTATTCACACCCACTTAAAGGGATACTCCACCTCAACATGAAAATTTTGTCATTAATCACTTACTCCCATGTCGTTCCAAACCCGTAAAAGCTTTGTTCGTCTTCCGAACACAATTTAAGATATTTTGGATGAAAACTGGGAGGCTTTGTGACTGTCCCATTGACTGCCAAGTAAATTGCACTGTCAAGGCACAGAAAAGTATAAAAATAACATCTTCAAAATAGTCCATCTGCCATCAATCTGAATTTTATGAAGCGACGAGAATACTCTTTGTATGCAAAGAAAATAAAAATAACGACATTTATTCAACAATTCGTCTCCTCGCTATTTTCTGTCATCAGTAACGCATGGATACGTGGTTTCCGTTCAAATCAAAGCGTAAATAAACGTACAATACGTATCCATGCGTTACTGATGACAGAGAATAGCGTACGCACTTTGCATCCATCGGATGCTCTCCAAAATGGCGCTACGCTGACACAGAGAGACAGAGAGGAGGCGAATTGTTGAATAAATGCTGTTATTTTTATTTTCTTTGCATACAAAAAGTATTCTCGTCGTTTTGTAAAATTCAAATTGAACCACTGATGGCAGATGGACTATTTTGACGATGTTTTTTATACTTTTCTGGGCCTTGACAGTGCAATATACTTGGCAGTCAATGGGACAGTCACAAGTCTCCCGGTTTTCATCCAAAATATCTTAAATTGTGTTCCGAAGACGAACGAAGCTTTTACGGGTTTGGAACGACATGGGGGTAAGTGATTAATGACAAAATTTTCATTTTGGGGTGGAGTATCCCTTTAATCTCTCTCTCTCCCTCTCCCTCTCCCTCTCTTTTGTCTCTCTTTAATAACTGCGTTAGCCTGCATATCAATAGCTTAAGCCTCTGTTATTGGCTCTAAAATAACGTTTTGGAATTTGCAACGGAAGGTTTGGGAAGAGGTGCGTAACAAATTAGCTAGTTCAACACACACGAGATTTCAAGGCTGAAACATGTCAAATGTTTTGAAACAAATCATCTGAACAATTGATGTGGGATTGTGACTCCACAGGCCGTTAAAATTATTGGAGAAATAATGCACTCCTGAAGTGGTTATGTGGCCATGTCGCCACGCCTAATGGAATGGTCTTTCTCAGTTCTCAAACATATTAAGAACTACATTAGATTTTTATTGACTGAACGCAAGTGCTTATTGTGATAGAAAACACTGTCACGGTTTCCACTGATTAAGAAATATTTTAGTTTGCTTGGGTGGTAATATTAGGCCTATTATATTAATAGGGATGGGGGGCCCAAAAATTTGTTTTGCCTATGTCACAAAAACATGTAAATCCGGCCCTGGCTACAGGTTTGGAACAACATAGTCATACTTTACTCACCAGAATTATTTTTGGGTGGCTTATCCCTTTAAGCACATAAAACCGTTTTAAATTAACATGTCCACTAAAATGCATGGGATTGTTAATGGTATTTTACATAGTTCAGTCATTTATCATGCCACTAAAATTGCATGTTCAAATGTAAACATGCATCATGTACATGCACAAAATAATTGAATAAATCTGGAAAATTGATGGACGTACATATATTTGTGGCGTCACTGACAATTGCAGATGCCAAAACCTAGAATATTTACAAGTGTACCAAAGTGTCTTAAGCATAAGAGTTAATTATTAAACATTATTTCTTGTATTTGTTTGCTTCCTTTTGATCAATATCACTGTCAATCATTCTATACTATTTTCACATTCTTTTTCAATTGCATTTTAAAGCCCTTTAATGCTGAAGCATTTATGAACTATATATATATATATATATATATATATATATATATATATATATATATATATATATATATAATCAAGTACTCAATCCAAAACAAAGACCGAAGAAAATCTCACGTAACTCTCACTGTTTTTCATGACTTGTTTGTTGGCTGGAAAACGTTGGACAGGGTAAAGAGGTATGTAGACCCTAGAGTCCCCCTCCATGTGCATGTTGCAGTCCCTGCACCATGGATGGAGGGATTTTCACCTTTTTCCCCTAATTTCGTCCTCCCCATCTCTGCCTGGACACCCCATCCTTCCCCTGGTCAGCTGTCCCTGTGGAGCGTTGAGCAAGTTGCTTGTGTTTCCACAAGCACAAGGGGACAGTGCTTCACTTGTGGAAGCAGACACCCCAAAAAACCTCAATGAAAATGAGACTGGTCTCATTTTCACCCTTGCACAACCCCAATAATATTCAAACTCTCCTCTGTTTTGTGTCTTTCAGCTTGGTTTGGTCTGCTAGCTTCACTTACCAGCTCTGACTACAAATATAAAACTGTAACAAATGCACTTCTCTGTGTTTTTTTGGGGAGAGATGTTGCAAGAAAACAAAATGGTCACAAAAATACTAGTATGAAAAGTTTGAGTGGTCAGTGACAACAGCATGCCTTTTTAAAGGAGAGGAAGCCATGATCTACATGTAACTCTTCATTTGTTTAACACGCTTGATGCATATCTACAGGCCAGATGTGTTACACACAGCAGCGCGGTTGGATCAGCAGCAGAGGAATCTCACTTACAGAAGACATAATTACACTCTTAAAAATAAATTCAGTAGAAACCTTTGTGCAATGGAAAGGTTCCATGGATGTTTAAGGTTCTTCATGGAACCAACAACGCCAATAAAGAACTTTTATGTTTAAGAGTGTATTTAAAATGATTTTGTTTTGAACAGAGAAATAATGCTAATAAGTACCGAGATTGTGTTGCTAATCACTGCTGCTGCTGCATGCTGGGAATTTTTTTGTTACAAAGGCATAAATTCCTGTGCATGGACTTCACATCTGCAAAATGCAAAGTAAATATAGGATGTACTTTAAAAATGAAGTAGACATTAGCTGTGCCTTTTTAGAAGAGGGAGTAGCATGAGAGTTTTAATGCATGAGATAAGCTCATGACACTCCACAGACACAAAGATGAAAAATTCCATCACTGGACAGTCTGGCATAAATCTCAAAACTGTTTGACCAGCGTAAATTTTATAGATCTGTGGACTGCCATGCCCTTACATATAAGAAAAAGGACTGAACTTCAGTGTATGTCTTTATATAACAAGGGTGATTTTATTTTTACTTTAATTTCCCCCTTTTTTCTGGCTCTTGTGTTGCCTCTGTCTCTCTTTCTCTCGCTGCAGGCATTTGCATGGTGGTCAGATTTGATGGTTGAACATGCCGAGACATTTCTGTCTCTATATGCTGTGGACATGGACGCGGCACTGGAGGTCCAACCACCAGACAGCTGGGACAGCTTCCCTCTCTTTCAGCTGCTCAATGACTTCCTGCGCATTGACTGTGAGTATTTACAATGATCTTTTCTGGACAGGTCCATATATTTTATAACTTATTAAATAAATGAATATTCTAGTTTAAATACCATGTAATTTCTGTTGACACTATATGTGTCTAATATACTGTCAGAAACATTCTTTCAGACGTTCAGGAATTTATTTTAATTAATATATAAATATCAAGAGAGAGCAAGAGAATAATCATGGTTATCATAAATGAAAAAAATGAAATGAATGAAATAGGAAATTGTCATATCTACAGTCCATAATTGCATATTTGTGATGTTGCATGCCTGCAATAGGTTACAAATTGCAACAAAGCGGAGCTTTAAGAGACAATATAGAAGAATTAAGGGCCCAATAGCGAACCCTGCAGGGGGTCGAACCAACACATTGAATGTAAAGAGTTTGCTCAAGGCCTTATCACGTCTCTAATGAACTGAAGTCAATGGGGTGCTGTCCATGGTGCTAAAGCCACGCTGCCATGGGCTGCAGTTGACTAATTATCCTAGTGGCATTCTTTGCACAGCTTGACAGGTTGTTGTCTGGTAACCTATTCTTGATATTGGATTGCTTTTTCTGCTGGGAGAGCTAGAGCTTGAGGAAGCAAGAGTATGTGTACTGTGCTTGTATTTATTTGCTTGTTAGCTTGCTTTTTGTTTGTATTTGTTTATTTTTGTTCTTCTGTCTCTTCTCCTCTTCTTCTATGAGAGATTGTGTCTTAATAATATCTTGAATTAAAAAAATGGGATTATTCTTAATATTCTCTTTAAAGAAGGGAGCAAAGATAGTCTTTTATAGATGGTCTGTTTTTCATCATTCCAGCAGAGAAAGACCAGAATTTTTTTATTTTTTTATTTTTTTTGAGAACTCTTCTTAACCCTTTAATGCCCATTATGTCATATTTGATATGCAAATTTTTAAGAGCTCTAAATTATAAACATGATCATAAACATAATTATACATCATACTTCATAAATCATCATAAACATGATTATAAACATCTGATTCATGTTTTAAACTTTTTTAGCAAGTAAAAGGCCTTTTAGTATAATTCTGAAAACATCCACCTTCATGTCGTGTCACGTTCTTTTGCTGCAAAATCTTTGCTGATTTTATAACATAAACATAATCTTTTACATTGTTAGTAATATTTCAAAAACACTTATCTTTCTTTTTTTTTGAAAAATCATTTTTTCTTCAGTTTTTTTTTCTTCTTCTTTGAGTATTAGCTTCATATTCTCAATATATCATATATGAGCCATAAAAGCCTGATGCAATAAATTTGATACTTAACAAGAAACACACATGCAAACTTTTTAACTTTTTGTATTTTATTTTGTCTAAAGGTCCAATAAACTGTATTTTTTTTTTTGGCTTAACAGGGTTAAACACAATCTAGTGTCATCTAGTTCCCCAATCTAGCACCATGTAGTTCCCCACAAACCCACACACATATTACTCCTCGCTACAACACAGAGACATATCAACTCCCTCTGGCCTCCTCACACACAAGCACACTCGCATAAACACAAACACAAACACAAGCAAACACCATCGAGCGACAGCCTACAGCGTGCACTACATCTGTGGAACAGGACATTCAGCATGGAAGGTCACTATCGTCCTGTGCCTGTAGCACCGAGCTAGGCATGAAACAGCCTTAACACCAGACAGGCGCTAAAGCAGAAGCTATTCATGCTGCTAATGAGGTCTAAAACAGAGGAGCCTGGGAGACCCCACTGCCCTGGCCACTTGCTCGCGGACAAACACAGCCAAGTGTACAACCACCGCCGCTCAAGTGGCTAATTGGAACAGAGCAATCAGGGAAGCAAACAAACATGGCACCTACTGCGAAGGATCGACCTTGAGTACAGCAAGAGAGATAGTGAGAGAGCAAAGTGAGAGAAATAGAGATGCTATGACTACTATGCTTAGTCATTACATGCTAAAAAGAATGCATTTTCCACCAACACAGTAGACTTTCTTCAGTCTTCAATTCTCTTCACTTCAGTGTCACGGGATCCTAAAGAAATCATTTAAAAAAAATTATGAGAAAGTTTGTCACTAACTACTTGTGACTTTTTATTTTATTTTATTTTATTTTTGTCTGTTTTTGTGTTTACTTATTGTTTGCTGCTAAAGAGTTTAAATAGCATCTAGACAGGTCCCAAATTTTAATGAAAAGGTTGCGAAAATTGCAACCCATATTAGATAAATCAAAAATAAAACCACTCATATAATATTTAGTTTGATCTCCTAAAATGAACAAAAATAGTCAGGCCTTATTACATGATGTATCCTGTTGAAAGTGCCATAACACTTTAATGTTTTGCCACATTCATTTTCAGATTTGCTTAGTCACACATTTTCTGCTGTTACTACTGTATGTCAGCAGTCATTCATTCTGTTCTTTATCTCTTTCCCACTTTTTGTTTTCACTATTTCAGATAATCTATGTAATGGGAAGTTTCATAAGCACCTGCAAGACCTGTTTGCCCCTCTGGTGGTGAGGTATGTGGATCTAATGGAGTCCTCCATTGCTCAGTCCATACACAGAGGATTTGAACGAGAGTCTTGGGAACCTGTCAAGTAAGAAAACACTTTTTCACTTTAAACGTTTATTATAAAGATGTTAATTCAGTGCAGTTATAAAAATGCAAATGCATGCTTGGCCTTCCGCAGTCTCACCATTTACACAGCTAAATGGATTCCAACAGAATGAAAAAGAACTCAAAGGTTTTCGTCAGTCTTTTTTTAGCACTTGTCTACTTGGTTTTTAACAGTTTAAAAGTAATTATTTTCAAGATTCAGGTTTTGTTTCTTTAATTCCAGCCCTGCTTGTTGAACTTGACAAGCATTCTTACATGATTCCCAAATATACAAGTCATCAGAATAACTTGGAATCACTCAACAAAGCAACATAAGACAAAGTGTGTGACTGTAAGAATGCAAATTGAATCAACAATCTGCAGTTCAGCAGAAACAAAAGTGTGTGTTTTCTCGTAAAAACAGAGCCAAAGTGGTGATGATGTGATTCACTCCTTCTCATGTGTACTTCTCATCTCTACAACACCATCTTATCTCTGAATTAATTCTTCATCTTGTGCTCTAAACACACTGTACATAATGCTGTTTCTGTATCACCCCCACTTTCTTCTGTGCATCTACATCACTGCATTCTTTTTTTCTGTGTTTTTTCCTTTTCCACAGGAGTTTAACAAGTAATCTGCCCAGTGTCAACCTACCAAATGTGAATCTACAAATGCCTAAAGTACCAAATCTACCAGTGTCAGTTAATCTGCCACCAATGCAAATGCCTAGCTTTTCCACCCCCAACTGGATTCCGGGTTTATCTGATACTGAGTGTGTACTGAGTCTGTACCAGATTCTAATGCATGCATGCGTGGCCTTAGCATGAACATATCGTCTACTGAATTCCAATTCGAACTCACCCCAGATCAATTGTAGATATAGGTTTCGTTTGAAGGTTTTCATGTGGAAAGTCTTACAGTTGTAAGAAAAAGTTTTTGAACTCTTTGCAGTTGAAGACTTCAGAATTTCTAAAATGACATTATGGAACATCACAACATTTTACAATATATATATATATATATATATATATATATATATATATATATATATATATATATATATATATATATATGTAACATTTCTGTGTTTACAATCAAAAAATGTTTGTGTTTAGGGATATTGTCATGTGTCATAATGCACATAAAGGGCAATAAACACAAACAGATGCTTTGACATTCTGCTTTAGATAAACAGATGCTGTGCAAGAGGCCAGTATCTCACTTGTTGAATTTTTTGTTTGTTTGTTTTTTGTGTAGGTAAATACGGTTTAATTTTTATTATTATTATTATTATTATTGGATCATATGATAGTGTTTTTTATATTTACAATTTTACCTAGTTCATTTTAGTCTTAGGAGAAGATTGGTAATTTGGGGATTCTTTTGCGCATTTTTATCTTCTGGGTTTAAAATCAACATTATGTCAGTAAAGTTAGTTACTTTTTTAATAGCTTGTTGTGTAACAAGCTAGTTTTAAAAGGCTTAGTATAGAGCATCTTAATTAAAAGTTTGAGTAGTTTGTAACTTGGCAAAGTACAATTTTCAAAGTATGCACATACAAAAAAAAAAAAAAAAATTAATGAAGCATTGCATGTTGACTCACATGAAGATAACATTATAGTAGTAATATAAAATCAAATTTCCAAATAGTTCACAAATGTTTTCTTAAAACTGTACATGCAGAATCAGCTACTTTCTTTACATGTGTGGAAATTTTCTATATATTGCCTATGAATTAAGAATTTGTGAATTAGGGAGTTGACAGAGGTGCGCCAAGGGAATTTTAGCTTATATTTAGACATGATAATTAAAAACCGATTCTCCAAACCTTAGCATATTACCACTTTCCAGACGAGAGTGAAATACCTTCCACGCTGCATGTGTTGGAAAAAAAATTACGCGTGTACACACGCAGACATAATTACGCATGCTGAGTGAGACTCGGTGTAAATATTCCATCTCTAAGGTGTAATAGTGGGTAAACACCAAAGGTTTCCAAAACTGGATGACGCCACCACAATATATTAGTATCTGTCTTGGCATGTCAGACTTAAGCTTAAATTATTTCAACTTTGTTGAATTTAGTGTTTATAAATTTCAGTTATGTTATGTTTCAGGCTAAGGCCACATTATGGAAACAGCCCATAGACAATTTTTAACCCAAAAAGCCCTACGCATGTTGAAGGGTTGAAAGATACAAATAACACACTATAAAATATATGCTCATGTTTTACTAGCTAAATATTAAAGCTGAAGTGTGTCATACTTCTGCACTAGCGGTACCAAACAGAATCACAAAAATAACTAGCAGGGAACAATTTGTTAAATGTTGGTTGGACTTGTCTTAAGTCTGAAGAGGTTTAACACTGCTAAATATTGCTACTTGATTGCCAAGGTATTTCGGATGGATGGTTGCAATGTGTTCTGTGTGGACACATTAATGTCAAGCCAACATAAAAACTATTTATGTTGTCTTTGTTCAGCCATGCCCCAAATTCATGCATTGGACAAGCCAATGCTGTTAATTTTAGCTGCTAAAACAAAAAGATTGCAGTTTTGTTTGATACCACGAGTAGCAGAAATTACACACTTCACCTTTAACAAAATTATTTACAATATCATGGTCATGTTATCTGGTCATGAATAAGTAATACTTCTTTGGCATCTTGTATCTTTCCAACATCTTCCTCCTTTCCCTTTTTCTATTAGAATAGAGCAGGATACAGTTGTCCTTCCTCTTTCCTCTTGCTGTATTTGAGGTGTAATGGGTCCTAGAGTAGTAGCACTCCAGATGTAGCCTTTTTTAGGATGTAGGGTGTCATACTGAGGGAGATCACCCCCATCCCACTTTTGATCCTGTCCTGTTTCCCTCATCTACAGTGTGACAGACAATGCTCTGAAGTGATATAAACGCTTCAGAGAAACAGGCATCTGCTTTCAGTAGAAACCAAATATAAGACTTTAAAAGGACTGGTTGTGTGAGAAACTCAAACTGCATTGTTTCTCACAACAGTCATTTTTGGTGTTTTTCACACGATGGCTTAACATTCTAATTTGGTCAGTTTTAATTGAGTATCCTGTTTCATTAGTTTTTTTTTTTTTTTTTTTTTTTAATTGCATTCCAGAACATTTTACTACCATTTTTTTTTTATTCAACATTTTCATTGCAAATTATATTATCAGCACAACAGTTTCAATGAAAAATGTAATTAAAAATATTTTAGAATTTCTATATTAGTTAAGAGACTTTGTATATATAATTTTTTAAAAACTTTTTTAATCATGTAGGAAAATAATGCATTTCATAAAGTAGAAAATATAAATAAATGTATAATATATAAATATGCAAATATTATATATTGATTATGAAATTTACATGTTTTAGTAAGCCTTTCAAATATATTTTGATTGAATTTTATATAGTGTCATAATAAATATATAACTAACTAAATAAAATATTGAAACAATTAATTATTGATTATTGGTCAGTATCAGTCTTTCTTTTATTTATCTTTTTTTATCTTTTATTTATCAACATACACTCACATACAGCAGTAGAAGGATGTATAGAAATATATATCCTTCTACTGCTGTATGTGAGTGTCTGTTGAGTCTGAGACCCTAATTTTAGCAGAACTGGGTATAAATGAATCAGGTGTGAAAGCTCCTACAGAGTCTTCTAACTAAATCTGGCTTCAGTGTGAAGCTCTCATTGCTTCAGTTGATCCTAAAATATGTTTCCACTGAAGATGCCTTGGCCTGCTGGCTGTTTGAGGACTCATACTCAGGCTGTAAGGAATGGAGTGAGAGTCAGTCTCTGTTTTCTTCATTCATTTCTTCAGACCATGTGGCCTTATAATTGGCTCCATCCAAACAGATCTATGCCTTTAGTCAGATCAGTTGAAAGTCTGGGACTGTAGCTTCTCCTGCCACTTCATACACATACAGCCTTTATTTGTAATCTTGCAATTCTCCTTTGACATCACTGTGCATGTTTTATCTTTCCTGTACTCAAACAACCAGGCCTAACTGGTTATCATTTTGTTTTAGGATTAACCATTTATTTTTTCCATGGAACGATCGTCAATGAGGTTGATCTGAAGCCATCAGAGCACCTCTGCAACGATCGGGAAGTGGAAAAAATAACTAAACTGAATGTGTCACCCTGGAGTGTGGACTTGAAACAGGTTTTGTCTCCTTTAAAAAAAAAACCCTGCCCTTTGACCTTCCTACTTCCTGACCTTGGAGCTTTCCCTTCTTGATATACAGCTTTGATTAAAGTAACTTACTGTATATCTTTCTGACTCTCCTCTGCACATGTCCTGGTGTTGGCAGTAATGGATCAGGGACATCAGAAGACTTGTTTTGGAAGCTGGATGCATTGCAGACATTCATCAAAGACCTGCACTGGCCAGAAGAAGAGTTTGCCAAGCACTTGGAGAGCCGACTCAAACTCATGTCCAGTGACATGATCGAGTCCTGTGTAAAAAGGTGAGATTTGAAAACATTGTTGACAGTTGACAGTACAGAATATTCGGTAATATTATCAATTTGACTGCACTGACACTATCAAATGAGAACATAGCTTGAACTGAATTGAGCTGGATGGTGACACTACTTTATTGTCAAATCAAATTAATTTCATAACTGCCCAATCTTGCAGCATCAACACCGTTACTGAACTGACTCAAGCTGAATAACAACACTATTGACTTCTGTAGAGCTGATTATAGCCGAATTGAACTTGTTTCATAATTAACTTTACACAGTTACTGAACTGACTTAAGCTTTACAACATAATTTGAATTTGTCTCATATTTGATGAACTTTGCAACATTAATAATGTAATTTTCCTGTATGAAGCTGCTTCAAAACAATCTGTATTGTATAAAGCGCCATATAATTGACTTCACTGTTGCTTTTTTGACAGTGGACACTTTAGTTTTTCAAGACAGATTTTGGTTTGTCCTACTGTGTGACATGCTAAACTCTATCCAAATAAAAATTTTGTTAATTATTTTTTATTATTATTAATATGACACCATATTAATTGAGAGACTACATCCTCAATTAGTAGTAATTTCACTTTAGTACACAGTACATATAAGTAGTGAAATCATTTTTGTAAAATCTGATGGCTTTTCCATTTGAATAACAGAAAAAGGGCTGGCTGATTTGTAGTGTGCAAGCCCACATTTGTAATCCTTTTACTTATTTTGAGGATGTCAAGCAGGACGTCTTCTTAGCTGCATTCTTCTAGTCACTCTTAAGGCGTGATAAACTCTTTGTCATGCTTGCTGTATGTAATGTCATGGTAATTTGCTGATTCAACAGATCTGGCTTAGCAAGTAAAATAATCCACAACTTTTCCTCTTGCAATCCACACAAAGAATTTTTAATATGCTAAAAATGTGGAAAATAAAAGACTAATTTATGCATTTTATCTATTTATTTACTTATTTATTTAGATTTTTTATTGCATCTCAGTCATCATCAAGTTAACATTCAACATTTTGGCTATATCTACTGTACCACTAAAAATGCCAGTTGCTACTGAGAGGTTAATGCAGAAACTCTAAATTACTGCCATATATTTTGTCTTGTTTCCTGACTTTTTGACGATCCTACCCCATTCTGAATTACCAAAGCAACCAGTCAGAATGCGGTCTCCCTTTTGTCCTTTCAGAACCAGAGCAGCCTTTGAGGTGAAGTTGCAGAAGAGTCCACGCACTACAGATTTTCGTGTCCCCCAGTCCATATGCACCATGTTCAATGTCATGGTGGATGCCAAGGCCCAATCAGCCAAACTATGTGCCATGGAGCTCAGCCAAGAGGTAGACAACACCAACATATGTATCTTCCTGTTCTCACTTACATCCTTATACACATGTTCTCTTTCTCTCTATCTTTCTCATCACTGCAAACATACACTTTCTCTGCCACAATTTCCAGTACAACACCTTCATAATGTGCTGATCTGCATACATCTTAGATTGAATATGAATTTATATTAAGTCCATTATTCTGTAGTCTTTTGAATTGCATGTATTCATCATATGCACCAGCCTATAATATATACAGTAGGTATATATGAATTGAACGTTGTTTTTTAAATGTGTATACACACATATTCTCTATGATTGCAAATATATAATTTAAATGTATTTACTGCAGTAGATCTGAATGATTCACCAGCATGGCAATTTTTCCATTGTTTCTGAATTTTAATTTAATTTGACTCTGTGCTGGAATGAGACGTTTTCTTTTTCTCTCTGTTGCTCTCTAATTGTCACTGTCACCTTGTCTGCTGTATCTTTCTTTTCATCCCTTTTCTCAATCTTGTGAAAGTTTGTTAGAGAATGGGTAAGTGTGGCTAACAATTCAATTGAATTCTCACCTTTATGTCCCAAAGGTATAATTAGCAATCCTAGCAGTTTCCCCCAGTCCTGTGACACTTAAATTGTTTTGATTATATTACCATATGTGATAGCTGCTTCTGAATATACATGTGCTAGAAGTGAGACATCTCATATCCGTAGCATCTTGAGACAGGTAATGATCTGAACTGAATTAATTACCCAGACGTATTTAATATGGGGTAAATGGAGACAAAAGGATTGAGTTTGCACAGATTATCCCAGGTGAAAACCACCAAACAGCTCAAGAAAGCTTGTTGCAATTTCTGCTCATTATGTCTTTCTTTTCCAGAGACAGTACCACTCGCAAATTGACAATCTCATCGAGGAGACGGTGAAAGAAATGATTACTTTACTCGTGGCAAAGGTAGCATTTAAGGAAAACAATATTCCTAAATTATGTTTTGATATCTACATACAATTGCTTTATTAAAAAAGATAAGTAAAACAGAAAAGCAGACTTTAATTTTATAAATCATACTGTTTGTCTTTTTCTATTCATTATTAAATCTCTTAAAAGTCATAGCATGTAAATAATTATCAATTAAGATAATTTTACATTTTTGAAAGCCAATATATTCTATTTTTTATTTTTTTTCTGTTTTACAGTTTGTTGTGATCCTAGAGAGTGTTCTGGCGAAGTTGTCACGTTACGATGAAGGCACACTTTTTTCCTCCTTCCTGTCATTTACAGTGAGAACAAACAGTGGCTTAATTTATTAACAAGCTCAGACAATTTTAATAAGAATCTCTTACTTGTGCACAAGATGTTTTCACTTAAAATTCATTATTTCAACTGATAATTTATTCTTAAATTAAAAATTAGCTTTATCTTAACTTCTAAAGATGTTATCTTTCACTTTGCAATATTGTATAAGTAAAATATCCATATTTAAATGATTATTTTAATAAAAATTTTAACATTAATTTTTATGTCCCTTTTATTTGTAGGTAAAAGCTGCTTCAAAATATGTGGACGTACCTGTAAGTGACAGCAGGATTTTTTTTTTCTCAAACAAACAGTTAATTGTTTATAAATCAACCTATTCTTAAGTTGTTCATCAGTCAGTTTATACATTTCTTATTTCTTATAGACATGAAAGCTCAGTACATATTAGTTTGGATAATTCATTAATAGTATGTTACACTTTGTTTTCAATAGCCATGTAATAGCTTTAAGATACGGCTAGTAATTACCATGGCCTGCTGTGCAGATGGCCATCTCTTAGCCCCAAATGGCCATTCATATGTATGTGGGAGAGAGTCGTCTCTGTGAAGCTCTCCCCTCTGCAGCAGACAGTGTGATGTGTGTGTTGTGCAACAAAAGCCCATCGTGAAGATGCCGCTGGGTCCAACTCATTGCATTCAGCATCACATCACTGAGTTTCCTTCAACTGCCAACACATTTGGTCACGACGCGAGGCTTTTTAAATTAAAACCCTGTCAATGAATGCCGGAAGCGTCTTCTCGCTGTCTTTCTCCCTCTCTTTATCCTTCTGCTGATGATCTGAGGGTCAGCAAATCTTATGTTTCCATGGTAATTGTTTGCTTAATACACAAAATTATGTCTGACAAACTTGCTTATTTGCACCCTTTGAAAGGACCCATAGATGTGTGAAGTAAGTTCAATTTACAGCGTCTGACAATTACCAATTCTGATGACCTTCATATGCCTGCTGGCAAAAGAAGTGTTTAATTCTCCTCTGAGGCCGAGCAGGGGGGCAAACACCCCAGATGATTTACTCTGGGTTGGTTATACACTTGCTGTTTTGTTGAATAGAATCGCATTAATCAAATAACATTGTTCTCCTGCCGGTCTGTTCAGACCTCAGACTTTGACAGTGACAGCTCATTTTGCACACCTCAGGTTTTGACTATTAGACGTCTAAGAAAATGAGAAAGAAAACACTTTTCGTCTGGTTGTCAGGTGAAATATAATTTGCTAATTTAACAGTAGACAGTAACTTTGCTACTGTACAAAGTAGTCACCATGAGCGTTACATTAGCATAACAGTACATATTTCAGAACAGTGCAGTAAGCAAAATTTCAGTCAAATTTTGTCAATAGTGTAACAATGTATGAAGCACAGCACACACAGAAGTCACTTTCAAATCAAGTAGTTTTCTGGTTGATAGTGTGGCAAAATCGCATGACCAACTTGATCCTGATGCAAAATCTTTCATCTTCATGTGAAATTCCAGATCGCATGGATTCCTTTTGAAATTACTTACTGAACAGCTGTAAATGTGACTGCATTCTCTGTTATAAAACCTAGTGAGCTGTTTATATTGATAGCATTTTAAAGAAACAGTTCAACCAGAAATGAACATTTGAACATTTGTACACCCTCCAGGGCCATCCAAGATGTAATGGATTAGTGTGATGTTTTTATCAGCAGTTTTGACTCTCATTCTGATGGCACCCATTCACTACAGAGGATCCATTGGTGAGCAAGTGATGTAATGCTAAATTCTCCAAATCTGTTCTGATAAACAAACAAACTCATCTACATCTTGGATAGCATTTTCATTTTTGGGTAAACTGTTCCCTTTAAGGTATCAAAAGTTTTTTTTTTTTTTAAACTTAAGCATACTGAAAATTCTATTGTTGTAGTTATTTGTGTAGTCCAAATGTAGATTGTTCCAATTCAGTCACCTATGAGGTTCCATGATGTTTAGGATGCTGCAAATATAGGTCGCTCACAAGGTTTAGGAGCAGAGCTGTTGTATGCTAATATTTAAATTACATTAAGCAGTAATACATCTTTCTCTTTCTTTCTTTCCTTCATCTGCAGAAACCTGGGATGGATGTTGCCGACTGCTATGTGACATTCGTCCGCCACTCTCAGGATGTCTTGAGGGACAAGGTCAATGAGGAGATGTATATAGAAAGGTTATTTGATGTAAGTAATGGCTGTCTTCTCCCTCTGTGAAGGGGGAGGCCCTCCAAAATGTGACATAACAGCCAGCTAGGAGGGATAAGTCACATTTTGAGATCTGCTTGTCTCTCTTTCTCAGTTAATTTCTCTATCTTTTATCCTTTGACTTTATCTCTTGCACTGCTTTCTCTGGCTTAACCTTTCCTCTCTGGTTTGCAGTGCTGTGTGTATTCCTGAATGTTCTGGCTGTAATATTCCCTTTGCTCTGCTTGTTATTCCTAGTGCAACATTCTGGAGGAGGATTATCTTAAGATGTGTTCTCACACAAAGGGGCATGCAGATGTGAGCTTAAGCAGTTCAAGCTACCTACAACACACTGCAATCAAAGACAGAAACTCAGAATCTACGTATGACTACATAGACGTAGCTATGTTTTGAAAGGTATAAATACATTACAGACCTTTTAATTAAAGGTTCTGCTTATTAAGAATAGCTTGTGGTTCGATGAAGAGAACAGTGAAGTAGATCTTGACATAATATTTTTTTTTATTATTTTGTTTGTTTGTTTGTTTGTTTTTTTCCCCAAGATTTCAACATACACTTCCATTCAAAGGTTTGGGGTCAATAAGAAAAAGACAAAAAAAAAAAAAAATACTCAGAAAGTATGCAGTAAATTTATCAAATGTGACAGTAAAGACATTTATAATGTTACAAAAGATTTCTATATCAAATAAATGTTTAACATTCTGTTTCTATTTTCTATAAATATGTATCACTGTTTCTACAAAAATAATAAGCAGCACAACTGCTTTCTAAATTAATAATAAGAAAAAAATGTTTCTTGAGCAGCAAATCAGCATATTAGAATGACTGGAGTAATGGCTACTGAAAATTCAGCTTTGTGTTACAGGAATAAATTACATTTTAAAATTTATTAAAATACAAAACAAGTTTTTAAAACTAAAATAATAAAAATTTTTACTGTATTTTTTATGTAACAAAATGCAGACCTGGTTAGCATAAGACTTCAGCATATTAGAATTATTTGTGAAGGACACCGAAGACTGGAGTAATGGCTAATGAAAATTCAGATTTGCATCACAGGAATAAATTACATTTTACAATTGATTAAAATACACAAGTATTTAAAATTAAAATAATATACTTTTTTACTGTATTTTTGATGCAACAAATTCAGACCTGGTGAGCATAGGACTTCCTTATTATAAAAATAAAATGTTACAGTCCAAATTTTTGAATGGTAGTGAAAATATGTGAGAGATGTTTATATTTTCTCAAAATCTTGAAGTAAAGATATACACACACACACACACACACACACACACACACACATATATATATATTAGCCATTACAATGTCCTTTTTTTCTCTCTGTCTCCAAGAAAGCAACTTTTGTTATGTCAAGATCTTGAAAAGATGAGAAAAAATGTCATCTTAGGGCTTCCATAGAAACCAAACAAATTGGACATACTAAAAGCGTCAGAGTGTGATGGATATTGTTTTGTTCATTTTAGCTGATAGTTGGGGCAGGGGATGTTATAAAGGCAACTGCCCTATTTCCGGTGTAAATCTCCCACTAAGGAGATCCAAATAGAGAGAAGCCCTCCAAACCTTGGGCTTATTGTGATAAAGGCTTAAAGAAAAGGAAAGAATGAGGGAAAACACTGAGGGCAAGAAAGAGGAGTTGAATAAGTAACACTGAAGGGGAGGGCACACAATGGAGAACACCGTCTTAAGGGATGGCCAGGGCCATCATGTTGGTTATAATCCTTTTGTGCTGTCTGTAGACCAGTTTGTTAAGTGTGTGTTGTTGGAGAGGTGTGTTTGCATTGTGTGGCTAAAGACTTGTGTTTATATTCAGAAAGAAAGCCAGAACGGGAGCGCCGATCTGGGATCAAATTTCCTGTCCGTTTGCTTGACGTTGCTCCTTGTGAACTCAGGACAAACTGATCCGAAAACAGCACTCCCGCTCTGAAAAGCTTTGTGAATATGGCTCCTCGTGTCATATGTGAACAATTCAAGTAAGAATCCTGATCGTGGTTCGTCATTGACTTTCACTGATCAGTAGTCTTACTATGAGATGCTTGAAACATATGAGCTCTGGTTTTTCGAGTGTCCTACAGCTTGAATCTGCTGCTGTATGCTAGCTTGTCCTGGTTTTACTTGGGTTTTGCAATGCCTAACTATCTTTCTCCCCTCCTGGAGGGTGTCTGAAAAGATCCTGTGTTCGTTTCTTTGTTCATTCGCTTGGAATGAGATGGTGTCGCTTATTTTCCATTTGCATTGTGCATTTGCGTTCATTTCCTCGAATGCAAACAAGAAAAAGATCCCATCTGCCTTGTTTTTCCTACCCTCTCATTTCATTTCTCCATTTTCCTTTCATGTTTTTCCACCTCTTTTCTTGCTCTCTCTCTCTGAGCCTGAACCGAAATGAAACTTATCCTTCCTGTCAAGTTGTTTTTGTCACATTATGCCAAGTGGCGATATTCAGAGTCAAATAATCTTCCTTTGTACATCTACTAGCATGGCCCATGTCCTCAGAGACTCAGCTCCTACATGCACTTACACACATCCATCCACACAGCCAACCAGCCAGCTCGCCCTCCCCAACCTCCTGCCCCACCGCCGTCAACCCCAGATGGGCACGCATGGCACACATCTCCCCTCTCCACCCGCTCAAGTGGTCGGGCCTCTGTAGTTAGTTGAAAAAGACAACATGTGTGCATGCATACACACATGCACGTCTCACACACGTTAACACGCACACTCTGGTCCTCACTGTTATGCTAAACAGCCATTGAAATAGCACCGCTCTTTATCGGGGGCTCCAGGCAACCTGCTCAAATGTTTTCTTGTTACTTTGTCATTTCACTTGTTAAAGATGTCATAACATCCTCCACAATGAGCCATAACACCACATGCTGTTGTTTTAAACCTGCTACACTCACCCTATTTAAAAAATGACATTCAGTTCGTTATAAAAAAAAAAAAAAAAGCATAGAGAGGAGATTATAGTATCGACGCCACTAATTAAATGGGTTTAAAAGAACAGCAGCCCCCCTTTTAATTTTTTTTTTTTTACTTTATCCGTTTTTGCTGATTTGGAAAACCACATTTGGTGCAAGGAAATTTTAAATACAAATATACATAAAAAATATTAAAAGAATGAAGAAATAGATTCGTCTTAACCAGCAAAAAAAAATTCAATTATAGCTATAAGATTCTTATTAAATTCCTGTTTTGCAGGGGTCACTATAAGTTGATACATATTAGTGTGTTTATTCAGACTAGCCAGTGAGATTGAAATAATTTAGAGTTTCTCTGAAATTTTATAATATGTTAATGATTAGTAATGAAAGAGACATATAATTAAGTTTGGACAGAGTTGCAATCACTACAGGGGCTGTTTTCTTCATCATTCATGCTGTATTGTGGTTTCTAATTTCTCTTTTTGTTTCTGAATCAGCCAAAATGTTGCTCTGACTTATTGACTCCAGTAGTCAGAATATTCTTGATGGCCTCCTCCCCTTTTACACTTTTTCATTTTTTGATTGTTTTAAGTAATCCGCTTTGAAATGATCTGTTAGGTGGGTGTAGTATAATTGCTTAGTGGTTCTTGGCTGGTTGTCATATTGAAGTATATGTGGCCCACGCTAAGCTTGGGTTAATTGGGGTCAAGGATGCTGATTTCTCACAGACAGAGATGACACATTGGCTGGAGTAAGAAGATTATACTTGCTGTTTGACTAATTCAAAATATGGCTGTGCTCTGCTTTCATAACAGCGTTTTATAATGCAGAAAAAGCGACCATATGGGATTAGGTATGAAAAATGAAAACAAAGAAAAATGGATGAAATTTTAGTCCAGTGATACGCATAAAAGGATGGAGTGTAAAATAATACTAGTAATTATTAGGAATTTTGAAATGATAATTTTGTTATTAAGTTTATTACTTCTGAGTTTAAAATTTTGTGGTAATTTAAGATCAATTAATTAAACTTTGAATTAAATATTAATAAAAAAAACATTAATGTTACAATTTCTTAATTTGTAAAGACGATTTATGTAATAAAAAAATATTTCAATAATGATTTTTACTTGCAAGCAGCTTGTTGCGACAAACGTCCGCTGTAATATTCATGAGTTCTGAGAAGATGGTGATTTTTAAGAAGTCCAAATAACAGATACAAGCTGCCTAAGAGCCAAATCATTTGCCAGTGGATGGATAAAGTTTGTTAAGTTCAGGAAAGAGGACCAGAGAGAGGGATAGAAAGGGAAGAGGGAGGGGGGGGGAGAAAATTAATTTATTTCACTCCGCCAGCCTGCCAGATCTTGAAAGAACAGCTGAGGAGAGCAGGATTAAGGCAGCTGTGCTTAACGTGAGGGCTCATCTGTCAGATTGGGGCGGAGCGCATAGATCATTGATTAAAAAAAGCCATCTCCAAATCCAGTGCTTCACTGATACCGCCGTCCTGCCCCGGCTCTTCAGTGTGTGTGTGCGTATGCATGCGTGTCTGAGTGCCAGCAGAGAGACTCAGATACACGGCAGATTACACACGTCAATTATACACTTAATCTGCTTCTGGAAGAGATTGCAGCCTACGCTCATTGATTGATTTGAAGTATTGCCGTTGACCTTGGCAGTTATGAGATCGTCGAGATTGCACTTTACGGTGACGGTTAATGCGGTTTAATCGTTCTGCTGCTGGATACTGCGAGGAACACACAAAGGGTTAGGGATACTGGAAAACAAGGCGGGTTTAGACTGAGCTGCTGCTTGTGTTGCATTTCGAAGACCTGTAATACCACTTCACTGTCTGGGACACTTAACCACTTTGCAGGTCCGGCTGAGCCAAGTGAACAGTTTAATCAACTTTAGCTAGCGCACAAACTTAATGCTGTGCATTCTGTGGTCCAAGAAAAATAGAAAGAAAAAATGAATCAAGGAAACAAGTTTGTAACAATAAATGCAGATTTTTTTATTATCAGTCAACTTTAGCTAGCACACAAACTTAATGCTGTGCGTTCTGTGGTCCAAGAAAAATAGATAGAAAAAAAATTAATCAAGGAAACAAGTTTGTAACAATACATGCTAATTTCTTTTTTATTATCTTTGTGTATTTTGAAATTGAATTGAATTTTATTTTTGTATTTCATTTTTTGTTTTGTGTTTTGTATTTTTTTTTTTTCTTTTGCTTTGCATTTTGTTTTGTTGTTTTGCAAAAGAACACTTTGATCTACAAACATGTAGAAAACATATTTTGGAAAAGAAAAGGCACATTTTCTTAAACATTTTTATCCAATTTAACCCTATCGCAACAATTTTGTTTTTGAAAATGTTTTTTGATTCTTGATTACGATATCCCGAACGACAACAAACAAAAATGTGTTTTTATTTTATTTATATATTTCACTGAAGCCTCTGATTGCATTTAGATAATCATCCTATATGGGAGGCGGATGTGTGCTTATTGTTTTTCTTTCCAGTTAATCCTTTTATTTTAGAGCTAAACCAATTCAAAAAGGAGCTTTAGATGTATAATCTGAACGCTAGTAGGTCAGTATGGAAAAAAAAGGCTAAAAGGGACCCAACAGGTCCTTTCACGGGTACTGTTCAAAACATGTTAAAGGGGTTTGGCTCTTTCAGAATGCAGGGCAGATGTTAGCGGTTCAGGTTTCTGATAATTACGGATGCCGAGGTGCTTTCTTTGTCGCTTACTGTGAACCGAGGCTAATTTGAATAAACCGGCAGCAACAACACTAACGGCTAGAGATTTTAGCAAAGTAAACGCGCAGCAGAAGAAGTGCATTCGAGCGCCATGGCTCTCAACTGGCTCTATTAGCCCTCTATTGGCTCTCTCTCCGTCTCTTGCTCTCCCCGTGACATATAAGTGAGGTATGGTGGCATTTGTTTGATTAACTTGTCTGACAAAAGTGACATCTGCTAGCGGGTTCATGTATACGAGAGGCTCAGCGCGGGTCCGCCTTTGTACATCTGTCAGCACAGAGGCAGGGGAAAAGGGTGAAAAGAAACAAATTGGTCCCAAAAAGCAGCCCATTCACCTTCTGCGCTCCCCCCTCCGGCCCCCTCCCACCCCTTAGCCATTCAGGTGCACCGCGGGGCTCTCAAGTGCTCGCTGGTTTATTCCATTTCGTTCCCCCCATTGAGGCCGAACCCCACAAGTGTTATGCTCCTCATTCCTGCTCGGCTCAATCCTCCCCTAAGCGTTCCTTTGTGAGCAGAATGGCTCACTTTGCCCTGGGACCAAACTCTCTCTCTCTCCCGGTCCTTTTTTTTTATCCCTCACCCCTTTTTCTTCATTGTGTTTACTCAATGACACGATCACAGGCTGTAATTCCCGCCGTTTAGTTCATTTCTACGAGCTACTTCTTTCGGAGCGTGTTTTTCTAAAGAAAGGCCCTGTTTGGACATTGTCACGCACAAGCACCGGTTTCAGTAGCAGAAACGCATTCCCTGCAATTATACTTTTTGATCGGCTCGTTCGTTTTGCGCCTCACCCAAAAAATTGCTCCAGACGCCATGCCGTTCAGTAGGTTATTCCTTCACTCGCACAAAAAACAGCATTAGAGACACTTAAAAGTGTAGCAGAGCTTGCTCAGAAACAGTAAGGGCTTGTTCCACTTAAGGATCCGGTGAGGCGTGCAAATCCCGAGCAGGGTTCTCTTTGTATCCACAACACAATCGCGAGCAGTTTGAAGCCCTTTCGCTTGCTGAGCCTGAAATTTTATTTTCAATCCCGCCATTCAGAAGCACCTATTTCTGGAGAGAAAGAGCGAGAGAAAGAGAGAGAGCGCGCTAATGCAGCAGCGCGTTGGAGGACCGCGTTTGGGGTCGCGTATTTCCTACACAACTTTTTTTCCGCAAGGTCGCGGGGTCCCGCGGCGGAGAGATAGCGAGCGCCAGGAGGCGTGGGGTCACCGGTGTGAGTTACCATGGTAATTGAGTTCAGTCATCAATGGACCTCCTCTCAGGAGGGATGAGGCGTACAATAACGGGCCGGTGGTGGCCGTGAACAGCAAGCAGGTAGGATTACCCCAAGCTTTTGTCCTAAGTGCATAATGTCTTGTAGTCAGATTTAAAGACTCCTCGGCCCCCAGGGCCTCCCTCTCTGGCCCGGCAAGGGGCCCGATTCACTCGCCTGGCCAGCAAGAAGGACGAGTGCCCTACGATCCGCTGGCCTGAGAGAGACGGCTCTATTAAGCGCAGACAAAGACGCAAAGAGTACCAGGAGAAAGGTTGGACGTTCGATTTTCATGTTTTTTGTTTGGGGTATTTTCTCGATTTTGAGAGGACAGGGAGCACGGGGAGGCACCGCTCTCCTGTTTTCATCTCCACCGGCCTGTCACTTTGCATTAACATCAGCGCTAACAACCATCATCATTCCATCCCTACTGCTAATTGCAGACACAGCTGGGTCCCAGCAGGAGCGCTTCTCAAACAGCCTAGGCCTCCGAGAGCAGGCCGAGTGGCGCGCACACACACACATTTACAGAGCCACTACCACCAGCAAGGGCAGAAAGAGGCAGAGTCACAGGTTGCTTGTAATCCCCCCATTACCCCCCACCGAGCCCCCGCCCCCTCCTCGGCATTCCTGCTTTTGTAAGAGTGTGTTTTTTCTAATCCATGCTCGCTCCTTACCAACTCTTTCTTTCTTCTGGTCCTCGCACAGGAGCCACTAGCCATCAGGTGCTTCAGGATTCACTAAAAGCGAGTCGTGAGCGTGTGTGTGTGTGTGTGGCTGTGACGGGGGTGGATGGATGTGCAACCTTACACTGAATTCTGTTTGTTACCCCCCTGCTAGGCGCTATGGCTTCCTGTAACATGTCAAAGGCGAGAGTGTGAACGCAAGCTTAGGAGCACGGCTTGTGCATGTGCGTGGTGTGGCAGGGGGCAGGAGGTCGCTCAGCCTTTCAGCACTCCCCGCTAGAGGTGTGGGGGCCCTGCAGATGTTCATGTGTGTTGTATCGGTAACCATAACGTACACGTCCAACACACACGCGTGTGTACACGCAGCCCTCGCGCTTTCCAATATCAGATGGAACTCGTTAGATGATCACAGATTTTTTTTTCTCTCCCATATCCGCTTCTTTCATTATGCATTCAGAGTCATGATACTCCTGTTTTGGCTAGCAGCTATTGCCAGCTTCCCGCTGCTCAATATCCAAAAAGTGCCACAGTACATAATATGCTCTCGGAGAGTCTTCTGTTTCTCTGCTGACAGCAGAACAATGTCCCACTGCCAGCACTGTTCATTTCACAACCAAGACCATAGAGGACGCGGTCTTACTGGACGAGTCTGTCATGAGTTCAAAATATTGATATTGCAGAATATATTATATGAATATATGTCTTTCTTGGCCTTGTGCATCATTTGATTCTGATTTGTCATCTGATTTGGTGCCCACAGCAGGGACTATAAAGTGGAACTCCTAAATTATTATAGCATTTTCAATTTTTTATATATGTTGATTATGTCATAAAGTGAATTGATGGTTTGCTAGTAATGAGTTTAAAGAAACAGTTCACCCAAAAATTAAAATGATCATCATTTACAAGTCATTCCAAACATTCTTTATTCTGTGGAACATAAAAGAAGATATTTAAGGATAAAAAAAAAAAAAGTTTTTTTTTTTTTTTGGTCTATACAATGAAGGTCAGTGGGGTCCAGTGTTGTTTTCACACTCGATCATAGTATAGGCAAAACCAGATTTCATTCTTCAAATCATTCATCAAAATATTCAAAATAGTCTTCTTTTGTGCTCCACAGAAAAAAGTCAGTCATACAGGTTTAGACTGACATGATTTTAGCAATTGATGACAGAATTTTTATTCGAGGGTGACTAAATCCTTTAAAATGATAGAGGACGGAGAGGTCACACTATTATAGGAACAAATTTAGAAGATACAGATTGAGCATGAGAGAAAGACTGAGTGTGAGAGAGAGCAGTTGCTCCAGGTCTGGCCTCCCTGTGGGGGTCCATCGCGGCCCGGCTGCCCAATCTTTCACAGGCACAGAGCACCAGCCCTCACAGAGCAACACCAAGCTCTGATTCACTGCAGGGATGAGCCACTAAACTCAAATCCTAAAACGCCCATTTGATTATTCGGACACACCTCAGTGGCATAATTTTACCAGTGTACCACTTAAACGCCAATGGATTGCACTACTTCTATTGTGTGTTAAACTGGTGGAAACATTGGAACAGTTGACTTAGCGAATTGTGTAATGTTTACTACTCGAGGCTTTTGACATCGTGAAAGTGCCTTTTTTAGATCATCACCAACAGAAGCATAATGCTTTTTCAAACTGAGAGCGCAAAGTGGATTTTGCATGTAACATCTATAAAACGTAAACTGTCAAGTGCGCTGCAGTTACCCAAGACACATCTCCTGTGTCTCCGGCTCGATTTGCTCAGCTCCTAAACCGTTGAGACTCAGTCAGCTCAGATTACCATCAGACCAGCTCGATCATAACTAATCAATTAGACTTCAAACGAGATCTTCCCCACGGTCCAACATCTGTAGCCCAAAAGCTAAGTGCGCTGGCTATTTAGGAGGTGCTTTGAGTTCAGTGAGTTTCACTGAGTAGAAATAGAGAACAACACGCTGAGACTAAGAGAGAGGAAGTCTCGTAAAAAAAGACCCTGAGCCACGGCTACATTAGCGAGCTCATTGTGACTGCGGTAAAGGCAACATGTCCGCTGGGAATGATGGATGTTTCTCCCTCAATGTGACAGAAAGTGCCACGCTTTGAAGCGCAGGCTGAGGGCAGGATTGTGGCTGGCTTAACATGGGCAACATCTCTCATGATCAGTGTCCAAAAGCAGCACAGAAAACAGCTGATGGGATCCGAAACTGTCAATTAGCAGTTCCTGGGTGGAGCTGTGGAGACAGGGAGAGGTTTGGGTGAGGATCATGACTGTGACAGAAGGATTTTCTCCAAGGCAGAGCTTGTTGGGACCTCTTTTATGAACAGCCCTCCTTGTAATGTCACCAATTTGCTCACAGTGCCTCTTTAAGCTCTGTTCTGCCAGTCATTTTCCTCCATATCCCTCTACAAGTGAAACTAGTTTACTTGACGCCAAATTTAGTAGAAGAAAACTCCTATCAGTCAAAAGTGAATAATTAAGATTTTGGGTATTATTGCAGTTAATGTTTTTGAAAGAAGTCACTTATGCTCACCAATGCTGCATTCATTTGATCAAAAATACAGTAAAAACAGTAATATTGTGAGACATGATCTTTCAGAAATTGTTCCAAAATGCAGATTTGCTGCTCAAGAAATATTTCTTATTATTATCAATGTTGAAAACAGGTTTTGTTGTTTGCTGTTCAGTATATTTGTGGAAACAATGATGCATTTTTCCAGGATTATTTGATGAATAGAAAGTTCAAAAGAACAGCATTTATTTGAAATAGAAATCTTTTGTAATATTATAAATGTCTGTAATGTCACTTGCTAAATTGCTGAATGAAAGTATTTAGTTATTTTCTTTGTTTCTTTTTTTGTTTCGTTTAGGTTTTTTACCCCAAATGTTTGAAGGTGGGTGTATCACAGTTTCCACAAAAATATTAAGCAGAAAAATATGGGATAAAAAATAATAAAACTGTGATAATAAATAATAAAAAATGTTTCTTGAGAACAAAATCTTAATTATACCAAACTTTTGACTGGTAGTGAATAGGTTGTCTATCTTTGTCACTGCTGATTCAAAAGTTGTGCTAGATCAGGTTGGTGAGTATTTTTAGATCTTGTACTAAAAGGATTTTCATTCACATAATCTGCTCTCTTGATACAAATCTACTGCCTACACTTGTACTGTATGTGTTTGTTGTGTTTTTGTAGATGTGTATTCCTATGTGTTTGTATGTGGCTGCATTTATATGTGTGTCTGTCTTTGCTGGAGAACAATGTATTTGTGTTTCAGCAATGGTACACCAGCACAATGAATCTCCTGGGCACCTGGCTGACAGACCGTATGGACCTGCAGTTGCATGTGTATCAGCTGAAAATCCTCATCAGAATTGTAAAGGTAAAAACTATGGCATCATTGACCACTAAAGTGTGGGTATTTTTGCATCTGAATTTAATGCAGAACAGCTGTAGATTCAAACCTCCCAAGTATGTGCAGGAAGTAATCGTAGCACAGTATTTGCACCAAATATACTTGTAAATACATGCTATATAAATATGCACATGCCTTCCAATCAGAGTCAGATTACAGAGGTGGATCAGCCAAGTGAAGGTAGTCTTCCTCTGCAGCTTGTTCTTGATTTTACAGCAACACGATTAACAGGATTTCATAGTATGACATTACACATTTATTTTTGTGCATAGGGCGAGCATAGATTAGGTTTAGTACTGCATGTGAAGAAGACCTCATTGTCATGGTTTTCCTCATCTATATATCTATATTATAAATAATACTTACATGACATTTGTACTTTTTAAACCCTGTTACCAAAATCAGTGACATTTTAAAATGATTTAAAAACCTGCATCTGCATGATTTTTATTTTCAGGAATAAGAATTAAATAAAATATTAAGAAAATTGATAAGAATAAACGAAACCTATAGGCAATAAGGTTGCAGGTTTATTTTGTACTTAGTAGGACTAGGTTTTTTTTTGTTTTTTTTTTAGAAGAAATTAATACTTTTATTCAGCAAGAATGTAGTCAATTGATCAAAATACAGTAAAGACTTCTATTTCAAAGAAACCTGGAATAAGATGACAGTTTCCACAAAAATACTAAGCAGAACAGCTTTTTTTCAACATTGATAATAGATGTTTCTTGAGCAGAAAATCAGCATATTAGAATGATTTCTGAAGGATCATGTGAGACTAAAGAATGGAGTAATGATGCTGAAAATTCAGCTTTGCTATCACAGCTTTAAATTACATTTTACAGTATTTTAATCAAATAAATGAAGCCTTGGTGAATATAAAAGATTTAAAAAAAAAAAAAAAAAAAGTTTTGAACTGTAGTGTACCTTATTCAGTAATTGAAGAAAATATCTGCTTGATCTTTTTTTCTTCCAATAACAGTAATAATAGGGTTGAAGTTTGAGCTTGGTGAATGTAGTCAACATTGCAGTTTAACATTTTAATGTTTAACTGTACCTACTTTTTATGCAAAGTTAAGATAGATAATAGTTTAATAGGGTCTACATATATAAAACAAACATGCTTACTGCTTCTAATGCTCAGAGAATGTAGTGCAACATCAAAGTTGTACCTATACTCATGAAAAGAGACAAAAAAAATAATTTTTTTTCCAAGTTTATATAACTAAGAACATGCACGCTAGATCCACTTCATGTTATTCCACTTCATGCCCCTATACCTATTCCCACAATTCTCTCTGTTTTTTGCAGAAAAAGTATCGTGATTTCCGACTTCAAGGTGTGTTGGATTCTACTCTGAACAGCAAGATGTATGAGACGGTGAGAAACAGGCTGATTCTAGAAGAGGCTACAGCATCTGTAAGAGAGGGAGGGATGCAAGGCATATCCATGAAGGACAGCGATGAGGAAGATGACTAGATCCTGCTGGAGACAGTTAGGTGTGGACAATTCGGTCAGCCATGTTTATCGTGGCCTAAAATGATGCATGTACACCACTGTCCATCACTCGTACATGTCTGGATGTTGTTAACGTCATGACAAATAAGGGACCAACTTCAATTAAAATTAAACAAAAAATACGAATCTCTATTCAGATGACAAAAACAAAAGCGTATATTAACCGAAATTAAAAGTTAATTGACAGTTTGATGTTTTTCTGGGGGGAAAAAATAAGTGAAATGTCTGAAATTCATTCCTAAATGTTTTTAAGCAATATGGAATACCATTTGTAAAAGATGTTGTGTGAGATGGTAAGGAATAATGCTCGTCGTGTCCCTGTTCAATGCAAATCCATATGGCGCTGCTTATGGTACATAACTGTGCATAGACCTTGTTTCTTTTGGAGTGTAGACCAACTGACATGATTGTATTAACTTGTTCAGATGTTTATATATGCAGCTGACTTCAAAAACATGTCAAAAATCCACAATGTGTTTTACACCTGAAATGTTTTGAGACACCTTTTTTTAATGAGTTAGGTAAGGTGATATGTTTGTAGCTGTATTTTAGAGACGCGATATATTCCCATAGCTTATTTGTGATATACGTCAATACTTTTTTATGTTTTTAAGCCATGCATAATTTAAAGAAAAAAAAATCAAAAATATATTTATTCTGTATTTGGTGGGGAGGGATCACAAGGAAGCTTTTTGTTTGTATCCTTTTTGTTTCTTTGCAACAAAGCATTTCCGATCCTTCTATTCGGATAGCCTCTAAACGCTTGCAGGTTTTCATCATTGCCACTGTTGTTTTGTGTATACAGCGCTTTATATTCCCCTCTGTGCAGTAGCTGCATGTCACAATTGTCAGAAATCTTATCCGAAAGCTTTTGATTTTGTGGAAAGTAACCGGTGGATTCATCTTGCGTCGGCCTTATGTACACCCACAGTTGGAATGCAAGAATCTGGGCTTATAAAAATAAAAGAATGCAAACTCATAACTTGTTTTTTGCTTTTAATTGAGTAATAAAGGTCACAATGTTTTATTCACCTTAGAAGTCTTTATACATAAAGTTACGCCCACTCAAAAGCAATACCTGCGTACGGCACAGGCTTCATTCGGTACTTACAGTAGCTATTATAAGTGAAGCACACAATACTTCAACCGTGACTTAACCTCTCCCCACACCCACCCACTTCCACCAAAAAGAAAAAAGTCTGAGATTAACATTTTGGGATTAAGTCATAGATCATCTTCAGTTCCTGTATTGCAGGACAGAAGGAGATTGACTGGCCAGAGATGACACAGACCAGTCCCAAGGCAGATCTTCTCAACCAGATTAACATTTTTCATATAAGATTTTCAAAACAAATCAGTCTGGTCTTCAAGACAGTAAGTATAAATTCAAGGGATTAGATATTATTACTGCGGCATATTAAATGAAGATAGAATATCTTAATTAGAACATAGATTGCTTGAAAACAAGTCCTCGAGGATGAGAAAAACAAGATGATATTTGAAATGATTACCTATTTTTACTACACAAAGTGAACACAGTTAATATTTGAATATCACTAACAAATTCCAACATTCTATACATTTATATTTAAATAAAGAGATCATATTTTAGACAGAAGTCCCAAGGAGGATAACAAATGTTAATTGAATATTAAAGGCTGCATTTATTTGATCAAAAATACAGTAATATTGTGAAACTGTATTACAATTTAATATAACTGTTTTCTATTGTAATTTAAAATATGATTTATTCCTTTGATGGCAAAAATGAACTTTCATCAGCCATTACCCAAATTATTTAAATATTCTGACTCAACACACATTATACTGTTATCAACAGTTGTGATGCTTAATATTTTTGTGTAAAAAATGAGTTTGAAAATGCTTTTACAACGAGCTGAATTTAAGAACTGGTGTGTTTTGCTGGAAAATGACATTTTTCTCTTCTTTGTGATCTATAAAGGTCTAGTGGTGATCGTACAGTATAATGCATCATTCAGCATTTACACATCATCTTGTTGAATGTGTCCACTGGCACATAATTGTTTAGTATAAACTGAGGTGAAGTGTTTCATTTAACCCCCTGGAGCACAGACTATGGGCAATAATGCAGCACTCAGAGCCAGAGAAAGGAATGGAGGAGCTTTAACTAGCAGATGGAAATTGCCTTTTCATCTCCTTACTCTTTCCGATCCGAACCCACGGATACAATTTGGTGTGTTGCTCGGCGCGGGGGCACAGGGCAGGGAAAGACAAATGAGAGAGGCCCGCCGCTAGAATATGTTCTCGTGGCCCGCCGCTGTGACCTAATTGTGGGAATGTACGCTTCCTCCGAGGCGCCACTCTCGCGCTGATTTCACTGTAATCAACAGAGGACAGAAATGCTCTGTCGCCGCGCGCGGAGCGCCGTAAGAGGAGGCTCGGATATCATACATTTAATTTCCTCATAAATCCTGCCGCAATGCAACAATTTTGAGAGGGAGAGGACCCGGCGACAGATTAATGGGCAAGGAGATTTATTCTGGCACGATCTGAGCTGCTTTGGCTTTTAAGCCTCAATCAGGTTAGGAAATAGGAATGATAAGTGTATCCAAATAAAAGATTCTCCAATTGACCGGCGCAACAAGAACTGGCCCCAGGTTCGCACTCGCATCTGCGCGGGAGAGGGTTTTGGAGACGCGGATGCGAGGCGAGGCCCGGCTTCGAGCGCAGCGTGTGACCTCCGGAACGAATGCGGCGGGCAAATGAAAAACAGACACCGCAGACACAAATACACAGGCAAAGTAGCACACGATTACATTTGTGTGCCAACGTTGGGTTAGACTTAAACGTTTCAATTCGAGGCCCACAGCGTGCGTAGTTTCACCCTGCCTGCTCGAGCAGATGTCATTGTGTGATGACTAGACGGAGCACGACTCTCACCTAGACTACAGCCGACTGTTCTCAGTAGCGTGTGGAGCGATTGGATGCCAGCTTGCGTCTCTAAATAAACCCTCTAAGTAAACAGGTAGATGTCAGATCCCTCAACAAGGACAATTCAAAGCCTCTTATGTTTTTTTTTTTTTTTAAGCCAAGCCGCAACCATCTTATCTCCGCATTAGGATGGGGTACAACGGACCTGATTATTATTATTTTTTATATCTTTTCCGTGAAATGAATAGCTTAATGTTTGAAGTAATCTCACATTATGTTCAGCTCATGGGAGCGCCGTCACGGTGAGAGTCAATGAGAGACAAAGAGAGATGAAGATGACGATCTTCATCATCCTGCTTTAATCAGAAATGGCTCAGAGGATAAAGTGTGTCATATATGACCCTGTGAATGGGCTTGCTGAGAGCTCACTGTGCCTTTCGAATACACGCCCTAATTCAAGCGAGCTACCATGAATCAAGAAGGTCACAATCAGCTGTGTTAGCTTATTAATTGTACAATTAGCTGGCGGAATTTAAATCTTTGACTGTTTTTGACCTTTTCCGAATCACTTTATCTGGGAAGCTATTGAATAAAGATACAGATGTGCTTCTTAATAAGTATTTCAAGTCATCATAATTAAGCATTTATAGGAGAGGCTGTGCTATATTATGAATACAGTCATGGCTGACACATAAAAGTGACAATATTTAAAATATAGCACAACCTTTACAGGGAAAAAACAGCATAATATAAATATTAAGGAAAAATTCATTCAAAATGATCAGATTATTGTCAATTCCTAATGTGTAGTCATTTAGAATATTTTAATGTTTTGGTTACACACATACACTCAAATACATATAAGAAGTCTCTTAAGCTGAATTTAGAAAACGTATTGTGAAATATGATTTAAAATAACTATTATCTATTTTAATATATTTTAAAATTGATTTCTGTGATGCCAAAGCTGATTTTTCAGCAGCCATTACTCCACTCTTTAGTGTCACGTGATCTTTCAGAAATCATTCTAATATGCTGATTTATATTTTATTATACTATTTTAAATATTATTGTTGAAACAGTGATGCATTTTTAGGATTCTTTGATGAATAAAGAATAGTATTTATTTGAAATAGAAATCTTTTGTAAAATGATAAATGCATTCAATGCAACAAAATATGTGTGAATACTTATAGTATATGTAAATTCATTACATCAAGTACTTGTAATCATGAAAACATTTCTAACAAATCATTACAAAAGAATTACAAGTGCACAGTGTTGTGCAGTGTGGCCTCTCAACGGTGATGTCATCTGAGAGTCTGATAACTTGAGACATCTCCTCAAAGAAACACAAATATGCTTGAAATAAGTTTAAAGTGGATAATCAGGCCCTTGAGAGCAATGAGCTCACTTCCTCCGCAGCCAATCAAATGGCTCGAATGCCATCCTTCGCTCATTCCCATTCTTCCCTCATCCACCTGTTCTGCAGCCTGAAGTGAATATGTTAATGCCGGGCCTTACTCACAAGATGCATCGTCTGCGTCCCACAGTCTCCTCCATCCCCATAACACCGGAGGGGACATTCCCTTGTCCATTTTGTGGACCATATTTAATTTGGTGGACAGATGAGGGACGTGAATAGGAAGGTGAAGTAGGGTTACTCAGGTTGCCCTGCACCCGAGGCTTTGTCAGGCTTCCACGCCATTGTTCTGGAAAAAGCATTCAAACCTTTCGCTTGGAGCATCAAAGGTGCGGTTGAGTCCCCCCGTGCTTTGGAGACCACTGCGCCATTCAGAGCTGACATTATGGAGAACGTACTGCACACGGACAAGGGTCAGAAAAATAGAGGCAGGAGCAAAAGTGGTTCACTCAGCACTTGAAAGAACGTTAGGACTGAAAAGGAAAACAGAGAAGAAAGGTGCACTGAAAGACAATTTAAAACAGAAAAGAGCTGGCTAAGAGAGCATGCACTAGATAGGGAGCTGTGTATGGCTATGACAAGACCACACAATCAAAAAAAAAAAAAAAAAAAAAAGCTCTTGGAAGTACTGTGACCATGCAAATGTTTGCCATATGTGCACATCTGAGTGATTCTGAGATGCTGAAGAGAGCTGAATGGACAGGCAGTGAGGCGCAGGTGAGAAACTCTGACGGGCTGCTGAAATGTCCTGGCTGACAAAAGGACTCACTCAAGTCTGCATTAAAACAGCCATTTTTTTGCAGGCCACAGCAATTGCCTGACAACACAGCTTTTCTCCTTGGTCACCGTTTTCTTTGCAACTTCGACAGCTACTTTCTTTTTCTCTTACTATTGCTATATGAGTGTTTTTTCTTTAGTCTGTATGTTTGCTTGAGGTAAGCACTTTTGTAGAAATCTGAAAAACTGTTTGCAGAGATGTAGAGGTTACGTGACAATGTTTAGAGAAAAAAAGCACAATCACATAATAAATTAGTTATTGGTACTCAACTTTAGTGAAAACTCCCTCTTTAACCCTTGTTTTTTAGGGCCTTTTGTTAACTCTAAATAAATAAATAAATAAAACATACCTAAAGGGACAGTTTAGAAATTCTGTCATCATTTACTCACCCTCATGTCATTCCAAAACTGTATGACTTATTCTTCAAAAAAAAAAAAAAATTTTGAAGAACATGAGGGGCCAAACAACACTTAAAGGGATAGTTCACTCAAAAATGAAAATTCTATCATCATTTACTCATCCTCATGTGGTTCCAAAATTGTATGAATTTCTTTCAGCTGTTTCTTTCAGATATTTTGAAGGATATTGGTAACTGATGCAGTGAGATCCAGGCAGACAAATATTGACTATGTCAGAGATCAATTTTAGAATAGAGAATAACAAATTTATTAAATAAAAATGATTGATACAATAAAAGAATAAAGTTAAATTTGAAAATTATAATAGGAAGTAAGTTTAAACAAAATTAACATCTTTCTTATTTGATAATATATACTAAAGTGCAGAGTATTCCAAATTATTATATTTAAGGGATGAAGCCCAAAAGAAGTAAGATATAAGGAGAGGGAAAAGCAAAAGAAGCAGAAGAAAGAAGGAGAAGAAAGAGTAAAGAGTTATGCAAGTAATCAGAGTATATGCACAAGGAATATATGTGCAGGAAACTTACATCCTCCCAAACTGGTGTTTATGTCTAATAAGAAAAGGTCAAATAGACTTATCCATTATGTCACATGTTGTTGTAATGACTATGAGGTCAGATCAGGCTAGATCATCATGACCAGTCAAATGTCAGATGTGTGGTTAGACATGGCTTTCACAACTTTAGAAGAAATACAGCAAAATGAGTACTTTCAAATATCACATCTTACAAATTACAAAAACACAGTTTCTGGAAAAGAACATCTAGTACCTTTAATGACTAATTCTGAGAAACATTATTACTCAGGCAGCAGTTGAAAGATGTCCAATATCTAACAAAACACATCTTTCAAACAGATATGAAATGCGCATAACATATATCTTTTTGGAAAATTCTACAAATCTTACAAATGAACAAACAAAATAAAAGATAAACATAAATGAGTAACAGTAATGAGTAAATACTCAAATATGAATATATGATGAGGATTAATATAAGATGCATAAACCGATAAATCATAAATGAATACATGGATATCAAGGAAAATATAACAACTGATTATTTGGATACACCAGTAACAAAACAATTGACGGTATCCATTGACTTCCATAGTGTGGAAAAAATATCAATGGCTACTGTCAACTGTTTGGTTACCAACATTCTTCAAAATATCTTCTTTTGTGTTCAATAAAAGAAAGAAACACAGATTTGAAACAAGTAGAGGCTCAGTGAATGACAATTTTTATTTTTGGGTAAACTACCCCTTTAACCCCAAGGACTGTTTGACCAAAAATAAATAAATAAAACAGTTTTTTTTAACTGAAAATAATCTAAAAGATTTTTAAAAGACATAAAAAATTCTAAAAGAGTGCATACTTTGTCCTATACATCAATAATATCTGGCTATTGTGTTTGAAGAGGTTGGATTTGAACATAACTTTTTTTTGGTATGGAAAAGCAATTAATTTATGTTTATATCTGTTTGGGTTTATATTTTGTGTGTGTGTCACAGAGCCTGGCATATTCAAGAAAGTCTGGCATATATTCAACTTGCAACCTAGACACATCCACACACACACACACACACACACACACACACACACACACACACACACATACACAGAGACAGAGAGAGACTCCCTCCTCTCTGACAAGCCATCTCCTTCAGAATGGTAATGATGATATGTTTAATCCGTGCCATTTGAACTGTTTATATTAAACATCAGATCATTTAATCCAACATTAGGTATGAGGAACCATTTCATGAAAATGCAATACAGGACAGTGTTTCACACCTAGATTATTTGGATGCAAATATCTTACCTTGTATACATTGGCTGTGTACAGATTGTAATGTAATGTACGCAACTGTAGAAAAATGAAAAAAAAAAATGAACTTATTATTCAGAGAACATTAACTTAAGCAATCAGAACATTTCACTCAAATTAATGACGAAAAGTGAACTAATCAACATTTGTCTTCTCCTAGATCTGTATCCACAAATCACACATCAGATTTAAATATAAATCCATACTTTTTATCAAGACTCTTTGACTGATCTGAGAACAGATGGATTGGAAGCGCTGGTCTTTGAATGCACCTAAGGGTGGGATCCCTGCCACAAAGTGTGGCACAATGTGTCTCTGGAGGTGTGTTTGTCTCTCCTATCCTGCAGTTCTTACAATTAAGCTGTTACACACTTTCTTCCTTAGTGCACCTGGAATAAAAAGCTGCTAAATTCACAGGTGTCATTATTATCAGTAAGTACCACACATTGGTGTTGGACACATGCTTTTCAGATCTTCTCTTAATGTAACCTGTTAACATTCACAAGCTGTCATTGCTGTTGCAAAGATGAAATCATTTATTAAAGAACCAAACTTGTTTTAATTAAACAGTGGACAAAGAAAAAGTAGCCCTCCTGAAAATGAACAGACAGTAATTAGACAGTAAATATGTTGATTGATCACATCTGAAAACAGATGCCTGTTTAAGCATCTTCACTGTTTATTCTGCCCACTCAGTGACATACAGCCAAAGAGAAAACTCATTGTGATCACATTTAAGAAATTAACCCTGGGAGGCTGGACCAGTTTAAAACTTGTGTCTTGGATCTTTTTAAATGAAAAGTAATACGTAATTAGCATAATGTAATGTAGGTTAAAAGTATATAAATTCTTCAACATTCTTCCAAGATTCTGTAACTCATTGTTGGAAGGATGATCATTCGAGTAGAATATTAATCAAGATGTGCTAATTATTTAGATTAAGTTCCAAAACAATATGTAATAATGTAGCAAAACAGGAGTTTCTTTTGTTCCCTACAGTGCCAAAACGTCAAATTCTTAATATAGAGTGTTAATTAATAGTGGTTTTTATTGACTATTTATTCTAAAAATGTATGTTTTGTATTTATTCAAAAAATGTATGTATGTATTTATTCTAAAAATGTATGTTCTGTATTTTCTATACGACAATTAAACCCGCCTTAATACACAAGCAATTTGTCATGTAAATCGTGCTCCGTCTTTTGCCTCACGCTTTCTTTCTTTCCTTTTTTTTTTTTTTTTTTAATGGGAATTTGAGTTTATTCCACAACGTGTTCGCGGGCTGAGAGTGAAGTTACAGCAACAGGATCAATGTTTATTGTGTGGACAAGCCGCTAATTGTGCCTGAATAAACTCAAATTAGAGTTCGATCATTTACATAAGAGTAGAATTAGTGGAACCTGTTTAAAGTCCTCTCTGTTGCGGCTGCAGGTGTGGGGAATGGGATTCTTTTGCTTGTTTTATTTCGTTGGAATATATAAGTGAAATAAACACTAAGCTACAACAAATCACTGCAATTAAGTTACAAAGACAACATTCAAATGATTCCAATTCACGAACAAATAAATCAGAGAGTGTAGCCTAATATTCCAGTAAAATTCTAACAAACTAATTAGTGTCCTATGCAGTCGTGCTTGAAGACTTCATCACGCTTCAATCAGAAGAATGTTCAGTCAACATCTTCAGGCGACACTGTGTGAGCAACTTCAACCATATTCTCCTCACAGTAAAGATAATCACTGTGTTTGAACTTGAAAAGCTCCGTTTCGGCCTTTTTGTAATAATTTGTTGTGAGTCTCAGGTGAAATCGTCTGCAAACAAATGAATTCAAGCTGGCCCTCTTAAAAAGACGAGAGGGCGACTGGTCATTGTAGCAAGCACACACAACTCTGGATTCCAGCAAACTTTTTATACAGCTTTAAAAGGGTCTCTCTTTTTTCTATTTCGTGCTATACCTCTGGCCAGGCTAAGTCTTTTCTTCCTTGCTTTAATCCTTCCCTTTATTTCAGAAAAACACAAAACCAGGTTCCACGCAGTGCTTTAGTGGCTAAAAGTGAAAGAGCTGCTTCTTTCGAGGCTGAACTCTGAATCGCGCTGGAAAATTGGTTCCTCTGAATAGGTGAAGGAAGAAAAACGTTTAATAAGATCCGAGGGAGGTTCTGCTCTCGCAATCTGCTCTCTAAACAGGTGGAAATGGGACCTTCTCACTTGTACAAATAGTAAGTATAAACCAGCATGGAAAAGCAATTTTCAGCGACAAGGATTAGCAACTTGCAATGAAAATTGAAACTGGTCGGACGGTCCCCAAATCCCTCTTATTAAACCGACCTGAGCTGCACATTTCCTGTGAAACTGAGCGCTCTTTTAAATATATAAATAAATAAATAAATAAACAGTTGTGACGTACTAAAATGTATCCTAAAAATATCATGAATATAAACATTTTTAAACACAGCACTATTACGATCAAAGTATTTTTTACTCTTCTGAAAAAATATTTTTCATAATTTGTCATAAAAACGAACTTACTAAAACAATGTAATTTACAGACATTCTTTTCTATATGTTTTACAGCTCTCCACCTGCACCTCGCGGATCATAATATGAACTGCGCCGTGGATGCGCGACAGACCATTTGAGGCAAGAAACTTAAATAATAATCTGTAGTATCTGTCATGCATACCACCCCCGTGGCCGTGTATAAATGAGCGGTAAGAGAGGGGACAGTTGTGGTGATGGCGTTTCCTTGTCACCCTGATAAGAGCAAGAGCAAGTGATGTCAGCTAAGTGCTCCAGACAGTGATCTCGCGCTGATGAGGACGTCTGCGAGTAAAATGTGACAGTGCAGTCACGCCGTTATCGTTGAATACATCTGCTGTGCGCTTTGGAGGAAAAAGGTAAACTACAACATCGACTCTCTGGCGTAAGTTTGCTGTAAGATTTTCGCAAGTGCTGAATAGGAATCGACTCTGGGAGGGGTTTTGTCTTATTCTCTGCTTAACGAGCTCTGTAATGTCCTGTTAATTTTGTGTGTACTAGTTAATGAGCATTAATCGGGTACCCCTGGACGCTATTGTTCTGGGGATGGCCATTTGAATGCAAATGGGTGACAGTGTAAAAGCAAGGTGCTTATTAAACTGGTGCTTGTCCTGGCTTCTCTGGAATTCAGCAGGATAAGACGGGGCGGCTGGTCGATGCTCACACCAAGTTGGGTAGAAATGGCGAGCTCTCTCCCTCTGGAAACAGTGAAGTCCTGCCCGAGACTAGACGACAGGAGCGGGGCCACAGCGGCACCCAAGTCCCTGGCCTTTTCCATCGACAGAATCATGTCCAAGACGTCGGAACCAAAAGCCGCCGCCGCGGAGGAGGAGCGCCGCGCAGGACTTGAGGGGTCCGAGGGGAAGAGGACGCTCGGCTTGTGCACTCCGATTCCCTGCATGATCCCGATCCAGCCGTTCAGCTACGACCTGCAGGCCAAGGCTTTAATGAACTATTCCGAGTTTTGGAAAGTTAATTTCAGGGGAGCACTATGCACTTCAGCGGCCATGTGTAAATCCAACTGCGGCGTCTGCTGTAAAGTGGACGCGGGAATCAAGCACTCGGTGTTGCCGGGAAGCAGGGTCATCAAGCCGCAGGTGATACACCAAGCGCTGGCCATGCCCACGAACGGATCGTTGTGTTATTTCAATTACCTGGACTCTGCTTATCATCAGTCCGAGCTGCTGAGCGGACATTTATTTTCCTCAGCAATCGCGAACTCTCAAGCACAAGCCATAAGCGCGCATCAGAAGCTCCTCTTGTTGGAGAACGCCAAACTTGCGTGCGTTTCACCCGAGAAATTCCCCACACCTCAGTACCCACATAAAGAGCATCTCCCTGGGCAGCTGGACCAGATAGTGCGGGAGAACCACAGTCTGACTGAGAAGAACGGAGTGAAAGCGCACAGCAAAACGAACAACTGCTCTAATGACGGGAAACCCAAGAACTTCACGTGTGAAGTTTGTGGAAAGGTAAATGACGGACTTTTGCAATTTGTTCTAACGGGATGTGGGAAAGCAAAATTAGGCTCACACGGAATAAATTGCAGATGATTTATTAAGCTCTTTTATTTTTCTTTCATAGGTCTTCAACGCGCACTATAACCTGACTCGTCACATGCCGGTACACACAGGCGCGAGGCCGTTCGTGTGTAAAGTATGCGGGAAAGGTTTCCGACAGGCCAGCACATTATGTAGACATAAAATTATTCACACACAGGTGAGTAATAAAAATAAACAGCAATTTTTTATAATTTAATATATTTTGAATAAAATGCACGCGCGAGTTTTACTTACACATATGTTGTGATTTTATTCACAGGAGAAACCTCATAAATGTAACCAGTGTGGAAAAGCTTTCAACAGAAGCTCGACTTTAAACACACATATCCGAATCCACGCGGGCTACAAACCATTTGTCTGCGAATTTTGTGGAAAGGGCTTTCATCAAAAAGGTAAGCCATTTTTTTTTTATTATTTTGCATAAAATAAAACCCGAAATATTTCATTCGATTGTTATTTTTTTTCTTTAAAGTTGTTGAAATGAGGCCTTTATCCATTTGAAAGAAGATCAATTTGTCACTCTGCTAACTACTTACCATTATAAGATTTTTACATTTCATATGGGTCAAAACACAGACCTTTAACTCCTTTGTACGTCGACAGTTCTCGACGTGATATTAACTAAGTTTGACAACTTCTTGACTTCAACATGCAAAGTGCTGATTAGGGAAGGCTTGGAAATGAAACTCTTCTGCTAAATGTAACTTAATTGTGAACTATTGACCTGCTGGGGAAAAAAATGACATACTTCGTTTATTATTATTATTTATTTATTTTTTCAGGGAATTACAAGAATCACAAACTGACCCACAGCGGCGAGAAACAGTACAAGTGTTCAATCTGTAGCAAAGCCTTCCATCAGATCTATAACCTCACGTTTCACATGCACACGCACAACGACAAGAAGCCCTTCACCTGTGGGACCTGCGGGAAAGGCTTCTGTAGGAACTTTGACTTGAAAAAGCACATACGGAAACTGCACGATAACGCCAGTTGTTTATCCGGCGGAAATGATTCTTCCAGAGGACACCAAAACTGAGACCCGAGCGGTTTTTGACTGAACTTGGACAGCTGATGAACCGCACGATTTTTTTGTGGCGCTTTAACATCTTCCACCGACATGAACGAAGATGAACGGGACGGGAGAAAATCATCACACCATCACACAATCGAGGAATTGTACATAAAACAGGATAAAATATTATTTAATTAAACCACTGCCATACGGGGCTACCAAGCAATTATTTGTAGACTAGATGAAAAGCGTTTTATAAATAAATGCAACTTATGTGTAAAAAGACATGTTTGATAAATTTGTAAATTTGTTGACAGTTGTTGACGCAGTAAAGCGAATATGCTAAAATAAAATCATAAATACAATAATGTCGGATTAATTTTTTTTTTTTTTAATTTTTTTTCATTTGTAGAAAAAATACGCAAGTTCACCATTCAAAATGTGTCTGTCTGTTTCACATGAAGATGAATTGTTTTATTTTGGTGGGTTTTTATATTTGTACGATTTAGGAACTGTGCACAGAATTTAAGGTCAGTAGAAAATGAATTGAAACGTGATTAATTTCTTATTAGTGAAAAAATAAAACAAACAGAAAAAGGGACTATGTATTTATTTACATAAAATTAGTCCTTTAAAATGAATGGGTAAGTTAACATAAACCTAATAAGCTAGAGTGATTTTACAGCTAAAAAAGGGACAAACAAGACTCATTCATCTATCAAATATAATTAATAACTATCGATCTATTGCCTGCAGCCATTCAGTGCCGTTAAATTTAAAGCTCATAATGACATGTCTGGTGGAGTTCAAAGCCTGTGGTTTCACTCAGACATTTGATACACGATTCTGCCTCTGTGACCGTACACTTGACTTCAGTTTAATGGCTCAAATTATCAGATAAAACATGGACTCTTGAAAGCCTATTACGTTAATCAACTAAAGAGCCTCAGGGGAAGCTTCAGTGCATCAAATCGTGTTCATCAGAAGGTGGAAAATGGACTGCACTTCTCCTCATCACCACAGCTTTAATAAACAATAATGTATTCGGCGCACGGATCCTGGAACAATATTATCCTTACAAGCAAACAGAAATTCTGATGAGAGACAAGCGCGTGATCCCAAATCTCGCTCTCCCAATTACAGCCCAATTAGCAATTATGCCCACGTCTTGGGACCAAGAAGAAGACTAATATTACTAGTTGAATGGCCTATTCTCCTCCTCAGAGGCAGAGGTTCTAAAATGTGTTTGAACAGAAGTGTCTTTATTTCATTCAACTGCATTCGAATGTCGTCCCGTGTGGAATATACGCGTGATTTTTTTAAAAACATGAATCACATGGATAACCGGGTCTCGAGAGCTACATTGCATACATTTGATAAAGTCTACAGACATTTTAATGCGCATTTATAGGCTAATATTTCTTGGGCAAACCAAATAGCATAGAGAAAAAGGCTATAAACCGGACTAGTAAAATAATAATTTAGAAGACTAAAGATCAAATATTATTTTGCAGTGGGATTTTAATGTATCATGTTTTATTGTATAAAAACTTTAAGCACTAGAAGAGCATGATTTAATATATGAATAATGCATTTTCAATCGAATAAAAGTCTCAAGAACTGTCTATTTTGTTCTCAATCAAAATGCCTGATTTAATTAAAGTTTTCGGTTTAAATTGACCATTCAAGGTGGTCTAAAAAGTGCGATGACAGGTTGTAACTTTCATTTTACTTTTTAATGCGTTGGCGATTTGCTGTGAGAGTGGATCGGTTAAACACAATATAACCGGCAAAAAAAAAAAAGAAAAAAAAAAAAAAGGTGAACTAAAAGATCAGAGCTTTTCTGGTGGTGAAGAGGTCTGGGAAAATACCAGTGGGGATGGGGCTCACCAAAAGACATGTTTGTGTGGGGTATAAAAAAAATCCCTTTTGTGCAAAGCTACCTATCTTGCCTAGTGCCTAAAAAAGATTGCAGAGAAGAAAACAACCTAAAGGCAGTCTCGTTGGCCTTTTTCTGCACTTACCTCTCAAACATCTGAGCAACCAGCTTTGCTTCTAGAAACATGTTAATTGACAACGGAGCTCATTACTGCATGCACATGTAACGCGGCGAGAGGGATTATAGGGACAAGAGCGCATTAATTAACTGTCAACAGCGGAGAGCATGTACACGACAGAGATCAGCCGAAATTGAGGCATTTACAAGCGACAAAAGCCCGGCTGAGACAGGAAGAAAAAAAAAAGACCCAGACTTTTGTTTGGTCAACTCAATTGATTGTAAATGGAAGATTAACGGGGGTAGCGTCAGCATTTTTAAGGGGGCGCGGAAGAAAAGGCCCCAATTAAGTCTACCAAATGTTAACTACATCGTTTCTCTCAGTTTAGCCCAAATGAAATTCTAATTAAACCGTCCTCCTTCCAACATTTTGGAAAGCAATTTCTCTCCCAGTTGGAGAAGAGCGGGCTAGTTGTAGTACTTGTTAAGAGAAGCATTGCTTCTTGGCACAAAGCGCTAGCGAGGAGCATTGTAGCGCGCCAAGGGGAAAGTTAATGAGCGTCAGGCGTGCGCTCTTTGGATCCCTTCCTACAGATTGGTGCTGAAAAGATGGACTCAGCCAAGCGACCGCATGGTGTTCTGTACACGTATTTATGTCCAAGAAGATGATGATAAAGAAGGTCAACCTGACAATATGTTGTTTAATCCAGTTTCACAGGCTGTGAACATTCATTCAACGAATAACCGAGACAGCATAGGCTATTCACAAATAAAATTAAGGTAGACATTCACAAAAAAAAAAAAATTAAATAAATAAATAAATAAAAATAAATAAATAAATAAAAAATACAATTCATACAAAAATGACTTGAATACATATTTTTTGTGATGAAAATGTTGTCAATTTCTGGGAAAAGAAGGCGTGATTTACGGGGGTGTAGCTTTCCAAAGAAGGCAAGGGGGAAATAAAGAATAAATAAAAATGTAAAAAGTCTCATTAAGAGATGATATATAATATAATATATATATATATATATATATATATATATATATATATATATATATATATATATAAAAATCTCAACACATATTTTTCATACATTTCATGAAAAGGCATAGGTTCAAGTCAAATGTAGTAACCAGAAAGCAAGAAAATGTAATGAAAAAACATGCTATTTTTAAAATAAGTTGTGTACCCTCACACATAAACCAATGTACTTTTTTTTAACTGATAGACATTGTTTTTATTTTTTTTTTAAAAAACACAAAAACAAAAATTTTTAAAAACACAAAAACAAACCAAAACCTTTAACAATTCTTGTCACTTGTCTTAAAAACAAAGAACTTGGCATAAATATTTTAAATTAGATTTTAAAACGTCCCTTTTTAATGATTTCGGACAGCGGGATCAGGCATTACCCACGCAGGGCCTTGAGTGGCAGGCAGCGGTGCCCCCTTCATTGCGTTCGGCCTTCTCGTCAAGGGCACGCTCAGAGAAGGAGCTTTATTGCTCTAAGGTGTCGAAGCAGCCGCGTGGTAGAGGAGCGTGGGGACTCTGCCTCGCCGGAATTACATCAATGTCAGTCTCGGGTATGACCTCCATTCAGAAGCAGTCTTGAGGGCTTCAGGCCACGCAGCTGAAGGGGAGCTTCTGTCCCCTCGTCCAACTCTTTACCCACAATGTCTTAAAAGAGATGAAGGTCTGACCTCAAAACAATCTGTTCCACATTCAACAATCTCAGCGGCCCATTATATAAATATGAATGCAAGTGACGCATTGTGTTAAGAAATAAAGGATATGGGCCGAAGGAAACTGCTAAATGAAATCTAAGGCTTATCAGCAGATCTCAAATAGTTCTTTATCTGTTTAAATTGCTGTATTGCTTCTATAGAGGAGTGACCTATAATCAGCCTCATTGTTTGCCAGGATCAATAAATCTGGGATGTCCGGTGCTAATCTTTTGACCCAGGATGCCCTTTCAGGACAATCTCCACTCCCTGTTTCCCAATGGATGGGTCTTAATTAACTCAGACCAAAAACCCTGCTGTTAAGCTGGTACTCTCTTCAATACGCCAAGTTAGAATGCAGGGGATTTGATATAAAGCGATGTGTCACTCACTGATCCCTTAGGCCCAGTCCGTGGTGGGTTTCTGATCAAATATAGTCCAACCCATATACCATCTTACTGGCATCTATGATTCCACAAAGAAGCTTGAACATCCATGGAAACTTTCCATTGTGCAAAAGGTTCTTTATTGTGGAAAAAGGTTCCAAAATTTCTTCACACTAAGAAACCCCAAAGGGCATTGCTGAGAAAAACTTTAGAATACATTAAATATATGACTACACACAAGCAAGCAATGCATACTAAAACTACTGCCACGAATTGGATGGAGTGGATGTTTTGACTACTTGAATTAATGGAGTGAGGTGAGGTAAATAATAAATGGGGAAAATAACATCGAAACCCAAAATCAATACAAAACTGAATGACGCACAAGTTAACAGGAACAAAAACACAACGGGAGTCTGTGCTGGAATAATAGTTTCAAGAATGGAGAGAATTCCCCAACAGGCTCCCAAGCAAAAGCTATTCGTGTTTAAGTGCACTACATTGACAAAGATCTTTAGTTGTGAAAAGCTCCTTTGAGAGCAATGGGTGGTACGTTTCTGATGGAAGACGAACTTGTTTCGCTAAGGGGAATTTTAAATATTTATACCGCTTCAAAGATCTAATTATCAACAAAGATCTCAAAAATTTCATTACATATTTTTATTTAGTAATTCTTCAATTATTTATACAGAAAATTTCAAGCCATGGTGCCATAATCTCCAATATAATCAGGCTTTCTTGTAACAGCAACTATGCCATTTTTACAGACACAAGTTATTCAGTAATGAACAACTTTGTTCTATGTGTTCTGAAGATCTGGCTGATGGCCAGGTGTCTGAAGCCCAGAGCTGATCTACAACATTTGGCCTTGGCCTGTGCCTGGGCTCTGACAGCCTCAGTTGGCAGTGGTATCCGTAGCCAAACCACCTCAGGGCTTTCTCCATTAGAATACATAATGCAGAACTACTCATTTGGAAGGGCTCCAGATCGTGCTCTTCAAAACCCTTTTAGATAATTTGCTGTCTTGCCCTCCACCCACACCCAGAATTCTCCACCCCTCTGCAGCCAACTGACCCCCCCGCCAATTTGGAAGCCTTGACTGGTGCCCTGACCTCAGGGGCAGGAGTCCCAGCTGAGGAGGAAGGGCAGCTGCCAACCACCACCACTTCAACCCTGACCATCCAGATGATCGCGTTTGTCAAGCCGCCACTCCGTGTCACCATGAACTGGTTTGATCATCCAATTAGGCTAGGTCACGGTCTGCAATTTCTCCCACCATGGAGGGACGATATACAGTGAACGAGTATGAGAAAAAAAGTCAGGATTAAACAGTATGTGCACTCAACGTCAATAAAAAATATGTATGTTTGTTATATATACCCACTTAGATACAAGCTACTTTGGAGCTTGTTTCATGCCTGGATTCGCAAAACCACCAGTCTGAATATGAAAAAATGCTAGTAAAATAACAAACCTAATCAAAGAATAAATCAAATGTGTCATTTTCAGAGTTTTAGACAACTTAACTCTCAACTCAAGTGGTTGACCCTTCAACAGACAGACAATACAATAGCAATTATCGCATGGACAGTCCAAGTGCTCAGAGAGGCTTTGTGTGATGGCAGTCATGACCTCACTGTTGTTGAGGGTTCAGGTAGAAGGCAATGAGGTTTAGGGGGACATTTAAAAGCAACATTTTTTACACACAAATTTTCCCACACAAATTTGCATATGTGCGTCTTGAGGCTGTGCAGCAATACTTGCAAGATTTTTGATGTAAGCAACTCAGATACAGGTTCTGTTATGTAAATTTGGAGAGATATTGGGTATGTAAATAGCATGATAAATTAGTTTTACTGAAAACATGTTTATTATTTGACAATCTATATGCATAATCTAAACTAAACTAATGGAACTAATCTGAACTAATTTTAAAGTAACTTCAATAATACCATTTAATTTGATAACTGCAAAAATAACAAACTAATGTATAATAACGAGTAAAAGATTCATAGTTTTATTACTTAATTACAAATCACAGCTGATTTTTACAAGTGATTCATTCATTTGTTTTTCGATACACAGAACAAAAGATAGTGGTGTAGTTACAAAAAAATTAGTTAGTATTGCCCCCTTGTGGATGCACATGTTAAAGACAGCATTCAATGAACATTTATTCTGTATTTGCATATCTAATATTCAAATCAAAAAATATGACACACATAAAAAATAAATAAATAAAAATAACATTATTTTGGTAAAAAAAAAATACTAAAGTCACACACATCAGACAGCTCATCTAGGTTTGGGTCTAGGGGGTTTACCCTTGCATTGTGCAGGGGAGAGATCTTGTTGTCTAGTTTTCAGTTTCTGTTGCCTAAGCAATCTCCCAGTCTCACTCACCGGCGGTTGCCCTTTCCCAAGCAAATACTGCTCCCATTCTGGTAGATTCCGTTCAACTGAGGCCCAATAACGAGTCTATGACAGGACAACAAAAGATCAACTTTGTTAAAGAAGCATAAGCATAAGCAGGTAAAACATTTCATGCTGGCATCTGCATTTAAATACAGCAGTTGTCTTCTTGTATTACAAAAGCACATGATGGGCACATAGTTTCTTGGGGAAAGATGCTGTTGGCATCATATACACATGCAAAAAAGTACTGTACTTCAAGTGCAACATTTGCATTCAAAAATGAAACTCTGTGCAACAGTTTTATTTTATGAGATGTAACTAGTCTAATACCTCAAGGTTAATAATATCCGGGTGAAGGAGTTGTCTGGTTTGAAGATTTTTTTCAGCATTCTGTAAATCCTACAAGAGAAATACACAAATACAAACAATTTCAAACCAAACACTAAATGCATTTTAAACTTTAAGAATTAAGAAAGAATTTAATCTCACTAGAAAGGTCATTCATGAATTCTGAAACATATAAATGTTTATTTGGAACCTTTTAAACCTTATTTGGAATACAGTATCATATATATATAGTACAGTATATGTATAATACAGCATACAGTATAGGAACCTTAAGGATCTGAGCGTTCCTCTCCTTCGCTGCTTGAGACATCAGACACTGCTGTTTTTTCTTAGTCTTCTGCTGTTCATAGTGCGCTTCCATCTGCTGCAGCAGCAATGCTCTTTTCCCCAGTCTACATGAGAAAAATTATATTCATTCAGCCCTTTAGTTTCATAACAAGGATTGAATAATTAAAATTAGGACGAAGAGAAGCTTTTTAACCGATGTGTACAACTGAAAGGACTCACATATCTTCATGTTTCAGACTGAGTTCAAACTCTTCGTGTGTATAAGAGGACATTTAGTGTATTTTCAGAGACACGGAAAGAAAAATCAAACTCTGTCATCTGACTGAAACTTTATCAAAAGATCGCTACTACATTCAAAACACTCATATTATCACAACCATGACTGTTACTCTGTGACCGTAGTATCCGGAAGTGAGGCTCCCATCTAAAGCCTGCCGTAACCATAACTACCAACAACCTTGCGACCGGAAATGACTGCTCGTGAGCAAAAGATCAGGACAAGTACGCCCTCTATTGTTGGGAAGAGTTGAATGAACATTGAGCAGATTTAAGTTATATTTTATTTATTCTTATTTTTAATTAATTTTAATTATTAAATCATTAAATTAGGTTCGGCTTAAATGGTCCTTTCCCTATTTAGAGATGTCCCAACTTGAATGCACATACTAAAAGCATCACTTCCAGCAAAACAGCTTATATATTTATTTATTTACTTATATATATTTAGCTATATATATATTAGTTCTTACAACAGGGGAAGATAGAGACAAAGAAAAACGAAACATGCCAATAGGGAATTGGTCTGTTTATGGCAGAAGTAATGGAAGGATGAAAACAATAACAAACTTTTTTCATCCGTCTTTTGTTACACATTTTATGTTTTCAATGATTCAGCAGATACTGTAGGTTCTGTACTTATGTTCAACAGTGACTATTTTATCAGTATAGGGACTATTTGCTTTAACAGTAGAACCATAATTCACTAAAGCTGTTAAAGATTGACATACTTCAGGTGTTTATCATCACATTCAGACTGTTAATCAATGACTTTAATGATCCAACCATGGGAATGGCATAATTTGATGAAAAAAAAAAAAAAAAAAAAAAAAAAAATAGGGGCTGAAACTTCAGAACATATTCAACCATCCATCTAACCTGCTGCTGAGATATAATTTCTTCTACAGTATAGATTCATAGCTGTCATCATGTGACAGACTGTTACACTATTCTTTCTGTTACCAGTCCTATAGAGAATAAAATAAAATAAAATTAAATTAAATAAAAAAATAAAAAAAAAACCCTTCAGCTTCACATTATCTCAAGGGTTGCCATGTCTTGTATTAATATACCACCACAACAAAGCTTAAAGCCTTTTAGCTTCCTCTGAATCTAAGGAAGCAATTCTGCAAGGCTTTTGAGAATGTTTCTATAACTCATTCCTAACTCAAAATAAAACCCAATTACTTAAAACGAGAAAACGAATTAGCAAATCGTGTGCAAAATTTACTTTTTTTCCAGCATGTCATGGGCGGGCCTCCATATTACGATAACGCTGTCTCAAATAGAAACCATGCATGTTACTTCCTCTGCTCTGTGCTTACACATAATCTGTTTCTACTTTATTAAAAACAAGCAGCAAACATCTTTAAAAATAAAATAAAATAAAAATCAGACATAAAATTGTGAGAATGATTTTAACATTTACTGGTGCTAACTTTCATAGTGCAACCTTGATTCATCACCACAAGTTTCATTATTTTAAAACAGGTATATCTTATATATATCTTCAATAATCTGACACTTAATTTGAGCCATTAAAGATATTCCAATATATTTTGTATAAAAAGTGAAATCATTTAAAGTAGAGGAACAAATGCTTAAAGACGAAACTTTATTTGGTTGTTTTCATATTACAATCATGTTTCATTACTGTGAAGAGATGTGCTATTATCATCAGCAGCATCAGAAGACATTCTTGGTGATGTAGCTGTTGTCATATTAACATCATCTTCTTTTCATCTCGCTCTCCTACGCTTTCATTGTTTTCACAATTACATTACATTTTACGCATTTGTCAGACTCTTTTATCCAAAGCAACTTCCACTGCATTCAAGGTATATATTTTTTCAGTTGTTTTTCCTTCATTTATTTTGTCCCTGCTGTCCACTCCTTTTGCAGCCTGTTACCTTTTAACTTTTGCTATGTACCTCACCTGACAGAATCTTCTTGGGGCCCCAGACAAACTGTTCTTGGGGCTTGAAATGCTTAAAGGCAAATCTAACCAGCTCTCGTCTCGCTGATTTGTCCAAAACAGCAAACATAAAGTAGTCTAGTACACTTTGCTTTAGACTTTGAAGGTGTCCGACCACAAGAATTTCATGGAGCAAGAACTTGACCAGTGGGGCTTGGTAATGCTTCAATCCTAGAGTCCCCAAACACTTCAGGATGCGTGTGATGCGAAGGTTGTTGTGTGAATATCTACAAAATCAAAGAAAAAAAAAAAGACTCACTGCAAATGCCTAGAAGTATTGAAACAACATCAATGAAATTCAACAAAAAGGAAAAACATTACAACATAAACCTGTTCAGGTGTCTAAAGCGGTCCTTCCAGTGAGGAGCACGAGCCACCTCTCCTGTTGATTCATTGACCAAACATATACCGTAGAAATCCAACATGAGCTTGTATGATTTCACCAATTTACTCTTTGCTTGTTTATCTTTACGGAAAAGCTGGAAAAAAATATGAAAAATCCTGTCAGACAAATACTTCATAGGAAAAGTTCACCCAAGAATTACAGTTTGTAATCATTTATCACCCTCCTGTTTAAAAAAAAAAAAAACCCATAAAAATGCATCTTTTAAACTGACCTTTATTTCCTTTTTTGTGAGCTCATGTGCACTCCAGTTCCTCCCTGGATCTTGTAATGGAAACAGCCTGCAAAGGTTTGAAATGGTTAGGTGAATGACCGCCATTCAAAACATTTATATATATAATAATTAAAACCAGAGTTCTTGGATGTTGCAACAGAATCTAACCATTGAATGTACGTCAAAACTATTTCCAGCCTCTCATATTCACCCCACCACTGCTGGTGAAATTCATCAATGTGAACATCTGCACAAACAAAGGTAATATGTTTAAGAACATGCTTTCTTTGAACATATAAAAAAAATGTATGATTTAACTACAGAATGAGCACAATGCCATACCGTCAGGTGAAGATTTTCTTTGACCATAGTAAAATTCTAGGTTATAGAACCGTCCCTTGAGAACAAATAAAAATAAAAATACTTTACAACCCAATTCCCAATATCTTCTCCAATTCAAGACTATTTAGTGGGCTGTGAAACCAAATAGAGTTTAGTGTAAATGATACACTAAGCACACTGACATGCTAGAGGTGGCAAATTCTAGTAGATATAGTGTATTACTTACTTCATATGGTTCATCATCATCGCCTTCATCATCATCATCAAAGTCCTAGAGTCAAAACAAACACAATACAAAATTATCATGTAAAACTGAGTTTTGACAGCTTAGTAGGCAGGTTTTCACAATATTTAGACATTTACTTTTATATTTAGATTCTCACCTACATTTTTCCTCATACAGTACGTCAATGGATGAATGTAAGTTGGCATGTTTATATTTTAAATAGAGGAGTGGGGTAAGGTGTTTTTTTAACTTTTTTTTACCATGTCATATTATCATGGCTGTATACTTTATATGCCAATTTAGGAGAGACAGATATCTTCATAAAAATGGTTCATGCACAAGCTTTACCCTCTCATTTTTTAAGACAAACCTACCCGACAGCTATGTCGAAAGTCTTGCATGTCCTTTGCAGCATTCATGTTCCTGCGACTCCTTTTGTGCAACACCTGTAAACAAACACAGAAATCCCAAATGAGACAGTTGTTTGTAAAACTTTACATATTCATAGAATTTCATAGAAATGGAAAGTGGGAAGAATGGGAATTATTATAAAACATGTTTCTTAAAACAGGTAGTGTTTATTCAATAATAATAATAATAATACATAGACCTAATTGCATTGAGTTATTTATGAATCTAAGTAATCAAAAAAAGAGGCTGATCACGTGGTATGTTATACAGGCGCCTTAGGTAAGCTTGTATAGTTCATAAATAAAATCAAAAATAGAACCAATCATAAACAATGACTACTAAATGCAAGAATGCTACTGCCGTATGAACGTGACTGCGCGCTGTTGTAGGATTAATTAAAACAACAAAAGAGACTACCAAATGAAAATCTAAACTGCGCAGCACTGAAATCAGGCCTACCTTCTTTCTGGGTGCTTTATGTTCGTATTCGTCTTCCCATGTGGAGTCCAATTCGCACTCATCATCTGACTCCATGTTAAGTATATTGGGGGTATATTGCAAACTCAGGGGCCTGATTCACGAAAATCTTTTACATAAATTCCAAGAAGTTCCTAAGAATTTTCCCAAGTGCAATTCTCAAGAAAGTTCTGATTTTTTCCCTATGAACTTCACTCATATTTCTGTCGAGAAGAGAACGACAGGCGTTATCTGGCTAGGGCGGTTATTGCTGAATACCGATCAGCTCAGAGAAAAACACCGTCTTTTTGCGCTGCCTGGAAATTACTGCAGATTTTATTTAAAAATGTCTCATGAACCTAGCCCCAGTTACTAAAACAACGCCAAATTCAAGTATATATATATATTAAAAAACGTCAAGTAGACACAATAATTCATGCCGACTCTACAGTGCTCAACCACTCCCACTGTCAAAATGGCACAACTCCGGTTTACTCGAGGGTTGCCATGTCATTAATGTTTCGACTTAGTAAAAATGAAGGTTATGAAAGATCTAAAGGAAGGCCTAGAGTACACTAAACTAGCACATATTTTTGCAGTTTGCAGAATCAAACTTTAATAATAATCTTTAGGAGAATATTCTTAAAAAAAAAAAAAAAAAAAAAAAATCTTTTCCTATGAAACAAAAAAATCAGGCTTGATGGATGTATCAGTGGGAAGATGTTTATTTGTTTCAGCAGCAGAAATCTAGATAATAATAACAAACCAAAACAGCATAATTTTTTACAAAGGTCAATAGAATCACCTATTACCATATTGCATTTATACAAAGCATGCAAATTTAAACCAAAAGCAAGAAGAAAATATATTTACTACAATGCAGACAAATTTACATTTATGAATTTACTATTTCTGTTTTTTTTGTTTTTTTGTCAATTTGCTAAATCAATAATAATAATAATAATAATAATAATAACAACAACAATAATAATACACATTCATCTTTAAGAATAACATTTTAACTTAAAAGTTATGAAGGACATTCCAATATACTTACAAACATATCTTCTAGCTGAATTCCAAATATACCTTTCTGTGTATTTTCTTTTTGTATTAATCCTCCCATGTGGAGTCCAACTCTCACTCACTGACTCCATGTCAGGTCCAAGAATACATATATAAAACATCTACCCAGAATCTATAAAGTGCTCAACCTTACCACTGCTAAGAGAAAGTTAAAGCCGAAGGTCACAGTGAACCTCAAGTATTGCTAGGTGGCTCCAGAGTCACCATATCTTGTACTAATGACTCAGTGAAAACCAAGGCTAGGATCTATAGTTTCTAACAGCAAGTTATCAATCAGCTAAATTATGTGATTAAATATTTAACTTTTCAAAGCTCACACTTCACCTTGAGGCATAAAGAAATTTTCAATATTTCCAATTTCCAAAATAATTCATCAGAGCAGACAAAATCATAGAACTTACAAATCTAACATTTACTGGTGCTCCTTTTCATAGTGCAACTTTGCTTTATCACAATTTCATTAGTTCACTTCATATAAAGCAGTCAGGCTTTAGTCAAGTTGTTTTGGCAGTGAAAAGATAACATTAACTTAATTTATCAGTACAATCCATTATAAAGCAAAGTAAGAAAAAAAAAACTCAATATAATATTACATTTCCTACAAGGCAGACAAATTCATTTTTTTTTCCTTTTGTCAATCTGCTAAACAATCAAAATAAAATACATTCATCTTTAAAAACAGCACTTTAAATTAAATAAACGGACATTCCAGTGTATTTTCTGTAATGTAATTTAGAAAAACATATGTAAACTCATGAGACATTTACAGTGTTTGTTAGTTTTCCTATTATAACATTTCATTAATTTCAAACTGCTGAAGAATCATTATCATCACCACGACACGTAAGCATCTCACATGAAGACTCTTTAGTTTGGTGAGCACCACTGACATCATCATCACCATGTTTTCTTATGTAATCAATATCATCACCACCAATACTCATCTCTTGATGTTGCTATACTACACTTTCATTTTCTAAGCTGCACTGACTGTTCTTATTTGCTCATTAATAACTCATATTTTTTGCTGTCAATTTGTTTGGACTAACTGGCTTCATCCTTTACAGCTCATCGTCTGATTTTTCATGTATATTTTCAGGTTCCTCCTGCATTACTACATCATGCCCCTGACATGAAGACCCCTCTTCAATTTGGTAAGAACCACTAGCAGCATCATGAGACTTGCTTGTTGTGTTTTCGTTATCATTCCTAACACCGAGACCATCATCAACATCAGCACTAACACTCATGTCATTATTTTCCTTTACTACATCTTCATTTTCTGAGCTGCACTGACTGCTCTCAGTTGCCCGCTGATCACTATTTGTTTCTGGCAATTTGTTTGGAATAACTGGCTCATCCATATTTTGGTGATTTTTTTTACTCTCCATCTCTTCAGGAGGATGACTAACATCTATTTTTTCCATTTCATGTTCACTCTCATGGGGATTCACCCTTTTCTGCTTATCTTCTGATTCTTTATCTTTAGTGTTATCCTTCATTTCTATGTCAGGTACCTGACATGAAGCTATGTTTTTGTTATCATCACCATCACTCAAATCTTGATTTTTTTTTACTACATCCTCATTTTCTGAGCTGCACTGACTCCTCTTATTTGCCCCCTGATCACTATTTGTTTCCGTCAATTTGTTTGGAATATCTGTCTCATCCTTATTTTGGTGATCTTTTTTACTCTCCATCTCTTCAGGAGGAACATTGGCATCCATTTTCTTAATTTCATGTGTGCTCTCAACAGAATTAACCCTTTTCTGCTTATCTTTTGATTCTTTATCATCAGTTTCATCCCTGTGACATAAAGCTATGTTTTTGTTATCATCACCAACACCAACACTCAAATCTTGGTTTTTTTTTACTACATCCTCATGTTCTGAGCTGCATTGACTGCTCTTATTTGCCTCCTGATCATTATTTATTTCTGTAAATTTGTTTGAAATAACTGGCTCATTTTTATTTTGCTGATCTTTTTTACTTTGCATCTCTCCAGGAGAATGCCTGGCCTCTAATTTGTTCATTTTATTTTTGCTCTCATGGAGATTCACCCTTTCCTGCTGATCTTCTGCCATGCTACTCTGTTTATTCTCTGTAGGCTGGTCCACATTTTCCTTTTTGCAGTGTGTCACCTGACCTAACAGAATCTTCTTGGGGCCCCAGACAAAGTGTTCTTGGGGCTTGAAATGCTTAAAGGCATATTTAACCAGCTCCCTTCTCTCTGACTTTTCCAATACAGCAAACATAAAGTAATCTAGTGCACTTTGCTTCACATTTTGAAGCTGTTCCATGACAAGAGTTTCATAGAGGAAAAACCTGACCAGTGGGGCCTGGTAGTGCTTCAATCCTAGAGTCCCCAAACACTTCAGGATGCGTGTAATGCGCAAGTTGTTGTGTGTATATCTGCAAAATCAAAGGAAAAACAATTTAGCTATTGGAAAAGCCTAAAAATGTTGAAACAACATTAACTGAAATACAACAAATAAAAAATAAAAAAAAAATGACAGTAAAAACCTGTTCAGGTTTGTAAAGCGGTCCTTCCAGTGAGGAGCACGAGCCACTTCTCCTGTTGATTCATCGACCAAACACATACCATAGAAATCCAACATGAGCTTGTATGATCTCACCAATTTTCTCCTTGCTTCTTTATCTTTACGGAAAAGCTGGAAAAAATGTAGCAGATTAATGTAAGCATTTTGTATTTTTCAACATGCTGTAACCAGTTTCTGAACGGAGACTAACGTTTCCTGATAAATCCTGTCAGACAAATGCTTTTTAAGATGGTTGGTACATAAAGTTGAAAAACCCATCTAAGTGAATGTTTTAAACTGACCTTTATTTCCTTTTTTGAGAGCACATGTGCTCTCCAATTCACCCCTGGCTCTTGTATTGGAAACAACCTGCAAAGTTTTAAAATGGTTAGTTGAATGATGGCCATTTGCACACTAAAATATACATAATTAAAATCGTGTTAACTAGAGATGGAACAGGATCTAACCATTGAATGTAGGAGTGAACATCTTCCAGCAAGTCATATTCTCTCCACCATTTCTTGTGAAAATCATCGATGTAAAGATCTGCACAAACAAAGGTAATGTGTTAAAACACTTCCTTGAATAATAACAGGTAAATGAAAACCTAAAATAGTGTGATGTTCCTATAGAATGAGTGCCATGCTTACTGTCAGGTGAAGATCTTAATTTACCATGGTAAAATTCTAGGTTACAGAAGTGGCCCTGTAAAACAACAACAGCAACATTAATAATAACACTACAAAAACCCATTATCAAGTATATTCTCCAAATCAAGACTGCTTTGTTTTGTGTAAATGATACTCTAAACATACACTGACATGCTTTAAGTGGATAATTTGAGTGTAATGGTAAAAACTTATTACTTACTTTATTGTGTTCACCAGCACCATCATCATCACTAATATCATCATCATCCAAGCCCTTGAGTAAGAAACAAACACAATCAGTAAAACTAAGTTATGAGAAAGATTAGCCTAGGCATTACCCTTTGTATGATTTGGATACTCATCTATGTGTTGTTCATATTTGTTTCAATGGAGTAATGTGAGTAATGTTAATTTGTTACAGAATAGAGTGGGGTAAGACATGTCAGTGTTGTGTTACACCCCAAGCGGCAACCTTCCGGTCTCTCTCATGAACCCAAAACGGAAGTGATAAAACTGCAATTCATCGACTGGCCGCTAGAGGCTGGCTCCAAAAGGGAGTCAGTCCCATAGACTCCCCATGTTAAAATGCCCAACTTTACAGTAGAAAAAAAAATGTTTACAGCCTGGTACAAAAAGTGTTTTTGATCTATATAGCTAATTTTGCCCTTCATGACAACTGTGAGGGAGGTGATTTTTATTTATTTATTTATTTTTAATAACTCATACGTTTAAATTATATTAAGTCTTAAAGTTTTGCATAATTAAGGGCGTGGCCACTTGAGTGACAGGTGGATTGCCGCTGCTGTCACCACCGGCGAGCTAAGTGGGCGTGGTTTCAGCAACCAGCTCCCGCCTCTCACATTGACTACAATTTGTACAATACAACCACAGTTTTACTCTAAATACCATGGTTAAAATATGGTTAGTGTAGCAAAACCATGGTTAATTTTCGTAAGGGTTGCCAGGACACTATTTAGAAGTTTTCTTTTTGAAAAGTTAAATTTCTATAGCTGTATGCTTTCTTCTACTTTATGTTAGAGTTACAAGTAAAACAGCATATTAGGTTTATTCCTGCTTCCTTTCTCCTTGCCTAGAAAAGGACAACTACATTAAAAGAAGTGGCACAGCTTTACCTCACTTTCTTTTTGAAGGTAACGAAACTTACCCGGCAACTATGTCGAAAGTCTTGCATGTCCTTTGCAGCAAACGTGTTTCTGCGACTCCTTCTTTGAAACCTCTGTAAACACACACAGAAATCCCAAACGAGAAGCAGTTTGTAAAATAGCTTCACATTCATAGAAGAAGAAAGCGGAACGAAAAGGAAATAGCATAATAACGTACAGTCTACCTAACGTACCTAAACAAGATTAAGTGAACAAATGTTGCTTAGTCCAGATCGGGGAAAAATAATGCATTGTAGCTCACACATACCTTCTTTCTGGGTGTTTTTCTTTCGTCTTCATCCTCCCATGTGGAGTCAAACTCGCACTCATCACCTGACATCTTAATCTGAGGAGTGTATCTCAAACGAAGCTCTCTAAGAAAACGCAAACAAAAAGTAATCAAAGTACGACAAAACCTAAACAGACCACAGAACAAAACCCTCAGAGTCCCTTTAAAGCTCATCGAGTGAAAATAACTAGTTGAACCCGAATTACTAGCACTTAACACTTTCAGCGTCAAGAGAAAATGAAAGTTGACGCTCGCGGTGAACCGAAAGCATTTCTGGCTAAAACAGGGCTCGAGTTGACTCAAGGGTTGCCAGGTCTTGTTTATTTTCTAAGTATAGTACTGATTAAGTAATTTAGAATAAATATATATTAGTGCAGTGTTTTAAACATTGAACTCTGTTTATTAATGATTCAGAACTAAGTCTTGTGTACTTATTGCTGTGTAGTGTTTTTAAGTAGTGCATATAGGACTGATGTGTCCATTGGAGTCATGGCTCTTGTTGTTTTCTGATAATTGCGATTTATAAAATATTATTCTATTAATTTCTACTATTTGTGTAGGCTAATGATCAATTTACGTTTATTAATTTAGTATTCACATAGGCCTTTCAATGTCATGTTTATAATGACCTCTAGTGGATGTATTTGGGAACAACGTTTTCCTTTCTAACTATATGTGTTTGTCATTTTAGTTTTGTATTTATAGTTTTAGGAAATGTGTACAAGAGGTTAAGATAATCAGTCAAACATATAATCAGGAAAATATGCCTATTTACTATGTATTTTTTTTTGTTTACAGAAAAACTTAATCCTGAAAACCCGCAGTACCTCTGTAACCCAGTCTGAGTCCACATGCTGGGAGAAGCATTGCAGGAGAGAGCCTCTGCTCAAAATATATGATATGGTCTTCAGTAAATAGCGTGATCATTAAATTAATAATCTAAAGTGGTGATAAATCAATCCAGTGATAACTACAGCTGAGTAGAACATCCAGAATTAAATTGAGAATGCTTATTAAATTCCAGTCCATGTTGGGTTGTAATGCCAAAAACTACAATAGACTGAAATTTGTAAAAATTTATATTCTTAACTGCTGTTATTGTAGTTTTTAATATTATAATTCATTTTTAAGTATAAGTTAGGCCTACCTATTATTATATACACAGCATTTCAGATGACGCCAATGATGTATTAGATACACAGATATTAGGTAGACAGAAAAAAAGTTGTTTTTGGAGAAATGTATTCTACTACTATTAATGTCCAAAAATAGGCATGACTAGTTATAGTTAATTATGTAATTATTATGGTTTTGTCACAAAACTTGTGTGTGACTGTGTTGATTTTTTGTTCAGATTTGGGATTTATCACATTTGCCTTTCTGTTATTCACATTCATGAACTGAAAGGGAATCAGTTCTTAAATACAGAATTTTGTCCAATCCTATTATGACACTGATGTTTCAGGCAATTTGACACGCTGCGGACTGACTCCTTTCCTCTTACCTAGAACATCAGTAGTCATTTAATCTAATTACTGTACACATAGTCATTTAAGATAACCTGGTTCCATAAGCAAAGTAAATTATGTTGTGTTAGGACATGACTCCCTGCTATTTGTTTTTCAATATGATTTGATGGCTAATATATACCATGCCATAAAATGAAGCCATTAGTGTTATTATTATTATTTTTTTTTCTGTTCTCAAAAGGTTCCCATTTCTCAGTACGTCATAGACTGACGTGTCCTGGAGGCTGAATAATTATTTATTTATTTTGTGGTTGTCATGATTGGGCATCATACATATTGTTGCAATAGCGTGTTATGAACAGCAGATGGCTCTGTGTCATAAAGCTTTTCTCAAAACAGTCACTGCCTAAGAGCTAAGATCCCTATGGCTCGTCATTCTCTATGCTATTCAAATACCTGCTGCTAATACACTTGTCAAATGTCACATATGGAATCAGATAAAACGTCATTTATATAAAACCATTTCACACCAGGATTAAATCTGAATGAAATATTAGCTCAGCTTACAAATGCTAGTTAGTTAATCAAGTCTATCACCCAAAAAGAGGGTATGTTAATATTTTAAAGAGCTTTTTTAGTATCTTTTGAAGGAAATATGCTTACTAAAAAAAGTGCTAGACCAAAATATGCCACATTTTGCACTAAGGTATGCAGCATTTCATAACAAGTCACATTTTCTTCAGGCAAAAGCCATCTTTTATATATCAGGCATACACTGGACACAGTATGTGTAGTACCTGCCATACTTCATTTCTGTATAGTCATGTCCACAAATGCAGAAGCATTTTCCCTTTGAGTTTATAATGTGTAGTAGTGGATTATTCTTGACAACTTTATGTAACAGCATGTCCTTTGTGGGTGTGTTAATAATTAATTTGCTTGATTTTCTTTGCTCAGGGTCTTTTGAACAGTCATATCTTCAGAGACGTCCATACAGCAGAGCATTTTCAATGTTTTTGTTTTTTTTTTCTGTATAAGACCGGAAAAAACATGAATGCAGGTTCAACCTTAGTGCAGTGTTATTGTTTTTCAGCTCCAAAAAAATCTTTAGCTCTTTAGTTTTGTATGAGGTAGTATGTTACACTATTGGACAATGAGATTCCAGAATGCTATAATTAAATACATGTGCGCTACTAAAATTTCTAACACCATGTTTTCCACTTATATTAGCACATTAATCAAAAATAATGTGTAATAAAATATTCAATTAGACATCAAAACAACATTACCATTTTTATAAACCTTTTCCAAGCTGTTTGCAGGCTTAATCACACATGCTGAATAGGAAATAATTAATACAGCACAGGAGTGGTGTTTTACAAGTTTCATTATTTCAAAGCTAAACAAATCAACAGCTGCCCTAAACATCATGTACCAGGGCCAACGGCATTAGTGTTAAAAAGCAGTTTAGCTGCATTAAATTGATCAGTAATGTAAGATACAATTTAAAATTTTTAAACATTCAGCTCTAGTCATTTAACAGCGATACTGTGTTCACTACAGGAAATCATAAGACCTTTTCTGCTTTTATCTAACCTGACCATGTACTCTGTTGCTTTCATCCCTTATCTCATGATGCATTTGATTCTATGCACAGCCCAAGCAATAAAAGCAATAAGGTCACAAGACAGGGTTTGTACAGCTATTCAGCTATACAGCTATATAGATATTAATAAAAATATGATGGAATGACAATTTTCTTTCTCGCTTTTGTGCAGTAAAAATGCATGGATTTGTACTTGTGCTGTTGTGTTTTTACCTTTAGAGCAAATGAGGAAGCAAAATAATTATTTTTGATAGTCTTCCATGCACCTCTATAGCAGTGGTTCTAAATCCAGGGCCCACTAGGTGGCCTCAGTAAACTTCCAAGGGGGCTCCATGATTACTTAAAATTATTAAAATAAATTACATTAAAAAAAAACTTCCAGAATCACAAAATGAATTGTGATACATTTTTTAAACATTTCAACACTTTCGACAGTATTTTTTCCCCTCAAGTTTGAAAACAAGCAGCTTTGTGAAATGTGAAAATGGTCCATATTAGCACAAAATAAAATTGGGGAGCTTAACAAACCATGACCTTTCTGGATGTCATTTTACTGTAAAAGAATCTAAAGAAGCTAATAGTCACTCCTTTGGCTTTTAAATGACCATTTATGATTTTTTTATTTTTTTTTTAATACCAGTGGTTTCTGCCTTGTAATTTTTGTAGTATCTGGCCTATCTACACCTAATTACACACCCTGACATAGACAGCAAGCACATTTCCTTGCGATATGAGAAATTTAGAGGTGACTGGAAAGTTCAGTCATCATTTGTTACAATATTACCTTCAGAAGACCCCTAAGGCTTTATCATTTCATAAACCACTTAATACTGTAATTGCACATCACATTTTCCTCTTTTTTGAAAGTCTATTTCAAAACTTGCCCATCTGGCAGAATTTGAATGGGAACAGATAAAGACAGCCTACCGAGATAAAATTTGTTAAAACCCTCGGCATTTGGTCCAGAAGATAACAAGCGCATCTTAACGGATTTATTTTTTTATCTTAGCAAAATAAACTAAAAGGACAGAATAGAGGAGAATCACTACAAAAGTTGTTCCAGGGTAGAAATATGAACAGAGAATTATTCATGACCTCGGTCCATAGAAACTTGTAAAAGAGTGACGCTACAATTTGTCAGCACGCTTGATCTTCAAGAGACGAAGGGCGAGTCAGAACCTTTGCAGCGACTCATCTCTAAATAATTCAACATGCTGTGGTTAAGCTTCACACCATTTATCTCTGCTCGATTGACAACCATCAAACTTGTTACTCGCTTATGTTTCATTGCATTGAAGGGCTCTATTGATTATGCCTGCTGATATTCACATTCTCTGAATGACTAAACAACAAATAAAACTATGAGTGGCCTCCATCAGCTTACTGTTTACTTGTTTGCACAAGCTCTAATAGGAAAAAGACTTCATTTTTTGGCTGGCAGTGTAGTATAGAAATAAAACAAAGTGTCTTTGCCATATCAGACAACACATTATCATCCTTCTATTGTTTCATTAAAAAATCAATAGGGAAAACTTTGGTGCTTTTTAGGTTGCAGTTTTCATGGTTGGCGAATTAGCATAGATTTTTCATGGCATTTACAAGCTCTCATATCTAAGAAAGCTGGTTCAAATTAGCATAAAATGCATTGGTTCTGCTCAAAGGGGTAAAAAATTGTGCACTGAGTTGCCAGGGAAACCAGTAAATGTTTGCAAATGAAGAGGAAAATCACTGTGCAGAATGAAATGTATTAGAAACTGGAATATAAGCAAAGTGAGTTAAGTCTACGATGTCATAACTCCTTTTCACTCTCATTTAATCCAAATTGTTTTATGTCGCTCATTTTGAATATCTGCTGAACATATGCATTACCTAGGGTTCCCACGGTCATGAAAAATGGAAACAAATCAATAAAAATTGTGATTTCTAGGCTTTTTTGCTGTAATGAATGTAATATATATATATATATATATATATATATATATATATATATATATATATATATATATATATATATATATATATAAGGATTTTAGCATCTTTTAAATTTTAAATTTATTTGGAGTCATTTGTTCACAAAAGTATTACTGTTCACAACTATTAATTCCAAAGATTCACACCTGACATATATTTGGAAATCTAAAATCTCTATGAAATCATTTATTTGAAAATCCTAATCCAGTCAACTTGACTGGAAATGTCATGGAAAAGTAATGGAAATATTAATTTAATATTAAATATTTAATATTAAATTTTAATATTAAATATTGTAATATCTGCCTAACCTTTCATCTTATTTAGATGACATTCTTGGGTAATTCTCTAAGCCTTCACTGATGATCAGACAAAGTTATTAGAGTTTGTTAGTTATTAGAGGCTTCCTGTTGGGCAGGCATACTACAGCAGTTATGGGTACCCCACTGAAATTATGGGAAATGATAAATAGTACTGTGTTGAACTAGTTTAAGGGGTACGGCTTACTATTGTTCATCCGTTAGAGATGAACTTCACAAAGAGAGTCAGGGGAACCTCATGAGCAGCAATATCCATCAGCAGCTAGTGACAAACTACTTCTGTATACCAACTCAAAGACCTCCAGAGTAGTTATTTTTTCACTTTTCACATCTTCACATTTCCATATTTATTTTGCTTTACCATTTATTTTTCAATTTTTTTTTCTGCTATTTTTAAGGACAAACATATGGAACATATAATGATATTATCATTATGTAACAATTTATTTCCTGAGGATAGGATTTCTTCATTTTTTTCTCTGTGCATTTGAAGGATCTAATAATTCTTTGTAGAAACCTGTGTGTGTTGCTTCAAGAGAGCAATGATACATTGTGTTGTTTTATTTTCTTTCTTTTAAATGGATCATTTATCATTTAATGAATACACCATATTTTATATTATATTCTTCCATTATTATGATTGTGTGATTTCAAGTGATATTTGTCTTCAAAAGTAAGTGATAAAAGAAATGTCTCCATTTCAAGGTTTTTAACATCACAGGATGATGTTGTGAAGCAGTAATTGTTTTTGCTTTGGTATAATAGCACTTTGGATTTGTGCTGGCCATTGAAATATACATAACTAAGATTATTCAGTAAATTCTGTTTTTTAGTCCCAGTCTCCGCCACAAACCCATAATGCTACTGTACAATGAATTCTTTGACCAATATTTATCAGAGCGTCTTCCTTCAAATTCCTTCTTTCAAGACATTTTTGATACTTTACAATTTATGGGCCAAATCTGTTGTGTTCAGACAACTCTTATGAGGCATGTTATGTTTTTGTAACTTCTGATGTAATATTTAAGTATAACCAGAAAAGACGTGCTTTATGCAGAGAGCACTGAAACTGTTTAGCAGGCTTCAATGGCTTGTTTGAATGCACCCCAGAAGAGGTCGGTTTTGGCTGGTGCAGGCTGCTTTGCTGTTGGAAGATCTCTCCTGGGTTAGTGCGCTGTACGGTAATCTCGCTCTGATGGCAGGGAAATGCTGTCTTTGAACAAAGAGCCTCTGCAGCAGAGAAAAACCTCCCTTATGGTTGAGATGTGATTAAAGTTTCTCTCTCAGATCTCTGTGTGTCTGTCGAGGGGAAATGCGTTTGCTCAAAGAGAGAACCGGGGAGTCTCTTGGATTTGATGGGTGGGTGGGAGGATTGGGGAGCTAATAGTGAAAAGAATAGAGTAACTTACTAAAAAATTCCTATCAGGCTCATGACAGCTACTGTAAGTGACTGTAACCAAAAATACCAATGGTGCACGCAACGTGCAAAATGATGACTTTATGGGACAATAGTCATATTTTTGTATATGAATACTGACATTTACTTGCAGTGCAGGAAGACGAATTCAAAGAGTAAGAGATAAAATTGCAATCTTTCAATTGCTGAATATATCTGCGCACAAACACACTTACAAGGCTTTTCTCCCATCTCTCTTGGCTTTCTCTCAAGACTGGTCTGGCTGTGGTTTGATGAGGTGTAATAGAACTCATTCTCAGTAAACAGAGATTCTCTCAGTTGGAGGCCAATAGTTGGCTACGTCTCCTTTGCTGTTTTCTTCTCGCGTCAGACATATGTTGTAAGCCTGGGTGCCGATTTAGATATTTGCCTTCTCACCCTTTGAATTTGAAATTCATTTTAATCTTGTTTGGATTTTTCTTTTCTCTGAAGATTTGCATGTGAAAAAACTGAGATGGATGTCTTTCCTTAGTGTTGGTTCTATAGAAGAGTTCTGAAAGATTTCAAGGCCATATGTGTAATTTCTGATATGTTAGCGGCACCAAGCGGAATTGCAAAAATAATATTGTTTCCAACGTTTCTGTCAACATTCCTCATTCCAAACCACATGAATGCAGTTTCAGTGGTTTTTAAAGTGGCACATAGGTGGCATAAATGTATTTTTAAAGATTCTCAATCACAGGAAACAGTGTATGAAATGTTCGAAACAAACTAACAGAAGAAACAACCAACAAAAACATATGTAGTGTATGGTAATGAATGAATAAGACAAGTCAAATTTATTTACAGTATATGGTGCTTTAAACAATGCAAGCTAAGATACAGCTTTAGAGTAAAAATCCTGATAATGAATGGTAATCTTGTGTATGATATAGTCTGTATAGGCCTATATATATTTTTACACCAGTAGCTGGGAGCAAATGACTGTGAATGAATCATTGATCGATTTATTAAACAGATTCATTCAAAAATGCAGATTCATTGAGGAATGAAACAAAGTGACTGTTTAAGTCACTGAAGTCAACCAATTTGTATTATACTAACTTCAATTTGTATACACTAACCTGTCTAACCTGACTAACCTGGACCATAGGAAGACTTCAAAACTTACCAGTTAAAATATAGTATAAATTGATGAATAATCAAATAATCAATTAATTAAATTCTGTCATCATTTACTCACCCACCAAAACTGTATTGTTTACCATTGACTTCCACTGTATGGAGAAAAAAAAATCTTCTTAATGGAAAGCAGTTGGACTTGTGAACTTGTGTCAATTTAATTGATCTACTATTACAAACTGAAATAATAGTTCATTTAAACCAACAGAAATTGGAGGTTTGTTTCAGGAGAAAATGCCTGCCCTGAAACTGGGTTTACTGCACAGTATCTACATGAATACAGTAGACCGAATTGTATGCTTCAAACTTTCAGTGTCCTTTTAATCATGGCTGTATTGTTACATAAAGAGAAGCCTGGAGTGTAATAAGCATGCTATGTATAATTACTGTAAATGCCAGCCTTGCTCAAAATGGTTGTATAACAAAAAGGTTAGGGCAGGCTGCTCAGAACCGTATTTGTCACACAGTAGGTAACCGTTAGAGGTTTCAGAGACATTAAGAGCCTCAATCTTGACGTTATAAGTCAAGACATTTTTAGCTGGGAGGAGTGTAGAAGAAAATCTCTTTTATTCCATTACTTCTTTCTGTGTTTCCAACCAGCATTTACCTTAATGCCATTATGAGATCATAATAATGGTGCAACTCCCACAATAATTTGAAAAAATTGAAGCCCACGAGTTTGTCATCAAAACCACTTTGTGACAGAGGGGCCGCACACCTCCAGTCATTGTGACCCTCTCTCTCCTGTTTCCGGCCCACGTCCAGCCTCACTACAAGAACATGGAGGCATGTGAAAATAGAACACGCAACATGTGATGAGGCACATCCAACACTTATTGCACCCTTACCACCACTGCTGCTGTATAAATCCAGCATTGTGTCTTATTTTGCTGAATGTCCTCCAAAGTACATGCATGAGGTGTCCTTAAGTGCAAGCCGGCTTTTAATCATTGATGCTGTGCCTTAAAAAGATAGTTCATCCAAAAGTGAAAATTGCATCATGGTTTCGTCACCCTCATGTCATTCCAAACCTGTATGACTTTTCTTTCTTCAACAGTTTGATTACCAAAAAAAAGGTCATTAATTGGTCATAATGATTCAAGATTCAAGATGCTAGGGTTTGGCGTTTAGCATGGTTCATTTAGCCCCTTTCTAGCGGATAACTAACAGTAACTACATGATGTGGGCCCATAAAATCATATTTCACTATTGATGGCTATTTAATAGTAGCTTGCAAGCAACATATTAATCACTAATATTATACTTTAGGTTTAATGATAAATAAGAGTGTTCACCAATTAAAATCTAGTTAACACATGCCATGTTCTTTGAAATAAATGTTTCTCATGGTTTTGGGAAAAAAAAAAAAAAAAAAAAAAAATATATATATAATATATATATATATATATTATATATATATATATATATATATATATTATAGCATTTCAATATTTTTTCTGCATGTTTCTAAATTATTTTGTTGGTGCGTGATTGGTTTCTCAAATGTTAATAAGCAGTTTTGTTAATACATTTTTATTTGAAATAATAATAAAAAAATAATGCCAAACTAGGTATTCTTTTTTGAAATTACTGTAATAGTTTAGTGATGTTTTTTAAAATTATTTTTTATGTTTATTATTATTTTTATTATTATTATTATTATTTTTTTTTGATAGCTACTTTACTTTATTATGATAGCTAACATCTGATATTTTTGATTTTTCAACCTAAAATATAATGGGTTTGATTTCCAGGAAATGCATGGAGTAATGAACAAATAAAATGTATACCCATAAATCTCTTTAAAAAAAAGCTTCTGCTAAATGCATTAATTCAGAAAAAAACATGACAATCACAGATGATATGTATTCAAGTCTTTCTCTGTATAAATTGCATTTTTAATGTTTAACGTTTCACGTCATTGAACCTATAGTAAATGTTTTACCAGTGCTCTTTTTTCATTATTTGTTTTATTTTTTGCAGGATCCTTAAAAGCATTAATTGGACTAAATGGACTATTTTTCTCCATGTCTGCTGTCTTTGATGTCACAGCTCATTTATAGCTCAAGTGAGTGCCCATTAGGAAAGATGGCAGATTTCAAACCGCATACCTTTGGATGGGGTTTTGCACCAGCTGAGCGACTGCCATTGAGATGAATAACAGCTAATTGCTTGCTTTCTCCAGGTATTATAGGCCTCCTATGTGCTCTTCTACTGGTCTACGGACACCTCCTCGACACCTTCCCAGCATGCTGAGGACACCACACCATGATTTGTTCACACCATCTGGAGTTTTGCAACCTCAACCCCTTCACATTTCACTTTAAACTTTACTCAGAAAAGAAAACTTTAGAGAAAATTTTCCCAGGGACGTGCCACTAATCTTTAATCCCGCTGGGTCTTCATTCTCTGCTGTGAGATACATCAGCAGTGTGGTCTTTTACACCTGCAGGCATCACCATATGGAAGCCCAAGTTACTTTTCTTGTGTAGCATGTAAGCTACCAGTGCCAAATTGCCAGTGGAATCGCTGAGGGCACAGAAGAGAAGCTTCCCATAACTAGTTCACCCATCCCACAAAGCCCAGAAACATAAGGCAATCTGAGGAAGTCAAACCCACAGGGTACGTTTTTACTAGAGCTTTTGATGTAAACTTGAGTCTGTTTGACATCAGAGTGCGCTTCATTTGGTTGGTGTGAAAGTGGTTTTCTGAACTCGGCTGAACCGCACCTGAAGCCGCATGAGAAGGTGGTCTGAGGTAGGGTTCATGTCAACTTCTCTACGGTTTGCAATTGATACAAGAGCAGCTCGTGGAAGCAAACTGCTTCTAATGATAAATAATGTTAGGGATGTACTGATTCTGTTTGGTATTCTGCTGAATACCAAATAATCAATTTTTTTTATAACCAATAAATGATATAAATGACAATATTAAAATTCTGCTATTATACTACAATACTATTTGGTATTAAAATACTATTTAAATAAATAAATACTAAAATCAATTGTTTTAAATGGTTCAAGTAAAATTAGGAATCACAACGTTATAATGCACATTATGGAATCATATTTTACATTGTTATCAAATTATTGGTGTTTAGAAGATACACTTTAAATGAGTGTTAGTTGACAGCAAAAGTAATCTAAATGTAAAAATAGAAGAAATGAGAGCACAAAAAACATTTGGAATTTTGAATTCAGTAATATTTTATTTGTGAAAGGTCTTGACACTTTTATTCAGCAAGGGTACATTAAACTGATCAAATGTGACAGTAAAGGAATTTATAATGTTACAAAAGATTTCTCTCTCAAACAAATGCTGTTCTTTTGAAATTTCATTTTATCACAGAATCTTGGGGAAAAAATGTGTCACAGTTTTCACAAAATATTAAGCTAGAACCATTGTTATATGTGATTATAATAAGAAATGTTTCTCAAGCAGCAAATCACCATATTATAATAATTTCTGAACGATCGTGTGACACTGAAGACTAGAATAATGGCTGCTGAAAATCAGCTTTGCCATCACAAGAGTAAATTACATTTTTAAATATATTATTAATAGAAAACACTTTTTTAAAATTATAATAATATTTCACAGAATGATTGTTTTTACTATGTTTTTGACCAAATAAATACAGCCTTGGTGAGCATAAGAGACTTCTTTCAAAAACATCAAACGTACATTCCCCAAACTTTTGAACAGAGTGTATTTTGCAGCCCTACATAATGTGCATCTTAATTTGAATTTCTCATAACTGCTTTTATATTAAATGTCTGTCATTGGTTAAATTGCTTTCTGGGTGCACCTTGCATTCTTTGCATGTCTTGCATTGCATCCGTAAAAAAGAATCACTCCTAGTTAGTACTCATATTGATGATGCAAACAAAAAAGAAGAATGTGATCCATGGGAGCAGGCAGAGGTGTTTGCAGTCGAGCTCAAGTTCAGACAAAGCAATCAAAAAGCAGCCTAAGATTCCGGCTTATGATCACAAATCTCTCCTTGATTAATTGACGAAGTCTTGCTAACTACAGCTTATTATATTTCAACGAGCTAGACAATTTGGGGTCAAGATGAAACTCATCTCGACCAGTCGAACACCTCCTGCACCGGGCTAAATTATTAATCAGCTTGTGACATTTTTTATTTTGTAGTGGCGCTGACATTTTTTTTTAATTGTGCAGTTTGCATCTCCGCTTAGCCTCATTAACACCGGTATTGTCAGCCGTGCATTCTTTCACCGGCGAGTCCTCCCAGGACCAGTGAGGATAAATCAGAGAGACTGCCTGGAGTGCTTGTTAGTGATACACTTCTTTAATCAGATAAAGCAACTTTGCCCAATTTACCGGCTGCTTAAGCACTGGATAAAGTGAAGAGTGAGGGCTGGAGGCCCGTGGGCAGAGAGAGAGAGAAAGCTGCTTACTGTATCTGTAAATAAGGCTGTGTTGACTCACACTCTGACAGATAGGCCTCAGTGGGTGAGCTGGTACAGGGCGAGAAACAGGAAAACCTGTATGATTGCTTTGTACTGGCCAAACACTCTCTTTTCATTGTTGAAAACAGTCTTGACGGTCAGCTGGAACTGAGTTGCCTTTGGCAGCAAGCATCTTTTGAAGTTATGCAAGCTGCTGAAGGTCGCCCATGCAACACACGTGGGCACTTTTTTGACTGTCTGATGTTGTTATCATTGAGTGGCTTTATATGTTCAGTAAAACGCTGGTATACTTTAAAAAAAATCTGCTTATCATAAAACACTGACAGATATTATGGTTGCCATGTCAGCATCCCATCCCGGATGAGACATACACCTGTGTATGTGTGTATCTGTTATGTTTTTACAACAGCTTCCAAGTGCCTCACGCTCTCATATTTGTAATGCATTACTGTTTGAGGCATTTAGTTTTAACTAATTTTTAAGTTGATGAAATAGATGAAATAGATTATTGGAGTACGTTTACTATTTCAGTCTTTCTGCTTCAAAATTTTGTATAATTCAGTGTGTTATGTGCCATTTCTTTGTATTTGTTTGTGAAATTTACTAGCAATTTCTGAGGGAAAATTGTTTCGATGTCAATTTCTTTTCAGTGCAAAAAAAGTGCAGAAAAAAAATCTGATAAACACTTTTCATTCGCAATGTATTCACTGGATCATATTTAAAAAAAAAAAAACACTTTATTAATTAATTAATTAATTAATTCAGTCATTCATTTATTCTATGTAAGCATTCAAAGTCTATATCCATGGCAAAATGAAATTATTTAACAAAATTAACACACAATTAAACTTTTTCAAAATTAAAATGACAACTGTATGTAATATTTTAGTTAGTTAGTTAGATTTTTTATTTATATTATATTTAATGCCATATATTCATCAAAGTCTATTCATGGCTAAATAAATAAACAAATACAACACAATTCAGCTTCTTACAAAATTACAATTTTATTATATAAAATCATATAAAATCTTTCAGTTTAATATTAGATAGAAATTCTAAAAAATTCCGTGCACACCTTTTAAAAAACATCTATTATTGAATTTTGTGCAGTAAAATATTTATTTACTAATTTAATACAGTACATTACCCATACTGTGATATACAATTCTAGTCATACAGCTTACCACACATTGTCTATATTCAGTATTGTAAAAGTATTACTATGAAAATTGAGAGGTTAACCCTTGAGGGTTGATTAGCCTTGTTTTACATGTCTGTCTGTCTGTCTGTCTCTCTCTCTCTCTCCTTTCTCTCCTCTCTCTCTCTGTCTCTCTCTCTCTCTCTCTCTCTCTCTCTCCTTTCTCTCCTCTCTCTCTCTCTCTCTCTCTCTCTCTCTCCTCTCTCCTTTCTCTCCTTTCTCTCTCTCTCTCTCTCTCTCTCTCTCTCTCTCTTTCTCTCCTTTCTCTCTCTCTCTCTCTCTCTCTCTCTCTCTCTCTCTCTCTCTCTCTCCTTTCTCTCCTCTCTCTCTCTCTCTCTCTCTCTCCTTTCTCTCCTTTCTCTCTCTCTCCTCTCTCTCTCTCTCTCTCTCTCTCTCTCTCTCTCTCCTTCTCTCTCTCTCTCTCTCTCTCTCTCTCTCTCTCTCTCTCTCTCTCTCTCTCTCTCTCTCCTGTTCAGAGTCTGACAGTTTCCGCAGGCCTATAACATGAACACATCCAGTATAAAGTTTCCTGGACATATGACTTGTGATGGAGCCAAATGGCCATTTTCTACGTGTTTAATCAATCTTCTATTCGTTTTCCAAGGAACTTAACTGATTGATTTCCCCCCACCAACAAGCAGTTCTATGAAGTCCAAATGGGAGGCCACTCCACATGACTATTTGCAGGTTGTACTGAATCTTAGTCTATTGATCTGTCTGCTCACAGAGCATCCAGAGACTGCACCAACAACTGCTGCTTAGTCAGCGTTCTTTAAAAGACAAGTGAAGGAGAAGCTGGTGTAAAGTGGAGAAAAAAAGTGAAAAACTGACATTAAATTTAAACCAAATTGCCTTTCAGTCGCGATTGGTATACGCTTCTTTACTAAATAATGACTTTGAAATGTGTATGTGTGTTTTGAGTGTATGTGAACTTGTTTATTTGTGGAGAAATTATTTAAATTGCCCTCTAATTAAATGCCTAATTGCGTTCTTGAGAGCAGTTCTCTGAAAAAAGGAACAGAGAGAAATGTCTTGCCTAATATGAGATTAATGACAATAATTTATTAGGTTCGAGACATTAAATGGTGTAAGAGGATTTTCTAAATGAACAATTATTGGTGAGCATCTAGCAAATATGTATGTTTTTACCGTTTAAAAACTTGCCAATTAATTCAAATTGCCAATTAATGTAAAATTAAAATGTCAAGATGCTTAATTTTTTTTTTTTTTTACTAAATCAGAGGTTTTTTTTCCCCCTTTGTGGTCCACTTATATGTTAGACAATACAGTTACAGTATTATTATTATTATTTTCAGTTCTGATTTTGTTTTATCACAACTTTCCACTTTCGCTCTGATCCTTAAGCATTAAACATTTTTTTTTTCCTGGCTGCAAAAAAAAAAAAATAAATAAATAAATAAATAAATAAATAAATAAATAATAAAAATAAAATAAAATAGATAAATATATAAAATAATAATGACCTATTTAATATATTTTTATATAATTTCTCAGTAGTTGGAGTTTATTGTATTTGCATTAAAACATGCAGTAGATCACATGATTTGCACTGTGTATGTAAACTGTATGTAAATCATAACAGCCATACTAATATATACCAGCTCTGACCCACCCATAGAAATAGAATGAGTGAAATTATAATAATAATGATAATCAGTGTCCATCTGGTTTTCAACAGCCAATATAGTGTTTCCTATTAATGTGATTCCTGTGTAAATACATTTATTTCGCCTCCATGGTAAATTAAAACATCTGTGTAAATGCACTGTTTACCTCTGTTGTGGTTTTTATGCCACTTCAGATGTGCCCTCTATGCTGTCATCTCAATGTAAGGACAACATTAGTCATTTTTCTGAAATGTTGCAATTGAAGTGTGGCAGATTTTTGCACACCATGGCACTTATCTGTATATGTAATGTTTTGTCATGTGGATGCTTCATAAACAAAGTTATTAGCAACTAATTAAATATTCTTTTGATGATTTTTTTTTTTTTTTTTTGTGCACTGAAGCAGAATCATTGAGTAAGCATCATGATCCATCTCTGAATCCTTTTTTCCCCTTCTCTTTCACAAGTCAGCTGGCTCAAGTTTTCATGGAGCAATATTCTGCAATGAGGAAAAATTCCAAAACCCACTTAATGGTTGCATTTTCATCTCTGATGAATAATCCATGAACCCATTTGTATATGAAATATGTAAAACAATTGTATTCATTTATAAAATATGTAGTTTAAAATAAGCTAAGGCTTTTTCAATTAATATTCAGTTAATATGTAAAGTTATGTATCATTTCTGTGGAACTGACCCTTCGCAAAGAGCTTGATTGACAGGCGATCTGACCAATCATAACGCTGAATCCACCATCTTGTCCGACAATCAAATCAGACAGCAGAGTAGATTAAGGGTCAGATTTACTAACAGGGCAAATTAGCGTTAGAGCACAATTCCATAAAAGCGCCGATGGGAGGGAAATTCTGCGTGTGATTTACTGACAATGTGCACATTAAACACAGACACAGCCAGATCATTTCCATAATGACCAGTGCAATCTACCAAGAGCAGCGCAAATTACTGCCTGCTTTAAGACATGCTTTTTTTTGGGTGTTAAATAATGGCGGAAATACCAGTAATTTGACGAGCGCAAACATTAGTACATTACATTAGTATTTTAATACTCTCCTCCCATGAATTTTGCATCTGAAAGGGAAACTCCTACAAATAGATATTAAATAAGGTCAGGTGCAAAAATAACTGTGTCCATGCCTTTTTAGTGCTAATTCTTCACTGCGCGCCTTTAGTAAATCCTGACAGTACTATTTTAACGCCAAAAGACGGTTTGCGCTGGTACAAACTGTTAGTAAATCTGGCCCTAACTTTGGTGGACTTAAACTTGAAAAATGTTGTGTATTGACGTCTTTCCGCAGTTGAAATAATATCTGTTACGACACTTTAAAGAGCCACAAAATGGTATTTATTGTTTTAAATTCTTAAAAAATGACAAAATTTGAAAGCTGAGACCTTGTTTCATAGCAGAAGTAAACTGCTCTGTCTTGTCTGTTGGTATGTTGTCAGTTTCCTCTTTGCTCCGCTATGTATTCTTTACTGCGTGAAGTGTAGTGTGAGAGAGGCATGGCTTGTTGGAGATATCAACAGTAACTAAGAAGGGCGGGTTTTTGTGAAGGGTCAGTTGTGTATAAGGACTAAAATAAAAATCTTGATGAACTGGACATCTTATGCATGTGTATTTATTTATTTATAAATAAGTATTTATACTGTGATGAGCTAAGAGCACAGTACAATAAATGAGATAAACTGTCAAATGGGAAATTTGAAGTAAAAATAAAATATTTGAGGGAGGTAGGCGGATGAAAGGCGAAAATGGAACCTCTAAAAAATGTGTTTCATGTCAACAGTTAGATCTTGGCTGTATTGGAATCTGAACGCAACCCAAGTACTCACATCCTCTCAGGCAATAAGCAATTTGCAACTTTTGCAGTTTTTCCACGTGCACTAAAGCAATTAAAACAAGAATGTGTGACCATTTTTGTGTATGCTTTGCACATTAGGCACAAGTTCAATAGACCCGAGGCTCTTTGCAGCCCGGCCGATATTCTGTCTTATTTGAGATTAAATTAGAGAATGTCAGAAATAATCAATGTTACCATGTAAAATAATCCTGTTACTATTGATTGTTACGCTCCAGAAAGGCCAACTATGAACACGGTTATGAAATAATGAGGAATTGATCATGCGGCCAATGTAGCTAGTAGCTGCAAGCTATATTCACCTTTAATTCATACATGCACATCCACATCTAAACTGAGATTATGTAGTAATAGTGCAGGATTTCAACAACCGTCATGCAAATGTCTGGCGGTGGCGGATAACCTCACATCCTATTAGACGTCTGTCACTTCAGTTGTATTTGTATAAAGTGACACTTTGCAGTTTATGAGAGACACCTAGCTAAAAATCGATACTCAGGCTCAGTTTCAGCCGGTAGACGGTATAGATACCTCCCCTGTTCTGGAAACTCTGTGACGGCTCAGTTTTCATGCCGCCGACATAGACATCCAAGAAAACAAGTGGCACGGCACTGTGACACGTCTGGCTGATACTAATTCCTGTAACTTAAAAGTAAAGGTCTGTCTAAAGCCAAAAAGATATTTTTCTGTTTGATTGACACGCCGATAATACCCATCCCCAGGGTAACCACACTAGTTTCCTTGGTAACATTTATCACATAGAAACAGATAAAACTGGCATGAACTTGAGAAGTGATGTCAGTGTTGTGCCTGCCTTTGTCTGTCCGCTTCTCCTATAGACGATGCTGTAAAGTTTGGCTTTGAAACCTTGCCACTCACAATTACAGTGTGCACTGAACAAATGCCAGAAGTGCAAGTCAGGTCTGTGCATCTCTGTTTCATATAGGTCTTGCTGCTTGGCTCCGTGCGTGGGAGTGGATTCAAATGGGAGAAGGAGAGAGAGGCGAGACAGACAGCGTGTTAAACACAGAGGGCCAGACCTCGGAATGACATTTGAAATCTCTTTGTGTATGCTGGCCTTCATTCTCTTCAATAGCGTGCTATTCAGTGGAGAATGTGGTCTGGAGCATGGATGTTATAGAGAGAAACCAGGTAAAAGCTGGTCTCGGAGGAGGAAGACTTCCAGGGTCTTTGCCAGCTGTCTTTTGCCATGGTGTAGTACCTTAGTACCTGGAGACTATCATACTTGGAAAAAGATAGCATTACTGTGGCAAGCATGCAATTTGAAATCTGCCAGCCATGAGTGCATAAAGTAGTTCTACTGCAAGCCTATTTTCAGCCAATCATCTGAACCGGGGCTTCGTTGTCCGGGGCTTAAGTTCTACAGATTGTGCCACCAGGACCTGATTTACAAAAACTATTTCTTATGAAAATCAGTCTAAAAGACCCTTAACACATTTGAAAACTGCCAAGCAGTGTTGGGGAGTAACTAGTTACATAATTTAATTACAAAATAAATGTAACTGTAAACAGTTACAGTTACTGAGAAACAATGTGTAATTAAATTACAGTTACTTTTATGATTACAAAGGGGGTTACATCTGAATATTTTCACACACATACATATTTGATTGATTTCTTTCCCAAATTGCATTGACTGCTCTTAAATATGAGACAACAACGAGTTTAGGACACACACATGCTTATTCTGTAACTGTTTTATTTCCTATTTGGGTTTATGTATATGCTTTATTTTTTAAGATTAACTGTTTTTTCCAAGACATTGTTAGATGCCAGTGTTTCCTATCTATTTCTGGTTATGATATTAAATCTGTATTTAACACCTCAGAACAATCTCAAAGTAAAAAGAGGTGCTAAAGTCTGATTTTGTGGTGGCTGTGCTTAAAAATTAAATTATTATAATCTTAATTCAAGTGATGAAGGATTTTGAGAAGTCTGACTGTAATCAGTGTTGAGTATTACTGTAAGGTTAACCCTGCCTGGTTTAAATGTTTGAAAATGAATAACAGTTGAAAACATTCGTTAGAAATTCAGAAAAGTAATCAAAAATTAATCAAATGTAATCAGTTTCATTACTTTAATTGTAATAGTTACATTACTAGTAATTTAAATAATTACACGGCCTATTACAGTTTAAATAGGGTAACTTGTAATCTGTAATCTATTACTTTTCCAAAGTAACCTTACCAACACTGCTGCCAAGCAACCACAAAACAATTTTACTCTATTTCAGAACATTGTATTTTGGTTGCAGTTAGAATATATTGAAGAGCAAAAAATAATGTAACCACAAGTCCTGGCATAATTTTTTTTCTCATTCGAGAAGCTGTTTTACTCTGACAATATGTAACAAAACGGGAAGAAAAAAGATTGCTACTTTCATTTAATGCTGACTTTAAGTATCCACAGCCTAAATATTTGTAAAGTATCCAAAGCCTAAATATTTGTAAAAAAACAAAAACAAAAAAAACAAACAAACAAACAAAAAAATCAAACCAAACTACATCTGTGAATGTTTAGGTGTTAAAATAATATCATTTGTACATTTGAATAAGACCAGAATTTGTTTCTTATTCTCATCTGCTGAAATGAGCATTGTAAATGTTTAAATTATAATATTTTTTGTTGATGTTTGAATTGTATGTTATATTTCAGGGCAGTTTGTGAAGACAGAAGCAGAAGAAATGCCATTCCAACCTGAAAAGAAGTCCATTCCAGTTCCACCTACACCTACACCACAGCAGACCTCTCTGCTTGTATATGGATGCTTTTATACTAGTACAGTATGTTATGTTCTCTTGAGAGTTATGTGTTTGCAAATATTACTCAGGGATGTGAAAACTTGAATATTGGATAGAGAATTCCCTTTAAAAAAGAAAAAAAAAAACGAATGTTAATTGCACTATAGTTAAAAAGAAAAAAAAAATACTCACAGGTTTTTAAATATTAAGTGTAATATTTTTGTGCATAAATGCTAATACACACTGCTACAACAGGTCACAACAACTCCAACAGCGTCAGGCTTGTGTTTGTTGTGTCTTGTGTTTTTCTGTCTATGTGCTCCCCAGGACCTAGTTTTCCCTCACGTATGCCCATATTTGGTTATGTTCCTGTTCCTGTCTTTATTGTTTCATTATTAGTTGATTAAGTCCCACCTGTGTTTGATTACGTTCCCCTGTGTTTTATAAGCCCTGAGTTTAAGGTCTGGTATTAACGTTGATGTTGTGTTCCTATGTGTCTCTGCCTGCCTTTGTTTTACCCCGTTTTGAGAAGGTTAAAGACTGGTTAGTTTGAGTTTACCTCTTGTTTCCTGTTCTTCGTTTTGCCACAGTTGTCAACCATGATAAACAGGGTAAACGCAATAAGCCTTGGGAACAGCCATGTTTTTTTTTTGTTTGTTTTTTTTTTGGTTGTAGCAGTGTGAATTGGCCCTTAATATGTTAAGTGCAAGTGTTGCGATTAGTTAAAATTGTCTTTAATTCGTTTACTAATATATATCTATTTATGAGTGCATTAACATGAAGCCAAAAAAAAGTACATCAGAAAAAAATGCATCACTTGTTTTCCTTTAGTGGAACACTTGCGACAAAATATTATAAATTAATGATATTTTCTTACTCCTTTATATTTCAGAATTCCATGATTACAGCTAATGTTACTGAAGTAAATCCATGGTAAATTTATGCAAGGGTAGTCAGTGTGGGTGCACTGGAAGAAGCAAAGTTAACAATGAATAAACACTCTCTATATATTTATAAATGGTAGCCCACATGAGTTTTTTAAACTGCACAAATATGAGACTACAGAACAAAGGCAATGCTCATTACTAAACTGAATAATCACAGTGGATATTCAAATGACGCAACCTTGTTTGCTTCCGTTCAAAATACAGTCGAAAAAGGCATAAGGAAATTAAAGTAGTCTCTTTTCGCATATATAGCCAATCATTGTCAAAGCTGACCATTTAGGCCAATTAGCATTTAGTTTTACTTCAGGGTGTCATCGAAGCCAGTGGTTGCGAAAACTGTAAATATAAACTTTAAACAAAAACATTGATGAAATTCAAATTATTGAAAGTTTTAGACAACATGGGCATATATAAATGTTCCGTTAAGAAGAAGTGAAGATTGGGGTTTATCTTTATACAGGTGAGTAGTTGTGAATGGAATTCATGTTTATTGCGATCTATGGCGCTGCAAGATTTTTTTCCTTGATTTACTATATTGACAGGTGTTGTGTTGGTGATTGGAGAGATAACACATGCTTATTTGTGAAATGATTATTTTATTGGTTTGACTTATTGTTTATTTACACATCTCGCCTGGTTGTAGACATGTTTGCGAGTAATAAACGCTCAGGGTATCAGGGTAACGAAGTTTACGGTAGTGCTGCTGCTTCGTTCCACTTTTGAAATGTTTTTGTTTTTTGGTGTCTCTCATATACAACATAAATGGCCGCGCATAATCAGTGTTGGGCAACTTAGTAGCACCAGTGTGTGACCTCTAACAAAAGTGTGTCGCACCAGTAGAAAAATAAATGCAAATGCTGCCAGATTGCAAATATAGACTGCAAACCATGTGACTAATTACACAAACGCAAGAAAAGTATGCAGTGACAAAGCTGACTGCATGATGACACCACAAAAATTCAAGCAAATAAGTTCAATAATTTAACTTTATATATATATATATATATATATATATATATATATATATATATAATTTTTTTTTTCTCAGGATTATTAGGCCAATTAGCTTGCATGATGAGAAAATCCATACATCCTCCTTATCTGAACAAACTGATCAATTATAGAAAAGTCCAGGAACTAATCCCTATTTAGCCTATGTTGACCGTCTGTTTTCCCCTGAGCTTTTCATCACCTTCTGTTGCTCCTCCTCACGCTTAGTCTCTTTCTGTTTTATCCTCGCCCCTTTCTATCCTTCCTATCCTCTCATGCATTTCTTCTTTTCATTAAAGACCATGTTTTCATGCACATTAAATGGAAAAGATTTACATTGGATAGTTATTATTCAGTATTATTCCAATAATGTATGAGCCATATAAATACAAAAATTGCCATAAGCTGATCAAGTGAATATTTTGGTTTTGGAACAGCATATGGCTGTATAAATTAGAATTCGGTGTCATGTCACGTCTTAATTTACTGTAATATATACTGTGTGTGTGTGTGTGTGTGTATATATATATATATATATATATATACACATACATACATACAAAAATATGTATGAAAAAGTTCATTTTTTTATGTAACATTTCAAAAAGTGAAACTTTCACTTTCATATATTCTAGATTAATTTCATGTAAAGTAAAACATTTCAAAAGTTTTTTTTTAATTTTGATGATTAGAGCTTACAGCTCATGAAAATCAAAGATCCAGTATCTCAAAATATTAAGAATATTTACATTTAAGTTTCATTAAATGACAATCCCTGCAGTATACATTCAGAGTATCTCTTGTTCTTTGAAACCACAATAATGGGGAAAACTACTGATTTGGAAATGGTCCAGAAGACATCATTGACACCCTCTACAAAGAGGGTAAGTCACAGAAGGTCATTACTGAAAGGGGTGGCTGTTCACAGAGTGCTGTATCAAAGCATATTAAATGCAAAGTTGACTGGAAGGAAGAAATTGGGTAGGAAAAGGTGTACAAGCAACAGAGATGACCGCAAGCCTGAGAATACTGTCAAGCAGAACCAATTCAATCACTTGGGAGAGCTTCACAAGTAGTCGACTGTAGCTGGAGTCATCACGCTCAGACATCTTCAGGAAAAGGGATACCAAGCCACTTCTGAAACAGAACCAACATCAGAAGCATTTTACCTGGGCTAAGGAGAAAAAGAACTGGACTGTTGCTCAGTGGTCCAAAGTCCTCTTTTCAGATAAAAGAAAATTTTGCATTTCATTTGGAAATCAAGGTCTGAAGTCTGGAGGAAGTCTGGAAGAAGTCTGGAGGAAGACTGGAGAGGCACAGAATCCAAGCTGCTTGAAGTCCAGTGTGAAGTTTCCGAAGTCAGTGATGATTTGGGGTGCCGTGACGTCTGCTGTTGTTGGTCCATTGTGTTTTATCAAGTCCAAATTCAATGCAGCCATCTACCAGGAGATTTTGGAGCATTTTATGCTTTCATCTGCTGACAAGCTTTATGGAGATGCTGATTTCCTTTTCCAGCAGGACTTTAGCACCTGCCCACAGTGCCAAAACCACTTCCAAGTGGTTTGCTGACCATGACATTACAGTGCTTGATTGGCCAGCCAACATGCCTGACCTGAACCCCATATGGAATCTATGGGATATTTTCAAGAGAAATATGAGAAACAGTCGATCCAACAATACAGACGAGCTGAAGGCTCAATAGTGCCTCAGCAGTGCCACAGGCTGATCGCTTCCATGCCACACCTCACTGATGCTGTCATTTTTGTGCTAAAGGAGCCTCGATCAAGTATTGAGCGCATAAATGAACATACTTTAAAGAACTTGAACTTTTCTGTTATGCAAATTCTTTTTTTGATTGATCTTAGGAAATATTCTAATATTTTGAGATACTGGATTTTTGACTTTGAGCTGTAAGCTCTAATCATCAAAATTAAAACAAAACAAAAAACTTTTGAAATGTTTTACTTTACATGTAATGAATCTAGAATATATGAAAGTTTCAGTTTTTGAAAAAAGTTACAAAAAATGAACGTTTTCACGGTACTCAAATTTTTTGAGATGCACCTGTATATAGATATATATATATATATATATATATATATATATACGTACATTCACATAAAAGTATTCTGGAATAAAGTTTTAATCAGAATATGGAACTTAACTGAAAAACTATCTGCATGTAAAAATGGTCATTCATCCATCTTCCTCTTAATCTCTCCATTTCCTCTTGGCATTTGCCGCCTTGTTTTCCTGTGTTTACTTCTCTGCCCACCTCCCTCTCGCCCTCCCTCTTCCTCTTCTTCTAAGCTTCTGCTTGGATCCATTACAGTGTTCCCTCCCGTGAAAAATCTGAGCCTGTCAGCAGAACATCATAATCAAATTGTTTCAAAGGTCATTTAACATCGGAGCACAGAGCACCAACTAAGCCAAAGTCTTCAGAGGATCTGGCTCAAAAGCAATTTATGTGTCAGAGATGAATTGAAGAAAGAAACATTTACAGAGAAAATGAACTATCTCAGGCCTGTTTGTGACTGGGAGTGTCAGTCCATCTACAACGTCTGTCCTGTTCCATTCAGTCCTCCATATGTTTCTAGATAGATATGGCATCATGTTTCATGAATACTAGTAGCTGTGAGGATAGATTTGTTTGCTATGGCGGGATACAGACAGCAGATGTGTATATCTTCATTTCTAAGAGCATATTTTGGCAGTTGACATTTGTTGTGTTGTTATGAATTGTTTATGCTTAGAAAGCACAAAACTGTAAAATTGCTTGCACAACTCTTCTGAATTGATTATTTGGAACAAAGCGTCACAGATGTCTTTGTGAAAAATTGTGCGTTTTTTTTTTTTTTTTGTATAATTAGTAAAATTGTTTGGTAGGTAATCCAAACCATCAACGGTTATTACGTTTCTGAAGTAAATCAGAATTAGATAATTCCAAACTAAATTAGCAGGCAGGCCCAATGAATCATCCTGTTCCAATAAACATAATGGACATGCTAAGCTTTGATTAATTGTTCAATTAACTTTTCCTTATGTTAGAACTTATTAGCTTTCTATGGATGAATATTCCTGCCACACACTTTATCTGGTACAACATCCTAGTTTCTGAAATAAACCATAATAACCAAATAACCATAAACCAATTAAACCATTCTCATTTGTAAATTAGTCATCCACTCAGACAATTAAAGGCGTACCACAAGTCTTGCATATTCACACAGTTTTGCTATATTTAGTAAGTCTGCATCATTCTAAAGCGGGAAAGATGTTTTCTTTTTTTTTTTGCTCAAATCCAACAGTACAATTTCAAAGAAACAAATCTTTCCCCCATTTTTCTGCACATCTGATTTTACACTGTCTGTGTTCAGTTTTGAAAGATCAGTTAAACTACCGTGCCTTCGTTAACTTGACAGTACACATCAATTTTTTTTCTACCAATTCTTTGAGAAAATAAGATGGAATATACTAAACTCCAGTCAAAAAAAAATTTTTTTTTTTTTTTGATAAACTTAAGTCTTTTCATTATTGATGTGGTTGCTGCATGTTATTCACCCATTTGCAATAGTAGACAAAGTGACATTTCGAATTATTTATTTATTTTTTGCTTAATGTTTTCATTATATTTTTTAAGTGGCCTAAAAGTTGACTTTATTTAACTATGTCATGTCAACTTTCTGTACATTCGATAGTTCAATCAATTTTTTCAAAATAACTTTTATTATAGAATATACAGAGGATATTCTAAACTCCACTACAAAGAGATTTTCCTGTTAAAAATGGGTCTTTTCATTATTGATGTGGTTGCTGCATGTTATTTATTTATTTGTGTAATGTTTTAATTAGATTTTTTTTTATTTTTTTTTTTATGTGGCCTAAAAGTGGACTTTATTTAACTTACGTGATGTCAACTTTCTCTACATTCAATAGTTCCGACCTTTAACAATAAAGTTTGTCTGACCAAATGGCAGTAGGGTTTTTACAGCTTTTTAGATGAACTATTAATGATGAGTTATACATAATAAATCAATAATAATTCCACCCTATGGTTTCTGCTGTTTATAAAGGATTATAAATTGGAAGTTTCTTTACTAATGAAGCCTTCTCACTGAAACAGTCTATTGTGTTGACATCCATAATGTCTTCTTTGAAAAATGTGGCTTAGTGCATAGATGGTTTAGTTTTTACCTTTGATTTCTCTTTTTGAGTAATAAACTTCATAACAGACAGCAGTAATACATCACAGGTTGCTAAATATATTACAAGAAAATATTAGAGATAAAGTAGGTGCACAAGCAAGAAATCTAGCTTGTCTGGGCTTAGTTTTGTAATGCTAAAGAACACTCTTTCTCTCTGACCTCTCCATGTCCCCAAACAAATGCAATCAGCATGAAAGCCAAACGTGATCGTTCTTCCGCACCCCACTTGTTTTAATCTACTTCGGCTTGTTAGGATCTCATAATATGAAAACATTGCAACAATGATGACTGATGTAAAATGTAAATCTGTAGGGGAGATTAAAAAGAAAAGTTTTGCCCCCGGGCCAAGCTTAGATGGATCAGGGTGGCAGAGAGCTGTCTCAACTCTAATTGGCTCCAGTAGACGCTAACAGCCAATCGAACAGTGCTTCTTCCTCATTGATCCATCACTTAAAGCCAGAATAGGGCAAGACACAGGAAACAATAAAGAACATGCAACACAATGGGATTGGATTCGAGGGCACGCAGAGAACAGAGGAGGCCAAATTCTCCTTTTAGGAGTGCAAGTGGATTTTGGCTTCAGATGAAAACAAACACACCTGTTTTATTTCACTAATCTGTTCAAATATCTGAGGGACACCTGAGAGGGATCAGGTGTGTTTGCTCTCTTCTGGAGGAAATGTGCCTTTCTACAAAAGCAGAGGCTTTGTGGAGAACTGGTTTGCATTAGCCACATGATGTCTGAGTGAGGCCTTGGTACATCTACTTCAGGACCCTGGATAGCACACTAGGTCGAGCTCAGTAACAATTCCTACTGTATTTGTTGAGTTCATCTCTTCAGAACCATGGAGAGCACTCCAATCATCCCTAGGACGTCAGAGCCTTGGACTGTGTCCTGTGACCTTGTTCAATAACTCAACTCCATCTGACCATTTGAAGCTGTGAAAGACACCTGTACGCATGTTCTATCTATCTATCTATCTATCAATCTATCTATCTATCTATCTATCTATCTATCTATCTATCTATCTATCTATCTATCTATCTATCTATCTATCTATCTATCTATCTATCTGTCTAGTCGGTGTATCTATATAAAGCATTCTTATTATTAAATATGCATTGGATATGCAAACATAATGCAATAATAATAATAATATTTTTTTTATTTATTATAATTATGTAATCAATATTTATTATTATTGTTATTATTATTTTATTATTTTATTTATTTGTTTATTCATTTTAGAAAGTTTGCATTCTCTTAGAATCTTCAGGGGCATTCAAGAAGCCTTTGGAAAAAAAAGTTTTTTTTTTGTTTTTTTTTTTAAGACTGCAGGTAATCAAAACACATTCTTAGATTCTAAACTACAAGCAGTGCTGCTTATTTTGGTAGAATGTGCCCTGCTAATGTCTCATGGTAGACAAAAGAGTATTGCGGCTTTTAATCTGCTCTAATGAAGTTTCTTGCTACAATACTGGATCCAAGGTAATCGTTCATCTGCATGGGATTTCACAAAATAATTCGGCATCACATCATGTAGCCACAGCAGTATATTTTGGGATATTATGCAAATTTTCTGGCAAGCCAAACATCGCTGATAGCATGCAAATAAAAACAGCATTTGGAAAACAATTTAAGGTGAATAATTTGAGATGTGAATGAGAAAAAACGCTGGAGGTAAAAGCATAAAAGCTAGAGTGATGACTCTTATCCAGACCCCGAAGTTTAGAGAGGTGCTCATGAATTTAAATTAATCAATGAAGACACATACAAAAATGAAAATCGAAGCACAACAGAGAATAACACAAAGGCCAGATGAATAGAGCAACACCATGGGCATTGCTTTGAGACGGCATCACGTTAATTATGCGTGAGATGTCTCCCGATGAACAGGCGTACTATCCCTCTTTGTGCGAAGAGAATGTGTTGTGGACGGTCTTATAGATTGGGCTTTAATCCGAGATGGAATGTTTTTAGTTTGTTTGCTTCTCTTTTTTCATCTTTCCAAACAAATATCACTGGTTGTGGTAATTTAGTCCATTATCACAACTGAAAACTTAAATCAGATTCAGAGGAAGACAAAGCTTTCAAGTTCCGTGTGAATAGCTCCAATTTGAAATATAACATTGCTGCAAGACCGTGAGAGGTATTTATGAGGCGAGACAAGCATTTGGGGTAAAACAATGAAATGCGAGAGATAATTTAAGAACCAGCTATGCAATCTCTTCCACTGCTATCACTGAAAGCAGTCTCTGATAAGTAATGTTCACATGGTAACTTCATCGTTTTTAGGATCAAAAACACAGGAGATGATGTTACTAATCCTTTGTGCCAATAGATAGTGAGCACTTTTCTGAAATTGCCTTGATGTTAGAGGTGACATTAAGTTGACACACAGTGCTTTTTCAAGTGGTCACCCTTCTCTTTCTGACGTTTCATCGACTAGCCTTCACGAGGGTTGAGGATGAATTCTGGTGTCCTAGAGTCATCCGCCGTTATGTCTCTCCCCATTTCTTGAAGTTATCTTGGGGTCCAGGAGAGATATTTCTGATTGATCCATAGCCATCGACTACATCTTTCTGCTGCCTCTGATGCATATTTGATGTTTTTTTAGAGACTGACTAAATGGATCCCTCGAGTTTTATGGTGGATGTGGCTGTAAAACTTCTGCACCACACTTTCCTGCAGTTTTCCAGCCCTGTTGCTTTGCATCTGCTGCCAGTTCTGTGTAACGTTGCCTCTTGTGTGCTTCGTCTCCTGAATTCTCCAATGGGATGTTAGGCCAACAGTGTTGACCACGAGCTTTCAAACTGGGGTCAATTGAGTCACAAAAGGTTCTAGGGAGGCTGCGTAAAATTTGAGAGATAAATAAATAAATAAATAAATAATTGCAAAATTAATTTTTAGAGCTGTTGAAGTTGACTTTAAACAGCTTTGGACCTATATTTATAGTGAAAAGTTCTATACAAATTTGAATAAAAATATTTTTATTTAGGTTTCTAGATCCAACATAAATCTGATAGTGAGTCTTATTCTGTAGAAAATATTTTAATGATTTGCTTTGGCGTCAGTACTTTGACAATTTAAAGGCTAATAATTCAATATTACATGTTTTATAGCCTATATATTTGGATTTAAAAAAAAAAATAGATACTTTTTTATTCAGCAATGACGCATGATCAAAAGTGACAGTAAAGGCCTTTATAATGTTACAAATTATTTTTATTTCAAATAAATGCTGCTCTTTTGACCTTTCTCTTTATTAAAGAATCCTAATAAAATATGACAGTTTCCTCAAAAATATTAAGCAGCAGTACAACTGTTCTCAACATTGATAATAATAAGAAACGTTTCTTGAGCACTAAATCAGCATATTAGAATGATTTCTGAAGAAACATGACACTAAAGACTAAAGTATAATGGCTGCTGAAAATTCATCTTTGTATCAAAGAAATAAATTACATTTTAAAATATTTTCAAATAGAGAAGTTATTTTAAATTGTAATAATATTTTATAAAATACTGTTTTTAGTCTGCATCAGTCTGGCAGATGGTTGGTTATGGACATCCACCAGCATCTTCCATTCAAGGACAATATTCAACTGTCCAGTTTCTAGCTTACAAGGGAGATTTTTTTTTTTTTTTAATTTTTTTGGTCTTTCCTGGCTGCATGAATGCCATCGGTCTTGCCATGTTGGTTATGCTCAACCAGGAGTTGGTTGTCATTTCCTTGGTCTCAATTGCTGCTGCCGGCGTTTTTTCAGGACCTGGTTGTGTAACTGCCTTGAGTGAGGCTAGTTTTGTAGCTTAATGTCAGGATGTGTTTGAGGGCTGCTGGAGTTGGACAGAGGGCACACACCATTCGCCAATCCCTTTTTCTGGCAGTGGAAGCACATCACATGTAGCTCTGATAATAAATCTAAGCCTATTTGCTTCCCTCTTCCAATTGTCCTGTAAGCTGATTTTTCACCTCTATATACAGTTATATTATATTATATTATATTATATTATATTTTTAATTAGCTAGTCTTCAGTCACATGATCGTTCCGAAGTCAGTTTAATATTCTGATGTGCTGCTCAACAAACATTTCTTCTTATTATTATTACAGTTGAAGACAGTTACAGTTGTGCTACTTTATATTTTTGTGGAAATAGTGATACATTTTCTCCCTAGAATTCTTTGATGAATGGAAAGTTAAAAAGAAGAGAATTTAAAATGATAAGAATTTACTGACACATTTTGATCAATTTAATGTGTCCTAGCAGAATAAAAGCATTAATTTCTTTTAAAACAAATGAACAAACAAAAAACACAATTACTTCAAAATATTTGAACTATAGTGTGTATTATTAATGTATTGACAAGCATTTTACTTGCTTCATGAACTACTTAAGATACATACAGTACATTACATTTTTTAAAAAAAAAATATAATAGAATATTGAAATCAAGGAATTAGTTTGTTGATCCTTCTGTATTAAATCAATAAAATGCTGTCAATACGTTCATATTGTATATTATATTATATTATATTATATTATATTATATTATATACATTGTTAGAATTGCATAATAATAATAATAATAATAATAATAATAATTTAATCAGAAAATATGGCAAATTTTAAATGGCCATCAGTAAAATAAATTAAAAAATCTTGTTATGGAATCTACCAGCAGGGGCTAATGGGGTCATACTAACCAGCCAAACCTTGACCCCGTGGTTGTTACTTTGTGCCATGTTGATCCAATTTTCGCAATTTTCTCAAATACAACACTATGAAACAGTCAGAACATAATCAGTGCTGTCTTTTCCATAAGCATGTGTTGATATCAAAATTGCACTTTCAAAATTGCAGTTTTTGTCCAAATGTATGTTTTTCTGGTTTTAATGGAGGCAGACAAGGCCTCCGCCATCCCTAATGAGCCTTATTAGCGGGTCTGTTTACTTATGTCTATTCACTGGAGCAGAATATCCTTCTTCTTTTTTTTTTTTTTTTTACTGTTGCTGTTTACTTAGGTGTAGGTATCACTCACTGCATACGTGAAAGCCCAATCAGGCCAACAAGACACCGAAGGAAAATATTGTCAAATTTAACAAACAGTACTAATGAATGAATCAGACGTGCTGCTTTAATGACAGTCAATGGAAAGCACTGTGTTGGCACCACCGGCCTCTCTGCACCTGTTTTTCTCATCTATTAGGATTCAAACAAGTGAGCAAATGAGGGCAGAGAGAAATTCTTGATTTAGTGCATCCTGTGGGATGAGATGAACCTGACGGGAAGAAGACATGTGTGGTAGTACACAATAAATCATTCCGACACCAATTATTTATTTTTCCCTCAAGCCGCCAAAGGCATAACAGAGGTTCTCAAGTCCATGGACTACAGTGATTGTTAACAGTTCCTATTGCAAACCCTTTCACTCGGTTTTAAAAAAAATCAATAGGTACAAAGCTGCATGTAATAGCTTTGTGTGTAACTGTAACAAGTAACATTAATTCAACGGCCTCAAACATGTAGCCAAACACTGTATCGCTAACCCTTGTTCTTTATCTTCTGACCATGTTATTTGAAATGAAATTAGAGCAAGTTAGGGTACAGGTTTTAGTTTAGTGTGAAATACACGGTGGGACAGGAAACTAGAAAGCGGTAAAAGCAAATGTGCGTGCGAGTTAAATAAATGGCTGTTTTACAAACAATCAATAGCAGCTTGGCTTTACAAGTGTAGTAAAGAGAATAAAGAGAGGTTTTTTTTTTTCCTGTGATGCACAGTTGGGTTCTTTTCAATTAATGCCTTGTGAAGGTAACAATGCAAATCACGACTTGAGGCATTATTGTGCTGCCTTCTAATTTTTTTGTAAACAGGTTCAATTTTAAATCTCTTCTTCTTCATGTGCTATATTTTCCCCAGGATACTTTGAGTGCAGAGACAAAAAGTTCAGCAATTGTAACGTTATAAACGTCTTTACTGTCACGTTTGATCAATGAAACCTTGCTGAGTAAAAAATATTAATATCTTTAATTATTAATATTAGTATTAAAAAGACTTACCGACCCCAAAAATTTGAATGTTGTTATTAGTGCATATTATTAACATATTAACAAGCATTTTAACAGATGCATACAGTAATTTGTTTAGGTTTATAGAATAATGAATTCAAGGAATTAATTTGTTAATTGTTGTATTTTACATTTTAGATGCTGTCAATATGTCCATGCTATACATTTCTGAATCACAATACATTAACTCCATGAAATAGATTCAAAGTGTTTCTGCCTCACTGTACCAAGTTTTGGCTTTAAAAGGTTTTATGTTGTGCTTTCTGCTATAAATTGCAGATTTCTCTCTCTTTTCTCCATCCTTGGTTTCTTTCTAGTCCCAACAGTATTTTGTTTTCCATCTCTTCTTGCTGAAATCTATTAACCTAGTCATTTGATCCAGGAGCGCGGGCGTTGACCTGATGGACGGATAGTTTTTGTGGTTGAGAGGTGAGAGTTCCCACAGGGCCGCGGTCTCTCTGAACCTGACTTTAACCTTCACGGATGCAACTCTGCTACAGCACTGGAGCATCTTTTTTTTTAAATTAGTATTTAACTCCGTAGAATGGTTTAGACTGGAGATTGCAGGTTAAATGTCTACATTATATTCAATGTTAAAATGATTCATCTCACGCAGTCCATTGACATTTTAAAACAAAAAGCGTGCAGTATGTAAAAGCGCACAATAACAAAGACTAAAGTGTGGTAATTACCTTTAAATACAGGGGGTCATCAAGCTCTGGCTGTTAATATGTGTTTGACATCCTTTATGATGTCACTGGGGAACTGTTGGAGCTGTCGCACAGTTTAATAACGGCAATTCAGAGTAAGAAATATGGAAGAAAAAGAAAGCTGTGAACACAGCGAAAGATTATATGAATTTAAGATGCTCCAGAACCATTTTTTCTTCTTTATATGGGCTAAAAGTTCATAAACTTTTGCCAAAACTTCAGCAACTACAACTCCAGCTTAGTCTACTGAGGTTAAGTGTATTTGCGAATTAAATGTCAGAGTGAAAAAGATCCATCCATATCCTAAAATATACACTGGGCTCACAAAAACTGAAAACATCTTGGGATGTTATTTCTTGTTTTTCCTGAAGCAAAAAGACACTGGAATGCTATTAAATGCTAAATAATCTTAGGTATTTCATTTCAATGACTCACATTTCAAAGTTTAACAGTGAAGAAAGTAGAATATGATATCTGTTCTTTCTTGTAACGAAGGAATGTGAGGTAAATGAATGCAAGCTGTGTTTAAAGAGATGCTCAATTTATTCAAAATGTGAAAGATTGGAAAAAGTATCAGTGATAAAACAGTATACATTCTTGATCCAAGAAATTACCAAGTGTAATTTTTAGTAAGAAAACACATTTCCATGGTTCCGCTGCATTCCCTGTGGATTTGTGCACTTTGGTAATGTGTACTGAAGATGATGAACAATATTATGACTTGCTACTTCAATATGTGTGGAAGTTAATTGTCCTTCTGCCAGTAGACTATTTTTGTGTATATATATATATATATATATATATATATATTTTCCAACATTGTTTTGTTCATCTGTATCTGCAAACATTCTAGTTTGAAAGTCATGTGATTTAAACTTTTGTTGTACACTCAAACTGAGCCGAATACAAAAGAAACAAAGAACATAAGGAACGAAGAAAAAAGTGCCAGTCCAACCATACAACTATTCAGTTTTGTTTTTAAAAGCACTAAGCTCTTTATATAATGCATAAAATTAGTTCCATCTTTTCAGCTGCACCGCTGTGATAATGTTTTTGCTTATCTGTTCATTTAAAAAATTCATCTCAAAGACAAGGCCAAACGTGGGTTATTCAGTCTAAGCGGTTATACAAAAGAAAGGCAGAAACTGCTGGTGTTTATCTCTTAGATAAAATGGTTGTACTATGTGAACATTAGAATGGGCAGAACCAGAAAAATATGCTATTATTTTCAGACAAAAAGAAGCCAGCTCTATAAAAGAAGCTTTAAGAGAAATTCAGCTCTGTTTCCTGGAATCAATCTAAGTGTTTCATGGTTATTTTTAATTAAAATACAAAATACAGTAAACGCAGTTATATTATGAAATATTATTACAGTTTAAAAATATAACTGCTTTCTATTTGAAATTTAAAACGGAATTTATTCCTGTTGTCACGCCCAGTTGCCTGCACCACTGTGAGGCATTAGAGGGCGTTCCTGTTTTGTGTTCCTGCCTGTTGTTCTGGTCATGGACTCCATTTCCCATAATGCTGTGTTTTCATTAGTGTCTACCTGGTTCAGCTGTGTTCCATTTCCTGTTTGGGTCTATGTTTGTGTATATTAAGCCCCAGTCTGCTATTGTCAGGGTGAGTTGTTGATAAGTATTACCTCCTCTGTTTCTTGTGACCTTTTCTTGGTTCTGTCATGTATTTTGGATATATAGCACTGTGGATTATTATTAAAGGCTCTTGAAACTGTATTTGGACCCGCTGCCTGTTGCCAGCTTGTGTTCATTCGTAACCGAACAACTCACCACAACAAGGGATCCAGCAGTTTTAATCATGCACCCACATCAAGGTACTCGTTGTGACCCTTTAAAGAAACTTTGCTCCATTTATCAAAGGGGACATAATGTTGAGGCTTATGTGGAGGAGTATGTTTCATATTGCCACCTTGTACCTGGTGATGATGTGTTGCTGAGGGACTGTTTTTGGAGTGGGCTTGACCTGGATATCAGCCTCAACTTGCCTGATGAGGATCCAGGTTGGTCCCTGGCACAATATATTGACTTTGTTTTATTGTTTTGTGGATCTGAGTTCACTGTGGGGGAAGTGGAAGTCTCCCCTAAACATTTTTTGCGGTGGGGCAGTAGGCCGTTGTCTCCAATGGCCATGGAGCGCAGCCGACCAGGATTGCCACCATGCCACACACTGATGATTGCAAGTCCAGTGGTCATCACCACTCCTATGCCACAGCCAGAGCGAGCTCCCAAGATGACCACCATGTCACAGCCAGAGTCAGCACCCAAGATAGCTGCCAGACCACAGCAAGAACCACTTCCTGCTAGAGCTGCTGCTTCACCTGCCACCTCATCGGCCAGAGTTGCCACTTCACCTTTCTGGTTCGCCACGCCAGAGCCTCCAGCCATTATGAAAGCCATGCCAAGGTCTTCAGCCACTATGGAGAGTTTCCAGTCGTCATGGACGTCAAACGAGGCTTTCTCCGGAAGTTTGAGGCTGGCTTCCAGTTTGGCAGACCCACCATTGAGGTCGATGAGAGCAGCTGGCATCCCAAGACCTTCAGCAGTGGAGGTTTTAGAGGTGGCTTCTGTCCGCAGTGCTTCCAGTTATGGCAGTGGCTGTGTTGTGTGTTTGGGCAGTACATTGTACTCTCACTCCAGAGCCAAGTCCAGTCCAAGAATCCATTCTGGAGCCAAGTCCAGTTGAAGAATCCATTCTGGAACCAAGTACAGTTCAAGTCTTTGGTCCTGAGACAAGGCCAACTCAAGAATTCGTTCCAGAACCAATTCCAGTTCAAGAATCCATTCCGGAGCCAAGTCCAGTTCAAGTTTCTGTTTCTGAGCCAAGTCCAGTCCAAGAATCCGTTCCAGAACTAAGTCCAGTCCAAATTTCTGGTCCTGAGCCAAGTTCAGTCCAAGACTCTGTTTCTGAACCAAGTCCGGTCGCTGAACCCAATCCAGACCCAGTTCCTCTCTGGCCGCCGATCCAGCCGGACCCACCTAAGCCACCATGTGCTCCACCAGCTCCGCCTAGACTGCCATCTGTCTCATCTGTACTATCTTCTGGTCAAGCAGCTCCATCAACTCTACTTTTGCCCTTAATCTGGTCTCTGCCCTCTGCTTCACTGACTCCACCATGGCCACCACTTTTAGTCCAATCAGCTCTACCTCTGGCTTCATTCTGGTCCCTGCCCTCTGATCTGCTGATTCCTCCGTGGCCGCTGCCTTTAGTTCTGTCAGCTTAATCTCTGGTGCTGATCTGGTCTCGACCCTCTGCTCTGCGGACTCATCCATGGCCTTCACCCTCTGTTCCGTCTCTGCCTCCCGTACCTCTCCACGGCCCTGGCCCTCCTTCCTGTGTCCGCCTCTGTACCACCGCCCTCCTGGACTTTGATAGTGTAGGGCGTCTGGAATCCACCCTTTGAGGGGGGGCTATGTCACGCCCAGTTGCCTGCACCACTGTGAGGCATTAGAGGGCATTCCTGTTTTATGTTCCTGCCTGTTGTTCTGGTCATGGACTCAATTTCCCATAATGCTGTGTTTTCATTAGTGTCTACCTGGTTCAGCTGTGTTCCATTTCCTGTTTGGTTCTATGTTTGTGTATATTAAGCCCCAGTCTGCTATTGTCAGGGTGAGTTGTTGATCAGTATTACCTCCTGTGTTTCTTGTGACCTTTTCTTGGTTCTGTCATGTATTTTGGATATATCTCTGTGGATTATCATTAAAGGCTCTTGAAACTGCATTTGGACCCGCTGCCTGTTGCCAACTTGTGCTCATTCGTAACACCTGTGAGGGCAAAGCAGAGTTTTCAGCAGCCATTTGTAGGATCAGAATGAGTCAGACAAAGTTAAGATTCGATCCGAACATTGAAACATGAGGAGCCGAAATTCCAGAGAGGATCCCAAGGCTACAACAGGATGTTCGTCATAAATCAGATTCCTAGCTCCAGCCCTATGAAGAAGGCAAACCAACAAACCTCTTCCACAGAACAGCTTGCAACATTCAAACAAAAGAACATTTATTGATAATTCCAATTCAGGAAGGAGACGGTCAAATTTGGGGCAAGTAATCAGAACTGATGATCAAAGAGATGGCCGTTACTTGTAAATCTGTGATCGAAATCACGAGCTAGAGACTTCATTGGGTGGGTCAACCCAGCTCTCTACATAGGAGACAGACGGAGACTGAAATTCCTTAAGAGACCTTTTAACCTCTCTAGTCTTCACAGAGAACATGTCCTTATGTTCACAGAACGGTACAGAAACTGCCTTTTCACATATAGATGCACCAAAATCATCTTAAAAGGACTTATCATGTTTATGCATAACCCCATATCATGTATGTAACCCACACGATTAACCATCATGTTTTAATCACATATGATGTATGTCTTTTAATAACTAGGGAATAGTTTTAAGACTTAATACTCAATTTTGGTATGTATGAGTTTGAAAAATCATGCTTTAAATGTTTCTTCCAATCAATTCTTTGTCAAATGTACCACAGTCTTGTTAGAGAAATCATGTCCAAAATTGTACTCTGTAAGAGCGGGAACATTTGGACCATATGACTGATAAGATAACATGTTAGATTTATGAATGGGGAGGAGAAACATACAACACCACGAGCCAAGATCATTTTTAATTGGTCAAGACGTCCAGATAGGACGGTCTAGAAGCCGAGTTTAAATACTCAGGACAGCTCTTCTCTTGGCGCTCTTCCTCTGCTTCTCTTCTTCTCTTTTGCCACCGCGTTTCGACGCTGCTCTTTGAGCGTGCTCTGGCCTACATGCCAGCTGTCAACACAATGAGAAGTAAAACCACCTAGTCTCGTTACATTCTTTTATTCTTTTACTTTAATTTCTTGTCTTTCCGTGAGAGTTTTGTTAAGTTAAGTTTGCCGCAAAGTCCAGCTTCGACTGCACCCGCCCAAACTTCAACCAGACCAACTCCGCATCAAGCGCCAACGCCCAAGACTTTACTACGAAAGACCACTGAACTCAGCCAATCAGCAACCTCGGGAAACCCCTTTCTCCAAAGACGACAAGGACACAAGGGAATTCCTTAAGGCAACACAAGCAAGTACAACCTCCAGACTTTTGCTGAGTCGGTGCAGTTTAATATAACTTTTAGCCTCATTGAGAAACTCAATGCGAGGGTCAAATGATTGATGGTTCAGGTCTATAGGCAATTGCACATATTGCTGTAAACTTGGGATTTCACATTTTCATTCTGTAAACTCATCCTTTCCTCTCTTTCTGCAACGTGTGAATGCGTGTGTTCATGTGTTAGATTAGATTAGTTTACATGTCTTAGGTTTATATAAATAAAGTCTTATTTATATTGAAAAGAGAAGTATCTTGTGTTTTGTGCTTACAAGTTAATGTCTTAATCTGCCGATCTTGTTACTGTGCTGTTTAATAGTGTTTTCACTATATTTTGGATTGTAATATCCAGTGCAGAGTTGATGTTATACGGCTCGTTCAGTGACTCGCTGCCGACTCAGTGATCAGCCGTGAAACAGTGATTCTGTTCATATTCCCTATAAAATCATAAATGATTTCCTTTGAGCTAAATTGACTTGTTTCCCTTGTAAATATTACTTATATATTTACAAATTTCTACATATTATTGGTGGAGAATGCGGGCAGATTAATCTAAATTGTGAGCATAAACCAAGTTATTTAATCTTTTCTATTGCTCCGGTATGAAAGATGAGACGCTTCTGAGACTAGTGTGTGTGAGAGCGCGCGTGTGACGTCAGCAGCGCGCGCCCTGTTTGAATGAAAGCAGAGAAGCCTGTAACTCGAGTCCGCCTCTTTGTTCAACTGCAGTAAGTGAACTTAAAGTTATCTGAGATCGTACAAAAAGGTTGAAATTGAGCGTGTTCCTCTTTTCTGTAATGCCTTGTTTTATAGCTGAATTGATGTTCTGCGGGTTCCAGATCATTAAATAGCTATACTCTCGAATCTCAGTTACTGTGAGCCGATCGGAGCTAAACTGTAATAGTTAGAAGGGAAATAAATCGGTGGATAAAGAATAGTTTTGAGCGTGTTCCTCAATCTATTCATCAAAGCCTAGTCTGATTGCCAGTGCGTGTTCCACTGCCAAATCAAAGGCTATTCGACTCCCCTGGGTTAAACATTAGAGAATAATGCTTGCCTGTTTGTGTACACTGTTCACAAAGTGAATTAAATCTCCGAGAGGGATTTGAATGGGAGTTTTTAAAAAGCTTGATCAAGTAAAGTTAAATTTGAACCAACAGCGAAGAAAACCTGTTGTGTTTGTGTCCAGAAGAAACTGGTACACTTTTATGATCCGATCACTGTTTTCCCAACTGCTATTTGAATAAAGTTTAATCAAACTCGGAACGAACTGAGAGTTTAAGCGCCACATCGCAGAACCAACTAAAAGCGGTGTTGTTATTTGTACAGTGTTGAAATGCGCCGACATTTCATGTAACCTGCTTAACTGTACTGGTAATGCAGCAATGCATATGCTAGTCCACTAGAGTTTGTTTTGGTTGCCACAGGTACGATCGTGACACGGAAGTCTTAACCTACTTCCGGAGCAACTCTGAACTGCGCACGCGCAGCACATCGATGCTATTGTAAACAAACTCCAGACTGTGCTAGGCTAACGAAACGATTGTGTTTACATTGAAGTCTATGCTAAAGCCATTAGCTTCAAAGTTAGCATTTAACATCCAGTGGTTGAATAGTGTGTGTATGAAAAGCTAAAGTGGTTTAACCTTGTTAAACATCTCAACTAATACACTTGTTGGTCTTTATCTTTCTTATTTCTCTAATTTCTCACTTCTTATCACTTATTTGCAATTTACTAGAAAGGGAAATACTAGTTCACAATTATTAATTGTGCCAAATTCAAAATTTAATTAAAACATTAAATTTATTTGGAATCATTCAAATTTCCCCTCAGATCATTTCATATGATCATTACTTCTAGTATTCTCTTTTGGGCCTAATTATTTTAGGTACGAATAAGCCTTGAACTTGGAAAGTTTAAGTAAACTTATTCTATCTAATGTATTTATTACCCATATAAATAGATTCTATTCAGATTTATACTCACTCATTATTTATTGCGTTTTACCCCTCTTTCCTCCTGTTTTGGTTATGCACTTAGCCACTACTATTTTTATATACTGATTTCCTCCTTCATTTAATTTCATTTGGCTTATTTTGCCCATTTATTACTTTTCAATTTTACCTTGTCTTACCATTACCTTTCCTCTGTATCCTAGCTTGGGAACGACACACCTGAGCCTTAATAGGAGACATTGTTATCCCTCACTGCGAGTTCAAATAAATTAGAGAGACAAATCTCTTTCACCCAAAATTTATTTTTGTTGATAGTTGTGTAGCAACTGAAAACAACACTCTACTCGTAGTCGGGCATAACCGCTTGCTAGTGGACCCGATCCACTCGATTTGCTGTCGTCTTACTTTCTCTCCTGTTCTCTCCATTTTCTTCCCTCTTCTCTTTTCACATTTGTAGGGACCTGTAAGAACCATCAATCAATTCTAAGTGAATGAGATACACAATATTGTCAAAGAAGACAAATCATCCTTACGAGCTTGATTCTAATCAAACCCTCTTTCGTTCTTCCTAGCCTCCCTACATTTGAAAACGCAATCCAAATTTTAACATCTCATTCAACGCTGAGATCAATTTTAATAGAGATAAGTTTTGATCAATCGTTGCCTTCGCAGCCTCCCTGGTGAGCGGTCCAACTGTAAGGTGTATGATGTCAATCTTGTCAGACTAAGAAAAGAGATATCAGAATTATTATTATTATTATTATTATTCCTTTGTCTACGACAGAGACTTAATAATATTGTTTGCCTTGATAACAACATTTAGTTGAAAAAAAAAAAACAATTTTCCTCATTTGAAAAAAAAAAAAGGAATTGTTTCTTTTAATTGAATTTGTTTTTCACCTGTTTCTCTCTTTTCCCTCTTCCTCATTAGAGTGACGAAGTCTTCACATCTCTTGTCTACCTAGATACCCTGAGACCAACACAGTCATCACCACATTACACTAAGTGGTTCAAAATCACTGACACAACACTTAGTTGTCGCACCACACATAGGCTTCTACTCCACACAGATCTGTGTCAGTCTCTCTTCTCCCTAGCGTGCCAATATGCCGCAGACTGCAGACCCCTTTGCACAAGGGGAAGATGTGAACACTTGGCTGAGAGGCACGACAGACAGCCTCACCCCCAAGACATTTGAACTGTTATTATTTTTAATAATAATCCTAATGCTGAGAAGATTCCTGACACAAGATTCAAGCCACAACAACAACCACGAGGAGCTCGTTAAAATCACCAGCTCCCTAAGCTATGCCTTCATGACCCAGCTGAAACTGAGCGACAAGCACATCACCCACCTTCAAGAGGAACTGACATGTGCTCAACACTGCATAGACAAGCTGGAAGTGAAAGTTCAAGATCAACTCAAAGCACCCAACGAGAGGGAGCGGGAAACAACGGAACAAGTTAAGGAGCTCCAAGCAGCCCTGACAGCAGCTCAGCTCGACCAACAACATGCAAAGGCTGCCCAGAAAGACCTGGTAAACAGACTCCAGTATGCCGAGCAGCTTCTGGAGAAAGCCAAGAATGATATCAGCGACAAGAATGCTGAAATCAGTGCCTTAAAAGACCACCTTGAAAGGTATGGAACTGAAATGGACGATCTGACCCAACAACTAAATGATACCAACGATGAGCTCTATATGGTCAGAAAAGAACTGAAACATGCTTATGAGCAAAAACTAGAGCCAAGGCGAGAGAAACACCTCTCAGCCTCACCTCTGCTGAGCAGAGCAGAGTCCTGCGTCCAAGAACTGGTACGCAACGAAAGAAGCGAAGGGCCACCACCCAAAACCTCACCTGCCCTCGCCACAGAACTCTTTCCTGTCAACGAAAGACAACAGCCCATCCAAGCAGACCTTGGAGCTGCACATGGGATGACCATCACAGACCTCGACAAGCTGTCTAGAAACATCAGCAAGTTCAACCCAAACTCCACAGAGGGCCAAACCATCCAGGCCCATCTGCAAGATATCGACTTTTATCTAGAAATGAGACCTCATGTGACTGACAGAGACAGGTTTTACCTCCTTAGAGCCACGTCCAGTTCCGAGGTACGAAACTTCCTAGATCGACAGCCCAGTCAAACGAAGTCAGACTACCAGCTACTTCGTGAGGTCCTGATTAAAGAGTTTAAAGACCCTGAGTCTGAACATGGACTGTTAACTGCCTTAGAAACCAAACAGGGTCGACAAGAGACTCCACAAGCTTACTACAACCGACTCCGACAAGCCTACTTTGGTGGACACAACGAACCTGACCTTGAAGAGGATGTGAACTTCAAAAGCCTCTTCCTAAGAAATCTGCACCCTGGAGTCAGTCACCATCTAGGCGTCATGGCCTGTCCACGCTCCATGACCATCCAACAGTTGCGTGACCTAACACAGAAGGCCTACAACAAGCAGAAGATGGCCTCAAAGAAAGGTAACAAAACCTCCACACTCTTGAACTCTGTCACCAAAGACTCAAGCCTTGCACTGGACGACACCCAGTTGTATCACAACGCCAGAGTCCTCCATCAAGAGCACAGAAAACGTGACCCCCATGTCCACGACAGCTATAAGCCCAACCGCTGGAAAAATCCATGGGACCAGCCACGCTTCTCAAGAAACCTAAAAGATAAGAACAACTGGAAACCTAACCAGACATCCAAAGGTAATCGCCTGGCTCATCCAAGAGCAACTCGTGTGGGTAAGCGACAACGAAACCCACCTCAGCATCACTCAGACATGCACGGTGCTGAGCATGCTCCTGAACAATACAGCTTACCATCAGAAGACATGGAACAAGTCATGAGACAACTGAAAGAGTTCCTTCAAGATAAGCTGAACACGGATGACCACGAAATTGAGTCATGCTCGCTGTGACCAGCGACAGAACGGAAGGCCGGTGATCACATGGTACACCACCATGTCAGAGATGACAAGCACCTGTTCAACAACCAACCAGAACGAGCAAGTCTCACCGCCAACCGTTGATGAAAACTGAGGTACCAGAGAACATCACCTCAGTCATCCATCACACACTAGCAAACTGCTAAATTAACTCCAACTCCAAGAACCACATTCCTGTCTGTGCAACAGCCCAAGCACAGAAGGTCAGAAAGTCTGCCACATCCAGAAGGCAGGACAAGAGGAATGCAACATAGGAGACGAAGTTTGCATCCCAGCTTCACACAGCCATGCAAAACTACCTCCGACTGTCTGCTAAAAAACTTCCTGCCTTTCTGGACTGACCCCCATTAGATCATGGACACGCCCTCATCCAAGCCAAGGATGCAGAGAGCCCGTCTTCACTGACATACCCGAAAAGGGGGGAGACAACACAGACTGAAACAGATCTGACCACACTTACACTACACCACTAACACACACAACATTACCTACAACCAGAGGTAACCACATCTACTGATAACACATTCAACCAACATATTCTTCCCACAAGTAGAATATCCAAATTTTAGCATAACAAAGTTACATACACCACCATGAAGGAACATGCAGCTATCCTCACAATAGTTAGAACACCTGACACTAAGTTAAGGTACATGACTCCCTAGCTGCACATGACATCCTAGCTCAACAGTAGTTGCAAGTCATGCTAGGAAAACCCACAGCAGCTTTGTTTTTGTTTTGTTCTTCTTTTACCTATCCTTTTCCTTCCCCTCTTTCTTTAGTAGGTGAAACACCTAGACACCCTGCAAGGGTCAAAGGTCTGATATTAGGATTGACTCACCACACCTAATATCCGCGAGCCACTCTTAACCGAATGGAAGCCAGAGAGCTCCATGCACGATAGGTTAATTCATTTTACCACAAATGATGTCACCAGAAACTTAAAGGTGAACATTCTTAAGTTGACAATTTAGAAGAAACAAACAAATTTTATCACAAAATTTGATCGAAGAGTCAACGTACTAAACTAAATTAGAACAACAATTTCCAAAATTGAACTAAAACTATTCAGTTTACCAAACTATATTGAATATTGAATTGAATATAACCGCCTGTACCCGAATAACCTGATGCCCTGCACCAGTACAGTAATGGTCACGGAGATGTTGTCTTGTTGTTTGCTGTGTTTGTGTCTGCTTCTTCTGCCTCTGTTTTTCCAGCGCTCGACGATGTCTTCAGCCAAACACCTCGCCGATCGAAGGGGGGTATGTAGGATCGGAATGAGTCAGACAAAGTTAAGATTCGATCCGAACATTGAAACATGAGGAGCCGAAATTCCAGAGAGGATCCCAAGGCTACAACAGGATGTTCGTCATAAATCAGATTCCTAGCTCCAGCCCTATGAAGAAGGCAAACCAACAAACCTCTTCCACAGAACAGCTTGCAACATTCAAACAAAAGAACATTTATTGATAATTCCAATTCAGGAAGGAGACGGTCAAATTTGGGGCAAGTAATCAGAACTGATGATCAAAGAGATGGCCGTTACTTGTAAATCTGTGATCGAAATCACGAGCTAGAGACTTCATTGGGTGGGTCAACCCAGCTCTCTACATAGGAGACAGACGGAGACTGAAATTCCTTAAGAGACCTTTTAACCTCTCTAGTCTTCACAGAGAACATGTCCTTATGTTCACAGAACGGTACAGAAACTGCCTTTTCACATATAGATGCACCAAAATCATCTTAAAAGGACTTATCATGTTTATGCATAACCCCATATCATGTATGTAACCCACACGATTAACCATCATGTTTTAATCACATATGATGTATGTCTTTTAATAACTAGGGAATAGTTTTAAGACTTAATACTCATGTTTGGTATGTATGAGTTTGAAAAATCATGCTTTAAATGTTTCTTCCAATCAATTCTTTGTCAAATGTACCACAGTCTTGTTAGAGAAATCATGTCCAAAATTGTACTCTGTAAGAGCGGGAACATTTGGACCATATGACTGATAAGATAACATGTTAGATTTATGAATGGGGAGGAGAAACATACAACACCACGAGCCAAGATCATTTTTAATTGGTCAAGACGTCCAGATAGGACGGTCTAGAAGCCGAGTTTAAATACTCAGGACAGCTCTCTTGGCTCTTCCTCTGCTTCTCTTCTTCTCTTTTGCCACCGCGTTTCGACGCTGCTCTTTGAGCGTGCTCTGGCCTACATGCCAGCTGTCAACACAATGAGAAGTAAAACCACCTAGTCTCGTTACATTCTTTTATTCTTTTACTTTAATTTCTTGTCTTTCCGTGAGAGTTTTGTTAAGTTAAGTTTGCCGCAAAGTCCAGCTTCGACTGCACCCGCCCAAACTTCAACCAGACCAACTCCGCATCAAGCGCCAACGCCCAAGACTTTACTACGAAAGACCACTGAACTCAGCCAATCAGCAACCTCGGGAAACCCCTTTCTCCAAAGACGACAAGGACACAAGGGAATTCCTTAAGGCAACACAAGCAAGTACAACCTCCAGACTTTTGCTGAGTCGGTGCAGTTTAATATAACTTTTAGCCTCATTGAGAAACTCAATGCGAGGGTCAAATGATTGATGGTTCAGGTCTATAGGCAATTGCACATATTGCTGTAAACTTGGGATTTCACATTTTCATTCTGTAAACTCATCCTTTCCTCTCTTTCTGCAACGTGTGAATGTGTGAATGCGTGTGTTCATGTGTTAGATTAGATTAGTTTACATGTCTTAGGTTTATATAAATAAAGTCTTATTTATATTGAAAAGAGAAGTATCTTGTGTTTTGTGCTTACAAGTTAATGTCTTAATCTGCCGATCTTGTTACTGTGCTTATTAATAGTGTTTTCACTATATTTTGGATCATAATATCCAGTGCAGAGTTGATGTTATACGGCTCGTTCAGTGACTCGCTGCCGACTCAGTGATCAGCCGTGAAACAGTGATTCTGTTCATATTCCCTATAAAATCATAAATGATTTCCTTTGAGCTAAATTGACTTGTTTCCCTTGTAAATATTACTTATATATTTACAAATTTCTACACATTGCTCCAGTCTTCAATGTCAAATGATCCTTCGGAAACCATTTATAATATGTCGATTTGGTGCTCATGAAATATATATTCTCATCATTGTTGAAAACAGTTGTACTATTTTTATATTTTGTGGAATCCATCCATCTATCTATCTAATTTTTTTTTGGGGGAGTCACATTTACTCCGCAATCTGAAAGCTAATACATCTACCTCTAAGTGTTGGCTGTAAAATTCCAGCCATAAATTCAGAGGCCCTGGTTGCTTACAAAACATTTGGAACAATTACACTTGGAAGTAAAAGCAATATCCTGATAGTACTGCAGGATGGATTGGAAATCCACACAAATGCGGCTTAAGGCTGCCAGCTTCTCTCAATATGCCTTCCCTGAGGTTTAGCTGTGCTTTTGTCTAATCAATAAGGTTCATTGAAGCTCTACATGCTCAGATATGCGTTTCAACTGACAGTTTCATTCTCTGCTACTCTATTCCTGTTCATTCTGCTGTAGCTGCTCTTTTTTTTTTTTTTTTTTTTTTTTTTAAATGATTATTTTACACTCAATCAAATAATGCAGTGTGTGCATGTGCGTTCCAATTAAATCTCTTGAATGGTTGACATTTCATAAATACTGTGCTATGCAATGTGCTCACTGAGTGGGGCCCATTGTACTAGTTAAAATAATGAGAAATAGTTTCTTTCTGATTTCCATTAGATGGCCATAGAAAGAACTCTTGAAAGTGCTTGCTTTATGGTTCAGTGTGAATGTATAAAGAGCATTTTAAGTCTCAGCCTTGGCCTTGACTAGCTCATCTATCCTCCTTCGCCGAACGCAGATGCACACAAACAAATGCATACTCTCAAAACAACATTTATCTTCAGACAAAGTAAGTTCACTGAATAAACAGTACCCTATGCAGGCCATCCCATCGCCACTCCCCCCCTTCAAATGCACACACAAACTTTCTTTTTCCGGTACTTTCCACTACAATAAATAACAGAAGGTCCCCGTTTCTAATACCACAAACTAAAACTCATCCATTTAAATAAACCGAGTAGACTGTACAGATTACGACTTTATGTCCCCGGTATGGCCACAGTCCAAAGGTCAGGCCGAAGCAGATGATCAATCGCCTCCTCATTGGAGAGTAATTCAGAGTCAGTTAGAATGATTCATTTGGTGAGGGGGGGTGAATCAATGCTGGTCTTAATGAGATTCTCCCATACGCTTCTTATCTGCAGCCAACACTGACATCCCAGAAACATCCATCCTCAGGTAGGACCTGTGCAGCCTGAGGCGGAAAGCTCGGCTCATTATGTATTTTCCTCCTCCTTCAACCAAGATGGTCTTTCCCTCTGAATACTTAATGCTGAGAGTCATAACCCTAAGCACTCTGAAGGTTTAACAGGCTTGTGGTGCTCAGACGGTCTTGATTTCATCCGTTACGATTTGCTCTAGGACGTCCGGTGATGATTTTTTTTTTTTTTTTCAACACTTGGACTCGTAGTGTCATGGAAGCTGATGTTATAGTGGTTTTCACTGGATTTCATAATTTGATCTACTGAACATCTTTCTGTTGAGCTGACCTCAAGGTATGCATGCAAAAACAAACATACAATGATTTTTATGAGTGGATTCTTTTAAGTAAATCAAAAAGCGCAACCAGTGTAGCTCGATTGCTGATACAAATGACTCTTATCAGCTGATGCTTACCAAGGATTTTTATTAATCAAAAATACAGTAAAAAACATAAAATTATTAAAATTTAAAATAGAAGCTTTTCATTTTTAATATAATTTAAAATTGACTCCTGTGATGGCAAAGCTTAATTTTATTGCGCTGCAAGTTTTTTCATGCTGAATTATAGTATGATCAGTGTAGCTCAATTGCTGATGCGAACAACTCCTATGAGCTGATACTTTATAGTGAATCAAAAACATACAGTACAGCGTGACCAGTGTAGTTCAATTCCTGATACAAATGACTTATAAGCTGAATCTTTTTAGTGAATCAGTAGCATACACTCTTAAAAATAAAGGTTCCAAAAGGGTGTTTTTGCAGTGATGCCATAGCAGGACCATTTTTGGTTCCCCAAAGAACCTTTCAGTGAACAGTTCCTAAAAGAACAATCAAAATCAAATAAACAATCAAAAGCATATAGCATGACCAGTGTAGTCTGATTGCTGATACAAATGATTCTTTTTAGTGAATCAAAAACACACAGCGCGATCACTGTAGCTTGATTCCTGATGCAAATGACTTTCAATTGCCTGTTTCTTTTAATGAGTATTTCAAAAAAGTTTGAATCACTCTTTGAGAGCACCCTGTATAATTTACAGCATCAAGCAAAGAGTGCCTATGAACATGTACCGGAATGCTAAATATGCAAATGAATTGGAATCAAATCAAATACAGCGCATGTGATTCTGAATTGCGAAATCTACATAAAGCTCTGTTGTTGACCAAATTCATATTTATTTCTGTCATTTCAGGTGAATAACGTGCTGGAAAGAGAGAAACAAAAGGAGAGAGTGAAGTAGAGAGAGAGGTATAGAGGGACTGTGCCAGGAAGCATTAGTTACACTCATTACACTGCGACTCACTAGCTGGCACGAGGGCCGTAGCAGCAGACGACTTCATACCGGGGTGGCTCATTAACATCATTGGGAAGGAGCTTTGATGGTGAAAGAAAGTACAGGAGAGCGCCAGAGAGGGAAGAATTATTGCTTTGTTGGGTTTATGAGCTTTGTTGGGTTACATTTCCCACCTCAAATGCAGTCAAAAGTATATGAGCTTCAGATGATCGTCTTTGGTCTTCCAGAAAAACAGGAAACAGGTGGACTACCGCTGTGCTGTACAGATAAAATCCCACATAGCACTCTCTTCACCAAAGACAATATGATTAAAGGAGGGAGCAAAAAAAGCAGAGAATCTCTTGTGTCGAGGCTTTCTTCACATAAAAAGGTCTATCAGTTTCCCATAATCCCCCATTTCCCCTATTAATCTGTGGACAGCCACTTTAAGAAGATCCTATCTCTTCACACAAGCACTACTTTTAATTTCCCTGTGAAGAGGCTGGCTAATGAAATCACAAACAGCTTGGCGCGGTGGGACGGGTTGAATGAGTTCGGGAGATGGAGAAAAACTTGAAGCCTAATTGGCAGCGCCCGTGTATCCAGTGTAATTGCGCTTTATCTCCAGAGTCACCTTCCAGGGTCATTAAGACCAGAGTAGATTAATTGAGCATAGCTCACGAGTTCTGGAGGAAAAGCTCCTGAGAGCACAGAGTTCCTCCATTACTCAAGTGACAAAGCTTCCTTCGCATAAACACGCACACACATACGCTCGCGATCTATTCTGGGAAGAGTTTTAGGGAACATGTGCGAGTCCTTGAGCTCTGACAGGTGTTGAAATTCAATTCAAGTGTTTGACATGTTTCTAGATCGGCCTCCCTGTAATTGCAGAGTTATGCCATCATTAAAATGCTCATGGCCCCATTTGTTTGTTGCCGGGTTCGTTTGAAGCGACGGCAAGGCGTAGCAGTCGAGATTCAAAGCAGTTAGGAATCTAAATGACCCCACTGCATCCAGCTGAAAGTGAGATTATGTTAGATCATATTCAGCGTGGTTTGACGCATTGTTCGGTTAATTCATTGGGTTTATCTCATGCTCACAAGTACCTGGCGATGTACTGGTTTCAAGGACCTTGTGAAGCCCACTCTTTGTCTTCAGTCCTAGTGCGATCTTGCACCATTTTTCAAGAACAAAGGCTTGCAGTTCTTTGAGGGAGGAAATACTGTAGGTGGAAAAGTATTTTCTGCATTCCATTTCATATCCTCTGGTAAAAAAAAAAGGTTTGTTGCTGTGTAGATTTGGTGACTAAGGGGGCGTATAATGCTACTGTTGTTTTTTTCCACAATCACTGTTTACCTTTGTTGTTTGGACTGAAAATCATACAGGATTTGTACGATATAGGGATGATTCAGTTGTAGTTTTGGGGTAACTGATCTTTTAACATCATTTTGCACCCTTGAAGAAGACATCTGACTCCAGTGGCCAGTTGCATAAACATAGCCATTATGTTAAGACTGCCTTAAGAACTAGTTTGACCAAGTAGCAGTTAGCCAAGAGGTAATCAGTTTTACTTTTCAGATTTCTTTTGGGTTCAATCACTTCTTACATGGTTATATTTATCATGCTAATGTACAATAATTTGTACAAAGATTTTTCTCCGTTTAAGTTTACTGAACAAATTATTTCTTTGATTGTATAAGTAAAGTGTGCGCCAGAACTTCTAAAATAGACTCTTATTCTCTGGTTGTTATATTGCCATATAGTGCTAGACATAATGAACAGACATAATAGCTCTTAAAAGATATTATTCCATAGCAGTGTTAGTGGGCGATGTTGTGATTTTGGTCATGTTTTGGCTTGTAATGATTATAGACAGTCCTAGTTTTTTATGCTCTTTACAAGCAATTTTAGTTTCTAGTTTGTGACATTTAGCAGTTGCCCTATACTGTTTGTGTACCCATTAGTGAGCTTTTCTGTAAGGTCTGTCCATACTAGCAATATGCTACTATCATAGCTTTTGAGACCGTTTTCCTTAGCTTGTCACATTTTATCTTACTTTTATAAGATTAGTTGCAGTTTATTTATTTATTATGTATTTATTTGTTTCTTATTTTTCATTACTTTTTAATGCCATTTGAGAAGAGATTTTGGCTTGTTAATTATGATTTGTGCAATCACAATTATTAATTATCACCCTGTGAAATGTCACAGGAAGACAAAGTCCAAAATTAACTTATTGTTTTTGTTGTTGTGAGTTGAGAAATTACCAGTCATTGACGTTTTTTATTTAACTGTGCTTTTCATTATCTTTATACAGTGTGTTTATATATATATAAAAAACATTGTTCCCTATTAAAATAGCTGTTTTTCTTGCTTATTTGTGACAAACGGCACAGGTCGTAGTGTCACTAACAGAATTAAATACGACTTAATTCTGTCAACAGTCTGTAAATCTGCACCTGTCAGAAACATGAAGATTGTGATTATATTCCTAGTTTTCTTTTTGGTTGCTTTATATGAGGAAAATGTATTGAACTAGAGTTCTAGAGTAGAAAACAAACTGATAAACTTCCAATGATACAACTTCCACTAAGCTAAAGTTGTTAGAAGACATGCAGGTTTCAACATTTAATAGGCAGTTTGTACGTCTTTGATTTGAATCGCTCATATCACTAATGCCGGCAAAGTTCAGATCAGACTATCGTTTGATATTCTGCTTTAAAGAATAGTCACCCAAAAATAAAAAGTCTGTCATCATTTTCCACCCTCTTGTCATTATGTTTCACTGAAAATCTTGACATCCAACATAACTTTTTTTGTGTGTTATTGCATAAGAGAAGGATTCTTTTTTCAGTGAACTCTATGCTACAGTTCACAAAACTGGTCTGAATGATTCATTTGCAAATCGGACTGATGACTCTCGAGTTCATCTCATTTACACAATCTAGAGAGAAATTTATTTATTTATTTATTTTTTTTATTTTTTTGAAGCTTGAAATCTCCAGTTCCAAATAATTGTAATTGGATGAAACAAAACATTCTTCTTGTGTGTTTCACAGAAGCCAGAATGTCATACTGTTTTGGAACACCATGACCGTGACCAATAAGGATTGAATATTCATTTTTGGATGAACTATCCTTTTAAACTATGTAATATTGCTGTTCCTGGGCAGCTGGTCAATTCTTTTTCTGGCATTTGGCTCTTGGCAGGCGTTAATTTTGGACCCTGCAGGGAAAGCAATAGATCAAAAGTGTTTCTGTAGTTGGGATTTTCTGTGCTATAGATTAATGAGAAAAATGTCCATCCCTGTTTTGTTCTCTCTCCACTGATTTCTGCTCAAGGATGGAAACCCACCATTCACCATCTGGATTTGAGATTGATACTGATGGTTCTGACCTTTAATTTGAGTGTTTTTCCACACACATTGTGCCACGGAGTAGAACGTATGAGGTGTGACGACAACTGACAAGAGTCGATTGTATGTGCGAGCATGTGAAATCTACAGCGAGTTGGTTGTCTTGCATTTGGGTGGCTTTTCCTGTCTGTCGCTGCTCCACTTTCACTTACGTCGCCATGTTTCCCTCCCACTGAGAAATGTAGGAAAAAGGTAAAACATGAAACGTGTTTTGTAGGTGATAAAGCAGTAAAGAACGCAGAGCTACTTGACCGCATTCAAAAATGAGAGCGGCATGTCGGCTTGCCAAATGTCAGCATGATAAATCCAACCTTTACAACCAGCCTCTGCTGCGCGCTAGCTCATGTCTTCGAATTAATGATCACATCTATCAAATTGTTTTGGAATAATGAATGTCTCTGGACTGCCACATAGCCTCATGCGAGAGTCTATAAATTCACTCTTTAAAAACGAGTTATAGTTTATTTACAATGTGCCTGACACCATGGTGGGAAAAATGGCATGCTTTATTGGTCGAGAATTTAACTCTTTCTTCACCCGCGACGTGCATGTTTTTTCAAGTACGGGCTGAAAAGATCAAAATGCATTACGGATCGTCTAAACATCAAAGGTGAGGATGGTATATCTCTTAATAATGTAAGCCCACATCACAGCGCTGTTCCCAAGAGAAGCACCTTTATCTTTTAGTCAAGCTGAGTTAAGTGTTTCTTTTAATGCTTAGCTGTCCTCAAAGGGCCCTTTCCATGTGAGTCGGGTCTAGTCCACAGGGAGTGAGCCTGTTCTAGTTGAACATGACACCACAGTACTGTTGAAAATGCTTAGAAAGGAGAAACACTGCTGGTTATCGGATCACACAAAGAATGCACAATGCAGGAGGATGTCCTTTTGCATATGCAAAGAAGCAAGCTTGGAAAGTTTCTCCCACGCTTCTTTTCGTAATTTTTTATTTTTTTATTTTTTTTTGCAGATCTTGTATTTTGCCTCATTCACTTAATAATGATAGAGTATTTGAAATATAAATTGAACTAGTATTTAAAATTTGTATTAAAAATCATACCAGAATGGCAAAATGGAGATAATCTGTTATTAAAATTATTTAATGATTATTGCTGGAAATCTGTTATCCTAATGGATGTTGTAGTATATGGAATGTTATTTTAGTACAATTTATAGTATTTATTAGTGTTTTGAAATGGCTTTTAATCATATTATCAGTTTTAGTAATGTTTGTCTAAGTTTAACTTTTTATTTGATATTTATACTTGCTGCTTGGTTTAAAGAAAAAGGTAAAGGTTACCAAAAACAACACTGTATCTATAATTGCTAGAATTTGTGAAATTAATCAAATCAGGGGTTTAAACTGTTGTAAAAGTCTTGAAAACAGCAAAAACTTCATAGAAAATGTGTAGGAAAAATGTCTTGTATACAATTTATTTTTGCCTATGCATCAATTGTGAATCATGCTGAATATATTTTATTCAGACCTTTTTTTGTTTTTACTTCATGGTTTCATACTTCATTTAACATTTAAAATACTCAGTTTGTGTGGTGCAGCCAGATGTTTTTTTTTTTTTTTTTTTTCTTTTAAGCACAGTTTTTCATGTACCTGTGCAAACTGAAATAAAGCAAACACATGGATCAGACAGACAGACACTGAATGGCCACAATACTTAAGCACTGCAAAAAAACTTGCTTTAGATTTTATTGCACCCAAATGAAATGCTGCACATTCTGACACTTTTCACAATTAGTTCTTCATGACAGCAATAATCGTAGTCTCAGTTATTTTTTCAATTAATTGTTAAGCCCTATTGTGACAGCAAGCTTTGATCCTTTGCTTCTTGTTCTTTTTCAAAATGAACAATTACTAAAAAAACAAAACCATTAACTGTCCAAAAATTATTGCTTTGCTGAAAACAATGCACTCGGATGGTAATGCAGCTTCTTAAAATCTAAATTTATACATTTTGTAATCCTGATCCTCCGGGGGTATTTTAAGGTAGCCAGGAAGAAACTTTCTTCCATTTGGTGTATCACACTAAATTTCCACATTGTGCTGTATGAGAAATTATATAATAACAACACTTCAAATCTCATCTCAAATTTCTGCAAAAGAAAAATAAATCTCTTCCCTGCCCACAGCTGCCATCACTAGGGCCTATTAGGAAGGAAAAGGAAATGTCTGTATAAACTATAGTTTGACATCCTTGAAAAACTTGAAATGAAATGTGCCTTGTTTATTGTGTCAGCACTGCAGCCAACTTCAGATTGAATTTCCATTTCAGGCTTTTAGCTGTAGTCCATTTTTAGGTCATTCAAACAAGGCCATTTTCATTATGAGAGCTAATCTCACCAAAATTGGTACCCGTGTTGTTTAGCCTTTTGATAGAAGTTTTCGATTCTTTTTCTGCCCACAGTCTATATAATTTGCCCCAAATTCCAGAGATTGTAGGGATCATACCTCCGTCACAATATGATGGTAATTTAACAATTTTTTTGGCTTCCATTTTAGATCAAGTACATTTTCTTACATCCAATTTGTAGCATATAATTTCTGCACAGGTAACATCACCAAGCAGAAATGCAACAATAATGACTTTTCAAACCAAAGAGGTCTATAATACCTAGATAAATTCAAAAATAGGTTTTTGATGTTTTTGTCCATGCAATGACAGTCAAAGTCACTCACCAATTATGCACTTCACTTTTGAAGAGACAACAGTTCAAGACAGTGAACCTGTTGCTAGGAGCTGATGAAATTATTCTTTGCCTCCATTGATCATGCAGTGTTACGTCTGCTTAACATCATATATATTAAAACCATCTCTCCACAGCCACTTTGAATAAATATAGACTCAGCATTAGTGCCATAGAGCTCCAAACATTTGAACTGAGTCTGACAGTAATGCATGAGCCGTATTCAATACTGATTGTGTCAGCTCATGAACTGTACCATGCTTCATTTTCCTGCTATTATTTTACCATCATGATCCATTTATTGTGGTCCTCACAAGTCTGTAAATGTGAAGAATTATATGGAGGTTGCATTCAATAAATGATAAAGAAATGCCACATTGCCCCCTCATTGACATTAAAATCCCGCTCGTTAATGTCACCTCGCCCCTTGCTCTTGTAAAATGCATGTTCAGAGGATCTGCAAAAATCGGTTGTTTCTGGGAGGAGTTTTGTTTTAATATCTCACTTGATATCTCACATCTACAGAGGTGAACTGCAGAACGGGAGGGGAGGAATAATCCACAAAGCTTGAAAACATTCACGAAAGATCTCTTAACTTCCCAAAGGTTACGCTGTTCAGAAAAACTGTGTGTAAAAACAACTTTACAGTTTTCATAATGCCTCCTCGTTTCTGAATCTCTAATGGAGGTCATGTAGCCCTGGAACAAATTGAGATGAAGAGTGTGAGCTCTCCAGCTATTCTCTATTGTTGATTTTTTTTTTTTTTTCCCTTTCCTCTCTCTCTCTTTCTCTGCCATTTTGTTACACTGATCCATCCTAATGAGAGCTCTTCATGTTGTTTCATTAGGGTTGGAGAACTGTAGCTGTACCCTGAGTTCTGTCACAACCCTCCATTATTAGATGGCTGGACCCATCTGTGACCCATTATGGAGATTGTGCAGTTTTTTTTTTTTCCAATGCATAACGTGCCATATGTCTCAATAGCATAGTCTTCATCCAGTTCATTTGTGGATGTTTTGAATCTATATGAATTATTCTGAGTGTCATGAATCAACAATAAGGATTTTTCCTGCATGACTATTCTAGATTTTTATTTAGCTTTTTTCCTCACCATTTTCACTGCATATTTTTATGTATTATATATTACATAAAATTAATGTATTAAAATGAAAAAAGTAATAATATTTCACAACTTTGCTGCTTTTATTGTATTTTTGATCAAATAAATGAAGCCGCCTTCTTTAAAAAAATAAAATAAATAAAAACCCTAAACTTCTGAATGGTGTGTATACATCATTTCAGTTCCCCTTTCAGTCGGTCACTCCGAGTCACGTCGGATGACCGACGAAATTGGGATCTCGCCAGAGAGACCAATCCACTTCGAGTGTAACTAAACGAGCCAATGGACATTGGCATGCGATTATTGCATCCAGCTGCCGCTGATCACAGCGTGAGCATAAGAGGCAGCTGATGCACCGCATCAATTATCCTTTCGCTTCGGAGCCGAGCGGTAGTGGTTAAAGCTACTGCTCTCCCTTCCAAGAGAGTGTTCTGCGAGCGAGTGCGGGCGTTACGGCGCGGCAGCGGTGGTCACGGTGTCCGGGAGAGAAAGATCGTCTTCCTGCTGACAGCCACACTAGGAGTGTGCGGTGGCCAGCTCCCCTGCGTGCTTCAGCACTAAAAGAGCATTTCTCTGAAAGAGCAATTTCTCTAAAAGAGCAACACGGGTGATCGCGTCTTTTTAAAGATGTCTTTTCACCCGTGCGTTTCTGGGTGTGGTCGTTTCCTGGCGCCTCAGGACGGTCACGATCGCTTCCTCACGTGTCTGGGCATTCAGCACGCTGAGGTGGCTTTCGTGGATGGTTCATGTTCTTCTTGCGGGGACATGACCATCTCGGAGTGCGACTCTGCTGTGTCAAACATGGCAGAGTCCCTCTGCCTGCCGTGATCCGGCGTGCACACTGGATCCGGTGGAGTCAGAGGTGATTTGAGGATTACGGTGAGGGCTTCCCCAAGTGGAGCTCCTCACCCCTCAAGCACTCCGCAGCCGGTGGAGCTGCCGAAAGAGCGCGCTGGCCACGCGTTTCCTTCGGTGCCCCCTCTGACGACCAGATGTCGATCACTGCATCGGAGGGCGGGCCCTCTCTCTCCGGGGATGACGACCCGGCTGCGTTGCCCCCTTCGGGTGTGGTAGCGTTGTCCGTGCCAGACCCAGAGATGACGGCTATGCTTTCCCGGGCCGCCGAGAATGTCGGGCTCGTGTGGAATCCTAAAAAGCCACCGTGTCCCGATCCTTCAAGGCTGGGCGAGTGGTTCCTCGGTGGGGGTGGCGCTGGTTCTCAGCGCCCCCCTCTGGTGCCATTCTTTCCGGAAGTGCATGAGGAGCTGACAAGATCGTGGAGGGCACCTTTCACTGCCCGAAACACATCTTGTAGTTCTTCCGCTCTCACCACCCTCGATGGTGGAGCCGCTTTGGGGTATGCGGGCATCCCCTCGGTGGAACGGTCTGTGGCCATGCAACTGTGTCCAACAGCCGCTTCCACCCTGCGGGGTGATCCGTGTCTCCCCTCACGGGCCTCTAAGTATTCGTCAGGTCTAACTGGCAGTGCTTATAGAGCCTGTGGGGAGGTGGCTTCCGCCCTCCACGCTATGGCGTTGCTGCAGGTCCACCAGGCCAAAGCACTGAAAGACCTGCACGAGGGTGGTCACGACCTGGCGGTTCTACATGAGCTGCGTGCTGCGACGGACCTCGCGCTACGAGCGACGAAGGTGACCGCACAGTCTCTGGGTCGTGCGATGTCCAGGAGCGCCACCTCTGGCTGTGTCTCGCTGACATGAAGGAGCAGGAGAAGGTACAGTTCCTGAATGCTCCCGTGTCACAGACCGGCCCTTTCGGTGACGCTGTCGAGAGCTTTGCCCAGCAGTTCTCGGCAGCCCAGAAGCAGACTGAGGCAAACACATCATGCGCCGGAGGAAACCTGCTGCTTCCACTCCGGCTGCAGCCACTCAGCCTGCTCGTTGCCGTGGGTGCCCCCCTGCGGCCGCCCCCGCTCCTGCGCAGCCGCAGCAGCCTTTCACCAGGCAGCGTCGTGGAGCCGGTCGCAGGCAGGCAGGCAGGACGCCCAGCCCGTCCAGGCCCCCGCCAAACCTGGCGGCAAGTGCAAGAGGCCCTGGGACGGTCGACCCAGAGATGGAGGAGACTGCTCATCGGGAGATGGTGACTGCACCACTCCCTCCCCCGGAGGAGGGCCGGGTGGAGTATCTTTTGTTCATTTTGTTCCGCCGCTGGCCCAGCAGCCAGCGGTACCCAAAACATCAGTAAAGAGCGGTCTCCTCAATCTCCGGGTCTCAAGAGGAGGAGAGTGGTGATCCATGCATCACAGGATCGCTTCCCTCCTCCTCTCTCGCCAGCAGGCAGCGGGTGGTTGCCCAAGAGCACCCCTCCTGCCCATTCGTGGAACCAGGTAAGGGCAGTAGCACTCCAGTCCCCGCTTCAAGTCGTCAAACGCCGGGCTGTCACAAGCCTCAAGCCGGGTTCCTGTGTCTCCTCCCACGCGAGGAGAAATCAGGTGAGTGCTACACTACACACCCAGACCCCGCCCCCTGCCGTCACAGGCCAGGCCGTCACAGGCCCTGGGGCCGGTACCTGTGTTCCACCTCGCTGCCCCACCGCGGGCATGTCGGTGGGCCCGTTGGCCCCGCTGGTGCGGTCTCTCGGAGCCTGGTTAGCGCTCCCCAGCCCGTCCCGGTGGCTCCTGCGGACCATCAGACTCGGCTATGCGATTCAGTTCGCCCGGCGTCCCCCCAAGTTCAGGGGCATCCGGTTCACTTCAGTCAAAGCCGTCGATGCTCGCGGAGATTGCAGTCCTACTGGCGAAGGATGCAATAGAGCCGGTCCCTCCAGCCGATATGAGGTCGGGGTTTTACAGCCCTTACTTCATTGTGCCCAAGAAAAGCGGTGGGTTACGACTGATCTGGGATCTGCGAGTTTTGAACCGTGCACTTCACAAGATGCCGTTCAAGATGTTGACGCAGAAACGCATTTTTGGATGCGTCCGTCCCCTAGATTGGTTTGCAGCAATCGACCTGAAGGACGCGTACTTTCATGTTTCGATTCTCCCGCGACACAGGCCATTCCTGCGATTCGCGTTCGACGGTCGGGCATATCAGTACAAGGTCCTGCCCTTCGGGCTGTCCCTTTTCGCCTCGTGTCTTCACCAAAGTCGCAGAGGCAGCCCCTTGTTCCCCTGAGAGAACGGGGTGTGCGCATTCTCAACTACCTCTACGACTGGTTCATACTTGCACAGTCTCGAGAGCTGTTGTGCGCACACAGGGACCTGGTGCTCAGGCACCTCAGCCAGTTGGGCCTTCGGGTCAATTGGGAAAAGAGCAACTCGTGCCAGTGCAGAGGATCTCTTTTCTCGGCATGGAGTTGGATTCGGTCAACCAGACAGCACGCCTCACCCAGGAACGTGCTCAGTCGGTGCTGAACTGCCTCAAGACTTTATCAGGCAGGACAGCGGTCCCACTGAAACTCTTTCAGAGGCTCCTGGGGCATATGGCTGCAGCTGCGGCCATAGTTCCGCTCGGTCTGCTCCATATGAGACCGCTTCAGCACTGGCTCCATGGTCGAATCCCGAGGTGGGCGTGGAAACGCGGTACTCACCGGGTTCAGATTACACCGGCCTGCCGCAAGACCTTCAGCCCGTGGTCAGATCCTTCGTTCCTTCAGGCAGGAGTGCCCCTGGAGCAGGTATCCAGGCATGCTGTGGTATTCACGGATGCCTCGGCCACGGGCTGGGGTGCCACGTACAACGGGCACGCAGTATCAGGGATTTGGACGGGCCCCCTTCTGCGTTGGCATATCAATTGCCTCGAGTTGCTGGCAGTACGCCTTGCCCTGTGCCGCCTCAGAGGGACGTACGGACAACACTGCGACCGTTGCCTATATCAACCGGCAAGGCGGTTTGCGCTCCCGTCGCATGTCGCAACTCGCCCGCCACCTCCTCCTCTGGAGTCAGAAGCATCTGAGGTCCCTTCGTGCCATCCACATCCCAGGAGTGTTCAATCAGGCGGCCGACGAGCTGTCTCGAGCGGCACTTCCTGGGGAGTGGAGACTCCATCCCCAGGCGGTCCAGCTGATTTGGAGTCGGTTCGGAGTTGCTCAGGTAGACCTGTTTGCATCTCCAGAAACCACCCACTGCCAGTGGTTCTACTCCCTGTCCGAGGCAACGCTCGGCACGGATGCACTGGCACACAGCTGGCCCCAGGGCTTGCGCAAGTATGCGTTTCCCCCAGTGAGCCTGCTAGCACAGACATTGTGCAAGATCAGGGAGGACGAGGAGCAGGTCCTGTTAGTGGCTCCATATTGGCCCAACAGGACCTGGTTCCCGGAACTCATGCTCCTCGCGACAGCCCCTCCCTGGCCGATTCCTCTGAGGAAGGATCTGCTTTCTCAGAGACGGGGCACCCTCTGGCACCCGCGTCCAGACTTGTGGAAACTTCATGTGTGGTCCCTGGACGGGACGCGGAGGTTCTAGGTGACCTGCCCCAGGAGGTAGCGCTCACTATCGCTTCAGCACGAGCACCGTCCACAAGAAGGGCCTATGCGCTGAAGTGGAACCTGTTCGTCGAATGGTGTTCCTCTTACCAGGAGGACCCCCGGAGATGTTCGATCAGAGCCGTGCTTTCCTTTTTGCAACAAGGGTTGGAGCGTAGGCTGTCCCCCTCCACCCTTAAGGTATATGTTGCTGCTATTTCTGCCCACCACGACCCCATAGAGGGGAGGTCGGTGGGGAAGCACGATCTGGTCGTCAGGTTTCTTAGGGGGGCCAGGAGGTTAAATCCTCCGAGGCCTCCCTCCCTTCCCTCTTGGGATTTGGCTTTGGTGCTAAGAGCCCTACAAACTGCCCCCTTTGAGCCATTGCAGTCAGTCGAGTTGAAGTTTCTTTCTATGAAAACCCTACTCCTGACTGCATTGGCCTCAATCAAGAGGGTGGGGGACCTGCAGGCATTTTCGGTCGACGAGTCGTGCCTTGAGTTTGGGCCGGCTGACTCCAGTGCAACACTGAGGCCCCGGCCCGGCTATGTGCCCAAGGTTCCTACCACGCCCTTCAGGGACCAGGTAGTGAGCCTGCAAGCGCTGCCCCTGGAGGAGGCAGACCCAGCCCTAGCTTTGCTCTGTCCTGTACGCGCACTGCGTCAGTACGTGGATAGAACTCAGAGCTTCAGGACCTCAGAACAGCTCTTTGTCTGTTACGGAGGACAGCAGAAGGGGAAGGCTGTCTCCAAGCAGAGGATGGCCCACTGGATAGTGGATGCCATCACCTTGGCCTACGAAGCACAAGGTGTGCCCTGCCCGCTCAGGTTGCGTGCTCACTCCACTAGGGGTGTCGCATCGTCCTGGGCGCTGGCTCGTGGTGCCTCGCTAGCAGACATCTGTAGAGCTGCGGGTTAGGCGACTCCCAACACGTTCACTAGGTTTTATAGCCTACGTGTCGAACCGGTTTCCTCCTGTGTTCTCACCTCAAACGGGTAGTGGCACTGAGAGGGCCGGCTCAGAGTCGGCTTGCGGCGTCCTTACGCCTAATTCTCCAGAGAGTTCCTTAACCAGGCAAACCCTGTTGAGTCCTCCAGCACTCCGGCGTCCGGACACGGCGGGGCGTCCGGCGCCAGGCCTTCAGCCAATGAATTCTTGAAATCTGGTGCGAGGCTAGTGCCCATATGAGAGACCCTGTCGGGATCCCATATGTGTATTCCACGGTATTCTTATTAGAGCCATGTTTCCCCTGGCGGACCACGTTCTGCCATCTCTAAAGATGCAGCCTGAGCCATCTCAGAGACTTCCATGTGCAATAGGGCCCTTCGGGGTTACTTCACATGTTTGAATGTCACTTAACCCCCTCTGGGAGGAGGTGACTCCGCAGTGTGCCTCTTCCAAGTGGAAGGGCACGCTTCCCAGTGTTATCCTAGTCCTACTGTTTGGGTTGCTCAAGGAACACCAGTAGTTGACCTTCTCTGTGTAGAGCCCGGTCCTATTGTCTGCCTTATAGGAAGGGTCAGGAGCCCTACACAGGGCACTGGAAGGGGCAGCTCCTGTGGCGCTTTGGTAGGGATCCCAATTTCGTCGGTCATCCGACGTGACTCGGAGTGACCGACTGAAAGGGGAACGTCTCGGTTACGTATGTAACCCTCGTTCCCTGAAGGAGGGAACGGAGACGTCACGTCCCGTCGCCACAGTCGCTGTACCACCGCTGAGCGGCCGGGTCGCCGGCTCGGCTCCTCAGCGAAAACATAATTGATGCGGTGCATCAGCTGCCTCTTATGTTCACGCTGTGATCAGCGGCAGCTGGATGCAATAATCGCATGCCAATGTCCATTGGCTCGTTTAGTTACACTCGAAGTGGATTGGTCTCTCTGGCGAGATCCCAATTTCGTCGGTCATCCGACGTGACGTCTCCGTTCCCTCCTTCAGGGAACGAGGGTTACATACGTAACCGAGACGATTTCTTTGACAATTTACAACAAATAATATATTTTTAATTATACAGTAATCACTGCCAGTTACTATAATGTAAATGTAGACAGCTACACATTCATAAACGTATTGATGGGAAATAATGGCTTATAGTGATTTGCTAATAATTTTAGATCCATTCTGACTCAATTTCAACAAAACCTTGTTTAGCTAGCTAAATGACTTTCTCTTGGCGTCATATTTAAATTGGCGGAATTTGTTATAACAATATTTACAGTTTTTCTCAATCGATTTGAAACATTTCTCCAAACTCAGGTAACTGTTCTCAAAACAGTTAACACAGTGATCTGAATACTTTGTAATTGTCCTAAACAGATTTCACGTTTTCATTAATTTCATAAAATTACATGCAAATAATTTTCTCAAAACAATGTGCACAAAACTCTCAAATATTTTCACAATAATTAATACAACCAACCAATACTTTAACATCTAAAAAAAAAAAATGTTTTACACAAATCACAAACATTTATGTACCATTTGTCCAAACACAAAAAAACTAAACTCTGTAATTTGTCATTCTATCAAATGAACATTGTATATTTTCAGTTGGCCCTAAACTGATAACTATTCGGTTAATCATACACTCAACACAGGAAATGCAGTTTTCTTAATCATTTACACATTTATCACAATTGCTTTACAGTAATAATTAAAGGGAAAGTATACAAAGAGCAAGAACGAATTTGCATAATAATAATAATAATAAAATATAAATACAAATAAAAGAAATAAAAAAAATGTGGGGGGGGGTAAAGAAAGAGGTGTAAGTCTATAAGGTGGTGGAGTGGGCAGAGAAAGGGGTGTAATGAGAGAAAAGAAGAAGAGAGGAACAAGTAGAAAGAGGTGAGCAGAGAGGAAGATTTGAGAAAAGAGGAGAGGACAAGGAAAGGGAGAAGAGATGAATAGAGAGGAAGGCACTGGTGTAGTGGAAAGAGCATGAGGAGAAACTGTAAGAAGACATGGACAGAGAGGAAGTGGGCAACAGGGTGGAAGGAGCACATGAATTTCAAATGAAATCAGAATTACCCTAATTGACTGTGTAAAAAAATCATGGCCTCTCCTTTAGAGAAGCTGAGGGGGGGAGGGGTAGACTTTAATAAGTGTTGTACTATGATTGTTGATAGTACAGATTTTTAGTCCTCCTGGGACAACTTCAGTTATTTACAGTAAATGTCCAAACATTTTTCAGAATTTAAGTTTGAGATCATTTAGGTGGACAATCAAGATTATTCTGAATGGAACAGGAGCATTGTTGACATGGTGGTCCAGAACAACATCACCAGTCACAAAGGAAGAGGCCTGTGGAGATGTTGAGACAGGAGCTTTTCAAGCATGGATTCAACCTTCTTACATTTTTTCTCCTATGATGCAGGCAAATATGCAGTGTAGATAAAATGCAATGAAATTCTCTTCCAGATGTAAATGAAAGGCAAGATCAATAATTCAGGATAGTTCATGTATACAGCAAACACACGTGTGTGTGTGTGTGTGTGTGTGTGTGTACTGGTATATATGGTTTACGAGGACACAAATGTGTATAATGACATGGATACTACAACGTATACATGGTTTATGAGGACACTTCCTGTGTCCCCGTAAAACAAAAGACTTAAAAAACATAAACGGTGTTTTATGACATTCAAAAATTGCCAGTAGTTTCCTGTGAGGGCTAAGTTTATGTGTAGGGTTGGTGTAGGGCGATAGAAAATACAGTCTCCACCAATGTGCTGTAAAAGACTGATCTGTAGTTATCACAAAAGTTTGTTTGCTGCTCTTGCTGCTAAAGGTGGCATTTTAAGTTTAAATGGGCAATTAGTTTTTCAGATGGGTGATAGGAGTTGGAGAACTATTTTTTACATTTTTACAACTATTTCTTTTTGTTTTGTTTTGTTTTATTTAGATATACACAGTATATATAAAACAAAACTCCCTGTTGAAGAATTGCAATAAACATGTATTTTCATTAGTGTATTTGTGCATCTACAGCTGACTATGTTTTATAATCATTAGAGGACAAACCTATTGATTTGATGTTAATATTTACTTTTAATAAACTCATTACTAGAAAAAATTGCAGTGCTTCATTTTGCAGTAAAGTTGAACTGTTTGGTTAAGATAATTTTGTGTTTGGATGGCTGTTCTAATTGTTTTGAGAACAAGTACATTGCATTGGAGAAAAATGTCAAATCGATTGAGAAAAACTGTAATACATCAATAAAAACCAAATGTTCGCAAGGCATAAAAATAATTTGAGAAAAGAGATGAAGAAAAATTAATGGAAAGCAAAGAGATAACTGACATATTGAAACGGAAGGGTTGTGTTCCTGCAGAGGGAAGTTTGATCATTTCATTTTCTTGGAAGGGCGCACACTACGTTACATCATTGTTTCAATAAGCCGAGATCCGCCTTGACAAAGATAAAAACCGTTCGAGATACACTGCGATTAATTTTTATGGTACGATGATGAAAACTGTCCATCAAAACCACATTCATTTTCTCCTATTTGAACAGTTTCCTTTGTTGCTAGAACAGCCAAACTCAGAATAAGCAAGTGTGTGGGAGCGATGTCAGAAGCGGGGCCCAGCTGGTGTCATATCCTTCATGAACTATAAAAGGTAATTTGCACTGTCAGCCATCTCCAAGCTGCACATTTCCTCAACATCAACTGCGCGATTAAAAACCCATTCTCCCTCTAATTCTGCAGTTAAGCACCTTCTTTTACTATGTCTTTCCTTCCGCCTAAAAATCTACTAATCTGTCTGCTGACGTATATGTCCACTTTGGATAATTATTCTGACGGCTGCTTGGAATGTTTTAATTAAAGGAACGATTGCAGTGGGACAAGGAATGCTGATTGGAATCATTTACAGTTCAGAAGAAGGAAAAGAAAAGGTGTCGTGCAGGATAATGTAGTTGTCTGCTTTAGCCTATGTAAATTAGCACTTGTATTACTTGTAGATTGTGTCAGCTAACTGATCAGTGATGTTTCCACATTACTGTTAATTGTGTTGAAACTTGCACATACAAATGAAAAACATGCATAAAAACACATATGGTGTGTCTCTAAAGCATCAGGACACCATAATGAGACTATTGTTCCACAATATGTACTTTAAAGTACAGGTTTACAGAATAAATTTCCTTAAAACATTTCCTTCACTCAGAAATTGACGTTTTTAATTATTTACCTTCATATTGTTCCAAACTCACAGGCTTGCTTGCTTATTTATTTATTTGTTTAGTTAAATACTACTACTAAAATAATAATAATAATAATAATAATAATAATAATAATAATAATAGGGCGGCGAAGTCTGAAGCTCCACCTCCATGTGGTGCCGCCTGGATACGGCCTTTATAGGGTAAACTATTGGAGTGGGCATTGAAACAAATCATGAATATGTGGTCCAAGAGAAATGACTTGAATGACATAAAGGGTACCTGTGATATTGGAGGCACAGATGCTGCGTCCGGCAAGGTGAGAAATGTCGCTCATCAGGTCAGTCATCAGGCGAAATCGACGCAAAGACTCAGTACATCAGAGTCTAATACTGATACGCAAGTACTGGACAGTCATCGGAACGAGGATACTCAACCTGACCTGTCTAGTGCAACACCACAGACAGCCACGTCAAGTAAAGCTAAGAAAAGTAGACAAACCTGGACTGTCGATCAGTATAGGGATCTGATGTGGTCCTTTCACTATGCCACTGAGGCAGGCATGAAGGCACTGAAGACAAGAGGGACCTACACAATCTGGCGCCAACGGAACCCAGATATACACCCAGATATAGATCCAAACAAGATGAATACGCAGAGAAGAAATATCAAAACAAAGAAGTGGCTAGCAGACAATTAATTAGCACAGATCAAAGCTAGTGTCATCAGGCACATCCAACAGCAAATGCAAAAGCCAGAGAAAGCTAGTACCGTGGATGAAGAAACTAGAGGGAGTTCCCTGGAGAAAGAACTTGCTGGAGATCAACCCCAGCAACAGCAGAAGCCTGCTGAGATCATCCCTGAGGATCAGCATCAAGTGGATGACCCCTCAGTTGTTGTACCCAAATGCGATGCAAGAGTCCAAGAGATGGAAACCAGGATCCGAGTGAAGCTGCTTGAGTTAGAGAGTGTCGCCATCAAGGACAGGAGGAGACTCAAGCATGTGAGACGAAGCAAGGAGCTGGATCAGAACATTGAGATGGCGAACCAGGCCCTGGCTAACATCGCAAGGGAATATCCTTTGAACATCACGGAGCTCAACACACTTGAGGATGCAGCAGCTGCAGTCATTGCAGGCGAGATGAGGGATACTCCCAAGAAGGCATGAAAAGAACCACTGTGGAAGAGAAGGCTTCAGCAGAAGGTCGACCAACATTGAGGGATCCTTTCCATCTTCAGCGAGCTCAAGCTTGGAGTCGCCAGCAGGCATGTCCATAAATAGATCAATCGCATACTCAGATTGGTACGAATGGACTACAGTAAACTCGAGGAGTTCACCCAGGACATCAAGATGAAGCTACAGGAGAGGGCTCAGCGGTTGCGAAGGTACAAAGAACATCAGCAACAGTTCTACCAGAACAAACTGTTTAGAGACGATACCAGGAAATTCTACCAGCTTCTGAACAAACAGCAAGATGCCATCTCTGAACTGCCTTCACAACCAGCTGTCGAGACATTCTGGCGCAGCATCCTCGAGGATAATGTCAAACATGACAATGAAGCATTATGGATCAAGGACGAGGAGAAAGCAAACCAAAGAGTTACACCGCAAGCATGGACTGAGCTTACTCCCACTGACGTGCTCAGAATCATCAAGCAAGCACAGAACTGGAAATCCCCTGGTCCAGACAAGCTGCAAAACTTCTGGCTCAAGAGTTTTAATGCTCTACATCAACACCTGACAAGAGCAATGAACGAAGTTTTGCAAGACCCAAGATCCATCCCTGAATGGATGACGACTGGAGTCACATTTCTTCTTAATAAGAGCAAGGATCCTAGAGATCCCAAGAACTACCGTCCGATAACCTGCCTGCCGACAATGTACAAGCTTCTTACAGCAGCTTTGTCCGAGAAGGCCAAAGAAGACCAAGAAGACCACTTGCTGACAAATAACATCCTCCCAGATGAACAGAAGGATTGCAGGAAGGGAACCAGAGGATGTAAAGATCAACTCCTCATTAGCAAGATGGTAACTGAAGACGCCAAGAAATGCAAGAAGAACTTGAGCATGGCTTGGATTGACTACAAGAAGGCATTCAATAGTATCCCTCACTCATGTATCTTGGAAGCTCTAAAGAGTGAGTCCCACCATCATTCAGTTCATCGAAGCATCAGTAAAGGAATGGAAGACAGCGATGCACCTTTTCCACCAGAAAGGCAGCATCAAGACAGGATCAATTGGCATCAAACGGGGAATCTTCCAAGGCGACACACTGTCTCCCTTGCTGTTCTGCCTTAGCCTCATACCCCTCTCTAACATGCTGAAAAGGCAAGGTATTGGATATGCAATTGATGACAAGAACACTGTGACCCATCTGTTGTATATGGATGACCTCAAGATCTTCGGTAGAGACGAGAAGCATCTCAGGCAGGCAATGCATATCGTCAAGACGTTCAGTGATGACATCCGAATGGAGTTTGTACAAGACAAATGCGCAACTGTTCTTCAAGAGAGGCATGCGAGTCAAAAGCCATAACATCCAGCTGAGCGGAGGTTTATCCATCAAGAACATTGAGCAGGACAATGTGTACAAATACTTGGGCATTGACGAAGGCGATGGAATTCAGCACAATGAGACGAAGAGTAAAATTGCTAAGAAATACTACCGCAGAGTCCACCTGGTACTTAGGAGCAAACTCAATGCCAAGAATAAGATCAGTGCTATCAACAGTTTAGCAGTCCCTGTCCCCACATACAGATTTGGCATGGTGGATTGGAGAGTAGAGGAGATCAGGAAGATGGACAGGAAGATGAGGAAACTGCTAATGATGCATGGTATGCACCACCCGAAAGCAGACACAAACCGATTATACATCAAGAGATCCGACGGTGGCCATGGGCTTATTGAGCTTGAGTCTGCGTACAACATCGCCATCGTCAGCCTTAGCAAATACACTGAGCGAGGTAGCGATAAGCTCATTAAGATGGTGAAGAAGCATGAAGTCAGCAAAACCAAGTACTCCCTAATGAAAATGGTGAATGAGATCCGCAAACACTATGGTCTTCCCAGGCAAGAGGACCATCCAGAGAGCGCTAAAACCGTGGGTGGAAAGCCGAGCGGGAGTTCTCTGGATGAAAGTCGAGTACTGAGAGAAAATATCGAACGAGATCAGATCAAGTGTGTGAAGGAGAAGGCTCTCCATGGCAAGCTCTTCAAATATCTGAATGAGCCATTTGTAGACAAGGAAGCCAGTCTAGCTTGGCTCCGAAGCTCCGGCCTGAAAGGAGAGACGGAGAGTCTGATCATCACAGGATCAAGCACTTAACACCAGGTACCACCAACGCAAGATCCTCAATCTGCAGGTCGACAGTAGATGTAGAATGTGTGGAGTAATTGAACAGTCAGTCATATAATTTCTGGTTGCTCCACACTTGCTGGCACAGACTATAAGGAGCGACATAACAAGGTCGCAAGCTATATCCATTGGACAGCTTGCAAAGAATTTGGTGTTGAAGTACCCGACAAGTGGTATGAGAATGTCCCACAACCAGTAGTAAACACAGACGAATGTACCATCATGTGGTACAAGGGTGTGTTTACCAACTTGACCATCAGTGCAAACGGCCCAGACATCATTGTCCATAACAAGAAGGACAAGATGTGTTTGCTCATTGATGTCGTGATACCAGTAGACCACAATATAGTGGAGAAAGAGAACGACAAGCTCATTAAGTATAAGAGCCTGGGGATCGACATCAGCAGATCCTGCAACACGAGAACACAGATAGTGTCAGTTGTGATAGGTGCCCTGGGAAGCATTAAGAAAGGTTTCCACCAATATCTGGATCAGATCCCAGGGAAGACAAGTGCCTTTGAAGCTCAGAAGATTGTGCTGTGTGGGACCGCACACATCCTACGCAAAGCAGAGTCCTGCACACGGGCGGGTACGACGGATGAACCGCAAAAAATTGACGTAACGGGTGGAATAATATTGACGTGTCGGGTGCGGTGCGGGTGCGGGTCGGACTGGTGACAGGCACGGGTGGGTTGCGGGTACAATTATAACTAAGACTATTTCGACTTAATCCAGTACACGCTGATAGGCAGCTCCTTTCAAATTGTCCCATACTTGTGTTCGCGCGCTCTGTCTGAAGACTGGGCTTCTACAGCGGGATTTGCAAACACTGAGCACTGTAGCCAATCGACAGCTGTATTGACATTGATTGACAGCTGTAGGTCTAGTGATTATATTAAAGGGAGCGCTCTTTGCACGGGTTTATCAAACAGGACCCATGCAGGACTCTAACGCAAAGTACTCTCTTAGAGAGGAACTCCCAAGGACTCTGGTTGAGCCCCGGATGATAACCGAGAGAATCTCGAGAGAAGAAAAAAATAAATAAAATAATAATAATAATAAATCATTATGGAATACAATAACTACTATAACTAGTAAATTATCAAATTTTTATTCGGGAAGTGAATAAAAACAAAAAGTGAGTATTTTGCAAAAATGTTAATGTTAACAAATCCAGCATTTTGTAATGTAATGTTGACAGACATGATCACTGTGATCTTTTGCTGTATAGAATAGCCAATAACTAATTTCACACTTTCGTTTACACAGAGACAATTACAGTATTCCTTTTAAAAACTCTGAAATATGTTTTTAATAGTTTGCATTTTCAGACCCACAAACTCCCAAAACGCATGAAAGGATTTCTATTTTTAGTTGAAAATGATGTGTAAACACCCCCTATGTCTGTCAAGTACCAAAAAGGATAAAACAGCACTAAAAAGTAGTTCATATGATTTTTGTATTATATTCTAAGCATGAGTAAAGTTGGTGTTTACTGAAAATCTTCCCCTTTGTCATAACTGCCAAATTAGATATAGCTGTAGGTTTGACGTCAATGACGTTTAGTCACATGACACGTGAAAACCAATGATATTTGAAAAGACTGATTCGAGTTGTACACTCTAGAATATGCTGGGTTTAATACAACCCAGCGCTTGGTAAAATATGGACAAACCCAGCGATTGGGTTGTTTTTACACAGCGATTGGGTTACTACCCAGAAGGTTGGGTTAAAGCTTTAACCCAACCGTTGGTTGAAAACAACCCAATCGCTGGGTTTGTCCATATTTTACCCAGCACTGGGTTGTATTTAACTCAGCATTTTTTGGAGTGTAGTAATTACAGTACTTTTTATGTATTAGATGTTTTTGGTCCTTTTTGAACTGTTGGAAAAGAGCTGCATGACAAATTTCTCCTTTTGTGTGCGATGGAGAAAAATAACAGCATGCAGGTTTGGAATGACACAAGGGTGAGTAAATAATGACTGAATTTTCATTTTTGGCTGAACTATCTCTTTAATCTGCATCAAGCGGAGAGATAAGAGAGCGGTCCTGCACTTTAATTGCCTGATGTCTGAGTCAGTCTGGGTATGCGGAGTCAAATTCCCTTCCTTTTGGGGAAAGAGCTGTTTGCGTTACGGACAGTCATTAAGGACCTGACGGGAGAATTAAATATTCATGGAAATTGCTCTGCACCCTTAAGCGCTTCCCTCTAGAAGACATTTCCAGAAACAAGCTAGCGCCCCGTTAAACAGAGCTGTTTTATAATGCATGTGTTTGGTGCTGTTGTAACAAGGTGAACGACGCGAGCGAAATTTGCACTTTGCCAGAAAGAGAAATATGAGCTCCCCGCCAATGAAGGCAAAGCTGGCCGGCAATCACTTGTTGCTGCAAGGTCTTGTGAAGATCAACCTATCATGTCCCGACTTCTCTTGCATCTGATGTATTGTTTATGATGAGCCTGACAGGATGCTCTGTGTTTATTCTCGTACGCTCCCTCATTCATTTATGATGCCGGAGCTGGACTAGGTGAAGGGTTTGATATCATCAAAGGGCCTCATGACCGTGACGGTGACCTTGAGTACGGTCTGTATCGTATTTCTTTCCTCTCCCTCTACCATTCCCTTTCAAGCTTTTCCTCGTTTCCATTCGCCCCTTTCTCTCTTTTTTATTTATTTATATAACGCTACATGAAACAACAGAGGGGAAAGGCAGAAAAGAGAGAACGCGAAATGTTTTTCTCCTGACAAAAGCTCCCGAAGTACATCTGGATCAAACTGTTCAGGAGTTACGCTGTGAACTGAACATCACCTCTTCATTCTTTTAATATCCAGATGGTTTAATGTGTACTGTGTAGTAGAGAATTGAAGTGGTATTGATCCTGCGCCGACTCTAGAGGTGCTATCTTGGCCAGACTCTGGTCTTTTCGACAGGAACGAATCATGGTGGTTATTTGGAAATGGCCACTGTAAGTGTTGCCTGGTGTTGGGGGTGGGGTTGTTCTGGGTAATAGCCTCAGGACTTGGCGGTTATTGGGTAAAAGCAACATGGTGACAAGCAGGCTGATGGTTTGCCCCTGAGAATGAAAAACTGATAACAGTAAGTGGTTGAGTTAAATATTATACTGTATTAGGTGAAATGGGGGGCATGAGGGTAGATGGGCACACTGGAATGAAATTATTATAAAAAAGATCCATTTTTTAATAGTTGAATTACATTTGGTTGCTTCATGCTTTTTTTTAAGTGTTGTCATTAATCTGAGACATTTTGAAGGGGAAGAGACTGGGATAAATCAAAACACTCAATATACGTACTGCTTTTCCATTAAAAAAGTCATTTTTCTTGTAGTGTTTGTTTACTCTGCACATTCATAAACGTGTTTAGCATTTGAGAAAAAGAAGCTACATTTATGAAAACATTTTTGTCAGGTTTTATTGCTGTTTTGGAATATACACTTTGGAATATACACAAAAAAAAAAAAAAACTGGTGTTGAAACAATTTTCACTCAGAAATTGCTAGTAAATTTCACAAATAATTATGAAGAAATGGCAATGGCATCTTGCTTAAAAGTTTCAGGATTTCAAAGACTGAGTCTGACCACAAAAGTGATGGGGATTTATTCCTGGGGCGATATGCTATAAATGTGAATGTAAACATTTGTGTTATTTTGACAATTTTAGGCCTCTCTTCAACACTTTGCTCTTTATTTTTCCTTTTCTGTGCTAATACTAATACCACTAATACATCTTTTGCTCACATTATAGATCACATGCAGTTAATACATAAATCAAGTGGGCACGCAAGTCTAGATTACACTTTATTTTAAGGTGTCATTGTTACAGTGTTATTATACATTTAAGTACAGAGTAATATTAATTAACTACATGTACTTATGGTTAGGGTTAGGATTAGGGTTTGGCTTAGGGTTGCTTTGCATGTGTTTGCATGTAATTATGGATAATTTATTGTTATTATAATAGTAAGTACATGTAATATGTGTAACAAGGACACCGTAAAATATAAAATATATTAAAATAGAAATAAAATATTTTAAATTATAATAATTTTTTTTTAAACTTTTAAACTCTCTGTGTTTATCCACCGCCACATGGACCACAGCAGAGGGTGTATTCTGTGTAAGTAACAGGTGCATTTTTGCTTCATAAATTATATCAAGGACTGAGCAACTAATCAAGCTACATAATTAGCTTCTTAATTAAAGAGAATTACCTACATATATTCAAAGTAAGAAATGATTATGGGATTAAATCACTCCACCTACAGTAAATAATTCCTAGGGGGCCATGTGTGCATTCTTAAACTAGCTTACTGTATTGTAGCATATTAAGATAAAAGAATATAAAAACATTTAATTAAAAATCTTGACTCTGTGAGGGCTGCGACTTTTCCGAGACACAACTGTAAAGTGCACCTGAATGTGGGCATTGAGAATTTAAGAGATAAAAAGCGAGAAGAAGATAAATAGGACATCAGATAAAACTAATCAGAAATGGGGAGATTGACTTCCACTGCATTTATAGCAATGCCTTGCCATCTCCTTTTCTCCTGCTCTCTCTCTTTCTTCCCTACCACCAACAATTTTCAAACACCCATCTATATCTCCTCTGACTAGAGCTACAAACATGCCACTGAAGGTCCCTCTGATGTGCAAAACATTTTATTTCTCTTTCAAACCAGAGTTTGCATACAACGGGATGTTGGAGATATCAAGTGATTTTTAAATTACTTCATTACCGCTTTATTGGGGATGCAGCCTTTGAGATGTGTAGCTTTACAGTTTAAATACTCTGGCTGGAGAAGAGAGGTGGAGTGGAACAGAACTACGCTGATAATCACTTTTTTTCTTCTTTTTTTTTTCCCGGCATTAAATCTAGAGCAAATCTTAATTGCAATGTCTGATTACTTATATTCAGCTTGTCTCCAATGGCCCCTGCCGAGTTGATCTTTTAATCTGCAAACCTTTTGGTTATTATTTCAGGGCATTAATTTAGGTAAAGTCATCATGTTTTGTTTTGACAGGATCAAAGGTCTTATTGGATATTTATTCAAATCATTGAGTATTTGTACCATACAGTGTTTTTTGTACAGTCTAGTTGCTAGCTGGATTACCTTCAGACTCACTAAGATTATATATAAAGCAAAGTTGCTTATTTCATGCATACTCTTTTAAAAGGGAAAAATGAAAATTCTGTACTTTATTCACCCACATGCTGCTCCAAATCTGTATGACGTTCTTCTGTAGAACACACACACACACACACACACACACACACATACTGTCACAGTCATGTCTGTCGTGTGTGTCATGTGTTTCCCTCCATGCCCTTATTTGGTCCCAGAGGCGTCATGTCCATTCAAAGTGAGGGGGCACGTGCCCCCTCATATTTTTGAGCCAAGTGGATTTTGAATGCAGCTTCCAAAAGACAAAAAATAGCCGAATAATATTTTCTATATTTGATACAATCACACCAGCATGATTAAATCGTTCAGCGCGTGCAGTGTGACCGTGGCTTAAATTCAAATCTGCGTTCGCTGGCTGGCTCTGAGCCAGATACCGACACGTTTTTACAGCACTGCGCATTATAACCAATCACACACAATGCTGTTGAGCTTATGAATGCAATGATCAATCAGAGGTGTTCAGATGAGTCATCACTAAAATGCCGGTATTTCTTCACTCGCTCGCTGACTGAATACCTCTTTCTGGCGAATTCTCTCGTTAGAAACAACAAAGTGCAGATGTGTGTATGAATCTGTAAGTAAGATATTCATTTCACAGAGTAAACAGCTTCAGTGATTTTGATGGGAGTTTTTGAGAGTGCTTGAACTCTGGACTCTCAGTCAAAATGTTCTTTGATAATGTAAGTTAATTGCTCTCTTTCTGTACAATGAAAGTGTTATTATAAGTAACCTAACTTACAATGTTTTTATTCACATTAACTTTCAATGTTAAATTCACATTAAATATAAAGTCAGTCGAATTAAAAATATGTTATGGAATGACACCCATATCTGTTACTTAAGTAAACAGACAGGTTTTTATGCATAGTTAATAGACTACATTATTAGGGTACTTTGACCATCGTCCACTATAGATCAACTGACATGATCTATAAAGGTGAGAATCGAGATATTTCATGATATAGTTAATGCGTTTGGGAATGTTTCGAATAAAAAGGAAAAAAATAAAATAAAACATAAGTGCTATTGTGGCTGCTGTGTGTCACATGACGACCAGAGTCCAGTGAGGGCTCCAGCCCCTGACCGAAGTCTAGGCTGTTTTAATGTGTTGTCCACAGGAACATTTTAATTAACCCTGTCATGTCTGTCTTGTCCATGGAGACTCCTCTGGGGCAGGCGGCTCCTCAAGTTATGGCCACGGAGGCCATTCCCTAGCCGTCTGTTCCCGAGTTTAGCCCACGGAGGGCTTCATGTTCCTGAGTCGAGCCCTAGGAGGGTTCCTGTTCCAGAGTTCTGCCCGTAAGTTTCCCCCAAGGAATTTTTTTTGGGGGGGGGCCTCCAGAGCTCCCTGCACCGCCATGGCCTCCTGTGCTCCCTGCACTGCCATGGCCTCCTGAGATCCCTGATCTGCCATGGCGCCCATTCCTGTCTGTGTCTGTCCTGGGGGGCCTCCAGATCACCCACCCCCCCTCCCCGGTGGTACTGTTACGGTGCGGGTCGCGCCTTCTGGGAGGGGGAAGTAATGTGTGTAATGTGTTTCCCTCCATGCCCTTATTTGGTCCTTCCTGTTCCTGTCCTCGTCTCGTTTGATTGTATATGATTTCCTTCAGGTGTGTGTGGTTAATTATTATGTGTATTTAGTTCCTGCCTGTTCTGTTCAGTTTCGTCTGGTCTACTTGTTACTCCCCGGTGTTCCTGTGTGTCCCAGCCTTGCCTTGTCTTGCCGTGTCTTGTTTGGATTTCATTAAAGACTGTATTTTGAGTTTACCATCGTCTCCTCGTTCATCCCTCGTGCGTGAAACGTGACACATAAATAAACATTTATTTATTTTTCTTTCTTTCTTTTTTTCATGCAATGAATGTCAGTGGCGTCCAAAATTTCCAATGAGGACCACCTATGACTTTCATTACACTGCGGTATTTCTTTCTTTCTTTCTTTCTTTCTTTCTTTCTTTCTTTCTTTCTTTCTTTCTGTACGTACATTGAAAGACAGTAGGCTTTTTTGGACAAGTACAAATAAAGAAAAGGAAAATGTCTCAGTGTTATTTTGATGTTTTTGCACCCAAATGACTTTAACTGCATATACAACAACAGCAACCAAAAAAATAAAAAATAAAAAGCAATACAGGTATGTGCTGTATAGATGCTAACACAGGTTAATGTAACATGCAACAGTCCGTTATGAAGTTTGTTAAATTCAATAAACAAAACCAAATCTTAAACTATGAATTTTTACTGGCGGATTTCTCTAAATGGAAGTCGTTAAAACATGCTCTGACTAAAAGTGCAAAGAATGAGCTCTTATAAAGCCGCTAATTGTTGCATCCCTTTGATGATATAGGCGTTTGTGAAATTAAGGCTTTTTAGGGTACTGCAGTGATCAAAGACTATCCCCAGGATAGATGCTGGTAGGACACGCAGTGTTTGAAGTGTTCTTACACGTTCTGCTATTAGGCACTGTTTAGGAGCGAACTCTAAATTCTATCTGATGGGGATTTCGTGTGGATTCAGGCCTAATATAAAATGTACCGTCTTGCAGTCAACTTGCATTGTGAGGTCACGAAATGAATTGCATTGCAAATGTGTGTGCGCCTTGTCAGTGTGCAAGGCCAAGTTCTACGGCCTGCTTTTTTATCTCTTTTCCTGGAGTTCGTGTTTCAATGAAATGGAGGTTGAGTTGTGGAGATGTACACACCGCGAGGAAGAGCTGCAGGGTGGAAAGGAAATTATTACCCACTTTCCTGTTCCATCAACATTAGTTACACACTCCGGCAGGCGCCCAACTCTTCATGTTTGTAAAATCAGCAGCCTTTTCCAGGTAAAGGATCCATCAGAGATATGGAGCACTACAGCTCAGACCTTCCTTAGTGGGGCACATTTGCACTGTACTTAGAGGCTGATGTCATTATAAAATCTGAGTCATTTTAAGCAGGAAATTGCTCTTTAAGCCCTGTGCTCTTAAATGACATATAATGGCAAATTATCAGCTTGCACGTGTCACTGAGATTTGGAAAGACCTCCGGTTTGGTAGATGGCTTGACTCCAGCAACAGAGCAGGTGATAGCTCTCTGCACTCTTGCCTGATAATGTTTTACATTTGTTTAGATTGAGGGATAAAGCTTTTGTAAGGGTTCATTTATTCTCCTGTGTACAGAAAAGTGACGCACTCCTGTTCCCATGGAATTTAAATCACCAATGCATTTGGCAAATAAAAGCCGTTCGTGAAAAGGCATTACGATGCTTGCAAGGTTTCTGAAGAGTTTTGTTCGTCTTGCCAAGTAAACACTTTTGCAGATGTGAGAGACATGTTCTTTTTCTAAGTGTATGCATGAGAGTGCATATGAACGTTAATTGTTTCTTTAACCCTCACATTTAAAGAGCATTTGAAAGGAGTTAAGAGCAAACTGAATGCAGAAACCAGTTGATAGACAGATGTAATGTTTGCAAGTACAGCTTTGTCAATTTAATGTGTTTTAATTTATATATATATATATATATATATATATATATATATATATATATATATATATATAGTTTTTTTTTAGCTAATCCATTTTTTTTCTTAATCTTTATTGAAACAAGTCCTTATAAAGCTGTTAATTGCCAGACAGACAGACAGACAGACAGACAGACAGACAGACAGACAGACAGATAGATAGATAGACAGACAGACAGACAGACAGATAGATAGATAGATAGATAGATAGATAGATAGATAGATAGATAGATAGATAGATAGATAGATAGATAGATAGATAGATAGATAGATAGATTCTCTATTGATGCCAGAGGACAAATGCCGTTTGTAACATAGGGTGAGTCATTCGATGCTATTTTTAATTCTTAAGATTAAGCAGAATCTTAAAGTCATTCTACAATCGCACTGCTTGCTGCGAATCTCAAATGTAATGGTCGGCACAAACTAAAGTGACAAAATGTCCAATTGCACTTCAAAGGCAACAGTGATGAGGAAAGTACTTTGACCACAGCATGCTGTCCCTCTTTTTATATCTTACAATAGGGAAAAGCTGTCACCAGGAGGGCTGGAAACACGCTAGGCAGAGCTGACTACATTATATTGAAATGCTAAGTACTATAAATCACAAATATGCCATCTGAACAGGAGTGTGGGAGTGTTAATGTGTAAGATGGGCATGCATGTTCAAACACACACACACACACACACAGTGTCTATTTTTCATTTAGCATTTTACCTCTGTCCTACACAAGGGCAAGCTTTAACAGCACTAGCGGCAAGATAAATGCACTTAAAATGAACCTCCGATTTTTGTGTAACCTTACAGTATAAGGGAAAAATTGGACAAGACCTGACCTGATAATAATAGTTGGAGTTGAAATTACTTTAGTTCAATTTGAAAAATGGTGCTGCCTAATCTGGTGAAAATTTTAACACCTCCACTGAGAAAAAAATGCTTATGTACCTTTTTTTCTACCTTGGCCACTCATATGTTACGTTATCATTCTCAGTATCTGTAAAAACACTTTACTACAGTTAAACGATGTGTTAAAATTAATAGAAGGTTCCAGGATCAAAGCTCAAACTAGTCAAAGATCAAAGTAGGTTTAAAAATGTGTCATTATTTCCCTATTTGTTCTTTCTTAATTTCTGTGTTCTAGCAGTGACTGATTCATGAATGAGTCATTCTTATGAGTCAAACTTTTCAATGAATGATTTGTTCATAAACTGGACTGATTTGGTTCTGGAGTTCACATTGATTGCACCCATGAAGATTATCAGCAAATAACCACTTAAATTCACACAAATCCATTGTTTTCATCATTTATGATATTTTTTTTTTTTTTTGCTGCATTTTATACATGCAGTCTCTATTTATTGTTAATGTATTGAATGAGCAACCGGAATATTATTCAAAATATCTTCTTTGTGTGTATGTATTATGCAAAAGAAAAAGCCATAGAGGCTTAGAACAACATGAGGGTGAATAAATGATGACAGAGGAAGTGAGCCTACTCATTACAAAGGTTGGAATATATAAATAAATAAATATACATTTTATAATAAAGAATTTAAAATATGCATTATATACAGTATATATCTCTCTCTGTGTGTATTCCCTCTCTGCTCTCAATTTAAATCTCGCCATCTCTTGACATTTACCTAACATATCACTAATTAAACACATTTCTTACCTATGAAACCTATTTAAACTTCATATGAAATGTATGATGAAAAGTGTGTACCATATCACAAGCAAATCAAAACAACTTATTATTCTATTATACATGAATTCAAACTTAGGACTCTCCACTCTGGGTCACCTGACCATAAAATTACTTCTTTAAAGTGACCATCACATGTACCCTTCACCGATGGATTTGTGGAAGGGCCCTTCATGAAAGGATTGAGTTGTTCATTTTTGTTTGCAATGCCCCTAAAAATAGCATCTCCTTCCCAAAGTGCTCTTCAAGGGCATAAATACTCTGTTTGGAAATTATAAATTTTTGGATGAACTAGCCCTTTAAGATTTACATCAAAGTTGTGACATTCTGTTAATTACAATAGAAAATATTTCTTGACACTAAAATATTTATGCTATGTATTGCTATGTAAATAGTACTAAGACGATAGTTACATCATCCTGTAAATGCATGTAACACGACTTTTGTTTGTACAAACTGAGTGATGATTATTTTCAGTGGACAGCAAAAAAAAAAACAACAGCATCTGTGGCATGAAGCTTAAGTTGTATTGAACGTGTAATATTGTTTTATGTCTTGCTTCAACAGAGCTGCAAAGAAGGCTTATCTGCTCAATTGTCCACTGAGACACCATCCTCATCCCTGAGACAAAAAAAAAAAAAAAAAAAAAAAAAACCTTTCCTAAATTTCCCTGTCATTAAAAAATTATGAAATATTTTTGTAAATTAAGATGAAGTCTTCAGTTCCAGTCACAAATTAGTCAAAAAAAGACAAAAAAAAAAAAAAAAGAAAGAAATAAAGAAAGAAAGAAACAGCCTACGCCTACTGGGATGAATAATATCTATCCAAAATTTTTAAAACACTGCCAGTAGTTATACATATTCCACTGGGTCTCAAACTGTGCAATTAATATTTAGTTGATTAGTTCAAGAAAAATAATAATCTGTGATCCGTTGGCCCTGTTGGACTCTGGCCACAAAGCTTGTATTCTTAAAGAATATTAATTAAGAAGACAATAAACCAAAAAGCTTTTACTTTTCTCCACAGAACATGTGTAGCCTTGTGCCATCAGAGAGCCCTTCAGATGTAAAATAATTGGAGGAATTTACCATTATAATTTTTTTCAGTAATGCTCTACAGTTGGAAAGTTTCTAAACGCATCTTAGATTTAACTGATTTCTGTTCTGACAAACAAAAATATCATTACCAACAATTGTTCTCATGTCCAATAATTAGATTGTCCAAATATTTATGAATATGATCAACGTAATTGAAAAAGCTTGTAATGTGACACTGTGGCCAGATTTTAGATGGACGAAGGTGCCTTTCTGATGCACTTTAATTGTATACAGTGGAGCCGTGTGTTTTAGAGTCTATTCTGTTGAGATTACCTCGACACTGAGACACTGGCCTCCCGGATGACCTCTCTGCTAACAATCTCCTCTCTCTGCTTTCTGCCATCAGAAGAAGGTGTGTGCGTCTGTGCGTGTGAGAGAGATGGAGTGTGTGTGAATGTGTATTGCGGACGCTGTTGGAAGGGCCAGCAGTCTCTCTTCTATAATGAAGGGTGTGTGTGTGTGTGTGTGTGTGTGTGTGTGTGTGTGTGTGTGTGCAATGTTGCAGAAGCTGTCATATTGTTGGGTGTAATTGGGACCCATTGCACCATTAAGAGGGTTATGATCATTTGTGATGGTATGTAGCAACTGTCTACTTTTGACCTAGCAGACCATTACAGATGTAGAGCAGAACAGAGGGTTAATGACATTATGCACACACACACACACACACACACACACACTACATTACATTTTGGTTCCTTATTCTCCTTTCCTGCATCGCTACAGAAATGATGCAGTATTCATGACACCAGCTTTTCTCTCTGAGCTGTGGATTACATTGTGTTGTAGCTTTATTTAAAAAGAACTAGTTACATATCTAGTTAGATTCGTATCTTTATGAAATAAATAACATAGGCAATGTAAATGCAATCTAAGACCAAAACAAATATCTGTGGTATCATCTCATGGATTAACAATTTATATTCATCTTTTCATGTTCTTGTATTTTCCTGAACCTTGGCCATCCACCCTTTACACTGCAAAACAATAAGTTGAACAACATTTCAGAGTGAATTCCTAAAAATGATAAGGAAACTTGAACTTAAAATGTGAAAATGTGATGCTGCCACTAAATAAAACTGTCATTAGTGTAATAATTTATATAAACTGTAATATTTCTTTTGTTGTATTAACTTAATGAGTTCTATGAAAATTATTTGTTTGTGTTTTTTTTTTTTTTTTTTTAATTGGTAGATATTAAAACTTAAAATTAATAGATATTTTGAGACTTTATGTCATGTATATATAAGAATGCATGTCAAAGAGAGCAAAAGTACCTTTGGCATATCACCAGACTTAACACTTAAAATTCATATTTGTGTTTCTAAATTCAGGTCTTTCCTTGAGTCTTTTGAGTTTGGGACTGTGATTGATTAATGGCACCTAAAGAACGTTGTCATGATGTCATAATGTCTTTTATAATGCTAATGTTAATGGATAACTCTGTCTAGGTGTACTAGATGTCTTTGGACTGAACCAGAAAACCCTTTTTATTTTATTTTCAGTGTAAGCCTATGTGAACTCAAAAACATCCATTAAAGCAACTCACCCTCTGTGCTTTCTGGTTCAAATCTGAGTATGTCACAGTAGAAAAGCTGCATCGAGATGCATTACTTCTATTCTTGAAAGTTCATAATGGTACGTACACTCAAGTAAATGATAAAGTAGATTGTTGGTTGTTTTTCATCATTTGCTTCATCCAAGACATTTTCTACAGTGTGCTGTGTAACTCCACCACACGCTGTGTCCAAAAATTCACTTCTCCTCCATTTATCTCCTTCATTAATCATTCCTCTTTATTGAATTGTCTCTCATCTGCTCTCTTTTTAAACTAAATAATCCCAACCACTTCACACAAACAATTTAATCTGCTGGTGGGTGAGAATCCTATTTGCCATGCCAAAGGCACAGTCATCCCTCATTTTCCAATCGGTTGTGGTGTTCGTAATGAATGTTCCTGAGCTGGACCAACTGCTTGTAAATTAACACACGGTGCTCTGTTGCTCACAGCATTACAGCGACACTTTTGGTAGAATGGAGCGAGAAGTCACTGTGGAAACAACAAACGGCACATGAAGCATTAGGAGGGCTGCGGTGTAGTATGAGAGAATCTAAGTGCTATAAGCTAAGAAGCCACTGCTCTGGAAAATAGCTGCGAAACAGCCCCCAGAAACAGCTAAGAGCCTGTGAGGGAAAAGGCTGGTCTTAGGAGACTGGGAGCAAGAACATTTCCTAAATGTGAGGATTTAGGACCTGCGAGGTGAGGTTGGCCTGGCACTGAACTCGGTGTAACCTGGTTTTTACCTCAGAGGTGTCACCCAGATGAGATTAGAGAGCTGGAATTTGTAAATGGCATTATGTTCAGCACACAGCTGCCTTCCCTGGGAGAGATCATTTAAAAGGGAATGGTTGGTGTGTATTGATTGAATATCTGAGAACGTCTTGTGGCTTTCTTTCCGTGGAGACCCTCGGAGGCAATGATTTCCCTTAAAGTTGACAGTCACAGGAATCTTTAGTCACTAGATTGGGTTCATAAGTCAATTCGTTTGTCATTTACTGTAGCTAGAAATAGACAAATCTATCGGCCAAAGCCATGAAATTATAGACAAATCATTGGACTGTTTAGCTTCACACTTAGTAGCGTGTCCACACATTAGATATTCTCTTTTCTCTTCATGGTCAAGTTTCAGCTGAAGGATTCTAATGTGTTTCAAACATCACATGGCAGCCGTGGAATGGTGATAGAAATGTAGTCGATGGATTTCATGAAATGTGCAAGACCTTTTTTTGTAAAATAGTAAAATGCATCATTTATAATGCATGCTATACATAAATGCCATGAAATGAAAGTGACTACTACATAAACTATAAAAATTTATATTATATTATATTATATTATATTAGCTTATATTATATTAAATTAATACATTATTTATTAAAACCAAGTCTCATAAATGTCTTCAATAACTTTTAGATTAATTTCGAGTTCTATTTAATTTTTATTATTTTGTGTAATTTTTAATTTATTCTTGAACTGCTGCTTTCTACATGATCTCATAATGAAAACGCACCTGGGGAAACTTTTTCGCAAGATGCAAAATACATACCAATAAGTACATATCACTGCAGTTTCCAAAAGAAATGAACATTAGCGGTAAAACGGTAAAACATCGAGCACCTGTAATCATTTTCGTACACAGTTATGATTACAGATCCATATGTTTCGCTTTCATCTAACAAGCTTGCTCAGTAGCTCAGCCGGCACAGAACTGGCCTTAGGATGTGGAATTCCTGGGTATGAATCCTGTGAAAAACATGACTCATGATGAAAGAGCTTAAAGATGAGAGATTGAAAAACAAGCTAAAACAGCATGCTTGCGATTGCGTTTTTACACCACATTCGCTTCAGGTGTAGTGCAGATTGTACGTTATTTTAAAACGTCACAGAGCATTAGATTTATAGCGCCACTCAATGGACATTTCAAGTCAGAACTGTGGTGACACGTACAAAACCAACGTCACATAAAATGTACCATATGTACGTTAATCTCTTCCCGGGAAACAAAACAGCAGTGGTGTATAAAGTACCTGAAAGCCATACTCAAGTACAGATATCTTACCAAACAATGACTTTGGTAGAAGTTGAAGTCACCGTTTAGAATATTACTTGAGTAAAAGTCTTAAATAATGTGATATTTATTGTACTTAAGTATGAAAAGTATTTATTAAATCTTAAACGTACTTAAGTATTGAAAGTAAAAGTACAAGTAAATGCAAAATGGAAAATAAGCAAATAAATATATCTAAAAAATATTCATACAGCTTGAGTAGCAAGACTGTGTTCAGTTTTAACTCTTTCTTCCATTTTGTATTTTTGGATAAGAATAAGAAGCACTTCATCCGGTAGTGTCTTTCATTCCAACATAAGAAAACATTTCTGGAATCTGCATCTGAAATAGCATTTAGATGTATTTACACAGTTTATGTATCTCAGAGGGAACATGGATGCATTTAAACTGCAGTTACATATGCATAAATAGGCCTAATGTATTGTTTTTAACATAAAACGTTGAATACCGATATTGGAAATAATTTAAACATAAAAAAAAATAATAATAATAAAATAAAATGGTCGAAATGTGCAATTAAAACCACCAGTGGGTGACAGCAAGTGACTGTTAATGAGTGAGTCATTGAGATTCAACCGATTCATTCAAACGACTGATTTATTCAGAAACAAAGTATTTGACTGTGTTAATGGGTGAATCACTGAATCATTTATTCAACCGATTCGTTCAAAAAGCTGATTCATTCAATAAGCAAACACCGTCCATTGCTCAGAGACGAAAAACAGTGCTGTGATCTTTGTTTGGAACTATTTTTGTTGGCAAAATTGAGCAAAAACAAGCAATATTATGTCTAAAATGTAAGTCACATTGCTTTACTGAACTTGTATAAAATTATTATTAAATGTGTTCATGCTGATATCTGCAGAAAAACGGTACTCTTTGTGTGATATAGATAGATATAGAAGTTAACTATATTAAATGATGTAAATATAAAAAGCATACAGAAGCATTTTTGCCGTCTACAATTTAGAATGCCTGTAATTTTGAGTTTTAATAGACTTATAAATCAAAGTGCGTGCACTCTGTGTGTGATTTGGTGATATAGCCTACTTGAAAATGTCAGACGATGCTGTATCGCACACCCCAGACTCGACTTGAGTGGAAAATGAAATCATCCGCGGATGTGCGCGCACTTGTTTGCATGAGCAAAGGTGTTTTTTAGGAGTCTAATTTGCAAACACCAGACCACTGATTCGTTAAACCTGCTTTCTTGCAGTCTGTGTTCTTCTGACTATTTTGTAGAACGAATATGCTTCAGGGAAATGTATCGGAGTAAAAGTATACATTTTAATTAGGAAATGTAGTGGAGTAAACGTAAAAGTTGGCTGAAATATAAAAACTCAAGTAAAGTACAGATACTCCCAAAAGATACTTAAGTACTGTAACGAAGTATTATTACTTCATTACAATACATCATTGCAAAACAGACACTCTTTTAGCACCACTCAGTGGACATTTCACATCGAATATGTCACAAAACGTACATGGCAGTACATATTTCGCGTCTTGCGAAAAAAGTTCCCAGATGTATGTTTTCGTCATGAGATCAGGTTGGCTATTTTAGGCACACTGAAAAACATTTGATCTATAGAAACATCAATTGATGTAGCGTTTTCACTCCATAATTGCTAGTTTGAAGGAGAAAAACTATAACAGTATTTTCGTATACTATAATAATCTTTGTTTTATTCAAAACTTCTAAAAAATCATTTTTACAGTGAACTGTGTCCCACATCTTGTCTGAGAAAACACCCCTGCTTCATATTGTGCAGTTGTGGACTTGCACCAGGACAAGGTCACCATTTCATTTTATTCAATACTGTTCTCATCCCCTTTCTGCTCGAGACAACGGTAGTGGGCCAACTTGGCCTGAGGGACCCAGCTTGCGTTCATTACAAGTTTATTGCAGCTGATTTTTTCTTCTCTGGTCATTTGGCCTGCTGGCAAGTCCTCTCTGTCCATCCATCCATCCGTCCAAGTGCCCTGCGGGGATGGTCATTAAGGACATCACAATGTCCATCTCTAAGACGCCTGTTTTCATCAGATGCTGGGTGGTTATGTTCCTCTTCTGCCTGAGGCGATGCACGGTGGGAAAAGCATCTCGTAGCCTGAGTCTCACACTTGTGTTTCTTAATGAGGTTTAAGACTGACTGTCCCTGTGAAAGCATTTGGCCGGAGTCTGTTATGCCTGTGGTGATTTTAGCCAGGGTGATGGTTTTATGTCTTGCACCACAGATTCAAATTACAGTAATTTATGTTGTTTAATCTCCAGCTCTGTGATTCAATCACTTTGATCAGTTTGGAATATTTCCTTTGAAATGCAAGATTTTTCCAAGGATGGGTGAGTGGATGGATGATAGGATGGATAGATAGGTGGGTAGAAAGATAGGTAGATAAGTGGATAAATGGATAGATGGGCACATTCCTAGGATAGATAGATAGATAGATAGATAGATAGATAGATAGATAGATAGATAGATAGATAGATAGATAGATAGATAGATAGATAGATAGATAGATAGATAGATTGGTTGGTTGGTTGGTTAATAGATGGGTAGATATATGGATGGATGGATGGATGGATAAGTAGATTGAAAGACAGACAGATGTCTTCAAGTACTTTCATCTGTATCAATGATGCATTGATTGCAATCATATCATATATCATATATACAGGACAAATGCATTGCTATTTCTCTCATAAACTTGACACACATAGTCCACTGAGCGGAACTGAAAAATTGTGTTCTGAACAAATATTCATCAGTCTGGTAATGACAGATAAACAGAGAATATATTAAACTTGGGTTTTGTAAATACTGCCCTATCTTACCAACAAAGAAAATCTTGTTCTCATCAACAACAAATTAGGAATATCAAAGGCCCAAGCTCTTTTGAGCGTAATGAGATTGATTTTCAAAGGGATGCATACATAAGTATTAAAAATCACCTGACCATAGTAGCTATGTCTCTCACTAACCTTTTATCTCAAGAGCTTTCTCCGGAAAAACTAAGAGACTCTACTTGGTATTTAAATACTCTGAAAACCTCATGCAAGTTCTCAGTTACCATCAAACTGTAGGCCACTGATAAGCTGAGCTCGGAGATTTCCTCATCTTCATACTTTGCCATGTCAACAGACACACTTCAAATAGAAGCAAAGGACAAAAAGAATACGTCAGAGACAAAGCTATTTATATGGGATAGTGTGTAAAAAAATGTCTCATGACAAAAATGTACCTATGGGAACTTTTTTGGAAGATGCGAAAAATACATACATACCAATACGAATACATACCAATAAGTACATATCACTGCAGTTTCCAACATAAATGAACGCTAGAGGTGGTAAAACAGTGAGCACTTGTAATCGTTTTCGTACACAGTTATGATTACAGCTCCATATGTTTCGCTTTCCATACGTTTCAGAGGTACGTTTTCGTCATGAGACCAGGTTGCTACCCTTAATACAAATAAATTTCTTGTGGGTTCACTTAAATACACTTAAATAAACTAAAATCTTATCTTGAGTCTCCTGGCATCTAGAGCTGAATTACTAGATGTTTATGTGCTAATCGCTGCTGGCTATGAGTGCTAGAATGTTCCAAGGCATCATTTATTGGCTAGGCCTGAATATGTCCACTTTGTTTTACATTTAAAGTGTGTTTAAAAAGCATTTGCCCTTTGGTTTGGAGAAATCTATCTTGCACTATACCTCCACCTGATTCCAGTCCTCATCATTCCTGAGTTCCAGGAGGTTTTTCTGTGCAGTTAATTGACTTTAATAAGGTGTAACTCGTTGAATTGATCGCACGCTCTCTGAAACATTTCATGTCTTTCTCACTAGCCTTCAACATCCACCCTGCTGCGTAACTTCACCACAGTGCCTATGTCCCAAAATCACCTCTGAATGCTTCTCCTCCATTTATCTCCTTCATTAATCATTCCTCTTTATTGGATTCTCTCTCATCCTCTCTCTTCTTAAACTAAATAATCCCAACCACTTCACACACAGTACTTGTGGCTGGGTGAAAACCATGTCTGGCAGCCCAAGGATACAGTCAAAGATTTTCTGGGTGTGGTGTTTACTGTTAATGTTCATATAGTGCAACATGTTTGTTTGTGTTGAAACCTAATTATGTACTTAAAACCTTCCTTTGAATGCGTGAGGATGAAGTTGTACACGCTTTTTGCCTGACATTATAAATGTGCTGAAGGAAACTGTTTTTCCCATGACTGTTCTCAATTCTGGGGTTAGAAAAACAAATTCGCTGTAGCAGCAATTAGATCTTTGCTTATATTTGAACCGATGCATTTTTCTTTTCTGAGCTAAGCACCACCTTAAAAACAATCTAACCAATCGTATCTTAGCAACTTTTACTGTTTTTTTTTTTTTTTTTTTTTAATGTAAGTTTGTGGAAGTACTGTTTGTTTTCTTTGTCTGTATGTTTTACATATAATTTTACAGTATTGTATAAACCCAAATAAACAGTCTGGTATAAACATAGGGAGACTTGGAGAGTGACATTTCAAAATACATTTACATCAACATGAAATGTGTTTTAGTACAGTTTGTCTCATATTTGTATTATTGAGTGTTCTATTCTGTAGGGCGTATATTTATTTTCATTGATAATGTGTTGAAAGGTAACACTTCTGTTGAGAGAAGTTTCCCTCTGAGTTCAATTCTATACTTAAAATTGTCATTATTACAGCCTACATAAGAAGACTTTTTTTCTTGCACTTCTTAGTTTATATCTCATAATTATTATTTTTTTCTTAAAACTGAGAAATATAAATTCCAATTCTGGGGGGGAAAAAAGTTATAACTGTTAGATGTAAATGGAAAGAAGCTGAAGCATAACAAAGGGTAAATTATGACTTGATGTTTAGCACTGTTCTGTTCTAAAATAAAAATGTAAATCTAAAAGAATGTGCATTTTTCTTGTAGGTGTGAATATAGGCTTCTGACACACAGATTTCGGTTTGGTTTTCAGGTGAAGTGACTGAGGTGGAGAATTACTGAGATTTCTTCTTCTGTTGTGCCCTTAAGCGAGGCACTTAACTGTGGGCTGCTCCAGGGTCTGTCCCGGCATCATGCCCCTTAAGAAGCTTTGCAGAAAAGTCTTAGTAATGAAGGTTATATAAATAACCAAGACTGGAATCTGGCCCATATGTGATACCGCAGCGAGTTATCAGATCATTGCCTGTGACCAAGATACTTCCACTGTTTTCAGTGCAAAGATAATGTAGTCCTTGTGTCATCCGTTAACATTATGCAACTGTCTGCTTTAATAGGCTATAGCGTAGGCTATGTCAACCAATAAAAGAAGGAGGAAATCTTATACATAAAGGTGTTTTAGCTTAATTATGAGCTGTCAAGAGCGTAAAAATACAGACCTGCAACTCTTTACTTGACTTCAGGGCTGTCAGGGTTTTAGAAGTCATGCTGTTTTGATGTGCGGTACTGCTATATTGGCTCACTATTCTTAATAACATCTCAGAAAAAGTTGTCTGTCAAGCATTAATGTGCTTCTCAGGTGTTACAGTCGGTTTTTGTATTGAAATAAATTAACTCTACATACATATGGGCTTCTTAGCAGCTAATTAATATAGTTCTGTCTATTTCGGTTAGTTTTCAAAGGGTTCACAACTACCATCTGAAGAATATATAGTATATATTGAGGATTGAAATTAACTTTTTCACTCACCAGCCAGTTTGGCTACAAAATTTTTAAGTTACCGGCCATTCATAACTTCTACTAGCCAGGACAAACCAAAAAAAAAAAAAAAATCCCGGGTATAAACCAACAGCTTGAGGCTGTCTACACTGTACGTGACAAAGCGACTGTTACAAATCATTTTGTGTCAGTACCAGGAGTGTGTGATATTGACAAAAAAATAATATCTCAATATTTTCTGGGATTTTATTGATAAAGATAATTATGATATTTTGCTGAGTGTGTTATTGTGCTGGTATCTTAAGGACTGCCGTGGACAGCTGACTCGTTTTTGATATTCTTAATATTCTGTGTGGCGATCAGTTCACAGCAGTGGTGGAAATGGATCTTTGTGCAGATTTGGCTTGCATAAACTTCCCAAAGAAATGAATGAGTGAACATAACTTAGGAAAAGTAAGCCGCCAAAATGGTTAGTGATTTGAAAGCGTTACCCGCCACAGCTGATTTTTACCCGCATTTGGCGGGTTGGCGGGTGTTAATTTCAAACCCTGTATATGAGTGTTGTCTGTACATTTCTGGTAAATAGACTACAGCAATACTAATTAGCACAAATCCCTTGTGAAAAGAAGCTTGCTTAACTGTATGGAATGTGCAGTTTTAGTATACTTCAAATCTTAAAATAGACTTTTTAAAAAGTGAAAGTTTGCAGATAATATATTTCTCAAAACAGAGTACACGTTCATGACTTGCACTTTGTAGTAACGTGCAATTGCGTATACTTAAATACATTTTAAATCATGTTTTTGTAGTCCTTTAAAGAAGTATACTTATGTTGATGAATTGACTAATTAAGCACATGTAAAATAATTGATTAAAATATTTTAAATGCGTTTATATATATATATATATATATATATATATATATATATATATATATATATATATATATATATATATATACAACCTGTTTAAAAATTTCTACAATTCATTTGGTGCTGGTCATAAACAATTATTTTTCCTGACAGTAAACTTTCTAGTTTCCAAGAGTTTCCATGATTGTATAACAAGTATTTTTTTATGACAGTTTAACAAACAAAAGGCATATAATAGAATTAAAGACGATCAAATGTTTGTAGATAAAGATTAAAGTACTGTAGATATTGAATAATACGTTTTAAATGGCGTGTTTACTGTGCACTAAGAATTAATATCTGTAAAGTCTATTAAATAAATAAATAAACAAACAAATAAATAAATAAATAAAGGTTATACTAAATTAGGCCCAAAAAGCATGTTTATAGTGTTGTATAGTACGCTGGTAATTTAAGTTTATTAAATATTATGTTTTAATATTCATTCTAATTTAAGGCCCATTAAAAATCATTAAAACAAAATTTCATTTAAATTTAGTTAAAATACATTTAATTTTAATTAGAACACTTAATGCATTACAAATACATTAGTTTTAATTAAAATACACTTTATTAGAATGTTGAAATACATTTTAGATATATTAAATTGGAACTTATTAGAAAAAATAATTACATATGTATTTAATTACATAATACTGCAAAAGTAATCAACATTAAAGTAGATTTTAGTTCACACTGATTGCTTCTCAGTACATTCAGCAGTACACTTTAACCACATTTCAAAGACAATAGAAGCAATTGTGAAAAGCACAAATAAAGATAAAAGTCCTTTAATTAAATTTAATAAAGTACAAAAACCACTCAAATTCAACTAATTGCATTTTATATAAATTTAAAGTAGTAGTAGTTCATACAGATTTGAATGCCACATCAGTAGATTTACAGGTTTTAATGCTAAAACATAGATTTTAATGCCATGTCAGCATCTTCATGGCAAAAACAGAGTTACAAAACACAAGAGTTACAGAAATACAACAAAAAGAAAGATACATTTAAAATCAATTACAAATAATATGTATTTAGTTTTTTAAAATATTGAAAGACTATACTTAAGTGTGAATTACATGTAAAGCATATTATTAAGTATAAGTATATTCTCTTAAAATATAAAGTATATTCGGATGAATCTGATGAATCTGACCCCGGACAACAACTCTGGAGTGGCTGCATCTGCATCAGCCTGCGTTGACCTGATCAGAAACCCTGGTGTCTGAACTTCATCTCAGATGGAACTTGGACAGGCATTGGTTCAGAATTGTGTAGACAGTGTGGACTGCTTTCCTCTTCTTCACTTTTTAAAAAAAAATTCTATAATGAAGAAAAATAAAATATAAACTATTAGAAACATCTCTGTGAGAGATTATTAGAGCTGCTAAGTAATACAATTAAAAGTTTGGATTTTAAAGTTGTTACTTGCAGTGACTCAGAATTAGAAATGCAAGTAATAATACGGAATAGAACATAGAAAATAAAAGATGGCAGAAATAACATAAACCAAAGTAATGATGACTCACCGTCACCCAAATCAGAACTGGATGGATCTGCCACAGGTGGCGACTCAGGATTGGCCAGATCTGCGTCCGGCATTTACACAGTCTTGGAGGGACTTGGCACACACAACGACTCAACATCTTCACAGACCTGGCCTGGCAGACGTACCATCTCAGGGTCAGCAGGACCTGTGTCAGCCGTTGGTGTAATTCTGAAGGGACTTGGAGCAGGCATTAGCTCTGAATCATCTTGGTCCGGCTGCGGTGTAAGACGCACCACTCTGTACGGGTCACAGCTTTACAGCCTTCCATATTCTCCAAAAAACAGCACAGACTTCTTTCCCCTTCCTCCCTTTTGCAGGTTCTTCTAAAATATAGAAAAAATAAAACATAAAAGGCTCAGTCTGACTTGTCTCGGTCTCTCTCTCTGTATATTAATATCTGCTTTTAGGATATTCTGATAGCTACTCGTGCACTGGAGTGCAAGGGGGAGATGGAGATTGTGAAAAAGGGCTTCATTGAGTTTGTCTTCTGGTCCACAAGGCACAGATGGAGAGGAAACTCTTTTGTTCCAGAAAGCCTCCGTATATGGATTTTGTTATTCCCTTTTCATTCCTATATTATGTAATGTACATTTCTTATTGGATGACTCTCTGTACCACCTCTTACAATATTCCTTTATAAGATACAGTTTAACAATAAACTTTGTGGATAGAGTCTTCTCTCCATGTTCTTTACTCTTCCCATGGGCAAGAGGAGACTGAGAAACAATTTAACACCTACTCTGTGTGTTACACTACCTTTTCTTGTTGGGCTGATGCACGGGATCTGCTGTCTAGTTATTAAACCACTTGTGCTCTTCTAGATGCTGTAGCGTCAGTCTGTTAGCTGGATTGCGGATCAAACACTGGAAAATCAGGTCATGGCATGCTGTAAAGTTTTCAGAGGGAGAGTGCGGGTTAGTCTTACTCAACATCAATGCTGACATAGGAAAAAGGTTCTGAAATGTTTTACCAAATAAAATTTAATGATTTGATAATATAAATATCCCCAAATAAATAGTTATGTCTACAGTCACATCAGTAAACATTTGTTACTTGCTATACTTCTTGTCATATCCTGTCTGACATAACTTTTCTGTCACTCACTGAGATTGTATAGAGGTGTCAGTTGTGTTTACCTGAGGATAAAGTCGGTTTCGCTTTAACGTAGCCACGTGATATTTCATCTTGGCTTTCAAAGGGCAAATATCCATGCAAGATTTCAAACAGCACAACACCTACTGCCCAGACATATGCTGGGTTAGCGTGGAATGTGGGATTCACTATGACCTCAGGTGGGGTGCACGGTGGTGCTCCTGTAAGAGAAACATTTTTAGAGTTGAGCAATGCTGTTATCAAAAAGACAAAACTGTGATCAATGACACTGCACTCTGCTAAGGTAACACGAAACATACCTCGATATTCACTGCTGAGAAAGCCCTCACCGCTGATTGGTTGAGCACAACCAAAGTCGATTAGTTTGAGCTCCAAACTGTGGTCAGTCACCAGGATGTTCCCCGTGTGGATATCACCATGGAAGACTCCACGGTCAACGCAGTGCTTCACAGCTTGGATTAGCTGACAGATTAACCAGCATGCTTTTCCTTCATTCATGTCATCTGAATGAATGATGTATTGATGCAAGGTATTGCATGGTTCCGGGTACTCCATAATGAGCACGAAGCTCCTCTTATTCTCAATCCATTCGTGCAATTTGATGACGTTGGGGCATAATGGAGGTTGTCCCAACCTAAGCAACATTGCCACTTCTGCAAGCACGGGTTTGGAATGACCAGCCTAGAGAAAAACAAACAGTTGGCTTTGAGTAACTCATTACTTAATGAACATCATTGTATTTAGATTTGCACTTACATATTTACTGTCTACTTCATTTCTGCTTTAAGTTAGCTACAGGTATTTACAGCAATATTCACTCAATCAACCAAATATTCCTTAGATTTGTCAACTTACAACGTCAAGATAACGGTCAGTTTGGCGCTTGTGGATGTACTTCATGGCAACCTGTGAATGGCAAAAACACAGTTATTTTTCCAAACATACCAAAGTGCCTGACATGCACATATACAATTTGTTTAAATCTAGACAGTGGATACACATCTTTACATCTCGAGCAAAATGTTGGTACATAAAAAAAGTCAATAAAAGTGCTTTACCTTAATTCTGTCACTAAATATGTGGGATCCCTCATACACAATGCCAAAACTTCCACATCCTAGAAGCTCTCCCACTACAAAGAGAGACACTCTAGATCCTGAAAAACACACAGGAAAAAGAACATGGACATACATGAGTTTCCTTTCACTTTCATATCCAATGTAAATCAGGTACAATCAGTTACTCTAAGGGAAGTCAGAGTATCAGATTTGCAGCCTAAATAACGATAAGTAGAAAGGAATGCAGAAAATAGAAGAGGGCAGAAATATAACGAAACAAAGGTAATAATGACTCACCACTATCCAGACTGATTTCCAAATCCGATGAATCTGACACATGCGACAACTCTGGAATGGCTGGATCTGCGTTGGCCGCTTGCACAGATGGGGACTGGAGAGCTGCACAGACCTGGTCAGACCTGGTCTGACGCCCTGGCTCAGGCACAACAGAAATGGTGCCATCTGCTATCTTCATCTCAGAGTCGTCTAGACCCACCTGTGGTGTAGAATGCTGGACTCTCTTCGAGTCAAAGCAGAGGAAGAGGTGTTTTACAGCCTTACGGAATCTCCTGAAGAACGCATTGACTGCTTTCCTCTTCCTCCATTTTTTAGGTTTTTCTAAAATGAAGAAAAATGAATAATAAACTATTAAAAGTGAAAATAATAGAACAAAAGTCATGGATATTCAAGCAGTTACATGCAGTGAATCAGAATTACAACTGCAAGTAATAATAGAGAATAAAACATAGAAAATAAAAGATGGTAGAAATAACATAAACCAAAGTAATGATGACTCACCGTCACCCAGATCAGAACTGGATGGATCTGCCACAGGTGACGACTCAGGATCAGCCAAATCTGTGTCCAGTGTTCGCTCAGTCCAGGAGGGACCTGGCACACACGACGACTCAACATCTTCACAGACCTGGCCTGGCAGACACACCAGCTCAGGGTCGGCAGGATCTGTGGCAGCCGTTGGTGTGATTCTGAAGGGACTTGGGGAAGGCATTAGCTCTGAATCATCTTGGTCCAGCTGCGGTGTAAGACACACCACACTGTTCAGATCACAGCAAAGGAAAGGCCGCTTTACAGCTTTCCATCCTCTCCGAAAAACAGCACAGACTTCTTTCATCTTTCTCCCTTTTGCAGGTTTTTCTAAAACAAAGAAAAACAAATAGTAACCTAAGAATCTCTTACTACAGATGAACTACAAATCAATTCCTTAAAAATAAATGTTGCTTTTATTTGATACATTTATTAAAGAAATGTAGTTAACAGTCCCGAAATGCTGAGAGTTCCTTTGAAAACAAGGCCAAGAACACCACAAAGACAAATTTTTCTCTCTAATAAATGCATTATTATTATTATTTTTAAACTTCAAGCTTACCTGTTGAGCTGTTCTCTGTAGGACAAGCCTTCATGCCACCTTGATTATCTGAGCTAACGCTTCCTGAACCTCCAGTTGTTGTCTCGACAAGCTTGTTGTCAGTTGTCACCTCTTGGATGCTGACAGAGTCAGACATTATGTCTGAAGTAAGACTGATCAGCTCCAGCCTATCCACACCTTCGCTCTTAACTTCACTGCACTCAGTGAAAAACACAGATGTCTTGGACATTCTTTTTGATTATGTTATAAACCTAGGACACACTGTTCTGCGAAAGCGTTTCGGTAAGTAGAATGACTTTCTGTCGATTCTCTCACGAAACTCGCTTCGACTCTCTAGTTCGAAGCTTCGCCGTATGCGTTTTGTACTCTGTGACGTCACACAATCATGTCACGTGACCGCCAACCCCACTCCCCATAACGTTCTAAATAAGCGCGTGCTTGAATTTCACAGCGGAACAGCACGCGATTCTGTATTGTTGTTGTTGTTGTTATGTTAAATATAATTACTTTAACTTAAACATGCTGCACGTACTGTACGTCCGTAGTGAGGTGACTTACCGGTGTTCTGTTGATTCGTCCTATGTCGTCGGACACCAGTTTTATTTCCTCGGAGAGCACACGTGAACATGACAATCCTCTTTACATGAGGAAATAATGTACTTTTACATTTCGATTTAGCGCTGCATTTTTATGAAATACGACTTTACCGAAACTCTGTCTCAGAGACACGTATGATTTTGTGAGCGTTTTGAAAGAAACGAGTCAGAAACATTAACGTTACATCACTTTAGAGAGAGAGAGAGCACGGTAATATATTTATTTACTTAATTTCATAGTATATAACGGTAGTATTTCGAATTAACATCGCAGTTTTATAAATTACTTACCTCACCGAGGAACTAATCCGTTGAGCAATTGATAATTTTTAAAACATTAATTTGCCTGTTAGAAATCGGCGACGACAGACAGTTGTGATTTGCCGTTGACTTTTAAAGGCTTTGTAGTGTATTAAAGGGTTTGTTAGGTATGTTTGTTAGGTTTATACTGGGTTGATAATGAAAATTAAATATCAAATACCCTTTTAATTAGATTTTTGATACAGTTCATGCTTCCCCGAATGAGGAAATGAAATAGAATTTGATTTCTCATTTGAGAGCCCATTTTGAGAGTTTGATCTATTATTTGATAATTAGAGTATTTGAATTTGTATTTTAATTTTGTTAGGAAAAACTTCCATAGTTAGGCATTCATACCAGAACTACCCATTTTATAAATAACCATTATAGTAATTTCTTGTGATGTCTGTTTCATTTACACAACCTAAATCTTTGTCTTATCAGTGATCTAGTTTCTGGATTGTGCTTATTCACTAAAATATTCATTATAGCATTGTTTCCTAATGGAGTAGTAAACAGTTTTTGTTCAGAGCTCATCTGAAACATGTTATGGCTCAGTTTTTATTGGCCACTTGGTCTATATTTTATGGTTTTACTTTCCATTAATTACAGATAATTTGATTATAATTCATATTCATATTTATAAACAAAATAATGATTAACAATCATAAATTTCTTTCTTTTTCTTGTCTGAACACTTATTTGATGTCTCCTGCTGTTTTTGCTCAGATGCATCATTCTCTTCAGGTGCCTCAACATCAAATCCTTCTCTGGTCGACTCAAAGATGTGATGAGCTGACTGATAAAGAAATGGCCGAATTCGTAAGTCAAACTCATCACCGTTCAACAAACTTTGCCAGATGAATTCAAAATATAATTTTACTATTGAGCTAGAGCTGCTTTACAGCAAAGTTTCGATTTGCCTAATTTTTGAAGTTTGCATCATTGATTCTGACACTGTTTAATGCTGAGAAGCTGCTATCGCTACTGTGTAACTTGACATGACTACGGTGTGTTTAAAGGATTGTACTGTTGTTTAAGAACATGCCTGATCCATTTAAGTATTTACTAACAATTTTGGCTAACACACTGATTTTCTTGAAAGTTACGTGCTTGGAATCGTAGGTAAAGACAACAATTTGTTGTTGTTATTGTTATTATAGGTATTTGATTATATAGAATACAAGTGATGGCCTATAAGTCAATGTGATTATAAATTCCACTTTCAAAGCCTTGTCTCGCAACACTTAGTGTACACTATTCATAAATAACATATGGTTGTTGATATGCATTTTGCATAATGTCGACTTTTCATTTCAGATAGTGGGTTTTATTGTGCTACTTGAGATTTAATGATAGGCTTTCACTCATGTGCTTAATTGGTGACAGGGTGCTTTATTACACTATTTGTTATATATTATTATTATGGTGTCCATGCATAGTACTGGTATAAGACTCTGAGCTGTGTCAAATACCCCACACTTTTTGGTAACTGATTTAGTGATATAAATAGCAAATCATTTTACAGAAAGTGCTATTTAGACTTAACACATTTTCATTGTGGCATTTACAGAGTATTGCTTTCTCACAACCTGTGGTACAAACACTTAATTTGAAATAAAACTGGTTCATATATATATATATATATATATATATATTTTTTAACCCAAATGTTTAATATTTTTACTGTTTTCCTACACTTATTACATATAACTTTATAATCTGTAACATACTCCACAAAATATGGGTGTTTTTTTCCACTAATAATGACTAAAAGAATTAATGAGAGATTTTGATTAATCTTTGACACCTACAAGAAACACTGTTCCAGATAAAGTGTCACGTTATTATGTTTCACCTGTTCCTTACTTGCATTTTTTAAAGTTAAAATTGTTAGGTTGTTGATTATTTCATTATCACAATCAAAATTTCAAATTAATAACACCTTTAAAAAGGTGCCATACATATCAGTTGTGCTTCATATATTTGCTCTACAGCACTGGTGCTCCCTGGAGTATATTAATATTCATTTTATCTTCCTTGGTACCTTGTATTTAGCTTAATGCAATGTTTTATGCAGTAGGTGGTCTGGTTTTGCCTTCTGCTTTTTGCCTTACAAACACGTCTCAACACATGTTGTATTATTCAACAGTCGGACAAAAATAGTGCTGAGTACAGTTGGCCCACTAACAGCACAAAAGATCTTTATTATGCTGCTAAATAAATATTACTGGGGATTGAAGTGGCCTTTTCTCAAACACAGTTTTTTGGTGGTTAAAATTTGTAGCAATAAATATAATGCATATATGCAATTAGTGTAAACTAGCAATTTTAAGATAAGCTGTTTGCAGTATTATGTTTGTGCTTTTGTGTGTTATGAGGAAACAGACTAAAATTTGGTTGAGGAATGCTGAGTTTGAACTGGAGAAAGCAATGATGAGAGAGAAGAGGGAAAAGAACATCTCACACGGTTGACAAGACCACAGATTTGAATTTCATGAACCATGGATCACAGATTCCACTCACCTAAATCCTAAACAGAAATGCAAAAACCACATTAAGTGCGGGTAGTTCCTCCTGGAGTAGAGCGTACATATGTTTTCCATATATGTGTGGATAATATCATTTCTACAACACATGCAACAGCTATATCTTTTCTATAATAGCCTGCAAAGAGTGAATCACAAAGGCTAATAATGATCTATTTGGTCCCCAGCCAAAGCCCGAGCAAAAGGTTTAAAAACATGTCTGTACCTAATAAACCTGTCACCATGGAGACTCAGTCTTGACCTATTCATGTAATGTGACTATGATCATTACAGTATCAATCTTGCAATAATGGATAAATAGGTAATATACTTACCTACAGGAAAAGTGATAAATTTAGCCAAAAAATTGTGTCATTTTCCATAATGACTTGATTTAACCCATTAAATATCAAATGTATTTATATCAAATGTTTTATATTGATTGAATAGTATAATAATACTAATATACACTAACTAAATAAATATACTAATAAATATGTTTATTTTACAATATAATATGTATTTTATTGTTTTTAATAATAATAGTGTATCCTTTTTATTTTAACTGAATAGTATAATAATAGTACTAATATATACTAATACTATGCTAAATAAATAATAGTATATTTATTTAAGTTAAAGGATTCATTTCCAAAATGAAAATTTGCTGATAATTTACTCACCTATTTGTCATCCAAGTTGTTTATGCCTTTTTTTCTTTAGTCGCCAAGAAATTAAGTTTTCTGAGGAAAATATTCCAGGATTTTTCTCCATATAGTGGACTTCAATGGTGCTCAATGGATTGAAGGTTAAAAATGCAGTTTCAATGCAGCTTCAAAGGGCTCTACACCAGTGGTTCTCAACCACATTCCTGGAGGACCCCCAACACTGCACATTTTTCATGTCTCCTTTGTCTGACACACCCATTTCAAATCTGTGAGTCTCTACTAATGAACAGGTGACCTGAATCAGGTGTGTTTGATTAAGGAGACACGCAAAATGTGCAGTGTTGGGGGTTGAGAATGTGGTTGAGAACCACTGCTCTACACGATCCCAGCCGAGGAATAAGGGTCTTATCTAGGGTCTTATCAGGTCGAAAAACGTAAATCTCATTTTCTCCTCCAACTTCAAAATCGTCCAACATCATTTGAAGTACTGAACCAATGTTTACAAAATGAATGTGCAAAGAAGGTCAAACGCCCTTTACAAAAAAAAGGTAAAACAATGATGTCGGACGATCCTGGAATGTTTTCCTCAAAAAACTTAATTTCTTGGCGACTGAAGAAAAAAAGGCATAAACATCTTGGATGACAAGGGGGTGAGTAAATTATCAGCAAATTTTCATTTTGGAAGTGGACTAATCCTTTAATTTTAAAGATCCTGTTGGATTTTGTTGTTGTTGTTGTTGTTATCATATTTCAAATAAATGTTTGAAATTAACTTTATTATGAGCCTAAAAAAAAAAAAAAACTTGTTGCAGTCAGCAGTAAACTGTAAAAAAATATTTTATGAATCTGTAAATGAGGATTAATGCGGTTTTACAAATAAATAAAATTTCAGTCTTTCTACTTTAAAAATTCATGTTTGATGCTATGTGTTACTTGCCATTTCTTTGTAATTAAATGTGAAATGAATTGTGAATTTTGTGAAAATTGTTTAAAAATGAAATCCTACACCATTTTTTCCCCAGTGCATGCATGTTTTGAATAGCCAGCAATGGCAGAATGGTGTAGTTACAGCATCTACCAGCAGGGGCTAACTGAGCTGTGGCATTCAATCAAACTTGAGCCTTATGAAGTTAGCTATACAAAGCAGAGATCTGTGCTTTGACTGTCATGAATTCTGCAGTCTGTTGCTGCCTGAGGTTACAGCTATCCATGTTTGTGTCTGCTTCAGGTTTTCACAGACAGACCACAGTGACCTTGAGGTGATAAAAATAAAACTCACATTTGGAAAACGATGACATCATCTTCACATTGTAAAAAGGACTATGCGTTACTGATATGTAAATATCGTGCTTTCTTGTGTGATTCGTCACCATCCCCTGTGTATCTTTGATCCTCTGCTGTGTACAGGCAGAATAAACTTGTCACTCTGACAACTGCCGCAAAATCCCGGGGCTGTGATGCGCATCTTTGTTTTCTGAAAAACCTCTTTGGGTCAAACCCAGTCACAGAAGAAAATATTGACCACTGACACACAATTGTTTAAAGAAAGCACTAAGAGTCTGTCATTGTCCAATTGTTGTCATGCTTTCATCTCTCTGATCTACAGGATGGTACTACACGGTTGTTCGCTAAATGCTCAAATCAATACTGACTCATTTTTAGCTGGATGACTTTGACAATGGCTGTTTCAGTGCTAGTGGGTTTGTCTTTTAAAAGATGGAAGAGACTTGCAACGTACTTTGAGTATAAACTGTTAATAAAACGATTAGGTCTCTCCTGTTCAATGTGATTTCAATTGGACTTGATAATACCAAACATTAATATCTATCCATGCCATATTGATTTCTCTGGAGCCGTGCCCCGCTCTTAGAGATTTTTTGAGTGACACCAGCATGATTCAGTCGCGGACAGAAGGTTTTGATCTAATTTTTCTTCCTGTTATTGGCACAGATGCAACAGTAGATTTTGCTAAAGCTCCGATCGATACAGCTCCCTGCTCCTTGCATCTCTCCCACAGCTTAGCATTTCCTCTGCAGGGAAAGATCCTCTCGTTTTTGCCTGGAGAGGTGGACACATCAGCTACTGTTGTATTTTATATCTCAGCACTGAAAGCTTATGAAATGTTTAGAGAATAACACAATTATACTAATTCTATCTGCAATATCCCCCCGAAAAAATCTTTGAAGGAATAGTTCACCCAAAATTGAAAATCTACTGAATATTTACTCCTGCTGAGGCTACCCAAGATGTAGATGAGTTTGTTGCTTCATCAAAACAGACTTGGAGAAATTCACCATTACATCACTTGCTCACTAATGGATCCTCTGTAGTGAATGGGTGCTGTCAGAATGAGAGTCCAAACAGCTGATAAAAACATCACAGTAATCTATAAATAAAAGACGTGACTCCAGTCCATCAATTAACAAATCCATTATTGAGACATTTTGGTGCTAAACTGTCGCTTCTGGCCAAAATACCAGTCCATAATCCATAATGTTTCCTCCAGTGAAAAAGTCCATTGCCTTTTGTCCTCTCACATCAAAATCTACTAACATATTTGTTTAGGACCGTTTTGGGCTGTTTTCACTTGTAAACAGTGCTTGATCTGTGCTTTTTTTTTATCAGCTATCTGAACTCTCATTCTGACGGCGCCCATTCACTGCAGAGGATCCATTGTTAATATCTCATCTACATCTTGGATGGCCTGAGGGTGAGTACATTTTCAATCAATGCAATTCACCACGCTCTCTCAGCTGGCTTGGTGCCAAGACCTATATTTATTCAAACATTGCAAAGGTTGGTCTGCACTCTAAAATCTTTTATTTGAATTAAAGCAGGAGATAAAAGACAAACGTTTTGGCTGTTGGCCTTCGTCAGTGTCACACTGCGTCAGTGTTAGAGTGCAGACTTTTTGAGTACATTTTTCAGCAAAGTTTCATTTTTGAGTGAACTATTCCTTTAAGTATACCAGTGAGATGTTTGCAGAATTTTATTTATGGGATAATAAAGATTGAATTTTTATTCAAAATTGCATTACATTAACCTACAGTTTGCAGACATATCATTGGTAATGCTAATGGAGGACCTTGAGTTGTCTAAAGAATTTTCAAGTGGCTAAATATGAATTTACATACACCTTGTTAATCTTACTCATCTGAAATTAAAGGACGCCCACAACAACAGACGACGACCTCACAGGTGTTTACTCTACACGAGTCAATAACGACAGAACCCTTCAATTACATTCTACAGGGGATGCGGAAGAAGCATTTGTCTGAGACAATTGGCAGAAGATTGAATTGATTACCTGATTATGAAGAGACAGAGTTATTATTGTCATAACTCACTCCCCATTACAGTTCTTCGGCTCTGCAGACAGGCTATAAAAAGCATTATGACTGTAATGTGGATATGGTGTGTTTACCACCTGTTCTGCAGGGAATAGCTGGCTTAGATTAGATATCGTCAAGATTATTTTGCCCTGTTGTGAGAGAATCCTATTTTTACCGCATATTTTTGCACCCCTTGTCTTATTTGAATTAGAGGATTAGTTCACCTAGGAATGAAAAATCCGTCATCGTGCTCACCTTCATGTCTTTTCATAGCCGTATAACTTTCATTCTTCTGAGGAAAACAGAAGAAAATATTTATAGCAGGCTATCGGAGTTGCTCTTTTCCATGCAGTGAAAGTGAATGGTGACCACAGCTGTCAAGATGAATACATTTGTAATTTTGGTATGTTCTTCAAACAAAGCTTTGGTATACTATCATTTCATTCCCCCCCCCCCCCCCCCCCCTTTTAATCACATCTTTATCATTATTTTTTAAATATCGATTTAAATAATGATTTTCGTACAAATTTTGTTAATCAAAATCTTCGAAAATGGACACAACTTTAATGAATTTTGAAGCCTAAATATAATCATCAAAAGTAAAATGCTAAAGTTAGGCTATAAACAAACCACAATGTCACCACTAAGCTTCTGACAATTCTTTCAATTTATCTACAAGTTGGAAAGTTTGAGATAGAATAGTTTGCAAAAGTGTAATTATAAACACATCGATGCTGTGAAATTGGACTAATATTAGTTTTCCTGTTCGACATGATGATGTTTAATGTTCCCTACACATTTAGTTGTCCTTTTTAGCTACTTGTTAGCAACTACCATTTAAAGACACGTAAAAGCTTAAAAAAATCAGAGTGGTGTACTTTTATTTTGCTGTCATTGTTCTGAAACTGATTTGACAATTTGACAAGATACAACTTAGCCACATTTATTTTTTAACAGGTTGCTGTATTCAGTCTTTTTATGTATTTATTGTTTACATACTCCTAAAACAATATATTATGGGGTTCACAAAAGATTGGTGAATATGATCAAAAATGCTGGCACTGGCTGAGAACTTTTCTGCTGGAGAAGGAGACCTTATTTCAGGCATTTAACCAAAAACTTGTTCAAAAACCCTAATGACTTTCGGACAATTTTTTTTTTTTGTAAGTTTTTAAGTTTTAAGACTCGTTCCTACCGCGCTAACTGTTATAAGAACTGTTTAAGCCAAGCTACTTAAGAATGTTTTCTTTTCAGTTATTTAATTCCATTAATTATTTTTTTCCTTCATTATTATACCAGTACATCACCCTGACATTTTAACATTGGCTCGAAAGAAATTTTAATTCTGAAATTAAAAAAAAAAAAAAAAAATCTCAAGTAAGACGTATTTATGTGAGAGATGTATTTTTGAATAAATTCATAGACTGGACGAAAGATTGAGCAGATTTGTGTTCTGGAGAGGAAAAAAGAGTAATTTGGGTTTGTAACGAGATGAAAGCAAGTAAATGATGACAAAATTCATTTCATTTATGACTAAACTTTCGCCTTAATATCAACCCTCCTTTGATAATAAAAACTTTGCAGTTGATTCAGAAACGAAAGCAGTGTACAGGCGAAGAAAAATGCACCAGAAACTCTGACTCATACAGCATTCAATACTCAATGGTACAAGAGATTCAGCACATATTGTTTGGTCAGTTGTTGTTTCCCCCCTATAGCACTTGCTGTCAGGAGCTGTGCTCTGCTGTGTTTTACAGTTTTTGCAAGGTGTTGAGGAAATCTAAACATCCTTGCTGTCGGCTACGGCTCACGTGCCTTGTGCTGACAGTTTCTGCTGTCAGCTTCCTCCTTCATCTTACTGTCCTCTCTGCAGAGGTGAGGCTTGTATGATTAGTGATGGCGAGGTGCGAGGAGACAGCTGAGGGAGGAGAAAAGATGGAGAAAAGAAGGGAGAGAGGCATGAAAGAGGAAGAAAGGGAGGGAGGGAGATCTATTCGGCTTGTCAGTTTGTGGTCCTGTCAGACACCTGTCCCACTGCTTTCTGATGGTTTGTCCCTTGCTTCACCTTTCTGCTAAGAGGCTGCTGCTCCTTTCTTGTGTGAGAGGCAGGTGTATGCATGCAATCGTGTGTGTGTGTGTGTGTGTGTTTGTGAGACTCTCTGGACAAATTGTGAACCTTAGCTGAAACAACTGTGGTATTCTGTGATGTGCACCATGTGGTTTTCCAGTGCACTGCAAGTCACAAAGTCAGCAAAATGGAAGGTAGCTTAATTGTTTATCAGTAGACAATTATGTTTAAACAATTGATACCAGACTGTTTAATACACAAAACAGCAAAAATAACATGTTTTAATTAAAGTCAGCGTGAATTTGAAATTCAAGCTATGTACTTTTTTTTTTTTTTTTTAAAGGGACGGTTCATCTAAAATGAAAATTCTGTTATTTTGTCTGCATGACTTTCTTTCTCCTACAGAACACAAAAGAAGATATTCTGAAAAATGCATGGATGAAAAAACACGTTTCTCAATATATATCGTTTCTCAATATATATCTTCTATTATGTTTCACAGAAGAAAGGATCTCACACAGATTTTGAACATAGGGTGGATAAATGATGACCTTGTCGTTTTGAATTGAAGTGAAATATTCTTTTTTTTGAAGTGAACTTTTTTTAATGATCGGCACTTTATGTTCAGTATAAGGTTAGTCTTCATAATTTGTAATAAAAAAAAGTTTACTAATACATTTTAATATTTGTTTTAATTTTTATACTTTTTAATTTTTTATATCTTTATTATATTTAACATTCCATGGGGGAAAAACACTAAGTGATTTCTCAAAATATGTTCTGTTATGTTTCACAGAAGAAAGCAAGTCATACAAGTGAACTACACTCTTAAAAATAAAGGTGCTTCAAAAGGTTCTTCAAGCGATGTCATAGAAGAACCATTTTTGGTTCCACAAAGAACCATTCAGTCAAAGGTTCTTTAAAGAACCATCTCTTGCTCACCTTTTTATAATCTGAAGAACCTTCTTTCGCCACAAAGAACCTTCTGTCAAACAGAAAGGTTCTTCAGATGTTAAAGGTTATTTATGGAACCATTTAGACAAAAAGGTTCTTCTATGGCATCGTGAAGCACCTTTGTTTTAAGAGTGTATATGATTTTTTTTTTTTTTTTTTAAATTATGTGCACTGATATGTTCAACATAAGATATATATATATATATATATATATATATATATATATATAAAAGAATGATTCATAATTTTTTAAATAAATTCATTACAGATTAGACTATTTATTCATTTATTTTATTAATTTTTATACGTCACGTTCAAATCAATTTTTGAGTCATATGCTGAATTTGATTGTCTTTTTTACTGTGAAATGTGAAATATAGAAGTAGGTGGCGAGCTTTGTTTCACATTCACTTTAAGAAAAGATGTATGTTGATCACATACAGTGCTGGATTCAACCCAATGATATGGCTTGTCATTATTCTAGTGTGTTGCAGCTGTGCATTTCTGCATCCAATCATGCGGTCAGGGCCATTAGAGCTCTCACTGTGCTGCCTGCTCAGTGGTGCTGAGGCAACTTTTTCTGTCTTATTTTCCCTCTCCCTTTCCCTCACTCATGCCATCTTCCTTTCTTGCTCGCTCTCTCTCTCTCTCTCTCTCTCTCTCTCTCTCTCTCTCTCTCTCCTGCTCGGGTGGTGTGTAATTGGGCCTCAAGTAAATGGAGATTTGTATGGAGATCAGCGCTCTGCGCATCCACGCACACACATGCGCACGCACACCAGGGATAGCTTTTAATCAATGGCCGGAATGAGAGAACTAACATATGATAAAAATCCACCGTTCAGGCATCAGCTTTGACCAGTGCCGAGTCCTTTGTGTCCCAGGTTCTGTAATTGTCTCAGTATCTGATTTCATTTGACTTTTTGATAAGAATAACCTCATTGGCTCTGCCTTGATATTTCCAATCCCATCATCCCTCAGAGAATGATTAACTCTCCTCCTGGCTGTGAACGGCCGTCACCGAGGCGTAAAATATTATTTGTATTACCCAGCATTTCCACAAGCCTCAGTTGAGATCTTTGGCAGATGAGCTGGAAATAAACAGAGGGGGGAGCCAGTGAATCAAAGCTCCTAATATTAAATGATACGATATTAATTAGGGACAGGCGAGAAGTAATGCATCACGTCTTATTGAAAAGGGCCCCGGAGGATTAAATTAGACTCGCGGGGACGGGGCTAAAAATCACCTAACCTTTTCTCCTTTTTAATATAAGCCGACGTAAAGGGTTCTGTGAGGAGCTCCACTCCTTCTCTCTAATGATCATTATGCTCTGTGTAAACTGAGAAGCTACTGTTTGCTCTTCCCAATCCCACTCCAAAGGGTCATTCTTCTTCATTATCGCCATCACAAAGTGCCTGACGCTTATTGTGTAATCCAATTTGTTGTATCATTTTCAACAAATTGCTTCAGCCGTCTTTAGACGGGGAAAAATGTTTATGAGTGCGTACGTCCGCGTTTCCACACTATATGCTTTTAAGATGCCAATTTCCTTTGCCTTGCTAGTTAGCGACGATGAAATTATGTTTTTCCAGCCCTTTATTCTCTGCGGTATTAGTTTAGCGAGGACATTTCTGGCAGAAAGCGCTTTTTAAAATGCTGTTTTTAATTGCCTCGCTGAATCAGAGCTCCAGGGATAGGCCGCGGCCTTTGCTAATGGACTCCCTCATTTGAGCAGGTAAGACAATTAGCCATATTACTGAGCCCACTTAGCCACAGGCTAACCTGTGCGCTTCTGTGGCACCTAAAGTGCTCTGTTTGCTTTCAGATGCAACCTGGTTTGTTTATTTGTTTGTTTCGGATTCGTCAAATGCTTTTTGTTCTTAGTGCGACGCCACAACGAAAACGCTGTGCTCCATCCCAAACCTGACTCCGACCAGAGGCGAGCGCGTTTAACCTTGGCCGTGATTGAGAGGCAGATGGCGCACCCTTATGTCTGTTGAGCATAGCAGTGTGCTAATGAAGTGATGTCTCCATAAACAGCAGACACGGGGTCAGTCAGGCTGCTGCGGGCCCGGAGAGAAGCTGTTGTTGCAACAGTGGACAGGCCTCTGGAGGACTAAATAATGAGCACTCGCTCCCGCTCTCGCTGGCCCTCTGCTGCCAGCTCTCAGCCCTCAGGGACGTGACAGAGAAAGACCAAACACACACCTGTACACAGAAGGACAAATGCACAGACGTACTTGTGCAGAGTGAGAGCCTCCTATAAATACAGATGCACAGCAATCAGGGCACACAAATACTGGTACACAGACAAGCAAATACATATATTTACCCTCACATCCAGCTTCTGGATGTGTGCTCGCACAGAAATACCAGTAAATACTAGTTGCTACAGTATATACACACATACGTTTAAGCTGAGATGCAGGTAATGTACGTTCTATGAGCTGTAGAGGTTCGGTTCAGGTTTTACTAAGGCTGTCAGTCAATTAAAATTTGATATACTGATTCATTATTTAAATTATTTGCAGTTACTTGCATGTATATCAATATTTGCAGAGGAAAGCCTCAAAAGATAATTGATTATTGTCGCATTTAGTTTGCTGTATATTTGATTTATTATTACTTTTCCTTTTTTGTTTTCCTTTCACACATTTTAATCACACTTATTTCTCAAGGTTTATTTTTTAATAGAAGATTCTGTCATCGTTTACTCACCCTCAAGTTGTTCCAAACCTGTATGAATTTCTTTCTTCTGCTGAGCACAAAATAAGATATTTTGATTGTGTAACCAAACAGTTGACTTCTATCCATCTATCTATCTATCTATCTATCTATCTATCTATCTATCTATCTATATATATATATATATATATATATATATATATATATATATATATATATATTATATTATATTATATTATATTATTTTCCATACTATGGAAGTCAATGGGGACCAGCAGCTGTTATGCATACGGTTACCAATAATATTCTTCAAAATATCATCTTTTATGTTCAACAGAATAAAGAAACTCTTTCAGGTTTGGAACCACATAGGGGTGAGAAAATGATGATAGGGTAAACTGTTCTTTTTAATAGCATACCGTAGGCTTTTCAACAAAATTTAAACAATAGAACTACTATTAAACTGCGAAAATACTAATGACCAGTGTTTTGGCCAGCACATAAATTGCATACATTTTTATATTTACATTTGAATTATTCATATGCATATATTGTCATAAATCTTTTAACTAATATATGTGTGATTATATATGTCTATGAATTATTTTACCCTGGTTTTATATTGATTTTCACTACTAAATATTTAATATATGCAGTCGCTGTATGACTGTAATTCTGTGCAAAGGGTGATGCTGAAGCTTCATTAATTTCTTCTGATACCAGGGAGTGCTTCTCTCTGTAACTGCCGAAGCGTCTGCATTATCTTCCAAAGTTAACTGATAAGGAGTAGCTTCCTGATGAGAAATATATATTTAGTATGTGTTAATCAAAGGCCTATACGGTCTGGTCCAAACTTATTGATGCATTATTGTTTTCATTTTTATTTTGTACTGAATGTAATTTTTAAAGTAACGTTAAATTGAAAGTCCTAGTTATTACTAATAATCAGAGGAGCAGGAGGCTGTAAAAAAATATGAAAAAGAAAATGTGTTTTATTTTCAATGCATACTGAGTAAAATCACAATATCTTTTTCTTGTATTTCCTTTTATTTAAGCTCAAATTCAGCTGGGGAGTGTGACAGTGCGAGGCATCTTTATTATGAGAGCTCCCGAGGAAGAAATAGAATAGGCATCTTAAGTCATTCACAGCCAGATATAAAAAGCACACAATCTCCAAACATCTCCTTTAAAGCACAAATTAAACAAAGAATTCAGTGTCCGTGGCAGGAAGCTACTCCTTATCAGTTAACTTTTGAAGATAATGCAGACACTCCTGCAACTACAGAGAGAAGCGCTCCCTGGTACCACGAGAAATTAATGAAGCTTCAACATCACCCTTTGCACAGCATTACAGCCTTATGGAAACTGCATATATTAGAACACAGAATCAATATAAAACAAGGGTAAATAATATAATTATATTTATAATTATTATATATAATGTATATAATTTATTTATTTTTACAATTTTGAATAAAGGTGTTATTTTCAGCAATTTATTAATTACAATATTTGATAGCCAAAACAATATGCCATTCAAATTATATTTTAATAACATTTTTGCTCTTTAATGATAGTTTTACTATTGAAATTTTGCTGAAATACGAGGCTTTTTAATGGCCACATATACAGTAGTACAGCTATGTTCAATGAACTGTATCTTTTTTCTTTTCATTTTTTCTCTTCTCTTTTTTATTTAACCTCAAGACCTTGAAATATGTGCCTGTACAGAACCTGACTTTAAAAACTAAATGTACCTTGAAAAATAAGTGGGATTAAAACATGACAATGAGTCCCAGTCTCCCATATATGAATAATAATGTAAAGGAAAAGCAATAATAAATTAGATGTTCCGCAAAAGTTTCTGTGCTTTCTGGAAGCAATTCTGAAAGGGCAACATTCATTATTAGCTCTCCAGACATGAGCCAGATCCACAATCACCTTTCAGATAAGACATACAGGTGGCTTCACAAACCAATTATCCAACAATCCTTCAGATCATCATGTTCCCAGCAGCACTGCTTCATACTAGAACTGTTAATAATAAATAATAATAGAAACAGGGTGTAAATTCGGCTTCACACATGTAACTTCCACGTACTCAATGCTCTTTGTCACACAGTCTTTCACAAAGTTTCTTCCCAATCTATATTAGGCCCGGTTCCAGGTCTGAGCTTTTTAGTTAGAATTTAATAGAGATGAAACCCCTCCTTTCATAAATAGAACCGTCCTGGATCTTTAGCATTGTTCATTAATTTAAATGCAAAGGAAAGTGTATTGTAAAGATGTATTAGATATGCTGCTCAGGTTAAGTAAACTATCTGGTGTTTTCAAATGACCTTCTTTTAAATAAGGACATTCGTTTCACTACCCAAAGGAGGTATGATGTAGTTCTTCCTGAGAGAAAGCAAATGAAGCATACTTCAGAAGAGTACTTGTGGCATGTCAGAGTGCACTTGTGATACCCACATGAGCTAAGACTTGCTTTTCTGTATTAATATTCTTATTACTTCAAGTCACTAGTGAATGAATGAAATACTCATAGTGCATCTTGGGATAGGACTGTTATTGCATGTCAGTCTTGATTTTGTTTTAATCTTAAGTGTGTTCCAAAGAGGTTCTTCAACTTTTGTCAGACCCCTGGTGCATATAGAGTTACATAGAGTATTGTAAGAAATTGAGTGCTTCCTATAATAGTGTGTACAGTATGATATGTAATGTATTAATATAAAAAATACATTTTTAAATGAAATTTTATGTATCATTTTATATATATATATATATATATATATATATATATATATATATATATATATATATATATATATATATATATATATATATATATATAAGATATGAAACATTATTCAAAATAGCTTCTTTCATGTTCCACAGATGATAGAAAGTCATGCAGTTTGGAATGACATGAAGGTGAGTAAATGATGACTATTTTTTTAAGTGTGAAAATGCTGCCAAACTTAGAAATGACACATAATGTTGTTGAGGTGCTGAAAGTGATTAAATAGTACAGAATTTTTTAAAACTGATAATGATGGCTTTGGAAAGCCTTTGGCAATGTTTGAGAAATATTGATGTTTAACTTCATAGAGATTAATGTGACTGAATAAAAATGTATTTAATTTGATTGCATGCTATGTGGGTATATGGGTCATTATGAGGGCATCTGACGCTCTCACTTAACCTAAAATTGTGCTTTTTGACTGAAAATTTAGCATATTCAAAAAACAGTAAATGATTAAAATGACAGATGTGTGCTGAAGTTAAAAACTTCATATAAGCTTGATATAGAGAAACACTTGTGCATGCAATTATTGTTGGTGCAACATGATTATTTTAAAAAAATACTGTATCTTCTCTTTACTCGCATGAGCTAATTTAGCTTAAGTTATTCAGTATCATTAATTCTCAGAAACAGCGCACAAAGGCTTTGCTTTAATCAAAATGCATTATTGTCATTTATAAAGTCCCTTCGTCTTTGATAAACAGCGAAAGATCTTTAGATGCCCATAATGGACTTAAGAGGCTTTCATTAATTCAAGTTTTTGCGTACTACTTAGATATTGATGCTTTTTACTATGGGCATTCATACTGTAAGAAGCATCGGGAAACAAAAATGATTTGCAATCAAATTGTTGAGCGAAAACAAGTCATTGAAGAACCCTTGATTCTCACACACTTGTTCTCATTTAGACGCATAATGACAAAGTTACTGTTTGTTTTCAGTGCGGCCACAATAGCTCAACCCACAGACAGCCCACTCCTTCCCTTTCCCGTCTTTGCTTTGGTTTTTGCCACAGAACAGCCAAATCCACCACTAGCATGTAATTACTGCCCATTAAGAGACCCCGATCTGTTTTTATGACCCACATTCATTTTTATGTACTCTATTCTGAGAGGCTTCTTCCTCTCTCCCAGGCATTCCTCCCTCTTTTTCAAAGCCTCTCTCTTAGAGTGTCTGTTTCTTTCTCCTCTCTACCCCCCATCTGCTGTGCTGGCACTTTGATAGTGGAATAGCTGAGGGGACCCACATCCCCTGAGCTCTCTGGTCAATATATCATATCTATACCTTGAAGGAGATACAGAGGGCAGTCGCAATGCAAATAGGCAAAGATGTACGGCGTGCACATTAGACTGCGTTGCTAGTTGAAAGTGGGTGATAAAGGTCAAATGTCTAAAAGCAATTCACCATCTATCTCACAAATTATGCTGCTTGTCATTGCACAGGTTTTTCTGTGCAGCACTGTTGGTGCAAATTAATGCATTGTCATTAAAAATCCAATATTAAAAAGTTCAATTACCAAATTTCTCCAAATGTGGGCTCAGTAATGTTTTGTAATCACAAAATTTTTACTCACAGGGAAAGGAGTAGTACATGATACTACATGATTTACTACATGATACATGAGAAACATGATTTAATGTGCACGTATGTGAATCAGACTTCTGTCTTCCAAAATGGGTTTTTCAAAAATAGAAATAAAATGAAAAGAAAGAATGGAAATTACCTTCAGAGAAAATAATAATAATAGTAATGTAAAAGTGGATATTATTCCTTCTACTATATACTGTAATTAAAATTTTTATTCCATTAATAAGTAGAATATTTTTGTTATACTACAGTATATTATTTGTTATTATACTATGCTTAAATATTAACATATTTTTCAGTTTTTATATACTTGTATGTATTATGTATATATTATTTATTTATATTTTACTTAGTATTTATGTTATAATATATTAATATTTTTTTCAAAATGATATTTAACACTTTTCTAAAACATTTTTTGGTTTTTACAATATGAATGGGTATTTATTTAAAAGGCGACTATCATATTTGGGGATCTGTGGCATCAAAAAGTTTGAAAAGCCCTGTTCTTGGAAAAGTGTTTGTTGAGATCACATGACTTGGGTTAATAATTTAAATAATAATAACAATAATAATGTGTTTATCCAGCAGTTTTATCCAGTACTCAAAGTGCTTCAAAATGCTTTACATAGTGTAGGCATAAAAGTACATCTAGACAAAACAAACAATATATAACGTCTTTGTTGTGAATGGCAGAAAGTCAGTATAACTTATTGAGCGCACCTTTACATTTCAGATTTTCTGTAGTGTAGCTGTTGCTTTGTTTCTTTCAAGAGGTGCAGAAGTAGTGTTCTCTAACCAAAGTTATGAAACTCTGAACAAGGCCTGTTTTGTTCTCAGGGCAGGTTTCCACGATAACGGCGAAATATCACTTTCAAAGGTGCGGTGTAATGCTAGCCACGGGCTCCAGGTAGATTGGGTCTTCACTTCGTTTCTGCCAACACCTATTTTTTGATGGTGCAGGTGTGCAGTCCAGATTAAGGTCCTCATATTAAACTCCCCAACCTAGAAAGGGAGTCGCCAATCAGTTCACATTTCTCACCCTCTGCTTTTCCCGAAGCTCTCAAGCTTGCTTTAAAAAAGGCCATGTGCTTACCATATTAAAGTTACTGAGTCAAAATGAAGGCAGATCAAGGTCAACGTTTCTTCTGCATCTCGTAGAAGGTGATAGCACATACAAATAAGACTAAGTTGTAACAAATTCATACATTGTTGTTAACAAAACATGAGTCCTGTCAACCCCTTCAATTTTGCAATCTATCAAAAGTGTTTACACTTTAGACTGTAATGTATAATACATGCTGAAATATACCTTCTTATTAGAATCCACCTATAGACAAGCACTGAGACTGTAAAAATTCATGCATATTCAGATTTTTGAGCATAGATTTACAAAATATATATTTGTATCTTTGATAATAAAGTTGCATTATTAAACTGTCAAATACATTGCGATAATTGCCAGTCAAATTCACTTTTTTCTTGGTCTGTATATGTCTGTGGTTTAATATAAAAATATTATTACATAATATTCTACTCTAACATTATGTAAAAGAACAGGACCAGAGATCGGAAACAGAATTGAGAAACACTGTTTTAGAACTAGCGACGACAGCATTTCTGAGAAGTTATTTGAATAAGAGGCTGCCTGATTGTGTGATAAATTGGTTGTGTGAATGATTCAACGACTCAAACTGTCCAAATTCCTATGCTGTCCAGTTTTTCTTTGTACTGTTTTTGCAGACAATATTATACGGAAGTATTGTTGTCAAAAGTACAGACTTCGGTATCAGTCAGTACTGCAATTTTACCGTGTTTAAGAATCCGCTCAACAGTGCTCAAATGTTAGCAGGAAATGGACGTTTTTAAAATTGCAGTACTGACTGGTACCGAAGTCGGTACTTTTGACAACACTATACGGAAGTAGTATGGAGAATGTCACAAAGTCAGTGCTTTCCTTCTAATCAATCTGTGTTTTTGAACAAATCAGTTAAAGAAATATTTTATTTTATAACAATAGTTTTTCTTGTTCATGTCTTATCTTACCTACAGTACAGTAGAGATCCAGGACTGCTGCTGCTACTGGTACCCTATTGAAAGAAAATCAAAATAGATGTGCCTCAGACGTGCCTGATTCAGACAACGAACTTTTGAACCTGTGCGGGAGTTGGGTGATCACAGCGCCACAGGGTCGACTCATTCTGCTTTCTTGCGTTTGTTTGTTTAATACCAAACTAGGCTTTCTCCGTGGCATAATTAAATCAGTTCTAATGTACTATTTATGCATGCAGCCTCTGCATTATTCAAACAACACTTTTGCACATTATTGCATTTTTGTTGAAACACAAGAACTTGTGAGGTTGCCATTATTGAACAGCAAAACGTTCTCCCCGAAACCCCTCCCGAGATGCCATTTATTATTAATTTATCCCCCGCCACCTCCAAAAAGGAGCACAGAAGTGATTTAGAATGCATTCCTTTAGAATGCTGCATTAGCATTTTACTCAAAATGAGCAAAACATTTTTCAGTGTGAGCGTTAAAAAAAACAACAACACTACTGTTGTTTATATTATTGCTTGGGATGGCAAGGCATTGTGCTGATATGATGGTGAAGTGGGAAAAGTTTTATCCTCTTGGTGCTGTGGTGAAGTTGCTGGGCAAGCTGTTTGTTTGCCTGAAGAGATCTATCAGTGAAGCAGGGAACAAACCAAACAAAAAATAAAACCTGCATTAAATTGATGAAAAAGGTAAATATAAAAAGCAACAGGGTCGAGAGGCCTTGAAACTAAAGACGACATGGCAATGGGAAATGAGTTTGACAGGACAGTTAATGTTGACATGAAATGGAAATCTATTTTTAAATGCATGCTATTGATCTTATTGTGAACTGCTCATCAGAGCACGTTTTTATTTTTGTTGTATTTATTTTTTACTTAGACTTTAGACTGTTATTACTCAATTACTATTACTGCTGTTTAATTCCCTTATTTTTATTATTATTTGTTATTAATTGCAGATCTGCCTCCATCCAATCAACAATCAATGAATTGAACCAAGTGCCCACTCTCCTTTTTTTTCAGTAATCTGTTTTTCTCTGATGTTCTTCGCAATACAGTACATAAGAGCTGTCACTTCTTCCATTGCATGGCGGACTTTAAATGAATATGCTGGGTTCAATACAAGTTAAGCTTAATCGACAGCATTTGTGGCCTAATGTTGCTTACCACAAGAAATAATTTCGACTTGCCCCTCGCATGAATAGAGGTTACATTGAGGCTCTTACAGTGGAAGTGAGGCCAATTTTTGGAGCAGAAATTTGAAGCTTATAATTTTTATAAAAGAACATATTCATTCTCCTGTTAAAACTGATATAATGTTTGAGCTGTTAAGTTGTTAAAGTCATTGTTACAGTCATTTAGGGTTTGCATTGAACCTGGATATTCTTTAAAGTCGTCTTAATGATCAGGACTGCTCTCCAGCTATAGAAGTTAAACTAACACATTTGAAATGTATTACAACATTTGCACATCACATTCCGGAGGCGCCGGGTTACATAACTCCTCACTCCGCAAATGCTGTCTGATGATGTTAGTATCAAAGAATGCGTTTTTATAGCCAAACAGCTACATTACTTTAATGACCCCTTTGACTGATAGAAAACATTATGTTCATTTCATTGTGGTGCCGTGACGTGCGACATCTCCATCGTTGTAAATTGTGTGTGAAATGCAAGATCTACAGGAGCAGATTGCACCTCTTCCCTAAGGTAAGATGTGAATAGGAAGCCCTCCAAGAGGAACAGCCACCGTGAGGTTAATTAAGCAAAGTGTATTCCAGAGTTACGGTTCAAATGAAAATACAAATGACATCTGCCGTCGTTTGTCAATGTCGCTCGCTCTGCATGCCTATCAAGCAATCATTGTGTTTCAAAACTGCAGCCAAAAGGTCACACGAAGAAACCGACAGCACACCGCTCCCATTTGTCTCCGGTGATACGAAATGCATTTACTTGGATGACAACTTTTGTCTGTAGCATGTGGCTGGTGCGAGAAGAGCTGCTTATTCACTTTCTTTTCCTTTGTGATTGGATCTACACAACAAGCTAACATTGTTATGCTGCAATATTGCTACATTCTGACTTATTGTGTGGATTGTGTAGCGTACACACACAAATATTTATCTGTAACTTTGCACCAGGAGTCAAGAGGTTTCCAAGTTTCATCCATGGATGAAATTGCTTATACATTCCGGATTTTCATATCTCCATGACTCCGTCCCCTGTGCGGCATGCATGTAGATAGGCAGTGGAAATATTCTCTCTGCAATGTTTTAGAGGAATATTTTTGTTCAGTACAACTTAAGCTCAGTCAATAGTGTTTGTGGCATTATGTTGATTACCATCAAAATAAATTTTTTAATTTGAATTAATTCTCAAATTCAGGCTATGATGAGGCACTTACAATGGAAAAGGGCCAATTTTTGAAAATTTTGAAGCAGGCTTTTTTTTTTTAAAGCAGAAATGTGAAGCTTATAATTTTATAAAAGCACTTGCATGTTTTATTTTTTTTTCCTGTGAAAAATTGTGTATTATTTGAGCTTAAAGTGCCACTATTATGGATTTTTGAAAATTACCTTTCATGTGTGTAACACAGCTCTAAGTGAATGAAAACATCCTGCAAAGTTTTAAATCTGAAAGTGCACCATGTACAAAGTTATTGTCTCTCAAATGAAAGAGTCGACTCTGAATCATTGAAACGAGTCAGTTTTAAAACGAATCCCAAGTATTTTCATGTTGACGTCAAAATGAAATATTAGCATATTGCCCGCCCACTTGTTGCGCGCTGACCAGACCTGGGAAAAACTGGATTTTCGCGTTGGTTTGAATGAAAATGCAAATTCATTCTTTGCCATTAGGTGCCGCTTTTGGTGCGTTAAAAGCTCACAAACACTGCTTTAAATGAAATCGACCAATCACGCAGATTAGCGTCACGCAAAGGAGGGGTTTGGAAAAATTCATTGTTGAACGAATCGTTAAGCAAATAAGGTAAAAATAAATGCATATTATAAAAATAAATAAATAAATAAATTGTTTTTTTTTTTTTGACCTTGCATGCATGTCAACCTGTTGTTGGGGATTCCCCAAACCAAAATGAACCCTTCATAACCCATAATAGGGGCACTTTAAAGCTGTTTAAGTAACAAAATTTTGATGGTAAAATCCAGTCATTTCAAGAAATCCATGGAATCAGGGCAAAATGTTTCTTTAAAAAATAAATAAATAAAATTATATATATGTATAATAATTTTTGTTTTTGTTTTTTGTTTTTTGCCTGTGAAATGTCGCTAATGTGATCACACCTTTCTTAGGGTTTGTTGTAAAACTTGTTCTAGCTTTACAGTTTTTGTATTGTGGCTGTACTACTGAAAAAGTGTGCATTTTAACATTTTTACAAATTGGCCCAATTCACATCCATTCTAAGTGTCTCATTGCAGCTTTTTATGTATTTACTTTATTGTAGAGAGAGAGAGTAACAGTAAGTAACAGTAATATTCTCCATATTGCAGAATTATTTTAAATTACTACTTGCGTTTATGAATAAATATACCCAGTCACAAGAAATATTACAGCTATCCCATGGTAAAGTGCTCACATACTACTTTGGCCTTCATAAACAGTTGTTTTCACATAAACAAATGGTAGGAGACACATTGTAATTCAATTGTGCATTTCAGATGCTGTCACATCCTACAACTTCGTCATCTGCGGAGAGAAACTGCCACTCAATCACACCAAAATACATAAAAGATGGCCTTAAAGGCATCTTAATGGATTATAAAAATACAGTACAGTACACTGTATTTCACTGGAACTTCCATTCATTACACTATTTTCTGTATCTATTTTGCTTATTTCTTCAAGTATTCATTCATATTCAATGTCAATTGTAATTTATTAATGTATTCTGCTAATAGCTGTTAGAGCACTGTCATTTTTGCTAGTTTCACGTCAATAAAAAAAAAATAAAGCACCCAATTGACAACATGCTGTTGTTGATTTTATGTAAAACCCTAATATAGGCTACTAGATATTACAATACTAGGCAGATACAGGGGTAAAAAAACTATATTAATAAATAATATATACAAATAATATTAAAAATACTAATATCAATGAGTATAAATATACTAATAAACCATGGTTCTTTATGGAACCCTAAAAAAGGGTTCTGCTATTGTTACAAGCTGAAGAACCCTTTTCTGGTACTGTTTAGAACCATTTTTCTTAAGAGTGTGAGCTTAAATTCCTTCAATATTTTAGAATAGGTCTGCTTTCACTGTGCCAACCTGAGAGGTTTCATATGATGCACTGAAATCACATCCATTTCATTAGAAATATATTGCTGTTTTTATCTCTAAGCTGTTGTTTTTGAAGAAACTTTTTTAGTCTTTATAAGTCTGTTTTCCTTTTGCTTGTTGCACTGTTGCCAGTGTGCTGTGTCTGCTGTAAACATTTTCCATGGATTGACGCAACACTGTGAATACTTAAATTAAATTAGATTAAAGCTCTTCCATTTTCACCTCACAAATTTGTGAATCCTCATTGATGTTATTCATACAATTGGTTCTGAAAACATGGTTTCTGCAGTTAATACAAAATAGCAACATCATTATCAGTCAAGAACGAGTGTTGTGTTGCGCATACTTATCGTGAAAATTGGCCCTATCTGCAAATTGCTGCATGAGGCATTTGGAACACTTAAATAAATGCTTGGACAATCAATCCTGGACTCCCTCAAGCTGCCAGAGCAATACAGGTGTCTTCCAACCATTAAGGCTGATGACACCAACAACTTACACAGCCATGAATTATTAAATATAATAATGGATTATTTATAAAACTAACCGTCCACACAGAGCTGAGGCGTTCACGTCAGTTTGGTTGGGATGGAAATGCCATTCAGTTTATGCTACGCTTCTCATTCATTGGATTACGTTGATCACATCATTTGAATACTGGGACTAAAAGTAGAGTATGGTTGGATGAACAAAGCCAGACGGCAGAATGCTAAGTATGGGTATTAACGTCTAGTGTGTCTCTTCCTCTGTCAAACAAGCGAACATGGAGAAACCGCAGCCCAGCTGAGTGAAACCAGTGAGAGAAAGCTTAGTGTCAAACTACTTCAAATATGTCAATGTAACCAGAGAAAAGCCATTTAAATAAAAACAACCAGTGTGTGGCTCTCAAATTGTGACAAAGTATTCAAAGATATCTACAGTGTTTGGCCCATAACTCTTGTCTTCTGTAAAAACCGTTAAGTGGGACCCATTTCGTGAGATTTGCTTAATAATTTAACACGGCCTTAAACCAATTCACTTCAAGTGCCCAGATGGTGTTTTTATTAGGCAAATGTTCAGTACTCAAGTAGAATAATTTACACACCTTAAAAAAAAAAAAAAAAAGCCCTACTAGAGCACCTTCAAGCTCTGCAATCCTGAACTTATTCACCACATGCTGCTATGCTGATATTCAGCTCAACAATAAAAGTCTTTTCTGGATATCTGTCTGTGGTGTTGGTTTTGTGGACATTTAGACATTTCAAAACTGATGCTTCTGACATTGTGAACTTGAGTCAACAAGCTCTGGTTCCTCCAAGACGATCAATCCACAAAGGTTCTTTCTCCAAGTAAAGATGGCACACCATGTGGATGTAGAATATCCTGCAGCTTGAAACAGAGAATTCATTCACGTTTGGTGGAGTGGTGCTTGCTTTCAGTACCTATTATACTTCTTGTTTTAATTTGAATTGAGTAATAAAGTTGTACCAAAAGAGCCTCTTAAACCGATCCTCTATTTAGTATGCACAGAAGAATGTCAAAAAGTCAGGTAAACGAATTGGTCTTTCCTAATTGGCATAAAAGAGCACGTTCACATTTCTCTCATGTTTCTTTTGATTGGATCAGACTGGCGTCGCCCTTCTGATATGGAAATTGAGCTACCAACTCAGATGAGCGAGAAAATGTCAGCGTCATTAAAATGTGGACGACGGCCTTTTGATTACTTTCATTCTGGGCGAAAAGACAGTCACCAAGGAAGTAAATTATGAATAACTTGGAGAGCTATATTTGTTTCTCACTGTTTAAAACAGTTACGTCAGATGGGATACAGGTCTTTTACAACGGATCACAGCAGGTAACGCGGCCAACTCAGCTATGATCAAAAGACAGAGAAATAAGTGAAGTGTGAAATGGCTTCCTGCGTTGCAGTCGGTTATATGAAGCCTGTAAGACTGACATTTTTGCCTACGGACAACCTGTTTTATTTATTCATGGAAAGAGCCATTTAAGAGTTTACACTTCAAGTCAGAAGCACCATTACAAGAATTTTACCATGGCAAGGAAAACTGGAAAGTGTTTGAACATCTTTAACTCAGTGTTTTTTTATTTTATTTATTTATTTATATATATATATATATATATATATATATATATATATATATATATTTTTTTTTTTTTTTTTTGCAGTGCTTTGTGTCTCAAACTTTTATTAAATATTCATTTGCTGCTTGCCCTGTAAATCCTTTATATTTTTCTCTATAAATCTTTTATATTAAATACTTCAGTTATTGCTGCACCTCCACTGTAATTCAGTTATAAATGGTGGATTTTGTTTCATTGTGTTTAATTTGTTTTTGTTTTTTTTTTTGTTTGTTTTTTTCATAACAGTGGTGGCTAACTATTAGTGTTGGATAAGTTACTCTAAAAAAATAAATAATTACTAGATATTAATTACATGCTTAACAGTGTAATTAGATTATTGTACTCATAACTCTTTCTAAAAAGTAGGCCTATTGCATTACTTATTACCAATTAATTTCTAAATCCTATATCAATCTCAGCCAGCAGAATAATACAAGTATTGACATGAAACTGCTCTTTTAATTCTTTAAAATAAAATAAATAACATAAAATTGCATAATTTATTCTTTAACTGACCAAAGTATTTAAAGTGGCAGTTACATAAAAAAATAATATAACATTAGATGTTACATTTTGATGTTAAATTCACTTATTTCCTATACAGTTTTTTTTAATGCAACTAACATTAGAATTAACTGTAATTAAATTATACAAAAATTAAGAGTAATCACTTACTTTAATGCTTCAAGGGAATGTAATTACAGTAATTAATTACTTGTTAATTTTATTCTCTTAATTGTCACCATGGTAAATGTTCAGATTTTTTTCTCTTTTTTGCTAGTTTCACATATTAGTTTAATAATCGTTCGCCCAAACTTTCAGAAAAGGTTTTGATTTCCTGACATCATAATAGTGGATGTGATGATTAGATCGTCGATTACAATAGGTATAATGCAATATGGATTGTGATAATTAATTTTCATACTACAGCATAAGCCAGATTCCACAATTCAATAACTTTTGATCACTTTTAACGAAAGGAATATACTCGTTGTGTGTAGGATGTAAACTATTTTCAGAACAGTTTGAACAAAGCACTAATGTTTTGTGGTATATTTGCAATGTTTAAATCTATAATAATAAAGTGATAATTAATTACAGTGTTTGTGTTTTTCAACGCACTGTCCGATATAGTTCCTAAGCGAACTGTTGCTATGGTTACTCCTCAGGCGAACGCTAATATTAGCGCGCGTCTATTTAGCGAAAGCTCGTAATCTAACTTTTGCGCTATAATTATATATGTATATATAAAGAATTCGTGTCTTTAAGACCCCCAAACCTTAATTAAGGTGGTCAGACCCCACCATAAAACCCCTCCCCATTAATTCGCCACCTGACTGCAGCCGCAGGCTTTTTTAATCTATAGTAGATACGCGGAATATAGCCTACACAATACGTGCCTGTTTAAGTGTCAAGCGTGCTGTAGTGCGTCTCGGTGTGTGTCTTTAAGTAGTACGCTGCGGTAGGAGGAGTTGTAGCGGTTGTGACGCCGCCAGCGGAGCCGTGGTGCTGAGCTGAACAGCGCCTGTCCACCTGCAGTAGGGCGCAAGACCGACCGGGACAATATTCTCTCGCATCGCTCAGCGGAAGCCTGCTACCGACAGCACGTCTCACAGGAATTATCTCCACGTTTGTGAATAACAAACATCTGCCTCCTCTGCTGATGGCCAAAATGAAAACCGGCTGCGCGATTCTTGTGGCGTGTGCCTTAGTTGTGGGCACCTCTTTGGTAAGACTAAATGTTTTATTAACATTCTGGAAGTAACACTACTTGAATTCAGACAGACCGCGCGGAACAGTACACTTGTATTTGTGCCTTTTATGTGCTTACTTACTAAAACAATCTAGTGGTGCATCGAGCGTTCACTTTGTCTATTTGGAAATCCAAAATTGCTTTCGTAGCACTTCTGTAACAATCGATTTTTTTTTTCTTGTAAATAACATTCAAACAAGTAAATCGGTTTGTGCTGAACACTGGTCGTCTATTAGAAAGCTGCAGTGGCTTGCAGCTGCACTTTTAACACACATTGCAGAGGATGCGGCGATGCCTGTGGTGTGTCTGCGAGTAATAGTGCTGCTCTGTCCTTACTGGAGGAATATGTGAATATGCAAATGAATTGTATTCATATTAATATTCATCTTATGGAATATTCATCAGGAGTGATTTAACTTGTTGGATACTAGAGAACTGGTTGCTTTGGTCAGTGGAATTATGAAACATTAACATAGTAGTTGAAGAAAAACGCACATATAGTACCAGTAAATGAAATCGAGAAGGTGCTGGGGTGTTGAGTAAATATAAGTTCTGGAAATAAGACATATTGCTGTTGGATGTGGCAGATATTGACATTCTCTTTGATGACTCATTCAGAATAAAATCTGTATCCAGCTGGGGGTGAAATGTAGCTATAGAGCTGTATTCATATGGTGGGCAGAGGCAGTGCTGCTTTAGAAAGTACCCATCTCACAGCCCTCTGACTAATGTGATCTGTAGGGATGTTTTGACACAGACCGTTCCTCTATGGACGTATGAAAGAGCTTAGTGCGTCGGCTCTTTGTTGTCTTGATTTTTCAGGTTCATAGTTGTCTGTGGTTCAGAATGGAAAAATATAGGGAGAGAGACCCCTAAAGGCAACCTCTCGTTCGGTTTAGACACAGCCGAGGCCTAAGCTTGAACCCTGAATCGTTTTAGAAAAGCCCACCATATTGAGACTGGCATAACCTGAATATGACCCACCATCTAATTATGCTAAATCTCCGTGGTGAGCACTATCAATTGATGCATACACACACGCTCGCACACACACTAGGTCACTATCCTAAAATAGATGCCACTGTAATGGGCACAATTTCTCTACTGATTTGCATGGCAGAACTCCAGCGCAACCTTCTTTACTCTGCATTTGCTTTCTTCCATCACATCCCCCTTTTCTCCCTTGGTTTGTTTTAATCATCAAACAGGCTCGTTTAGCTCTTGTTAAAATTTTAGAGAAGCTCTTGATGTTTTCGCTCGTGTAAATTTCTTTAAAACTACCATTAGGGTATAAGAATGCAGACCTCTGAATGCGAATTAAGAGAATCACAGATTTGCTTCTTTTGATTTAGAATGTGTTCATTTGCATGGAACTGTTGAATATTCAAACACTCTACTGGACTATAGTAGTGATTCGTAACCAGGAGGGTATTTAAGCAGGTTACGGTGGATGCTTGGAAAGATTGAGATATTGCTTTGTTAGAAAAAAAAACGATCTAACTAAATTTTTCCAACTAATCTTGATGATTAATCCAGCATTTTCTTTAACAAATCTTTTTAAGGAATTAAAGAGTTTTATTTTATTTTATTCTACTGATATTAATCACTGACTACAGTGATTATAATATAATTTATTAAAACTGACTTATTAATATTGAAGATTAATTAAATCAGGTAAAAAGGAACACATTTTTGGTTTACTGACAATGAAGTTACTTGAGCCTTAATGTGATACGATTTTGAAATAATTTAATAATTATTAAATAATTAAAATTTTGATGATTAATCTCAAGTCTTCTTTCAGAATCTTTTTAAGGAATGAAAGAAAACCAAAAAAACATACAACATTTAAAACATACATACATTTGTGTCAATGATATTTTATCCCATATATTTTATTTTATTAATTACTGATATTGACTGACTAAAGTCATTATCATACAATTTATTAAAAGTGACTTTTTAATAATATTAATAAAAAAGCTTAATTATATCCAGTTCAAAGGAACGCATTTCTGGTTTATTCTTGATTAGGTTGCTTGAGTGGAGGGCACTTAAGACAAAAAAAAGGTTTAAACTTGTCTATAGAACAGCTATTCAACCTTAATAGTAAAACGACTGCATCCCTGCTCTGTGAGTTTGCCTCCTGAAGGTATTTATATCGGTTTCGATAACCTTGAATAAGAACCACAACCCTGTGGTCACAAATCAATTTGCCTAACCACTTCCCCTCTCCTGTGTCTTCATAGCCAATAATGTCTGTCTTTCTCAGGGGAATCACGGAAACGCTCAGGCCATCGCTCCATGCAGACCAGGTTTCTCCCAGAGTTTCTACACTGTATTTGTCCCCAGGGGTGTGCTGCAAGGCCTGAACATTCACAAAGGTAAGAGCTTGCAGTGCATTGCACGATTCGGCGCGGGTTTAAATGTGTGTGTGTTAATCTCAGTGGAGCTTTAGCAACAGGTTTGTGGGTGAATGTAAATGCTCATGCATCGCTTTCTCTCTCTCGTTCTCTGTGTGTAGGCTAAATGTAATATGTTAAAAATAATTATAGCTTCATTATTGCACATTTATGGAGAATAATTCCCAAGTAATCAGGAGATGCTGTTAAATATTCTTAGGTACTCTCACCTATGCAGTAATTTACACTAGTTGTGCTTAGTGTATGATTCCTCAAAAGGTGTTAACAGTGATCCAAAACCAGTTTCATCCGGCTTCAAAATAAGCACAGTGCGGAATAACAAGCACAAATAAAGGGTTTAGAAAGGAAGAGCGGCGATGCAGATATGCTAGCGTGCTGAATGTTGATAGTACACACAGGACCAGTAATGCAATTAGAAGACGTTTAAAACACACAATGCCTTTCAAATGCAATTTTCAAGGTCTGCGAAACGTCAGGTGATGCATTTAAAGAAACACATCCATGCTGTGCCAGAAACGATGCTTCCTTCTTGGTGGGTGTCGAAAGCGTATGTGCGTTCCTAATCGTTGAGAGCTACAGTTGGCACACGTCTACATTAATAAAATGCACGAAGCCAGTGTCTCCTACTGATCACAATCAATATGCATATTATTCAGCTTTAGTTTGACTATCAGACAAACCCTTGCTGGATGATTAAAAACATAAATAAATAAAAAAACGGAAAGAAACCCATAATCTGAATTTAATGGATAGTGCAGTGGCCCGGCTGGCTACAGAAGTCTCATTTAAATCTTCTGTTCGGCTCCCGCTGGGTGTTTTTGCCGCTTTGAGCTTTAAGCTTTTGCTTTTTTTTCCCCCCGCTCCTCCTCTGTCCTGCATGTAATACAGTTCCTCTATTCTTTCCCACTTCTTTTCAGCAAGATTCCAGCCGTCCTTTTATTATGTCGCTTTTCATTGCAATTGTACGTGTGTGTGCGCGCGTTATACTGGGATATGCTTTATCTATGGAATTTGTTTTGCTGTTACGGTAGGAGAAAAGATGTCGGGGGGAAAATTGGACTTGCAGAAACAAATCATACAAGAAAATGGCACATTGATTCGATGAATTACCTGTTTTTTTCCCCACCGCATTCAAACTTTGATTGAGTATAACTGTTCTCAGAGTAATCAATGGTTTTATTCACATAAACGTGGATGTGCAGAGAGAGATTTATTTGCTGTTCTCATTCTGGCCACAACTTCTGCGCTGATGCGGGACTGCGAAATCGAATCTTTGCAGTAATTGCGCGATCCCTTTTTATCATTGATATTTTGTTCTAAATACTTTTAGAAACATTCCTCGTTCACCGTACGTCTAAGATCTGTTTGTTTTGATTCCAGCCTGTGGAGGTGTTGAGGGAACATTGTCAGTCATTGACATGTCAGATGTGCTTGTTACACAGCAAGTCAGTGTAGTGTTGGCATGCGTGTCCAAGTGATTGCGCATGAGTCAATCATTTTGTTTGCTCGCAGATTTAGATATGAGCATTTTGCTGGGATCGACTCTCGAGCCTGTGCCCACAATATCCAGCAGCCACCTTTCCTTCAATATCCAATAGTGCACTCTTCATTTTAAAAACATGCTTACCCCAGCACAACTTGGCACTCGGGTGTATATCGTCAGGCTGCAGTATGAGCCCTTATAGAGAGTGATTAATGTACAGTCACCGGCCTGGGGGAAGGGTGATGTGTTCAGAAGAACCCGTGGTAATCGGGGAGTGGGGTCGCCTCACAGGGGCATTAATGATAACAGCCTTGTGTAACCCAGAACCGTCAAAGGGTAGAGCAATGGTGAGCCGGCGCATTCAGTAGGGCCAGCGAGCGTCAAGTCGAGAAAATCCCGTGTCAATTTAGGCGTGATTGTAAACATTGGCCTGACACCTCGAGAATGCTAATGCCGAGGCGGGAATTCTCAGGAGCGTGGTGTGGTCTGAGAGTTGCACTCTAGAGTAGAAAGTTCCGCTTGAGTTGCCTCCATAACTGTTTAATATGGCGGTGGCGCACTGGGGTGAGAGTGAGCGATTCATCTCAGTTCTCTAGGTACTGCTTAGCATTGGTCTCTAAAGCCTGGCCATCCAAACAGAATCAGATATGACTGCTCTTTCATGGCCAGAGCAGTCGGGGTGTCTGCCAGCTGTCTGCTGGTCTTGCAGCTGCTTGCGATGCAATTTGCTTATTCCGTTTAATTACACTGCTCGCTTGTTGTGTTTATTTTCTATTCATTTACAAAGGTGTTTTTTTCGGGCTGGGCTTTTAATTAAAGCAAAGTTTGGGTATGATGACAACAGCGGTGCCTATCTACCTATTATCCTCTAATCCTCGTGATCACTTTTATTGTACTTCCGTGGATAACGAGCCTATTAAAGACACGGCCCTCGAATGAAGTCGACCGGAGTGGTTATAATTCAACCATCCAACGTTTCTAATATCTTTACACAGTAAAAACAGACAGCGTGAGTCCCTTCAGGCACTCTGCCTCGCTAGACGTGATTCATCTTCACTCAGCATGTGAAAAGATTCATCATTTATGCTGACAAAATATAAATGCCAGGGTTGTCACATATTCAGCTGGCCTCAGGAGCATATGAAAGGCACCCGCATGGCCACGGTAAATAGGTATGGTAAGCATTTGTGTTTTACATGATTGGATTCTGGATTCGAAATGGGAAGTTTCGAACCGCGTGTAATGTTGACTGATGATGCGATCATTTAGCGTGGCTTGTTATTGCAGTAGGCAGTCTAGCTCAGGAGAAAATGATATTTTATGAGGTTTTATTGTGTTACGTCATGTCTTCCGGTGTTTATGCAAATGTTTATAGACATATAAACTCATGCATAAACCGTCCGCTTGCTGTGTTGACGTGCACGGTGGGGTCCATGGTTTGAGACCACTCTGAAAATATGAGATTTAAAGGAACAAAGGAGCATCATATACACTCTGTAAAAACAAGAAATATGTGAGGTTTGTGCAAATTTGATCATGTGTGCAAATGTCACAGATCATGAACCAGTGGAGTTCATGAAGCTCAAGTGCTGCTGTCATGGTAACACTTTGCAATAAGTTTCCATTTGTTAACATTAGTTAACTCCATTAGTTAACGTGAACTTACAGTGAAAAATATTTGTAAATGGTTCATTTATTCATCTTAGTTAGTTTTTGTCAACATTTACTTATACATTATTTAAATCAAAAGTTGTATCTGTATATATTATTCAATGGACGTGAGCTAACATGAACCGCTGTATCTGTGTTTATTATTTAACTAACATGAACTAACTGTTAGCTAGCATACGCTAACTTGAATTAACTGTTGCATTGGTTTTAATATTAACAAAGGTTGATACATACTGTAACAAATGTATAGCTGACTGTTAGTCATTGTTAATCAACGCATTAACTAACATTAACTAATACGGCTTTAATGAGCTGTTATTAAAGCCAAAAAAAAAGTATATTTATCTGTATTTACAAGTTATATGTATAAATATAGAATATATTCATGTATATTTTGTATATTGTACATTTTTCACATGTACACTTTATTTATAATATATTTCTCTGCATTTTTACCCATTTTTGTAAATTTACAGCAATGTTTAGCTGATTTTTTTTTTTAACAAAACAAAATCAGTTAGAAATTATTTGAAATTTTAAAAATTTAAACCTTTTTTTTTCAGTGGTCTTTTTTGATGTTAATATACACTACTATTCAAAAGTTTGGGGTTGATAAGTTTTTTTTTTTTTTTTTTTTTTTTAATTTTTAAAGAATTTTTAAAGAATGTTTAAAAAAAAAAGTAAAAAAAAATAGTGCTTTTCACCAAGAATGCGTTTTTTAATATATCAAAAATACAGTTAAACAGCAACATTGTAAAAAATTATTACAATTTAAAATAAATGTTTTGTGTAAACTGTGATTTCTTGATAAATAGAAAGTTCAGAAAAACAGTATGTATTTACAGTTATGGAATTCTTATTAACATTATAAATGTCTTCGTTTGCTCAATTTAATGCATCTTTTCAAAAAAAAAAAAAGTACAGACCCCAAACTTATGAACACTAATCTACATACAGTACAATCAGATCAGTATAGATTTACAAGAAGAAAAATAAGGATTCATATACAACATACAAAACGTTTATGTGAGTATATTGTCCATGAAGACAAATGGAGCATTTGAGCGTGGGCCTTTTCAGAGCAGGACCCCACCTGGGAGAGATAAACCATGAAAACGGATATTCCACTGATTGCACATTGTAGTGTAAACCATCATCTTGGCCTAAGAGCAGGATCAGGCACTTTGAAGCCAAAGACAGAGAGATGGAGATGGGGGGAGGACAGGTACACTCTCGCACACAAAAGAACAATCTGATTTGAGTTGCACTTACCCCTAAATGGTGGTCTGAAAGGATGCTGTCAGAATGTGTTCAAGAGAACATGAGCGATGAACTTCAGTGCATAACCCTTTAATATCCGACACAGTGCTGGTGGGAAATGGAAGTCAGTCGCCTTTGCCGTTAGTTCAGAGGCGGCCATTAATCATCTTAATTACTAGTGCTTATGCATAGTCAGAGTCATTTGACTTCTCTGGCAGATTTGTGGCATTTGCAGTGCCACAAAATATAGTGCCTGCTTGGATTGCTTAGATATTCTACGTATATACCACATTTTATCATCAATAAAATATAGTAAGGCCCCACTTCAGATGTTCTTTCGCTTTAAAAAATATGCCTCTCCCACAAGGACATCCATTAAATCCAAGTGCACAGACATCTTACGGCAGTTTTACAATAAAACCAGAACTAGGACTCCACCTTTGAGATGGAGACGCTTGGCGCATGGACTCCCGGGCTCTCTCTCTGCTTTCCAGTCATGTTTTAAAGTTTACCTCATTATCTAGCAAACACATTGCTCTTCATACTTACACCGTGCTGTGGAACCTCTCATGGATACAGACATTCACAAAAGCTCATTAATATGGTTCTGCTTGAGCTCTGTGTGTAGCTTTGTGGTCACAAACATGCAAACACAACAGGGTTAAGAGTTTATTATCAAATGGAACGTTTCGACTGAATTCTGATTGTGTGAGATAGATTCAAATCAGTCTAAAAGAGTAAAATTAGTAATAATAAGAAGAATAAATTATTATTTTTATTATTATTGTTGTTGTTGAAAAATGTTAATACATTTATCGATACATTTTTAATGGTTTTATAATAGAAAATGCTTTTTTCAATTTCCTAACAGTTTTCCATTTCATCATACTGTTTCCATCTCATGGTCATGCATTTTGAAATAACAGCTTACAAAGCTTGAAATGAAATTTTCTCACATTATATGCTATTATTGAACGGAAACCAGCAATGTCTGCTACTCGGCTCAAGTGGGCCAAGCATACAGGAATGTACAATATGCACAGACTTGGTTTGTTTCATGCCTGATTTATTTTTCCGTCACATTTCCATCTAGTTCTCCACCCTGTACGTAATATATCAGTCTATATTAAAGGGAGAAATCTTGACTTCCTTGGATCTTTATTTTCCTTCCCATCCCTCTCTCTATCTCATGCTCTTTTTCTATCACTCACCTAGCAGTTCTTAATTAAGTTTTCTTATGAAACCATAGTTCACTGTCTATTTGAATATAAATCAGATTGGATTTTCATCTTAAAGGCAGACTTTTCACTGCTGGCTGCATGTATACTATTAGCCAGCAAGGCATTTCTCATTTGCATTGGCCCCGTCACTTAGAGTTATGTTCTGATCTAACGTATTCAGATGCTTTGGTGCTTAAGGTCGTTAACCTGAGATCGAGGTGGCAGAAGTGGGCTGTGATTCTGCTGGAAGGCCTTGAGCACACTGCTTTTGAAAGAAAAATTATGTCGATTCATTCATTATTACCAATATTGAAGTGGATACTTTTTTTTAATGGAAATTTCAGTTCGTTATATATCAGGGTGAAAAATATGATACATATGCAAGGACACTTCAATCCAAAAGCACAACTTCTATCTATAAAACATTTCTGTGTGATCAGAATGTCAAATAATGGCTAGAATGAAATATAAGGAAATTGTTTACTTGTGATCAAATCTTTCAGACTCATTCCTTCAGGTTCATTGAACACATTTGACTAAAATGAATGATTCGATCTCAAATTGGGCATTGGTACTTCTCTCATGAACATGTCAAGGACAGCTAGGGCAGAGGTCAAGTCATATTGACTATTTTATGGTGCTTTTGTGTCATTTTGTGTCTTGAAATCTCCAGTTTCTATTCATTATACACTGTAAAAAATGATATAAACAGCAATTCAACATATGTTTTGTGCATTAATTTATACAACTCTATCTTCATTTTCACTGAGAAATTTAAGGCAGCAACTCAGCTGAAGTTTTTAACTTGAAGTTGGTAGAAATTTTTTACAGTGTAATTTTGTGTGCAAAAACGACCCATACATTCTTAAAAATATCTATTTTTGTGTTCTGCAGAGTAAAATATGGGTATAAGTGCTGTCAATGTCCACAATGCCTTAAAAAATATCCAAAACATAGCATAAAAATACCCCCCCCCCTCCAAAATAGTCCATCTTAAGTTATATGCAGTGTATTTTAGCATTATTTATATACTATTACCGTATCATATTTATTATTTTCAATATTTTTTTAATCTTTCATTTTAACTTTACTAATTTTGGTTATTAGTCATATTTAGTATTTTTGTTTAGTATTTTTGTTTTTATATTGTTTTTTAAATTTTAGTTTTAGTAATTTTAGTACTTCAACTTAACCTTATTTTATTTCATTTCATTGTTAAGGAAACATTTCTCATTCTCAAGTTTCAGTTTTTCATGTAATATTTATATTTTTTTGTTTCAGATTTATTTAAATTAACTAAAATGATTTTTCATTTTATTTTACTTTTAGAAAAAAAAAAGACCATACTGTTTGGGTGTACTGATACTGTAAGTGTATTTGTCTTATGGCATATACAGGTGCATCTCAATAAATTAGAATGTCGTGGAAAAGTTCATTTATTTCAGTAATTCAACTCAAATTGTGAAAATTGTGTATTAAATAAATTCAATCCACACAGACTGAAGTAGTTTGTTCTTTTAATTGTGTTGATTTTGGCTCATATTTAACAAAAACCCACCAATTCATCTCAACAAATTAGAATACGGTGACATACCAATCAGCTAATCAACTCAAAACACCTGCAAAGTTTTCCTGAGCCTTCAAAATTGTCTCTCAGTTTGGTTCACTATACACAATCATGGGGAAGACTGCTGATCTGACAGTTGTCCAGAAGACAATCATTGACACCCTTCACAAGGAGGGTAAGCCACAAACATTCATTGCCAAAGAAGCTGGCTGTTCACAGAGTGCTGTATCCAAGCATGTTAACAGAAAGTTGAGTGGAAGGAAAAAGTGTAGAAGAAAAAGATGCATAACCAACCGAGAGAACCACAGACTTATGAGGATTGTCAAGCAAAATCGATTCAAGAATTTGGGTGAACTTCACAAGGAATGGACTGAGGCTGGGGTCAAGGCATCAAGTGCCACCACACACAGACGTGTCAAGGAATTTGGCTACAGTTGTTGTAAGCCACTCCTGAACCACAGACAACGTCAGAGGTGTCTTACCTGGGCTAAGGAGAAGAAGAACTGGACTGTTGCCCAGTGGTCCAAAGTCCTCTTTTCAGATGAGAGCAAGTTTTGTATTTCATTTGGAAACCAAGGTCATAGAGTCTGGAGGACGGGTGGAGAAGCTCATAGCCCAAGTTGCTTGAAGTCCAGTGTTAAGTTTCCACAGTCTTTGATGATTTGGGATGCAATCTCATCTGCTGGTGTTGGTCCATTGTGTTTTTTGAAAACCAAAGTCACTGCACCCGTTTACCAAGAAATTTTGGAGCACTTCATGCTTCCTTCTGCTGACCAGCTTTTTAAAGATGCTGATTTCATTTTCCAGCAGGATTTGGCACCTGCCCACACTGCCAAAAGCACCAAAAGTTGGTTAAATGACCATGGTGTTTGTGTGCTTGACTGGCCAGCAAACTCACCAGACCTGAACCCCATAGATAATCTATGGGGTATTTTCAAGAGGAAAATGAGAAACAAGAGACCAAAAAATGCAGATGAGCTGAAGGCCACTGTCAAAGAAACCTGGGCTTCCATACCACCTCAGCAGTGCCACAAACTGATCACCTCCATGCCACGCCGAATTGAGGCAGTAATTAAAGCAAAAGGAGCCCCTACCAAGTATTGAGTACATATACAGTAAATGAACATACTTTCCAGAAGGCCAACAATTCACTAAAAATGTTTTTTTTATTGGTCTTATGATGTATTCTAATTTGTTGAGATAGTGAATTGGTGGGTTTTTGTTAAATGTGAGCCAAAATCATCACAATTAAAAGAACCAAAGACTTAAACTACTTCATTCTGTGTGCACTGAATTTATTTAATACACGAGTTTCACAATTTGAGTTGAATTACTGAAATAAATGAACTTTTCCACGACATTCTAATTTATTGAGATGCACCTGTATGTATAAAAAATACATGTTTATGCACAGCACAAATGTTAAACTATGTGTTAAACAAACTCTCTCACTTTTTCTATATACATTCATATGCATGTGTGTTCTCAGCGGGCTATTACGAGTTTCATGACTCTGACCTAGTGGTGTCTGTAATTCCTTATCGTGCCCTTAGGTTCTGTTTTAATTACTTCTTCCTTTGACATGGTGGGTTTATTTTAAGAAGCAAATACTAAAACGCCACCGGGAAAGCGAACATGATTCAGCCCAGAGAGTCTCGAGGTTTGGCACCAATCTAAACCGAGTTGAAGAAGGTAATAGGAAAGAGGTGAGGTATAGAGCCTTTTCGCAGTGTTGGAGATCGCAGAAGGGCTGGGGGGAATGAAGAAGAGAGCATGTGAAGAAAGATGTGAGAAATGCTAATTGTATTCATAAGATGCAGCCTTAGTTTATCCTTATCTATGCGCCTCTCTCTTTTCCTTTTTGAGGCTTGCAGACAGCTTCACTTCAAGTCCTCAGGCTGTCTTAAAGAGATTCTGTTGAGAGGGCTGTGGTCAGGGACTGTCGGACATGTATTTAGTCTGTTTGCTTATATAAATGCAGGACTCACGAGGAGAGATAAATACACATGGACAAACGCTTTTGGCTGACGTTTTGAATTTGAATCGCACACACAAACACTGGCATGCAGACTCTTCTCCAGCCTGACAGTTTATCATTTGATTGTGTCTTTGGGGTTACGTTCGCTGTTTGCAGCGTTTTGACTTGATTGACAAGGGCCACAGGAAGTGGAAGCATTCCTCCATTCAGTGAGTCATTATCTTAAATGGAGAAATTAAAGGATTACAAACTGGCCCAGTAATCCAGCTGTCAATCTCTTGACTCGTTAAGGAGTTGGAGACAGAGAGAGAAGAGAGGAAAGTTAGGTGTTTGGAAGAGAGGATTAGTCTTTTGGTATCTTGCTCGGCTCCGTTTTCCTAATCTTTATGAAACCTTGTATCATTGTAGATGATATCACAAATATGATGTTCTGTCAAAAGAGATGGTTCATCCAGAAATGAAATACTGTCATAATTTATTTGATCTGTTTGACTTTCTTTTGGTGAAAGTCTTGGCTGCTCTTTTACATTTAGTAAAAAGGGGCTCTCAAAGTCCAAAATGACTAAAAAAAACACGTCAATTTGAGTGCATCCGAAGCCACATGTAGAGTAATTTCAGTATTATTTATAAACTATTATAGTATTTATTAACATTTTAATTTATATAGCTTTTATTTTGATATTTTTTTAGTTTTCATATTAATTTTAGTTTGTTTATGCGCTTATATTGCTTTAACGTATTGGTATTTCAGTTTTAGTTTTAGTACTTTTACTTAAACTTATCCTTATTTTATCTTTGATAGTTTCAAAGGCAACAATTCTCATTTTCTTTTAAGAGTAGGTTTCAAAATTAGTTTTTCATCTAGTATTTATATTTTATTTCAGCTTCATTTAAATTAACAAAAACATTCATTTTATTTAATCATTGTAGTTTCAGTTAACAACAATAAAACTGGCCATACCTAAGTTAAGCCATTATTGACTGATTATTGACTTCACCTATATGGCATTTATAAACTGTTTTTGAGCATAAAGGAAGACTTTTGATCCTCATTCACATTTATTATGTGTAAAAGTGACATAATATCCTTTGACAATGCACCTTTTGTGTGCCATAGAAAATATAAAAGTCATATGGGTTTGTAACAGCATGAGGTTGCATTCCTTGAACTATTCCTTGAAGTTTTCTTTGAAGCACACTTTTTGAAAACAAGTTCTGTACAATTATGAAATAAGCTTTCCAGGCCAGTGATATGGCAGATTAATAAATCAGACTATGAGGAAGAGAATGATATTAATAGAAATATTGTGGACTTCATCATATAAATCCCAAGTATTTGAATATCGGTTCTTTCAAAGCCATTGCCTACACTGACAGTCTGGAACAGACTGAACTATCCATATCTGCATCTGTCCTTTCATTGATTTCTTTTGTTATTAAGTCGTTTATATTGTCCATAACGGGGAGGCATCTCTTGTAAATTATGAATATCAGCTCAAACTTGTAGACGTTTCTAGAATCCTGGAGCTGCTTTGGGGACTGGAGTAAGGCAAGGAAAAATCAATAGAAATTTTCACTGTGCTGCCAGTTCAACATGGTCAGTCACTTACAGCATTGATCGGGTCTTCTAAAGAATCTTTGTAGTTTTATTTATACGTTCATACATGCATTGGTACAAATACAAACCTATTTGAAAAGTAAAAATGCTGAAGGACAAGGAAACGCATGTCGAGAGGAGGTGAAGCCAGATGAGACCACAGAAGCGGGTCTCAAAGCTTGCTGAACTTCCCTGGATGTCAGCCAGGAATGCAAATACGATTATCAAAAAATATCTTCCGCAAGTGCTCGGACTCTAAATTGTCCTCTTCAGACTTTGTATAAATTTTCTACAGGCCTGCAACAAGCTCTTCATGTTCACTGAACTGTTGTGGTCTGTAACTAAAAAGACGTATGGTGGCACAGGCTTCAGCACTTTTGCGCTGATAAAGAGCTTGGCCATTGGTGGGTAAAAATTATGTTTGCAAAAGGACTATTCAAATTTCATCCCTGGCTACCAGTGGCTTAATTTTGAATTCTGCAAGTGTGTACAATATTCATTATCACAAAATGCAGCAGTTTCATATAAAAAAAAGTAAACATTACCAGACCCTCGGCTGATATTTGGTTTATTTATTTATTCAAATCATGAATGCTGTTTACAACAGATAATTTGGAGGTGAGGTATGAGACCTGAATGTGAATGAAAAGTCCATAATGTCCAATGGCCATTGTGCTAGATGTGATAATTCACTAAATAGCACAAATAAATCCAATTCTGCTTCGCTCACTGAGTCATCGCTGCACTTGCGCTTGTAGAGTCTGGATTTTAAATTACCCTGTAACATTTTGCTGTGCAGCTTACCCATAACTGCAAGATGGGTTTAATTAAGTACTTCAACTCTATACCAAGAACTGACAAAAGAGTCAGAAATATGTTTCCAAATGGCTTTAATTTATCAAATGAATCTATTGATGAAAGGTAAATGAATGTCTGAATATATTTAAGGGCACTTGGTAAGCCTTGAGTCAGGGTGCTGGGATGGGTAATGTTCTTGTCATTGAGTTTTGATTCTGCAGGTATGCATGACACTGCAAGTGACATTGGAGCTGTAAGAAACTAATTATCACCATGGTCATGTACAGCTAGAGTGTTATTATTGCAGCAATGCTGTGAAGTACAGTGTTAGTTCACATTCAGAAAATCTAGACATCGCTTTTGAATTCTGCACAATCCACAGGAATTTTCTTTTAATATTTTATTAATTTATTTTTTTCCTTTGATTACAGAGACAGGCTAGCAGACACAGAAATATGTTGTTAGGCCGTGCCTCTGACATTTCAAGGAGTTTTGAGTCTTTTGAGGTTTTACCACATCATTAACATTAATAGTGTCATTAAATAATATACCTGTGGTTTTGGCTGTACTGTTGGATCCAGTAGACCGCAGATGGCTTTACTGCTGGTGTGGTGCTGTTTGTATCTCTTCATGTACAGTATCTATGATTTTATGAATGATGTTGGGAAAGTTAAAGGAATTTTTGGGTTCAATACAAGCTAAGTAAGAATTTAAAAGAAAATATTAAACTTATAAAAGCACATACACTACGGTTTAAAAGTTTGGGGTCAGTAAGATTTTTTACTCGGCAAGTATTCATTAAATTGATCAAGAGTGACAGTAAAGATATTTATAATGTAATTCATTAAAGAATGAGTTCCACAAAAATATTGAGCAGCGCAACTCTTTTCAAAATTAATAACAATAAGAAATGTTTCTTGAGCACCAAATCAGCATATTAGAATGATTTCTGAAGGATCATGTGACACTGTTGACTGAAGTAATGGCTGTTGAAAATATAGTTTTGCCATCACAGGAATAAATTACGTTTTCAATTACATTAAAATAGAAAACATTTATTTTAAATTGTAAAAATATTTGATTATTTTTTTTTAATTAAACATTTAAATAGTTGTGTATATTAATTTTTTGTTAAAACTTATGTATTATTTGAGCTAATAGAATAAAAGCAATTTTATTCACACTAAAATCATGTTGGACTGGTACCATTCACTTTCACTGTAAGACGTCAGCTTTTTTTAAAAAATGAAAAGTTGGGTTGACATGAAATTAATACTTGTAGTAATTAGACCACAAGTGTGTTGATTGAACTTAATTTGTACTGAACCCAAAATATTTCTTTTAAGCAGCACACCTGTTTAAAAGAGCCCCTCTACAAGCTACTCCATAGGCACATATACATACTCAACACAATGCACAAAGATGCACAGATGTTCAGACACGTGTGCACATACACACACGCACGCACGCACGCACGCACGCACGCAAACCCAGATCCTAGCAACCACTGTGAATGTGCCGTTAAACAGCCGCATTCTGTGATGTCATTGTGTTTAGATCTCAGGAGAAATGCCTATCACAGCTGTAGCAGCAGCAGTCTTCTACTGTATATTCTCTCCAAACATCAGTTCTGGAAAATACCAGGATTTTCCCAACCGACACCCACGGAGTTACATAACTGAAGGTTTACTTTATTGCTTTGAAGCTGTATGGCTTAGAAAATACACAAACACACACATAGTCAATAGATGGAAAAGTGCACAAAAAATGTGCACACATCCATTCAAAGACACACTCTTTGTTACTGAGCTTAGAAGGTGATTTCATCTGAAAGTATAATACCATTGAAGGAAGCACCATCACTGGTGAGATCAAAAGGCTACGAGTTACTTCCTGATCCTGTGGCCTCTGGCTTTTTGTATTTCTTCTGTTACCTTTTTACTGGATTTTAGGTCCAACTTACACTTCCTTAACCAATCCCACACATCTTTCTTTTTATATATGAAGAGGAACATTTTTCTGTGATTTTTTTTTTTCTACTTATGCCAGTAGGTGTCGATAAATTATTAGTGAATCATTAATCACTAAAAACTGATTCATTCAGGACTGAAACAAGTGGCTATGTTATAAATAAGTAATTCACTCAGCCAATTTGTTAAAAAATGCTGATTCATAATGAAAACAAATGAGTGAGTCATTGAATCATTCAATCATCTCATTAGTTTAAAAACACAGATTTATTCATGCAGTACAGACATTCTCACAGCATAACTGGAAATATTGTGCCAAAAATGGTAGTCAGTATTAACTTCTTGTTTATTGAACTGTTTGTTTTAAATACAGTGTATTTATCACTATGTGTAGCGTATAGTCTCTTTGTTCTTCTAGAACAAAATTGCATGTATATTTTTGACATCCAGTGTTGTTGCTACAGACTGTGAAGCTGTTAATGTATCTACATTTCACATTAGTGAAGTAGTAGCACCAATGTATTGATGTAGTGTTGACATTTTTAGATGTTTGGAATCAGAAGTTGTGAATGAGGCTCTCATTTAAGGCAGTTCTTCACAATAAACAGGTTGAACGGGTTAGCATAACGGCCCATGTTGGTTTGTGATTCAGTCTGTATCATTCAAACAGCTTGCGTGATGATTCATTTGAAATACAGTCTCTGTTCATACAACAGTAACTGGATCTTACAGAATGCAGTGAACAAAATGAGTGCCGGATAAGCCGGATATTTACTTACAGTCAGTTGAAACTAAATCTGCAAATGCATCCTATGATTTGGTGAAGATGAAGAAGCTCTTTATTAAGTTCTACATGTGCATTTGCAGCTTGTACTTGTACAACCCAAATGAATATCAAAACACTAAGGCCAGTTTCACACAGCAAGTGCAAGTGGCGTGTGAGCAGCGCATATTTTTTCCGGTGTGCACGTTAACAAATGAGTGCATTCAACACATGAGCATCAAGCAGGAGCGTCGCGTGATGGTTTCGGTGCCAAGTCTTGCTGCCGCTCACGCTCAATTAAAGTGACAGCACACTTTTGATGGACAAAATAAATATGATTTCACCAAAAAGTGGCAAAAATGAACAAAATAAGCATGTCTACCCTAGTGAAAAATAAATATACTTAATTGTATTTCAAATATATTTATTTCATGATAAGTATACTAAAAATAGATTGACATGTCTATGCTAAAATACATTCTAAATGTAGTTATTTCATGCTTTCACCAAGCACAAACTTAGTGCACTACAAATTCATTTGTAAAATACTATACTTTTTACAAATGCATTTGGGGAAGGATGAAATATATATATTCATCTTTAAGAAAGTACACTGGCTAAGTTCTTAATTCCATCTACAACATGTTTGAAACTTGTTCAAATTGATTTTCATACATATACCCATATAAACTAACTGGACGGAAGCTTTGAAAGAGGACGCCACTTCATAACCCCAAAGACATGTCCATGCTCACTCAGCCTAATAACTAGTGTCAATAAGAGATGAATGAAGCAACTCATCTTATGATCCTGTAACTGTATGAAAGCCATATAATGTATGTCTGTGGGGATTGTTTATATTGTATGTTGTCATATCATGTAAGTAAACAAGGCCACTGTATGAGTTCTCACCTAAGACTATGGGACAAGAGACAATATCACATTCTGTGTATTGATATTTGTTTGTTCCTTCACCCCTTAAAAGTGTCTTAAGTATTTTAATAATGTGATTTTAACATTGGCCTAAATATAGTCTACAGTATGTTCAGTAAAGGGGGTTTGATAAGTCAGTTTCTCCTCACGTTATACCTTCATGAGCTCTGAAATTCACCAACAATCGGTTTTGCTGTACTTTTGCTAAACATCTGAACTTGGTAGACTGCACACTACTGGGAATCTGTGTAGCAGATTTGGCACATTTTTCAGAAGAAACCTTTAGAGCAGTGATGGGCAAACTTGGCCTTTCCAGGCCACTTTCCTGCAGAGATTTGATCCAACCCTGATAAAACTCACCTGCCTGTAGCCTTCTAGTAGTCTTGAAGACAATGATTAGCTGGTTCAGGTGTGTTTGATTAGGGTTGGAGCTAAACTCTGAAGGAAAGTGGCATGGGCGTCGCTAGGCCATTTTTTGGGGGGGCTATAGTCCCCCTAAAATGACTACTCAGCCCCCCTAAATTTTGCGATTAGCTCCACAAACTACGAAATCGTGATCGCCTCAGTCCCCTTTAAATTTCATATGAAAACGGCGGCAGACTTTGATCGGCTCCTCCCCGTCTTTCAGCATGTTCTTCAATCCGCAGACTGCGGTTGCGCAAAGCGAGAAACAGAGGACAAGGTGTGCTTATCGATATTGTTATAATATCTGCATCTGCTCAGCTCTTTGTCATAAATACAGTTTATGAAATATCATGGGGGAGCAATCAGTTCCCAATCTACAGTAGCCTAAATTTTCGCTGCATTCACCCACAGCTGTTTCCTCCAGTGAATATGAAGCACATATGAACGTATACTTTATAAAATGATCATGTTGCTATTTTCATTTGAAAATTTAACATTCAGTGTAATACATATTCCAGTGCATGTGGCAATTAAAGAGGTTTGCATAGTTGAGCTAAGGAAAGAGGGTTGTACTAGAAGTGCAAACAGTAAAATTTTGTGTTTGTACAGTAAACAGGTGTGTGTTTTATATATATATATATACCCTCATTGGAGGCTGAGCTCCCCCAAAATGAAAATCCTAGAATCGCCCCTGGAAAGTGGCCTGGAAGGGCAGAGTTCGCACCACCCCTGCTTTAGAGTCTAGAAACTCATTGCAGCTAAAGGCACAAGTCTCACCATGTATTTCAAACATGAGAATAATTTAATTATTTTAAGATGATGCTGTGTATTTTTTATTTTTATTTTATTTTTTTTTTTTTAAGGTAAGACTTTCTTTTTGGGCAAACCAAAGAAAATGTGAGGTATGAATTGAACATCCAGTATGTTTCTGCTAACATGTGCTGTAAGGTCAGAGTTTCCAAACACAACTTTTGCCTACAACACAAATGTAATAATGGGGGATTTGCAAATAAAACAAATTAATTTGTTAAATACTTCAGTAATTTATTTTAGTTGAATCCTCTGTTTTCCTGTTATGATTAAATGTACAATACAATACACTGTGTTTGAGTTCTACTTGTTGAGTATAAAAATAGTATAGATAAAAATAAATGTTTCGAGTTGCAAATAATTATAATAATAATTCATAATGATGCAGTACTTTGTATAGTTATGAACTTTACCTTTTCAATTATTTAACCACACTTCATAGTGCTTTTCACAATTTTGAATGGTTGCAAACGTCTCGGTTACGTATGTAACCCTCGTTCCCTGAAGGAGGGAACGGAGACGTCACGTCGGATGACCGACGAAATTAGGATCTCGCCAGAGAGACCAATCCACTTCGAGTGTAACTAAACGAGCCAATGGACATTGGCATGCGATTATTGCATCCAGCTGCCGCTGATCACAGCGTGAGCATAAGAGGCAGCTGATGCACCGCATCAATTATGTTTTCGCTGAGGAGCCGAGCCGGCGACCCAGCAGCTCAGCGGTGGTACAGCGACTGTGGCGACGGGACGTGACGTCTCCGTTCCCTCCTTCAGGGAACAAGGGTTACATACGTAACCGAGACGTTCCCCTTTCAGTCGGTCACTCCGAGTCACGTCGGATGACCGACGAAATTGGGATCCCTACCAAAGCGCCACAGGAGCTGCCCCTTCCAGTGCCCTGTGTAGGGCTCCTGACCCTTCCTATAAGGCAGACGATAGGACCGGGCTCTACACAGAGAAGGTCAACTACTGGTGTTCCTTGAACAACCCAAACAGTAGGACTAGGATAACACTGGGAAGCGTGCCCTTCCACTTGGAAGAGGCACACTGCGGAGTCACCTCCTCCCAGAGGGGGTTAAGTGACATTCAAACATGTGAAGTAACCCCGAAGGGCCCTATTGCACATGGAAGTCTCTGAGATGGCTCAGGCTGCATCTTTAGAGATGGCAGAACGTGGTCCGCCAGGGGAAACATGGCTCTAATAAGAATACCGTGGAATACACATATGGGATCCCGACAGGGTCTCTCATATGGGCACTAGCCTCGCACCAGATTTCAAGAATTCATTGGCTGAAGGCCTGGCGCCGGACGCCCCGCCGCGTCTGGACGCCGGAGTGCTGGAGGACTCAACAGGGTTTGCCTGGTTAAGGAACTCTCTGGAGAATTAGGCGTAAGGACGCCGCAAGCCGACTCTGAGCCGGCCCTCTCAGTGCCACTACCCGTTTGAGGTGAGAACACAGGAGGAAACCGGTTCGACACGTAGGCTATAAAACCTAGCGAACGTGTTGGGAGTCGCCCAACCCGCAGCTCTACAGATGTCTGCTAGCGAGGCACCACGAGCCAGCGCCCAGGACGATGCGACACCCCTAGTGGAGTGAGCACGCAACCTGAGTGGGCAGGGCACACCTTGTGCTTCGTAGACCAAGGTGATGGCATCCACTATCCAGTGGGCCATCCTCTGCTTGGGGACAGCCTTCCACTTCTGCTGTCCTCCGTAACAGACAAAGAGCTGTTCTGAGGTCCTGAAGCTCTGAGTTCTATCCACGTACTGACGCAGTGTGCGTACAGGACAGAGCAAAGCTAGGGCTGGGTCTGCCTCCTCCAGGGGCAGCGCTTGCAGGCTCACTACCTGGTCCCTGAAGGGCATGGTAGGAACCTTGGGCACATAGCCGGGCCGGGGCCTCAGTGTTGCACTGGAGTCAGCCGGCCCAAACTCAAGGCACGACTCGTCGACCGAAAATGCCTGCAGGTCCCCCACCCTCTTGATTGAGGCCAATGCAGTCAGGAGTAGGGTTTTCATAGAAAGAAACTTCAACTCGACTGACTGCAACGGCTCAAAGGGGGCAGTTTGTAGGGCTCTTAGCACCAAGCCAAATCCCAAGAGGGAAGGGAGGGAGGCCTCGGAGGATTTAACCTCCTGGCCCCCCTAAGAAACCTGACGACCAGATCGTGCTTCCCCACCGACCTCCCCTCTATGGGGTCGTGGTGGGCAGAAATAGCAGCAACATATACCTTAAGGGTGGAGGGGAACAGCCTACGCTCCAACCCTTGTTGCAAAAAGGAAAGCACGGCTCTGATTGAACATCTCCGGGGGTCCTCCTGGTAAGAGGAACACCATTCGACGAACAGGTTCCACTTCAGCGCATAGGCCCGTCTTGTGGACGGTGCTCGTGCTGAAGCGATAGTGAGCGCTACCTCCTGGGGCAGGTCACCTAGAACCTCCGCGTCCCGTCCAGGGACCACACATGAAGTTTCCACAAGTCTGGACACAGGTGCCAGAGGGTGCCCCGTCTCTGAGAAAGCAGATCCTTCCTCAGAGGAATCGGCCAGGGAGGGGCTGTCGCGAGGAGCATGAGTTCCGGGAACCAGGTCCTGTTGGGCCAATATGGAGCCACTAACAGGACCTGCTCCTCGTCCTCCCTGATCTTGCACAATGTCTGTGCTAGCAGGCTCACTGGGGGAAACGCATACTTGCGCAAGCCCTGGGCCAGCTGTGTGCCAGTGCATCCGTGCCGAGCGTTGCCTCGGACAGGGAGTAGAACCACTGGCAGTGGGTGGTTTCTGGAGATGCAAACAGGTCTACCTGAGCAACTCCGAACCGACAAATCAGCTGGACCGCCTGGGGATGGAGTCTCCACTCCCCAGGAAGTGCCGCTCGAGACAGCTCGTCGGCCGCCTGATTGAACACTCCTGGGATGTGGATGGCACGAAGGGACCTCAGATGCTTCTGACTCCAGGAGGAGGAGGTGGCGGGCGAGTTGCGACATGCGACGGGAGCGCAAACCGCCTTGCCGGTTGATATAGGCAACAGTCGCAGTGTTGTCCGTACGGACCAGAACGTCCCTGCCCCGAAGGCGCCCTCTGAGGCGGCACAGGGCAAGGCGTACTGCCAGCAACTCGAGGCAATTGATATGCCAACGCAGAAGGGGGCCCGTCCAAACCCCTGATACTGCGTGCCCGTTGTACGTGGCACCCCAGCCGGTGGTCGAGGCATCCGTGAATACCACAGCATGCCTGGATACCTGCTCCAGGGGCACTCCTGCCCGAAGGAACGAAGGATCTGACCACGGGCTGAAGGTCTTGCGGCAGGCCGGTGTAATCTGAACCCGGTGAGTACCGCGTTTCCACGCCCACCTCGGGATTCGACCATGGAGCCAGTGCTGAAGCGGTCTCATATGGAGCAGACCGAGCGGAACTATGGCCGCAGCTGCAGCCATATGCCCCAGGAGCCTCTGAAAGAGTTTCAGTGGGACCGCTGTCCTGCCTGATAAAGTCTTGAGGCAGTTCAGCACCGACTGAGCACGTTCCTGGGTGAGGCGTGCTGTCTGGTTGACCGAATCCAACTCCATGCCGAGAAAAGAGATCCTCTGCACTGGCACGAGTTGCTCTTTTCCCAATTGACCCGAAGGCCCAACTGGCTGAGGTGCCTGAGCACCAGGTCCCTGTGTGCGCACAACAGCTCTCGAGACTGTGCAAGTATGAGCCAGTCGTAGAGGTAGTTGAGAATGCGCACACCCCGTTCTCTCAAGGGAACAAGGGGCCGCCTCTGCGACTTTGGTGAAGACACGAGGCGAAAAGGGACAGCCCGAAGGGCAGGACCTTGTACTGATATGCCCGACCGTCGAACGCGAATCGCAGGAATGGCCTGTGTTGCGGGAGAATCGAAACATGAAAGTACGCGTCCTTCAGGTCGATTGCTGCAAACCAATCTAGGGGACGGACGCATCCAAAAATGCGTTTCTGCGTCAACATCTTGAACGGCATCTTGTGAAGTGCACGGTTCAAAACTCGCAGATCCAAGATCGGTCGTAACCCACCGCTTTTCTTGGGCACAATGAAGTAAGGGCTGTAAAACCCCGACCTCATATCGGCTGGAGGGACCGGCTCTATTGCATCCTTCGCCAGTAGGACTGCAATCTCCGCGAGCAAGACAGGGGCATCGACGGCTTTGACTGAAGTGAACCGGATGCCCCTGAACTTGGGGGGGACGCCGGGCGAACTGAATCGCATAGCCAAGTCTGATGGTCCGCAGGAGCCACCGGGACGGGCTGGGGAGCGCTAACCAGGCTCCGAGAGACCGCACCAGCGGGGCCAACGGGCCCACCGACATGCCCGCGGTGGGGCAGCGAGGTGGAACACAGGGACCGGCCCCAGGGCCTGTGACGGCCTGGCCTGTGACGGCAGGGGGCGGGGTCTGGGTGTGTAGTGTAGCACTCACCTGATTTCTCCTCGCGTGGGAGGAGACACAGGAACCCGGCTTGAGGCTTGTGACAGCCCGGCGTTTGACGACTTGAAGCGGGGACTGGAGTGCTACTGCCCTTACCTGGTTCCACGAATGGGCAGGAGGGGTGCTCTTGGGCAACCACCCGCTGCCTGCTGGCGAGAGAGGAGGAGGGAAGCGATCCTGTGATGCACGGATCACCACTCTCCTCCTCTTGAGACCCGGAGATTGAGGAGACCGCTCTTTACTGATGTTTTGGGTACCGCTGGCTGCTGGGCCAGAGGCGGAACAAAATGAACAAAAGATACTCCACCCGGCCCTCCTCCGGGGGAGGGAGTGGTGCAGTCACCATCTCCCGATGAGCAGTCTCCTCCATCTCTGGGTCGACCGTCCCAGGGCCTCTTGCACTTGCGCTTGCCGCCAGGTTTGGCGGGGGCCTGGACGGGCTGGGCGTCCTGCCTGCGACCGGCTCCACGACGCTGCCTGGTGAAAGGCTGCTGCGGCTGCGCGGGAGCGGGGGCGGCCGCAGGGGGACGCCCACGGCGACGAGCAGGCTGAGTGGCTGCAGCCGGAGTGGAAGCAGCAGGTTTCCTCCAGCGCATGATGTGTTTGCCTCAGTCTGCTTCTGGGCTGCCGAGAACTGCTGGGCAAAGCTCTCGACAGCGTCGCCGAAGGGCCGGTCTGTGACACGGGAGCATTCAGGAACTGTACCTTCTCCTGCTCCTTCATGTCAGCGAGACACAGCCAGAGATGGCGCTCCTGGACATCGCACGACCCAGAGACTGTGCGGTCACCTTCGTCACTCGTAGCGCGAGGTCCGTCGCAGCACGCAGCTCATGTAGAACCGCCAGGTCGTGACCACCCTCGTGCAGGTCTTTCAGTGCTTTGGCCTGGTGGACCTGCAGCAACGCCATAGCGTGGAGGGCGGAAGCCGCCTCCCCACAGGCTCTATAAGCACTGCCAGTTAGACCTGACGAATACTTAGAGGCCCGTGAGGGGAGACACGGATCACCCCGCAGGGTGGAAGCGGCTGTTGGACACAGTTGCATGGCCACAGACCGTTCCACCGAGGGGATGCCCGCATACCCCAAAGCGGCTCCACCATCGAGGGTGGTGAGAGCGGAAGAACTACAAGATGTGTTTCGGGCAGTGAAAGGTGCCCTCCACGATCTTGTCAGCTCCTCATGCACTTCCGGAAAGAATGGCACCGGAGGGGGGCGCTGAGAACCAGCGCCACCCCCACCGAGGAACCACTCGCCCAGCCTTGAAGGATCGGGACACGGTGGCTTTTTAGGATTCCACACGAGCCCGACATTCTCGGCGGCCCGGGAAAGCATAGCCGTCATCTCTGGGTCTGGCACGGACAACGCTACCACACCCGAAGGGGGCAACGCAGCCGGGTCATCATCCCCGGAGAGAGAGGGCCCGCCCTCCGATGCAGTGATCGACATCTGGTCGTCAGAGGGGGCACCGAAGGAAACGCGTGGCCAGCGCGCTCCTTCGGCAGCTCCACCGGCTGCGGAGTGCTTGAGGGGTGAGGAGCTCCACTTGGGGAAGCCCTCACCGTAATCCTCAATCACCTCTGACTCCACCGGATCCAGTGTGCACGCCGGATCACGGCAGGCAGAGGGACTCTGCCATGTTTGACATAGCAGAGTCGCACTCCGAGATGGTCATGTCCCCGCAAGAAGAACATGAACCATCCACGAAAGCCACCTCAGCGTGCTGAATGCCCAGACACGTGAGGAAGCGATCGTGACCGTCCTGAGGCGCCAGGAAACGACCACACCCAGAAACGCACGGGTGAAAAGACATCTTTAAAAAGACGCGATCACCCGTGTTGCTCTTTTAGAGAAATTGCTCTTTCAGAGAAATGCTCTTTTAGTGCTGAAGCACGCAGGGGAGCTGGCCACCGCACACTCCTAGTGTGGCTGTCAGCAGGAAGACGATCTTTCTCTCCCGGACACCGTGACCACCGCTGCCGCGCCGTAACGCCCGCACTCGCTCGCAGAACACTCTCTTGGAAGGGAGAGCAGTAGCTTTAACCACTACCGCTCGGCTCCGAAGCGAAAGGATAATTGATGCGGTGCATCAGCTGCCTCTTATGCTCACGCTGTGATCAGCGGCAGCTGGATGCAATAATCGCATGCCAATGTCCATTGGCTCGTTTAGTTACACTCGAAGTGGATTGGTCTCTCTGGCGAGATCCCAATTTCGTCGGTCATCCGACGTGACTCGGAGTGACCGACTGAAAGGGGAACCAGCTTTACATACATATGTGACCCTGGAGCACAAAACCACTCATAAGTAGCACGGGTTTATTTGTAGCAATAGCCAAAAATACTTAGTATGGGTCAAAATTATCGAATTTTCTTTTATGCCAAATAAGGCTGCAACAAACGATTATTTTGAAAATTGATTAATCTAATGATTATTAGAACGATTAATCGACTAATCAGATTATTTCACTGATTAATCAATAGACTTTGATTGATTATTCAGATTTTGCAATTAGTTAAAATATTGAGTTATACATATTCTAACAAATAAATAAAAGGTAATCACTTCAGCTTTTGAAAATCATATGTGACCATGGACCACAAAACCAGTCATAAGTGTCATTTTTTTTTTAAATTGAGATTTATACATCACCTGAAAGCTCAATAAATAAGCTTTGATGTATGGTTTGTTAGGATAGGATAATATTTGGCTGAGATACAACTATTTGAAAATATAGAATCTGAGGGTGCAAATAAAAATCTAAATATTGAGAAAATCGCCTTTAAAGCTGTCCAAATGAAGTTCTTAGCAATACATATTACTAATCAAAAATTAAGCTTCAATGGAACATGATATTTACTTAATATCCTAATGATTTTTGGCATAAAAGAAATATTGATCATTTTGACCAATACAATGTATTGTTGGCTATTGCTACCAATATACCTGTGCTACTTATGACTGGTTTTGTGCTCCAGGGTCACATATGTAATTAATTAAAATTATTACACAATAAATTGCTAACACTTTAAAATAAAGTTTCATTAGTTAACATTAGTTGACTACATTAGTTAACATGATCTAATAATGAACAATACTTCTACAGCATTTATTAATTCTAGTTAATGTTAATTTCAGCATTTACTAATGCATTATTAAAATCACAAGTTGTTTTTGTTTACATTAGTTAATGCACTGTGATTTAATATGAACTAACAATGAACGACTGTATTTATTAAATAACATTAACAAAGATTAATAGTGTAATAACTGTATTGTTCATTCATGCTATGTAATAAATTATAACACCTTACTGTAAAAGCGTTACCAATTAATTTATATAAATAGATATATTTGGCACACAAAATGAGATGACAGACAGAGAAACTCTCTTAATCACCATCTAATTACCTATATGAAAAAATAACCGAATGACACAGTCTGCCTAACATCTCATTTTGTAAGTCATATGGATAAGAAACAAAATAAAGGTAAGTGATAAGATGCTTTATTTTTTTGATAAACTATTTTATTCACAACATATCTGTCTTAAAATACCTTATAGGGTTATGATAATCAAAACAGTCCTGAGCTAAATCAAGCTTTGATCTCTGCAAACCAAACCATCACTTTAATTAATTTATTTCCTCAACTAATAAAAAAATTTGATCATTAGCTAGTTCCACACTGGAGAGCTGCTTTATAACAGAAAATCAAGTTGTAATTCTAACTGAAAGCGACACTAACTAAACTGCTTGATTTAAGGCTATCTCTTGTATAAAGTACTATATAAATAAATGTGATGTGACTGCTTTACTGAAGTACCGAACTGAAGAGCTCATGCAAACATCACTTTCTCACCGCTATCAGTTTTTGTTGTTTAAACTGTTGTTTTGTTTGTTGTTTATTGCATTATTGAGAAGAAAGGAGGGCTGGAGGGCTGAATTACTCTTGCGCTACAGCGCCACACTGGTCCAACCGCAGTATTGCAGGCTCTTACATTAGGTCATATGGGATCAAACGACTACTCGACAACAGAAATATTTGTCGACAATTTTTTATTGTCGACGTTGTCGATAATGTCGACTAATCGTTTCAGCCCTAATGGCAAAAATCATTAGGATATTAAGTAAAGATCATGTTCCATGAAGATATTTTGTAAATTTCCTATCGTGAATATATATAAACTTAATTTTGATTAGTAATACACATTGCTAACTTTTAAGGTGATTTTCTCAATATTTGATTTTTTTTTTTTTTTTTTGCATCCTCAGATTCCAGATTTTCAAATATTGTCCTATCCTAACAAACCACACATCAATGGAAAGGTTTTTTTTTTTAAATTTTATTTATTTATTTATTTATTTATTGACTGGTTTTGAGGTCCATGGTCACATATAGAAAGCAGTTACAAAAGTAAAGATATGTAAACAACATATAGTCATGGATTTGAAATGGTGAAAGAAATTCACAAACTTGATCAGAAGGTTTATTTAGTATATTCTCAATACACTCCAATGCACCTGTACCAACACACTTTTTTCCATTAATGGTTCTTTAATGTCCCGTATGGACAACGACAACATTGCACTTGGAAATGTGGATTGCTGCTCTTTGGGCTGTCAAAATATTATGAATTATTAAACAAATTATTAAAATTATCCTGACCAGCACTCAAAACTACACAAAATTTAAAATGTCAAATAAATTCAGAGATGTTAACAACATGAAAAGTAACAAAATGTATTAAAATAATTTCAATTCATACGTCACAGCGTACTGCGAGACCGTCAAACCGGCAAAACATTTCATCGTGTTTTACATTAATATTTGTGCAGTGCATTGAGAGTTGAAGCGTGCAGACACAACGGGCAGAGATGTTAAGGATGGGATTATTCCTTCCGCATGCACTGAAACATAAGCAGTACGTTCACATTCTTCCACCAACTAATGGAACTGTCTGTTTTAGTGCATGTACAAGAATAAAATTAATGTTATTCCGGTTTATCCAGTTGTTTTCTGCAGCGTTAATGACAGATCATGTCAGGTAAGCAAAACATTCTGCAATACGTTCTGCAGAGGATATTTAATGTTGTGTCCGCTGACTTTAACATCTCCAAGTTTAACGCACTTTCGTGTTCTATACAGGCTGTTTCACGTTTATTTCCATGCACCGCTTACTGCGCCTATACTTTTCGGCGATTCCCAGTCTTTAAGTCCATATAATTTGTGCTGTCATTGATGGAAAAAAACTGTTTATAGTAGTATTTATAACAGTATAGAAAGACTACAAGGTAACCGCAGTTTATCACTGCGCATGTCTGCTTTGGTGGTGGATCTGGTAAAAGCGAGTGCACGTGTGTGGCAGCGACCCGGGTTTGAGTCCAGTCCGCAGTGTTTCCCTCAGCCAATGTTCAGATTTCTATGCTCAATGTTCCACTGATGTTCTCTGGATAATTGAGTTGACTGGTATGCTGGGGGTGTTAGTAAAAGGCAATTTCTTAAGCTGTGCCATTATTTATAAAGGTTAATTTATTGCATTAGAAGCACACAATAATTGTGCCATTAGCACACTTCAAGTTTACTTGGAATGCCATTGCAATGCATTTTAAAGTAAATAAAAGTAAGGGATAGTATGACCTCAGTTTGTTATTAGTATAATATTAATGTATGTTCAGCACTCTTACAGTGTAATTGAATTGCAATTGTAATGTCACCAAAATACATTTGAAGCTTATGCTGAATGAATTCTGCATTTCAAAAATTAAATAAAAGAGTGGATATTTAAAGTGTACTTAAGTATACTTGGAATAGTTCCACTTTAGCACAAACAAGTATATTTAATACAACTTTAGTTGAACTTCAGCACTGCTTTTGCACAACTAAAATACATTTAGCACAAAATTAGTTGTTCCGGTTTAGCAGACTTTAAGTATACCAATTTATAGTGTGCCACAAATATATTTAGTTAAACTAAAGTACATATGAATAAATTGTACTTAAGTATACTATTTTTTCACTAGGGTAGTGTGCTTGAACAAGAATTGGAATATGTCAGAAAAGAAAATGAAGAATCAAATATATATATAGAACATTTACCCATTTAAACTTGTTTTTAATTGTTCAGTTTGTGTGAAAGTATTGTGTATTATAAACAGCATGTTCTGTATCAAAGTATGACTGAAACGACATGATCGGAGCTGTTTTTTTGTTGTACACACTACAACTATAATGATAAAAATATCTTTGGAATCGTTTTCAGAACTGTTTTTTTCCAGCTGATAAATGATACAAAAACACTGACTTCCTGTCAGAATCCAACCATTTTTAACAAGCTCAGGAATTTAACAGACAACAAAAGTCCAGCACGCATCAATAATAAAGTGTTATAGTTTGTAGTTATAGTTAGTTATTGTTATATATAGCAGTTGGCAATATTTTTCATTCTGTTGTGCTTCTTTTAGCAATGTTTAAACATTGATTAGATCAAAGTTGACTCTTTTTAATATTTTATTTTTACTATATTTTATGCAGCTTGTGTGACTGGGTAGCTCCATCAGTATTTAGTTCCTTAACTTACTGTATTTTTGGAGTAGCTTGCCCAGCACTGTTGACATCAGATCAAATGTAGCTTGGTTGCCCACAATGCCATATTTCTTTACACCCCCTTGGCAGCAACATAACATGCTTAACTATGCATAGACATGGATGTTGACTCAAGAATCATGAGCAAATCACCTATTTAAAGAGCACCATAGTGTGTGCCCTCGGGATTATGCAGCTGTCTCGTGTCTTTGTGTGAGAGAGAATAATTGTTTTTTTTCTAATTACGAACGTGAGATGTGGCTGCTGGTGTGGTTGTTCGCAGCTGCCATCTTTTCATTCTTGTTGGCACCTTTCTGGCTGAAAATGGGATTTTCTACCATCTGGATTTGTGGTTTATGCTGATGAAACAAAGTTGCTCAAGTGGAATTGAACATAGTTTGCTGTACAATTTCTCAGTATAGTACAGTGGAAAGATCTGTTATCGTTTCCGTAAGCAATTTGTATGAAATTTAAGGGTGAATTCACTAAACAAATGTGGTATTTCAGCAAAAAAAAATCTACATCACATTCACTAATCACTAGCAGTACAATTTAATCAGCCACTAAATGCACAAACAAGCCTTGTTTCTATGTAAATAAGGCTTGTTAAAGACTACGCCTTGTTTGCAAAAACTCCGCAATTACTGTTGCGCTATTACCGCCTACAGAAAGCAGTCTGTAAACAGAATTTTATTAAACAAGGATGTTTGTGTGCTTTTTCTGTTGATCATTGCAGCTGTTACGCATCAAATGATGGAGAACAGTGATATAACTGACATATAGGCGGATACGCTGTGTAGTGCATGCTTCAGAGCAACTTAACCCTGTAAAGTCTGCCATGTGAAATAATAAATAATAGTCCAAAAAACAAAAAAATATATACAGTTTATTGAACCATAAGACAAAGTATAAAATCAATGTCATATTTATAAAACTATAGCAGACTACATACATAAAATGCATGTGGTCACTTGTTAAAGTGTATTAAATATGATCATCAAGTGTTTGATCTGTATTGCACTGCATTATATGGTACAGAGATTTGATCATAAAACTAAGCATTTAAATACCATCTTACTAAGACATATTATTGGTAGATACGCATATGGAGATAATGCTGTTTTGTGATCAAAACTCTGTACCATATAATGCAATGCAATACAGTGATGACTGAGAGATCAAAAGCCTGATGTATCATATTTGCTGAATTTTAACAAATGAGAAATATACAAAAGGTACTCTTACTTTCTTAAAAAAAAAAAAAAATGCGGGTAACCAAAGCCAAACAGTTTCTGGTCTCCATTGGCTTCCATAGATTCTGGACAACAGGTTTATCACCAACATTTTGATCTTGTTACATCAAAATATGATACAGTTGACTAAGGGCCAGATTTACTAACAGGGCAATTTAGCGTTAGAGTGCAATTCCATAAAAGCGCCGATGGGAGGGGAAAATTCTGCGTGTGATTTACTGACAATGCTCACATTAAAGAATACAGACGCAGCCAGATCATTTCCACAATGACTAGCGCAATCAACCAAGGGCAGCGCAAATTACTGCCTGCTTTAAGAAATGCTTTTTTTGGGCTTTAAATAATGATGCAAATACCAGTAATTTGACATGCGCAAATGTTAGTAAATCGCGCTGCGTGAGTCATTTTAAAACTCTCCTCCCATAAATTTTGCGTCTGAAAGGGAAACTCCTACAAATGGATATCCAATAAGGTCAGGCACAAACATAACTGTGTCTTTAGTAAATCCTGACAGTACTATTTTAATGCCAGAAACACTGTTAGTAAATCTGGCCCTATGGTTAATTGACAAGCCACTATATTTGTAAATCTCTGTATTTAAAGAGTATCTGAAGCATCAGTATCAGTGACCTTTGACCTTTGACTTTTGTTTACAAGCAAAGCTGTGAGCCAGTGCCCAGGTCCCAGGAGTTATTCGTGTGTCACCAACAGTAACCCTTATCACAGTGATGTTGATGGCCCGAGGGGTCTCTGCCTCAGTGACAGCTGACAGAAGAGTGCAGAAAGAAGCTGGGCCCTGGGAGGCCAGTCGTGCTTTTCAAACAGAAGCAGGGACTACAGGTGTCAGAATCCATCTGTCCAACCTGATAACGAGTCCTAGGATTCACTCTAACCTATTTAGCTGTGGTTTAGTGTGGATCCACACCATTTAGGGGTGATTAGCTAATTAAACAGGTTCCATAATGATAACAGTCTTTTAAGGTATTTAGAAATATATTTTAAAGTATAGAAACTTATTTTGCACATCAAATCCATATGAGATGCTATTAAAGTGTTGGTTCGCCCAAACGCTCATGCTCACGTTGTTTACCATAACTGTCGAAAATTATCTGAGCTTTTTTGATATGTGGTGTATTGTGAATCAAAAGTGCCCACAGTTGGGAACTGTGGTGGAGGGCAAGATTTGAATTTAATATAATGTGTCTGTTGATATTGTGATTACAGTGTCTTTTGGGGAAGCTCATGTTTGAACGCCTCCATGCCAAAACTTATTTAGATTGTATGAACATGCAACCAAGCGAAACACTGATTTGTTATTTATGAGCCTCATCTCAAGACCTAGTTTTGTTCTGTTTATTTGATTTATTGGTTCAGACAGTAGTCTAATAAAGTCTAAGGATTCTCTGTTAATGTTCCTGTTTGTTTGTTTGTTTGTTCGCACTACCATGTACTTTTGTTAATGATTGTTTTATTACTATTTCTGTTTTGTCTGTGTAAATTCTCTTTTACTTTAAATCACAAACAGCAGTTAAGATTCAGATTCAGCTTTCTTATTATTTTATATTATATTATATTATATTATATTATATTATATTATATTATAGTATAGTATAGTATAGTATAGTATAGTATATTCAAAAGGCTCGGTAAGGCTTTTATGAAAGAAATTAACTTTTATTCAGTGAGGATGCATTAAATTGATCAATAGTGACAGTCATTTATAATGTTACCAAAGATTTCTGTTCTAAATAAATGCTTTTCTTTTGAACTTTCTATTCATCAAAGAATAGAAAAAGAAACATATTTCAGTCTCCACAAAAATATTACAATGATTTTTGTATCACGTGACACTGAAATGAGTAACACTGAGTAATCGCTGCTGAAAATTCAGCTTTGCCATCACAAAAAGTAAAGTTCATCGTAAAATATATTAAAACAGAAAACAGTTACTTTAATTTTAATATTTCACAATATTACTGTTTTATTGCATTTTTGATCATATATATGCAAATCTGACCTCAAACATATACCTGACAGATAATTCATTTTTCTGTTCATTTATTTTACACAGTGTGACTCATAGGGGTGTTTAGATACTCTGTCATGAGCGGCATGTCTGCCAAATGTCTCAGACCGGTTTATATACACGTCCCATCATACAGAGAGGGACAAATTTACTGATGAATTCCTTTGGTTCAGAGTGAAAGTGGTCTGTTTAGTTGTAATTGAGTGATATGCAGGGGGAGATTATGCAAGTCAACCTCCACAGACCCCATTAAACAGCTTGACAAAGGCATTTTGATATATTTTCTGTTGAGACAGGAAGTTGGGGCAGAAGCAGCCAAGTTACTGCCTTTAAGATGAATGGAAATGCTAACAGATAGCTGTCTCTAGATATTATGGACCACTTAGTCAGAGATATGTGGTAGAGGTAGGGAGCAGTATATTTTGTCCATTTTCCCTGAAAAGAAAGACTGCAAATTTTACATGTGCAATCTGCTAAATGCTATTTTTGTCATTAGGAGTACGCTAGTATATAGATGACCTTGAAGCTAACAGACATTGTCTAAAAGCCACAAAACTCCAGTTTTGATGTCATGGGGTCTTGAGTCATTTTTAGTACGGTGCCGAAGATGATGAAGAATGAAGGGTGCCATTTTTTGCCTCTGGGTGACTGTCTCTTTGTCTGTCTATGTTTATCTTTCTGTTTATATTTACATCCACTTGTATCGACTGTCAAAACTTTGTGTCCACTGTTAGAGTTTCTATTCATGTGCGTTACGTTACAAATGTGATAGACCTATAATTAAATGTTGAACATACAAAGCTACACAGTGTCCAAATGTCCACCCACACAAACACCCAAGCAAGGGCCAAAGACGTGCCTGACATACAAAAAATATCTGTAATTTCACAGACTTTATGTGATGAAGCTTAGTTTATTTAAATGACTTCATTAACTCTATGAGATTTCATTAGCTACTGCCACTGTGCTTTCGGCAATGTCGCGTTTGGTTCATTTGGTAAAATGTTCGGTCAACAAAAGGAACATCAGGGTTTAAATACACCCATTTCTTTAGAGACAATTACTCTGTGAAGTGCTTTTAGGGCTAATTCTGAGCACTCTTAATGTCTCTCTTAATGAGGAGATGTTTCTTTGCTAACATTTTGCAATGGTTTTTAGTGTGTGTTCTGTAAAATATTTAAACTATAATTCTAAAAAACAAAATGATCAGCTTATGAAACAAATGCAAGTCACAAATGAGTCCTTTCACCACTCAAAAGCATTGGTGCCAAAAGCTTTTCTACGTGGAAAAACATGGAGGGGTTTTGAGGTACAGAGTGAGGTGTGATGTTTTCGCTCTGCAAGTCAAGGCCATGGCGGCCTGGCCTGACAGAGCCGTTTATCACACTGTCCTCTGGTGATGGATCTTAGATTGGTTCACTTGGCTTGTATTAGCTTCAAGGAGGCTAAAGGGGCTGTACTACACACACATACACAACTGTGTGAGAATATGGACTGGCACATGTGCAAAATTAAACATACGCTTAAAAAGGCCAAGAATAAACAAATTGTTTACCCCTGTTTTTAACCACCCTCATTTTTTTTTCACTCATCATGGATATACTCTTCATACATGACAGTTCATAGTGATCACAGCTGTTTAGATCCAAAAATGGCAAAGAAACACCAGAACATTGTTCATAAATAAATAAATAAATAAATAAACATTTTTATCTTTTCATAATTCATTATTAATATATATATATATGTATATTTATTTAAAAGATTATTGATTGATTGATTGTCATTTTTGGAGCTTAATAAAGAAAGGTTTATGTACATTATGGAAAACCACTGCATAAAGGTTCAAAAATATCCTTTTTGTGAAAATAAAACAGCATATGGGTTTGGAACAACATGACCACATTTTTAATTTTTGTAAACTATCCCATTAAAATATGCACATGCACGCTTTAAATAGAATAAAAAAAAAGACTCACTATATGTGCACGTGCCAACATTAACATAATCATGTGCCACAAGCATTGTCTTTTTTTAAGTCAGTGGCTAAATCCTATTTAACAGTGAGTGAACAAACTGAATAGAACCAGTGTTTTGCCCAGTTAAACCATTCGATCCATCAGTGTCAGGTTTGATAACTCTTTCTTCATGCTCATTTAGATCAGTGCTGGTCATTCTTGGTCTGGGACATGGATGTCTGGTTGGCCAATCATATCAGAACTTCATGTTCTTATGTTTTCAATGGCCAGCTATTTCAAGTTACAGCTATCCATGTGGAAAATAGCTATAGAAAAATAGCAAGGCCTTCAGGTGCTACTGCTGCGTAGACTGTGGAGGAAAAAATATGTCAAGTCCCCAGAACCCAGGGCATTCATAAATATTAAAGAACATGTGTCCCTCAGAAGAAATCATGTGCTTCCATACATTGCATATATTTTGCAGGTTATGCTTTGAATTTAAAGGAATTCCGTGAATAGACTTAAAATATATTTGCTGGATTTTAGCTCAGTGCAGTAACTGTGCAGAAATAGAATGCAACAGTCAGATTCTGTAAGTAAACTCATTATTTTAACTCATTTTAGCAGTAATGTATACCTACTAAAAATAATTTCATTTGTTATTATTGTCTTTTTAACAGAATGTTTCATAATTCTGAATGATTGTTGTTCATTTTTTTTTTCTTCTTTTTCTGTTGTTATTTCATATTTTATCCACTTTACTCACTGTATTTTTTCAGGTCCCAAATTAATAAATTTTAAATCTCAAAAAAAAAAAAAAAAACATATGCAACAACATACAGAAACTGCTTTTGCCATGATAAATAGAAATTAATGTTCATACTCCAAGGTATATCCTTCTGTAGAAGCCATAATTCAGTATGGTTTAATTTATTTAAAAAATAAATAAATAAATAAATAAATACATACAGTGAAACATTGCCATATTTTATATTCATATTTTACATTAAAAAAATTAAATTGTAATTAAAAAATAAAATATTATTATTATTATACTTATAATCAATTACTAAAAAGTCAATAGATTTATATAGCATTTATTTTTATATTTTTGTAATTTTTTAATTGTCATATGCAGATCTTCATGGGATTGTAGTTCATCCATCATAAAAGACGTGTACTTTTTGTCTGCTTCATTTCAACAGTTGTAATGTAATTCATTTCATTGATGGTTGGTTTAGTTTGTGGTTTTAATGGGGGCAAAAACTTTAGAAAAATAATAGCTGAAAAAATGGACAGTCACTGGTTGACGTCAATGTTAGTATTTAACCAAAGTAGCTTAACAGTTGTAGGTGATCAGAATATGAATCCCATAGTAACATCAATTGAATGCTACATACTAGATATTCTAGTCTATCTCTCTTTCTTCCTCTCCATCCTTTCTTTTTCTGTCTTTCCAGAAGATGTGAGCACTACTGGTATGTCTGGATTCTCAATTACTCTACATGAGTTTGGAACAAAATGGCCTCGTAACTGAGAATTGCAATCATTGCTCTTTAATTGGGTTTGAGTTGTGCCGTTTTCTCTGTGCTATTCACTGGAGAGGCTCCATCACTTTTCATCAGCTTGGCCATGTCAGGGTCTGAATGAACGGAATTCCAGTGTCATGGGTCCCTTTCACTGAGTCTTAATGAATGCGTAGAATTCCACTATAGTCCTGCAAATAGAACACACGCACAATGGCCTTCCCCTGTAGTCCCCTTCAAAGAAAACAGGAGGCCTTCAATCTACCTCCTCCCTGGAGAAATTGGTATTCAGCTGAGCGTTACTCACTTAGGGAAGGCATTTAGGACTTCCTGCTACCATCTGGTTGAGATTTTCAACCACCAAAAAAGTCTGAAATCACACACACCGTTGTAAGTTTTCAAAAACATTTGTCTCTAGCAATATGAATTAAATATGGCAGTGATGTCTCTGGAATGATAACCACCGGGCATGAAAAGTTTATTTTGCCCTTTAAAGTGTGATTATGCAACTCTGTGACATTTGTTTTTGTTGTTGTCTCTTTTTCCATATGCTGAAATTTGCAGCTTTCTTTTTAATTTTGAATTTTGATTTTTTTTTTGTATTTAATTTTAGTTTTCCCTTTTTTCACCTTGTATTGGTCATTTGTATTTTTTCCATCTACAAATTTAATGACCTATATCATTATAGACAATTGTGATATGTTTGTGCACATACATGCTGAAGTTATTTTATGTTATTTTAGTAGAATGCAGCAGTCAGTTTCTGTAAGTAAAATACTATTTTATTTTATTTAACTGATTTTAGCAGTAGTTTATAACTGCTAAAAACGTTTTATTACTTCATTTCATTTTATGTGTTATTATTGTCCTCTTAACTGATTGATTTCTAATTCTACATGGTTGCTGATCCTTTTTCCTTTTTGTTTTTGCTGTTGTTTAGTATTTTACATTTACATTTAGTTATTTAGCAGACGCTTTTATCCAAAGCGACTTACAAATGAGGACAATAGAAGCAATCAAAACCAACAAAAGAGCAACAACATGCAAGCGCTATGACAAGTCTCGGTTAGCCTAACGTAGTACACGTAGCAAGGTTTTTTTTTTTTTTTTTTTTTTTTTTAAAGAAAACAAGTAGATAGAATATAGAAAAGAAAGCTAGTGTTAGTTTTTCAAGAAAAGCTAGCAGTTAGAGAATAAATATGCAATTGATAGAGGGTCAAGTGTGTGTGTGTGTGTGTTTTTTTTTTTTTTTTTTTAAATAAAAAGAGACAGATAGATAAAAGAGAATTAGAATAGAGAGTGCTAGAGTTAGAGGGTCAAATAAAGATGGAAGAGATGGGTTTTTAGCCATTTCTTGAAGATGGCTAAGGATTCAGCTGCTCGGATTGAGTTGGGCAGGTCATTCCACCAGATGGGAACAGTTAATGAAAAAGTCTGTGAAAGTGATTTTGTGCCTCTTTGGGATGGCACAATAATACGTCGTTCACTTGCAGAACGCAAGTTTCTAGAGGGCACACAGATCTGAAGTACTGAATTTAGGTAAAGGGGTGCAGGTGGTTTTGTAGGCAAACATTAATGCCTTGAATTTTAAGAGAGCAGCTATTGGTAGCCAGTGTAGATTGATGAATAGAGGTGTGACGTGCGTTCTTTTCGGCTCATTAAAGATTAATCTTGCAGCGGCATTTTGGATTAATTGTAGAGGTTTAGGCACTTTCCTCGCTTTTATTTATTTTGTGGTCAGAAATGTAATAAAATAGTATTTAATGAGATTTAATAAAATAGTATTTAAAATTTAATAAGAAAGAATACAACAAACAGCAAAAAAACAAACAAACAAAAAAACAAAAGCAAATTAAGAATAAAAACTAACACATTAAGGAGGATTATAAACAATCAATTAAGAAGACACTAATGACAAAAATGAAATAATAAAATAAAATAGATTTTTTTTTAAGTGGTTCCAAACTAGTTAGTGCTAGTTTGATGGTGGTCTGTCTAGTGTTTCTGATTATTCTAGTTGTTTTGGTGGTTAAGTTGGTTTAAAAAGCCTGGTGGGAACACTAGCATCCCATCCCAACCAAAACATATGCTTTTCAGCAGGGTGGATTAACCTCCCGGATTTTGCCTTAAAATGCTCAGATGGGGAATTTTTGGCAACTGAACTTTTTTCCCCCTGTTCTTGTCAAACAGGTGTTGCCTGTTGTTAGAATGATGACACAGAGCATATGTTTCCTTCAGACTCGCACCCGCTCCTGAGCGAGGCACCTCCTCACAGTACCGCAGGATCTATTCCCAGTGGGACCCATTACTAATTTTAGCAAAAAGCTGACAGTTTGGTAATCACTGGGGACATTATTAACTCAGTGAACTGAATTTTAATGCAGACCCACATAAAATACAGCTCACAGCAAAAGTGGCGTCTGTCTGGGTGCGAGCTGTTTTCTCAATGCTGCCCTTGAGTGTAAACGGCACACTTATCCAAAGGTTGCCAACGGTTTAGCTTCTCGAGATTCAGACATAAAGCCATTCTCACATTGTCAACAGCGACACAAAGATAGTATCTGTGCTAAGCCCCTCTTGAATGCGTCTCTCATTCTCTCCATGAACTTGGCAAGGCTGGATTAGCAAGTGGGTCTAATTTAGCCTTTTTTCAAAATCCCATTCAACAAGACAGGGGCATAATGTTCGAACAAAAAAAGTGCAAACACTTATACAGGGGAATTGGTCCCAAATCAATTATGAGAATCTCAGTCCCCTTCCTTTCCAAGAGTCCCAGCGCTGTCAGCAAGGCCCGAGCCTTGAGCTAACAGAAAGTGTGATGGAGGAACCTGAAAAGTGGGTGAAAATGGAGGAATGTAGACCCTAGAGAGGGGCTCTGGTTCTAGATACACACAGTATCACAGCTTAAAATGACGGCAAGAGTACAGCGAAAAATACGGTACAAGGATGGGTTAGGATACTAGTCGATTAGTAAGGTCAAGTAGGTTAACTATTCATCAAATCATATATTAAAAAAATGGTCACACTTTATTTTAAGGTTCAATTCTCGCTATTAACAAACCATTAACTACAAGTTTTGCCTCAATAAACTCCTAATTTGCTGCTTATTAATAGTTAGTAAGGTAGTTGTTAGGGATGTAGAATATGATCATGCAGAATATGTGCTTTGTCATCAGCCAGTATGTTAATTATAGGCATGCTAATAAGCAACTAGTTAATAGTGAGAACTGGTCCCTATCCAAAAGTGTTACCAAAAAAATCAGGTTAAGTGCAAAATTGTGTGCACCCCACAGGAAGTTTGAATTTGAACGGCAGAAAGAGGAATTCAAAACCAAATCGTAATTCAAAACTATATATTAAATATGATGAAACAGCTAAATAGAAATTTCTATCAGTGGCATTATTTGAATTTCAATTAATTTAAATTTTTTACATTCAAATTTGATTTACAATTTTACCTAGTTTTCTTAATTCAAATGTAATTAAAATTATTATTATTATTTATTATTATTTTTTTTTTCTGAAACGTAAATATTATACAGGACTTTCTTAAAACTAACATCTTATCATTCAGACAGCCCACCAGCTAGACAGTTATAAAAACATAGTTTTTACATCTCAGTTGTGGTATTACCATGTTTTTGGGAAATGTATAAAGTCAGTTCCATGGTATTCTTTCAAGTACCTTGGTGTAAATAATACCATGATTACAGTATTTGTTTTCTATTCAATATCAAAATACCATAGTTTATCATCTGATTCCATGATACCACAATTGTACTTTGTTGTTATGCCTACATGGTTTATTTTCACCGCAAATGAAGCACTAAAACCAGCAACCCTGTAAATAATTTGATTTGCTATACAGATAGTCAGGAGACTGTGTGCTAGAAGTGTCACTGCTGTCATAAATATCTCTGTGTCCCCCATTACCAAAGCACCCCTCTGAAATGCGTTTCACTTAATCGTTGCTCACTGTTGGTGTGCAATTATGGTGTATTTGTTTATCACCGGCCCAGTATCATGCTCATTTATTTAATATTTCACACTTCTTCACCCAAAGCAAAGCCTGTGTGGACTTGAATCGACTTCTCCATCTCTCTCTTCTTCGGTCGCCCTTCACAGAGCTCTAGTCATCTGATGAAGTGTGGCGGTGTGTGTTTGTGTGTGCGCGTCTGCCTCTCAAAGTGGTCTGTGATGCATGGCGACACCTTAATTCGATATTTTGGTGTGGGTGTGTGTGTGTGTGTGTGTGTGGTGGTGAACTGGGCCAAGAGAAGTGAGGAGAGAAGGAATAGGCAGCGAGTGAGTTCAGTCGACTCAGCAGCATGTGCCGAATGGGGTAAATTAGATCTAAACTGAGAGGGAGAGTAAATGAGAGAGAGGAGATATTTTATTAACAGTGACCTTATGCTGGCTACTATTACTGTCTGCTTTGACCTGTCTGTGTCCCTGGACTTCAAAGAAAACTTGATACGGCAGTATGGCAAGGCCGATCTGAAGTCGAAGGAAATAATGGCCGCGAATGGCCATCGCCGAAAGTTCATTTTTGACCCAAATGGCTTTACGTCACTTGGCTCCAACAGACATTTTAAAGGTCAAAGGTTACAAGAGGAATGGCCACATAGTGCAATTAACGTTGGTGTAATGGTGACTCTCTCTGGTAATGGATTTTAAATGACGGTGGTTTCCACAGCACTGTGGAGAACGTTTCATTAAAATGGGAGAACATGATGAGGATAATTTATCTCATTTTACATTCGTCTGGGATTTTTTTGCCTGTCTTTGGATGTTTCTTGGTCATTCTTTTGACTCATGAGGGATGACTGTTGCTGAACACCAGTCTTATGAAAACAGTCTGAGAAATGCTAATGACCTTCTAAATGATGGCACTTGCATGAGGTGCAGTCGATATTCACTGACAAATTTGCCATATTTTACAAGTATGTGCTTGACATTGAGGATGAAAGAATGGGAATGGAAAGTAACTAAGCAGGTCTCTATTGTGGAAAGATGAATGGAGTCAAAAACAGAATAGTGGAGGACTAAGGTCTGTCTTGTGAGAGGATGGAGGGCTTGGCGTGTGTTTGATATGGTGTCACGGACGCTGGAGGAGGCAGGGATTTTTCATATGGGTGGTCAGACAGAGGCCAGCGATCACTCTGGAGGTATGGAATAAAGAATTTTGTTACATAAACATGGGTTTAACTATAAAATATTGGGCTATTAATTCCTTACAGGTATTTTGATAGAAATGAAGTTTACACTGCAGCTACTGAACATTGTATGATCACTGCATCAGGCAGGCAGGGAACTGCAGGAGTTTTTAATCAGATTTCTGAAATAAGAATTAAGAGTTGCTATTCTTTTAAAATATAAATATTTCTGTGCATCTATTTTTGTGCATATTAGGTCATTTCAGAAAGCTGCCCTGCTTTGTGCCTGTCAAGCTAAACTTTAGCTTCGCAGAATGCTAATGTCAAACTCTATTGGAATCAATTGTGAGAGTCTCCTGTGTGGTGCACAGAGTTGCTGCTTATGTAGGGCATTCTGAATCAGTCACTTAAGAGCTTCTTTCTCTGTTAGGATACTAAGTAAGCAGTAGAAAGGGAGGCAGCTCACTAGGTTTTGGAACATACTGTAAGCTAAACATTAAAGTATTATTTGATAATGAATCACACTAACCTTTAAAAGGACTCAATCATTCTGAATTCAATTTCAATTTATTTCATTTTAAACAGGTCTTCTAGCACTTCTAGCAAAAAAGAGAATGATTAAGCATACAATAGCTTGTCTTTGGAATCGCATGTATGAATTCATTCTGCTTACATCAGTTGTATTTTGAGATTGCTGTGTCAAAGAAATTCACAAATGTTTTATGAGGCAGGTACTGAAGGGATGTGTGGCATCATCAGCGGGTTACATAAAATATGTCTAATGTAAACCATTATACAAGCTACTAAACTGAACCTTTCTTTTACAAGAACTAGGACAGGGTTTGGGCTATATTTAAACACGTAAATCCAGCTATTTGCATCATTGAAAAAATGGGCATGTTTAGTTTGAGAACAAATTTATTTGCAAATTAAATGACGAAATGACCTACAGTAATGTTCAAAAATTTGGGGTGGGTAAGACTTTATTTTAATGTTTTTAAAAGAACAAAGTCTGCATTTATTTGATCAAAAACAGTAAAAAAGCTGAATTTTCATCAGCCATTGCTTCAGTCTTCAGTGTGACATGATCCTTCAGAAATCATTGTAATATGCTGATCTTGTGGACAAGAAACATTTCTTATTATTTCTTTATTCAATTTCTTATTTTTAGGATTCTTTGATGAATATTCATTTCAAAAGAACAGCAATCATTTGAAATATAATTTTTTTGTAACATCATAAATATCTTTCCTGTCTCTTTTGGTAAATTTAATGTATCCTTGCTGAATAAAAGTATTAATTTCCAAAAATAAATAAATTATCAATCGTATGTGTATAAGTCTGTGTATATTTGTGCATGCATAGATGATGTTATCTGCATATTGTATGTGAATTGACACATTAATTTGTTGAATGTTTTGACGCTGCTTGAATTCTTTCCATAGTGATTAGTTTTAATCATGCAGTGTATATCCAACTGTTCCACTATCTCTCTATTCCACAACATGCCAATCTACTATTCAGTCCTACTCAGCAGCCCTTCTTTTTCCATAGCCATGTTTGACTTGCATCAGGCAGCACAGCTTGACTTCTCCACTTGTTGCTAAAAGCGAATTTAGTCAGCATTTTGGAGTACACTAGCATATACCCTACCGTTCAAACGTTTGGGGTCAGTGAAGTAGAAATGATTACTTTATTTAGCAAAGACGCTTTAAATTGATCAAAAGTGACAGTAAAAATGTATAATGGTACAAAAGATTTCGATTTAAAAAAAGAAAAAAACTATTTCAAGTAGGCTGACCAATACTGTGCCACTAGTTCTGCCCCTGGTCATGGGAGAAGAGCGCCAGTGTTTTCTTACTGGCAAGCCTGAATGAGAAGTAGCTGAAGAGCGCTGTTGTTTTTGGAAGTCCTGAGAATAAAATGTTATGAGAGCTACAAGTGCAACCTCCCTTTGAACTTGAGGATGGGATTGTCTTGCGGGTTTTAAGGCTATAGGTGCTGAGAGGGTGCCTGGGAAACAGGGAGGGGTGGTGTATATGTGTGTGCGTGGGCACACAATTTGCCCGACCTAACAAAGCTCTCTTTGTTTTAAATCAGAGCCTATGGGGAGATGCGGTTGAAAGAGACTCTCTAGGAACAGAATCCAGCAAATCTTTGTAGCTATTCCTTCATTTTTATACATGATCAGTGGGAGACTGAGTGCCGTTTACAAAGGGAACTGTTTGTATCGGAGGTCAGACTGTTTGTAATACAGGTCAGGCTGGTTATATTAACTGTGTATACACTCACATCCTTATAAAAAATTATGGTATTAAGTTGTAGTATGCAGTATTGGCTGTTTTTGCTTTTATTGCTATGTTTTTATGCTTCATTATGAGTGCATTGGATAGTCACTTAAAAGGACAGTTCACCCAGAAATGAAAATTCAGTTTCAAACTTGACTTTCTTTTTTTCAGTGGAACATAAAAGAAGACATTTTGTCCATATAATGAAAGTCAATGGGGTCCAAAACAACTCTGGTCCCATTTGACTTTCAAAAAGGCAATATCTTCTTTTGTGTTTAACAGATAAAAGTCATACTCACGTGTGGTTCAGTGCTTTAAAGTTAATGTCTGTTTGTTTGGGGTTTTTTTTGGGTTTTGAAAATCCTATGGTACAGTTGAAATTTCGGGGGGAAAATTGATGAAAAGCTGGTGTGATGTTTGTAATGTAGTATTTGTATTCGTATTTAATATTTTGTATTTGTATTTAAATACTATTATTGTTATTTTAATGTTATTATTATTCTTGTTTTTGGGTGAACTATGCCTTTAAGCTTAAAATATAAATACTTTAAAACTGTTTAATCATCCTTCAGTGCCAATGTGAGGACGGTTATGAACATCTGTTTTATTTAATCCACTGAGCAAAACTAAGTTCGATTACTTTAACGTTTTGCCCTTGGTTTGGCAAGATGTCTAAAAACAAATGATCCACATTCACATGCTCATTTCAAATGACAATGTTTATCCTTAGAAAGTTAGCTTGTGTGCAAAATATAAATTATTCCTTCAATACTCTGTATGCATCAAAGAACACGCGCTCAATTATTTTTTCTATAGCCTCAGGCCATTTTTCTGTTTTCTTTCTTTTAATCTTCTTTTTTTTTCACTTTCACTCCAAAGGTAATTTAATCTATCTTTGAAAATAATAGTCTTTTTTTTCTGCATTAGGACATTCAATTACTTTTCCTCAAGAAAAGGGTCCAGCTGTCTAGCGCGGTCTGTCTAGCCTCGCCACGCTTAACGGTTTTCACTGGTAAAATTTCAAGTCTGGCCTGGGCATACCTGCAAACAGGTGACTTTGCTCGCAGATGGAGGTTTTGTTTCCCTGGAGATGCTGTGCTGTGTCGTTTGCATCTTAGCCTCATTAATCTTTCATAAAGGATGTCAGTTTTGCTTACACGAAGCGAAAGCAACTGCCCCACAGGATAGAAGGGAATACATGTGCAAAATGCGTGATTCCCACAAACCGTTGTGCCATTTGAGTTCGTTTGGTTTGTGTCCGGCTGCAGTGGCATTCTGTGCACTAAACAAGTGCACAAGACCCTTTGCCCCTTTCGACCGGCGGTCTAAACCAGGTGTTCAAAAGAACTTATTAAGTCTAATTCTCTCCTTAGTGCATTTATTCATAAGTCTTTTTGAACCGTCGCTCTCCCTCTCCCTGCCTCTCTCTCTTTTTCTCTCTCTGTAAAGTGTTGGATAAATGTACACTTTGTTCTTGCTGATGTTTTGGTGCCAGCATTCACGAGGGTGCGCAGCTATAGTGGCGACTGAGTGTCTGATCCATTGCTCATATTTCTTTGATCATTCCATCCGCACAAAACAGATTTCTAGCAAAGTGCTTGGCTAAAAGAGTGCACTTGTACCTGATTCACATTAAGCCGCTGTTATTGTGTGTAAACTTCGCTTCAAAAAACATCTTTCGTCATTCTTTCATCCGTTCATTGATTGACTCACTCTCTCACTTGCGCACTGAGAAGCTCAAAGTGTTCTGCTCATTATCAACATGATGTTGTTATTGATTTCTGCCACCAGCCTTGTGGTGTACAAATTTAGGTATAAAGTGCAATTAACCTGGTTTACTGCATAGATGCACAGTCTGCCAGGCGCTGGTCAGCCAAGCGAACACTTTAATCAATATTATTTACCCTCATTCCTGTTTCTTATGTAGTTGATGGATGTGGATATCTTGCACCAAGTGGCCGTTTTCTTGTAGAAGGGTCAGGGTCTGGCTGGTTAGCATGGCCGGTTAGCCCCCACCGGTAGATGCTGTTACTACACTGTCTGGTCCCAAAAAGTATTTTTCTCAGTGTAATTTTGTAAATATCATAATGGGACCTCTAATCGAACCTTAATTTTCCTCTTCAACATTGACACAACTAAACCTCATATTTTATAAACATATAATTTCTATGAAATATATTTTATGAACTGTTATCTTTTTTCATTTTAGTATCAAAATGTGTGAAATTTATTTAATCTAAACAGTTTTGCTCTTAAAATATCTATTTCTTTGTCATTGAGGTAAGATGACCCTCTCAGAATTGGAGTAGACATTGTCCAGAAGAACTGAAAAATTATTACAACAAATTACTCTTTATTATATTATAAATTTAAGTTGCACTTTATTTTAACGTGTCCATGTTACATTGTAATTATATATTTAAGCACTGAGTAATATTAATTAACTACATGTACTTACTATATGGTTAGGGTTAGGATTAGGGTTTGGTTTAAGGTTACTTGCAACTATGCATAATTTATTGTTATTATAATAGTAAGTATAACTACGTGTAACAAAGACACCTTAAAATAAAGTGTTACCTAAATTTCTTATGCAGTCATTATTTAATAATTGAATGAAGATGTATTTTTTTTTAGATGTAATTAGATGACATTCAAATATTTTCATTATAACCTAATTCAGTCTGAATTCATAATATATTGCTATTATGATATCTTTTCATATAACAATAAAGGTCTATGTAATAATTTATATTTAAATGAATTAATATTAATTTTATTTATTTAATTATATTATAGTATTATTTATTTATATTATATTTTATTTGATTTTTATGATTTTTGGCGGTTTGTGCTAACTAATTTAGCCAATGTTTCCATTTATTGTACTTAATAATATATTGCATGATGTGTCATCATTCTGTACATGTTAAAGTCATCTCTAAATGGACTGAGATAACACATTTTCACACTTATTAACATCATAAATCTAGCAGAGTGTTCATACCCATACTGTAATGTACATTTTTAAAACTTTACTTTGTGTTATATTACCTTGGCATGAAATTGCAGAAAAATAGTTACCACTGCGTGAGTGTTTCTAATACCTCAACTGAGTGAGTGACAGCAAATTAGATCTTTCTCTCTTCTGAGTGACATAATCGATCTATCTATAGTTTTTTCACTCTTTTTTTGAGTCATAAAAACACTATTGTGGATTTTTTCTTTTGCTATTGGAGCAAATGGTAACGCAAAAAATTTTCACTACTGTAGACGTTTACCCAGCTATGATGTCTCCTGCTTCTGAGAACCCTGGAAATGTGAAAAGGGTCCATATGTTGCAATTTAGCAGTAAATGCACACGCTTCATAATTCTCCTGCAGACTTGAAATCACATACGTCCAGGTGGTCCTTCACCAGCTGAGCAAGTGGCATGGAATTAAACAGGAACATTAACCTACAGTATAGCTCTCTCCAAGTGTCATAGGCGTCCTTGGTTCGAAGAGCCCAGTGTAGAGAAGAGAGTCTGAACACATTCTCTAATTCTGCTTGGCCTGAGCCATGTCCCCAGACTCTGAGTGACAGTAAATTACTATTGATTGTGAAGTCGGAGAGCTGGGGTCACTGCCCTGCTAAATACTAACCCTGTTCTAGGGCTATTATTAGTCAGTCTCTCTCGATCCCTCTCCGTCTATCTCCTCTTGGGAGGCTTGGCATTCACTTCACAGTGCACAGTTTGCCATACTGTTATCTCAGGAGACTGAGACGGCCCTGTGGCTGGACACTAATTTACGAGGAGATGCTTATCAGCTTAAATTAGGAGGAAGAATGAAAGTCGGGATGAGATAATTGTTTTTGACAGTCTATGCCTTACCACAATGAACTCTCCCAAGAGGGGTTAGATAGTATACTTGGCCCCTGGAGAGTTTCTGCATGGTTGTGCGTCGTTTATCCGTGCAAACTTTGGAGGATCGCATACAAGAACGTCCACTGGCCTTTCATGGAGGTTAAAATTGCAATTTATTGGTTACAATATTAACAGCATTGTACTGTTCTGATATAAAAAGTGTTGACTGATATAGCACTTATGTATTTTTCAAAGATGTTTATGATAAATTTGTCACTTCATCAGTCTGAAGTTAGCAACTGAGCATCTAAATGTTGTGTCACTTGATGTTGAAAAGTGTTCAAGCTCAAATCAGCAAGAAAAAGAATAGAAAAGCTTGCCACTTCACTGCCCTCCCTTATCATGACATTTCTGGATTCATTATCACATATTTCAGGCCTTTATTCAATCTGAGCACTTAGCAAAAGAGGACGTTAGATGGCATAAGTGTTATTATTATAATGCTGAGACAATGCGGCATTGAGCTCAATACACAGACAGCTTTGTGATTATTTTTTTATTAATTTCATATACATGCTTGCGGGGAAACAGACCTAATATGTGTTCGTAATTGAAGTAGTCTGCTTTCAATCACACATTCCAAATAAACAAAACACACAAATGGAGACCAAAAACAGGACGAGTGAGCTCATGTGCCCAGTAGTAAATCGGAGTAAATTTGCTCTTTTTTTTTTTTTTTTTTTTGTCCAATTGCTTCATTCCCACCTGTGCTATCTACATAATGATCCCAAACAGCACTGGAATCTGTGCCAGTCATTTATCTAAGAGATCAGTTAACTGAGCGTAGAAGGCATCAACAGTAAAAGGACGGTTCACCCAAAAATGAAAATCCTGTAATCATTTTCTCACTCGCATTGTGTAAAGAACAGACTGGAATTCATGCCGTTATTCACTGATAATCTCCCCCTCCCATGAGCCCTGAACCACTGTGACCGAATAATTAAGCCAGTGAATGGATGTCGACAACGGAATCAGTTCAATCAGTCCGGTTTTGTGAACTATGTCAACTGATTCATTGATAAGAACCATCTTAAAATAAGGTTTCACTGACAAATCCAAGTTTTTACTGAGATTTCTCACGCAGCCATTTCCTAGGTCACTGATAGCTCTTTTATGCAATGCTAAAGAGATATGTTGTGTTTTATTGTTGTATTAGGTTTTTGTTATTGCATAAACAGCTGGGTAGAGCTGTTGCTCCGTCTAGCTCACATCACGTCTCCTCTCATTATGAATCTGTGGTGTGATATGAACCGACAGACCCTCGGGACTAGATATAGATCTGCCCATCCATATGTTACACAAACACTCACACACACAGAAACAAACGTGAGCACGCAAATAAATGTATATTGGCTCTAGCAAAGCTATAGCACTGACTAGCACTAGCATGTTGAAAAACACAAAAGCTTGTTAATTCTTTTCATTCAGTATTTTTTTCAGGCAAAAATGAAATAGGAACATGAATGTTTAGACAAAGAGATTAACAAAGTGACGGCAAGAGAGAGGTGAGGGGAAGAATGAGGACAAATAAAGACCATTATGCTTGCAGATGATCTGTTTTAATGTTAGCCAGTACCTCATGATTGAAGTACTGAGGGCACAAACTGAAATTAAAGGAATATTCTGGATTCAGCACAAGTTAAGTTCAACCAATGTGGGTTTTTTTCCCCCACAGGAAATAGCTCAGATATATTAAGCAAAAATTACTGTTGTGATAAAGCACCTACATTGGGGCTAGGCAATAAATATTAAATAAAGTACTATGCATTGCCACAGGACTTAAATATTGTATATGTTAATATGTAATTAGTGTGATAAAAACACTTACAAGAAGTTAAACTGACTAGAACTGTACTTTCACCATCTAGATGATGATTCAGACAATTTTACAGCTAAAATAAGCATTTGAAAAATGCGCTACCATTCTAATGTTTGGGATTGATAAGATTATTTACTTGTTTATGATTCTCTTATGCTTATGCAGATTTTTAAAAAACAAAAATATAGTAAAAACAGTGATATTGTGAAATATTATTAGTTTAAAATTGTTTTCTATTTTAATGTATTTAAAAGGTAAATTATTTTTAATGGCAAAGCTGAATTTTTAGCAGCCATTATTCCATACACTGATTTTATGCTTCCTAATTTTTATTTATTTATAGAAACGGTGATACATCGTTTATTTAAAATCTACTTTTGTAACATTATAAACCATCTCTAAACAAAAATCATCTCTACTGTCATTATTAATCTGTACATCCTTCTGGAATAAGTAAAAAAAAAATAAAAATAAATAAATAAATAAATGCTTTTGAATGATACCGTATAACTTGCACAGATTTTGGCTTTTAAAAATAAAGAAATGAACATTTCTTTAAAATAAATTAGGGCTGTCAACGTTAACATGTTAACGCATGCGATTAATCTAAAAATTTTAATGCGTTAATATTTTTTTAATGCAAATTAATAAGGTTTGACCCCAACTTCTTGCTGTCATTGCAGCGCGGAAGGTTATCTATCATTGTGTGATAAGGGTACAGCGAACCAGTGTTGCCAGGGTCGCGGTTTTCCCGCACAATTGGACTATTTTGAAAATGCAGTTGCAGGAAAAATTACAGAGCCGTGGGTTGCGGTTTTTTGGGCTACGTTTATAATGTACAGCGGCCGCCCAATATATAGACAAATGAAAATGCAAATAGATCCTTTTACTAATGTGTATTATACTTGGAATGTATACCTGGCAACTTAAGAACGGAGAGGCAGTTGTAACATCACAAACAACGTGAGTTTCAGCCAGAGCATACATGTTAAGGCTTTTACACAGCAGAAATAAACATGATAACAGCCAGTATAGATTATATAAGATAATAAACACACGATTACGATAGGATATGGTTTGAAAGGTTCTGTTTCCTTAAACTAGTTTGTCATGCATTTCTGTATTTCAACACATTTACAGGTAAATCATAGTATTTTAAATTTGCGATTAATCGAGATTAATCAGTCCATGACTGTGATTAAAGCAATTAATTTTTTTAATCGATTGACAGCACTAAAATAAATGAATAATTTCTTTAAAACTGAACAGGCCCTCTGTATTCTGTGGCCAGATGAATCCAATGTGGAATGAACTCGACGGGAGCTCTAGGATGTTCTGGTACATGCACCAGTTGAAAAATTCATTTGTGAGGAAAGTGAATACAATATCAAAGTGGCACTACTGTGAACTATAAAAAAAATAAATAAACTAGACTGACTGATGCCCATCTCCAGGCAATTGTCAGGGTGTCCACTGCCAACTCCCTCAAAGAAAATGTGGTTCATCCATCTCAGCAGAAACACTGCATGCTGTCAGGCAGCAACACTAAATAAATGTTGAATTTGGCCACTGGCTCCATTGTAATCTGAGTTTAAGACCCTTGGCCCATATTCTGCGGCAGATCCAAAGCATTTGCACAAGCTTGGCAGATCTGATGCATGATACTCTCTTATCATGTCAGAACATGTTGTATCATACCAGACACTAATAAAAACTTTTTTTTTTTTTTCAGGAGAGTGTTCATGAGAATGGACTGATGATGAAATATTAAGAATTATTTTTAGTGTCTAGACGTTTAAGACCACAGGCAATTAATTTGTCTTCAAATATCCAAAACCACTATGTCCTAAAGGCTCTCTATTTTTGTCTTTGGAAATGTGTTCATTATTTAAATGTATATTATTTCTGTTTTATCAGCCCATATTTCAGTGAATAGAACATTCTTTGTGCCACATGGGTCAAGCTCTTAATAACTTTGTTTCTCATTGAATTATGGAGTTTTATTTTTTTGTATGTTTGTATAGTTTTAAAATGGTTCCAGGTCCCAATTTTTAAGTAAACCAAGTAAAATTGCTACAGCATATCTCTGGAAATATATTAGGGCTGCATGATTAATCGAAATAAAAAACAATATCACAATATGGCTTAATATAGTGATTATCAAATTGCAAAGGCTGCGATTTAAGTAATGAAATATATCAGAGTGAAGTGCAACACTGTTTTCTTTTACACACAAAATATTATATTATTTTTCTTAAATACTCAAATGTTAAAATTTTATTTGAAATGTCTTATTTTGCATAATTTTATTTTAATTAATTAATTAATGTATGCATGTATGTATGTGCGTATTTGTTTGTTTGTTTATTTATTTATTATTATTATTATTATTATTATTATTATTGCATAGTGTTGATAATCACACAATTTTGGGCCAATGGTGCAGCCCTACAAACAAGCACAGCAAAGCTGAACTGACAAACAAACAGCCATTATTTTGTTTCTTTTTTGAAAGGTTGGTGCCGGAACATGTATATGGATAATTCTGGATTGTTCCAGTCCCTGAAAAGATTTATACTCTTGAATGCTGAAAACAAATCTGCTTGGTCTACTCTAAAATAATTTCTTTCTTCAGATAAACCATCCTCAAGTTGCATTTCGTGGTGACTTCACAAGTAAAGCTCCACAGTTAATTTGTGGCAGCTGCATAAAAACAATAAAACAATGCATTCAGCATTGTTGACGGTTCCTCTCCGCGTGCTAAGCTTATCTGATTTATTTGTCTTGACATTTCATAGGTGGAAACGAGCTCTCGCGCGGATGGAGAGCCTGAACACAGGTTGCAGCAATGGCAGGCTGTGACAAATTTAATGTCTGTCATGTTTTGATTATGATCAGAGTTAATTAAGGCCTTTAAAAAGCCTGTCGTTTTTAATTAGCATTGTGCTACATGGCACTGCTCGGCTAGAAAGGGAGATACAGATAAAGCTTTACTGGACAAGTGCCGATGTCTGATACGTCGTGTGCTTTGACCTTTCGCTCGTGTTTAACACAATGAGGAAAATGAGGGCCTGTCAGACTGGGAATCTAAGCTAATCGAAGCACTTCATAAAATTGTTCTTTTCCAGGTATAGCAGACTAGTTTTCAGAAGGAAATCAGAATAATTGAGCCAAGGCGACCTGCTTTCGCAAATAACCGTCTGTCCACTCGCTCAGCCACACAGCATGGCCTTTGCTTTCACCAATCAGAGCGCTAATGCCTCCGAACATCAGTGTCATAAGCCATTAGATCCCACTTGTAAGGAAAAGAGCGGGAAAATAGCATCGGGTGGAGGAGGGTGTAGGATGAAATGGCGAAGAGGGGTAGGGAGGCATACGGCCGAGCGAAAAGAAGAGATAACAGGCCAATTTCCTCGGGTGCTAATAGGCAGATAGCACTGCAGCATTGCAGCTCATTAGCATCTTGCTATATTTAGCCACCTCCTCCCTTTTGACAGCGAGCTACACATCCACAGGCCAATGTTAGAAGGATTAAGGGATGGAGATACGACTACCTTTTCCTCAGCATCAGCATTTTAAATCTCAAATGCACGTTGAAACTCGCAGCTCTTCTCTGAGAGCGCTAGCTGCCTTTCAGAACCGTTAAAGATGAGTGCAGTACTTAAGCAAAGCTGCCATATTTTCCTTTTATAATTTTTCCTCCCAGGCTTAAGCTGATATTCTTACCCTCCATATTTTTGATTTTTTTCTGAATTTATAGAACTCGCCTACCGACTGACCTAAACCTTTCTTCGGGTTGAGAGTGAGTTTGCGTGCCTGACTAAGGCAGGTCGGGTCGCACCGATGCCATCCACCATCTTTACTCCCTCAGGAAACAATTTTAGAAGGTCACTTGGTGTTTGGAGTGCACAGGAAGAGAAATGGAGCAATCAGGAGGTGGAGCAGAAGGACATATCTCCTGTCTATGCCCCTCAACCCACCCATCCACTCAAGACTGCCGCCTGAAACCTGCAAGGCTAAGGACAGGTTAAGAAAGGCTGTCATCCTGGTGTCTTTCTTAACCTGAAAACAAGCCAAACAGTGATGAGTGGTGCATTGCTCAAATTGGAGAAGTGCAAAACTACTTTTTTTTTTTTTTTTTAAATCAAGTAGTCTGTGGGTATAGCAGGCTGTAGGCTAGTTTTGAGTTCATTATGAGTTCATTTCTTAGGAGGCATTTACATAAGATACGGTCTTGTGTTGAAAAAACAGCTAGACACAGCACAACTGAATGAGACCAAAAGCATTTTTGACTCGACACACTGTCGACACACAGTCAGTGCATTTATAATATTAAAAAAAAAAAAAAAAATTCCAGCAGCAAAATTGCAACATTTATAATAATAATAAATGTTTCTTAAGCACAAAATCAGCATATTAGAATTATTTCTGAAGGATCATGTGACTGAAGACTGGAGTAATGGCTGCTGAACTTTGCCATCACAGGAATAAATTACATTTCAAGATATATTAAAATAGAAAAGTTATATCAAATTGTAATAATTGTAATGTAGTTTTTTATTAATGTAGTAATAATAAAACTTAAGTTAACATTAGTTAACTACATTAGTTAACATGAAATAACAGTGAAGAATACTTCTGAAGCATTTATTAATCTTAATTTTAATGTAAATTTTAACATTCACCAATACATTATTGAAATCAAATGTTTTGTAATATTTTTTAATTGAACTGAGCTAACATGAATTAACAGTGAACGATACGTTAATATGGTAAAAGATTAATAAATACAGTAAGAAATGTATTGTGCAGTATTTATTGTTGTTCACACATATACAGTGTGTGTATATATATATATATATATATATATATATATAATATATGTGTGAACAACAATAAATACACACACACACACACACACACACACATTTGTGTGTGTGTGTGTGTGTGTATTTACATATATGGTAACACTTTACTTGAAGGGATGTGCGTAAGACTGACATGACACCTTCATAATCATGACATGACACATCATTAATATGGAGGTTTTATGCATGTTTATGACAACTGTCATGAAGTATAATTCACTCAGTTATGTCATTTTTAATGCAAAGGTGACATTGTTTGAGATGTCTTTGACAACTTGACATAAACCAATACATCATAACCTGTCAGTGTCTTTGTCATGACAACTTGATATTACCAAGACAACATAACCTGTCATAAATCTGTCATAAACATGACACAGCAGATTAATTATCAAACTTAAGAAATTACTTAGCTTTATGGGTTAACATTACATTAAACTGTCATGTAGTTGGTTTTGACATTGGCTGTCATGAGGCCATTATAATTGTCATGAATATTTTTCTGACCACTTTTATTCAGTGGTACAAATTGAATTTGTCATTAAAATGACATTAAGTGTTGATACTCTGTCTAATAATTTTAGAACAGTGTCATTAATATTTTTCTTGACCTCAACTACAGTGGTACAAATTGAATTTGTCATTAAAATGTCATTAAGTGTAAATACTCTGTCAAATTGTTTTATGACAGCATCATGAATACTTTTCTTGACCTCAAAAAAATAGAAATAATTTTATATAAATTTATACTTTCATTGGAGCACCTAACCCCACCTCTATCCTAAACCTACCCACTTCTGAAGATTATAAAACACGTAACATGCAAATATAAGTACAGTCACAGGTATTTATTGCAAAAACTGACCATAAACTGACCCGTCAACAACTGACGCCATACAACGTCTTTATGCGAAGAAGAGAGTAAAACATAAGGTTTTAATTGCTGAAAGTGATCCTGCTCCGTTAACGTGCTCACATCTCATTCAAAAGCATACTCCCGTGCCGTAGAATGATGCAATCGGTCACGAGACATACAAGAGCCAATAGCATTTCACAATCAAGGCTGACGTAAAGCTTCTTCTGGCGACATTTTTTGAATTTCCACACAGACTGCAGCACACAGAAAGAGCTTTACGGCGGACGGAGACGGCGATCACGTCTATTCCTCTCATAGATCAATCATTTTGCCTCGGAAGACTTGGAATATTAATACTTTTTGAATAAATTATGACGGTAGTTGTATCTGCCTGTTATATCTTGTGTTTTATTGACAAATGGTAGGTTTAGGGGCAGTGGTTGGGTTACGTGCTCATAAATGTGTAAATAATGTAATATAAATAAAATGGTTAGGTGTACGCCATTATGATGGTGTCTTAGGTAGACTTATCCATGATGTAAAAAAGCATGTCAAGAAAATATAAATGTGCAGGATGCTGTAATTAACTGTTTTTGCAGTGATATTGACCAAACGCTGCATGGCTTAAACCGCCAGTGTACTGTTTTAATTTAATTTTGGGTGAATCGCTCTTCAAATGCAATAAAATATAATTTTATCAGTTTTAATAATAATTATTATTATTATTGGATGATTGATTTTATTTCTCTAAAACTTGTTCCCTCTGTTTTATGACATTTGAAATTGTTATCTGACCATCTGTTGGAGGAAACTTAAAAAAGCATTAAATGAAAAATATTCATGACAATATACAGAGTATTAACACTTAATGACATTTTAATGACAAATTTAATTTGTACCACTGTAGTTGAGGTCAAGAAAAATATTCATGACACTGTTATAAAATTATTTGACAGAGTATTAACACTTAATGACGTTTTAATGACAAATTCAATTTGTTCCACTGAATAAAAGTGGTCAGAAAACCAACCACGTGACAGTTTAATGTAATGCTAACCCATAAAGCTAAGTAATTTCTTAAGTTTGATAATTAATCTGCTGTGTCATGTTTATGACAGGTTATGTTGTCTTGGTAATGTCAAGCTCCCATGACAAAGACACTGACAGGTTATGATGTGTTGGTTTATGTCAAGTTGGCATAACAAAGACATCTCAAACAATGTCATCTTTGCATTAAAAATGACATAAGTGAGCGAATGACACTTAATGACAGTTGTCATAAACATGCATAAAAACTCCATATTAATGACATGTGTCATGTCATGATTATGAAGGTGTCATGTCAGTCTTACGCACACCCCTTCAAGTAAAGTGTTACCACATATATTATTAAATATATGCTATCTAAAATCTGTTCACACATTTTTTTTATAATTACAGGATATGCTGTGAAGTTGCTGAAAAGGTTAGAAAACACCATAAAAGTACTATTTCAAAGTAGCCTATAAGTGCACTATATTATGATTATATGTGAATTTGTGAACCAAATAATTATTTATCAAAGTTTGCTAGTCATTCACGATTTCTTCAAAGCGTTTTAATAACAACAAGACATTCATTGTAGAGTCTGAACGAATGCTTTGATTGGCTGAAGTTTGTGGCATCCCTAAAATACTGACACCACAATGCATTTTTCATATTTTGATAAGGAGTCTTTATTGGCCTTAAAGAAGTCCAAGTCTAATAATGCATGTTCACAGACATAATCGTACAGTACAGCAATGCATGAATAAGTGATAAGTCAGATGCTACAAGCAACAAGCTATGTGTGAATATGGAATACTAGTGTGCTACACTTACTATTTCTGCCATGTAAAGATATGGTAGAAATAGTAAGGGTAGTATGCAGCATGTATCTTTTATGTCGAAGTATTTGTTTTAACAAACCACATCAAGTGTCAGCTTGTTTTCTATTTTTGTAGGAATCTCATTGTTCCAAAGTCCCACTCCACATAACTGTGCATGAATTATTGTTTTAATTGACTGCGAATTACCACATAATTTTTTTTTGTGTGTGTTGAGGACAGACACCTCTAGCTGGACTTTTAAATGTGCTTGCCTCACGAAAAGCATTTGTAACGTGTTTCATGCTCTCTTCAAAGTGTTCAGAGCATTTTAAAGAGAACAGGACATTCATTGTAGAGTCTGAGTGAAGGCTTTGATTGGCTGAAGTTTGTGGCATCCCTAAAATACTGACACCGTAATGCGCTTTTTCATTTCAAAGGGTTTGAACATAGAGTGAAAGTTTGATTAGGAGTCTTTATTAGCCTTTAAGAAGTCGTCCAAGTCTAATAATGCATATTCACAAACATATACATGAATACACTCACACTTTCAGGTGTACAAGTTTTGTTTCTACTCTCTTTTGCCTTTGATTCATTCTCTCTGTAATTTCCACACACCCACACTTCCTTCATCGCTTTCCCTTATTATCTCTCTCTCGGCCCTTCTGTTTGTCTCCCCTCCTCCTTTAATTTATACAGTCCTCCTCCACATGCACTGAAATACTGTACTCCTACAGGTGTGTGAGCAACTTCTCTTTATCTCTTTCTTCCATTTCTATGTGTGCTTCCACACACACACACACACACACACACACACTGTACGTGTACTGGGGTGAGGAGTCGGGTTCTCTCACAGACACTGGGGACCAGAGATAGCACTTGAGCTCCATTGTCTGAGAGCAGTGGCTGCTGAAGCAGAGAGCAGGGAGGAGAAAAATCAATCCAGCCCTAGAGCTCCACTCTCAGCCTCCACCTCCCTCTGCCCCTATGCAGGTGCAATCCCTCTTCCTCTTCCTCCCTTCCGTACTTCCTAACAAAGCACTCTCCCCACTGCAACACACACACAGACACAAACACACTCCCACCCCTCAACTTGCTGCTTCAGTGCAGCTGTCGGTTTCAAGTTCTTGTTGCCCTAAAACCTGATTACGCAGAGGGCACAATTCCACATCTTAGTGTCTCCCGAGGTCGTCTCAACGCATACTCGCTTGTACATGTAATCATACCCAGTCTGCCTCCGAAGGATCATTTTCGCAATCATATCGTATCTCTACCATCATGCGCTGCAATGCAATTTTGTTTTATCTGTTGAACAGCCAGTGGGAATTTGTCTTAAATATCACCACGTTCTGTTTGCTATAATATCAGCACAAAGGGACACAGTTTACTGAGCTCATAATGTTTTGGTCTGTTAACTTAACAAGATATATGTAATTAGAAACTATAACGATGCACTGTTAATTTAGAAGCAAAACATTTAACTTTAATTTATGTATAAATACTAAATTGCTTTAAAGTTTTGTTGCTATTTATACTGTGCAACAAATGTATTGCTGTCAGTTAAATGAACATTTTTCACTTCTTTGCATTTTAAAGCTACTGTAGTGTCTTTTAAACAAAAGGCTGCTGTTATTTTTTTTTTTTTAATAAAGAAAACAGTTAACCTGTAATATCATGAAATTTTATTACAATTTTAAATAACTTTATATTTTAATGTATTTTAAGTTATTCCTGTCATGGCAAAGTCAACTCACCTTTATTTCTATAGCTATGGAGAGTTCAGATTATGCTGTAAAGCAGCTCTAAAAGACAATAGTGCCATTTAGCTCATTATTTAGCTCAAGTTGAATAACAGTGTGAACTTCGCCAGTTTGAAACAAGTTCAATTCTACTATAAGCAGTTCTACAAAAGGCAGCAATGTTGTTGATCATTCTGAGTCAGTTCAGTGTTGATTCAATTCAGTTCAATACCAGTTGAATGTTGCAAGATGTGATTCAGCTCTAAAGGTGCCATTACTGCGGTCTTCAATGTCACATGATCCTTCATGAATCATTCTAATATGCTGATTTGGTGCTCAAGAAACATTTATTATTATTATTATTATTATCATTATTATTATTATTATTATTATTATTATTATTATCGTTGAAAACAGTTGTGCTGCTTTTTTGTTTTTGATTAAACTGATTTTTCAGTTTTACAGGATTGTATGATGAATAAAAAGTTCAAAAGAACCGCATTTATTTGAAATATAAATCTTTGGTAACATTAGAAATGTCTTCACTGTCACTTTTAATGAATTAGTATAAAGGTTCCAAAAATAAAGGTTTTATTTTTACACAAAAATAAACAAGTTAAGGACAGACACTTCTAGCTGGACTTGTCGCATAAATCGCACGAAAAACATTTGTAATATGTAGAAGTTTTACGATTTCTCAGCGTGCATCTTTTCTTTAATATTTTTGTCACAGTGCGCTCTGGCGGGTTTTGACAAACCCTGCGACGCTGTGTGACAATTGTTAGGAATGGACAAACCATTACCACCCATTAATGCTGAATGTCACGCTAAGTACCACCCCCGGCATGATCGGGTCATCAGGGTTAGAAGACAGTCCTGTCAAATCGCACTAAATGATAATAATAATGTGAGAGCACTCTCATGACTTCTGACATTAACACTGCCGGACCGGACCAACCGCCGTGAGAACTTCACCCTCATGCTGCTATTAGCGCACATATCTTAACTGCAAATTTATGTAAGATCTCTTTGAAAGCCACGTGATGCTCCGTAGGCATGGGAACACACAGAGAGAATGAAAACGAGACAAAGTCGGAATGGCAGCGCCTTGCCCTCTCCGTCTCTTATCTGATCGTGTTCCATGCCAGTTGGCATTATCGCTGGCAGAAGTGCCCTTGTCGGATCGGGGCAAATACTAGCATTAAACAGCAGGTTCCCCAGCTGAAGAGAGCAATAATGACTTCAGTTTTATAACTAATTTAAATGGAGCTCATTGGGAAAAAAAGTCTTTTCTAAACATTTTTTTTGTGACTTTCTCTGTCAGCTGCCTAATGAGCATGGATGAAAAGGGCTTTGTTAAAACACAAGCATGGCAAGAATACAGTTTTAACAGCACTGCATGTCTGCAAGGCTATTTTAATGCCCTGGCGAGCTTTAGCACAAGGCCGGTAGACTGCGCTGGAGATGTATGATTTCTTTTTGAAATGAGCATTGAGCTCTAATAGACCCTGCTTGTTTAAGAAAAAGAGAGATAGCGCTAGCTCTGGTTCATGGCTAGCACGCTGCTTCTGAGCGGCTCACTGCTGCTTTGACACACGGTGGCTCATCCCCCTTCTTTCACTGCCAGGAAAGTCGACACTTGAATGACCTAAGTGTTCAAAAAATATTTTGTTGGACCAGAATGTCGCTCCTAGTATCTAGACTCTTTAGTAGTCTGCGGAGTTTCTGAAGAAGCTGCCAGTTAACTACCATATAAGCTAACTGCTTGTCGCTAATGAATGAGTTATCAAATGCTTCTTCTGATCATGTTTTCAAGGTTTGTTTTGCTTTTGTCTTTAAAAAGTCTTTAAAAATGCATTCGATTTTCTTATTAGCAGACAGAAGATACCTGGAGAGAGATGGTTTGCATTCCCTTTCATCTCACTGGCTGTTGCTCAGTTAGCGTTGGAAATATATGACTTACACATTCACACACTTTTGCATCCAGGTTTACTTGTACCGTAAATACCATGTGAGCCACAGGAAATGATGTGATGACGAAAAAAAAAAGATGTATGACATTAAAGGTAACTGACAAGGTGAAACAGCCATAGTAAGTCACTACTTTTGGATCAAGAGAGTTTTATGTCTGTTTATGGCTGCATGATTTGGGGATTTTTTTTTTTTTTTTTCTGATTAAAAATAAGGATACTCCATGTTTGCTCTGTTTGTTTGTAGGGCTGCAAAATTTGTATAATATTTGTATAGGCTGCAAAATATTTTGTATAATATTTTATATATTAATATTATTATTAAATAATAATAATAACTATTGTAATATCATGATATATAATAAAATAATAATTACTACTGTGTTATTTTTACTATTGTAATATTTCACTGTATAATAAAATAAAAATGTATATAATAATGATATTAATAGTATTAATTCTATTTCTTAATTCTTAAGTTCTTCATTTTCAAGCATAAAGCATAAAGGTTTTATTTTTTCAGAAAACCGCAAGGAGACCTTAAAGCTTCTCTTTTGATGACAACAGCTGGTTTATAAGTGCTTCTCATTACAAGAAGATGGAAGATGGTCGGCGCATGTTATATTCCCAAATGCATGTTATAAGCGATCGAAACTTAGAGCAGATGCAGAGATGAGTTCATGTGGAGCAACATTTACTGTGTACCAAGCCTCTCCAAGACACTGAAAACACCAGATCATGAGCCGCTCGCATGTAAAACAACACAGTGTCGCGTTTCACTCTGAAAAATGTTGTTTGTCAGACTGTGTATTTTTTGTAATTAAATCAAAGTCTAAGCCATTTCCCAATTTTTTGTTTTGTTTTGTGCAGCCCTACACCTAGTGTTAAATCTACCAGGCTAACAGGGCCATAGTAACAAGCATTCCCTTGACATTTCCAAATGACAAGTTCATAAACATCAATGAATCATTATTGAGATGTGAGACCACAGAACTAACTTGTATTTTTATTTTAAAAAATGACTTTCTCCTTCAATTTTCTTTTGTTAAATTTTTACCAACTTATCAAAGGGAATAATTATAAAGATGATTTTATTCACCTGTGTTTCTATGGCTGCTGTTTAAATGTTCCAAGCAACACTTTGAAAGAACAAACCGAAAATACTACATAATGGTCATAATGAACAGCCTGGAGAGTCCAGCATATCTGGTGAGATGTGCTGTTATAGATTGTTATATACTGTGCTAATCTTTCACCGAGGGAGAGAGAGCGAGGATACGTTTAAGAATTCATGTCCTTGTACAATTTGTTCCTGCCTCGGGCCTTTCATGTCTCCATTTCAAAAATCAAGTCCAAAATTGAAACCAAAGGCACATTGACAGGCCCTAACACCGACCCACCATCCTCTCATGATAGAGGTAGAGAATGGGAGTGTGAAAGGAAACTAATGGAGCTGCCCATCCTTTCCATTTGCCTCTCCTACCTGTCTTTCTTTCTCATCCCTCTCTCTCCGCCTCCTTCTGTTTCTTTCCCTCTCTCTCTTGAGTTTACTCAGGGGTGAAATGAGCTGGTGCTAGTGGAGTAGACTGATATCTGCTCCAGTATAACCGAGACTGAAAGTGTCTCAGGCTGTGTGTGAGTGATGACGCAGGCTAAGGTACTCACTCTCCCCAAGTGTGGCTTATTTCCCTTGGCTTATTAAATACTAGCCTCCAGCTCTGAAAGGCAGTAGTATAGAACACTGGTACAGGACCTTAAACACTAAGGGCTGTGCCTGTCCCAGATGTTTGAAACAAACACTGAGCGTTTACCAAATGCAGGTTATCATGCATGTGATTTTTTATTTTTAAGGGGCATCAGTGGCAGTCCTGGCTCCCTTGGTGGCCAGGGTGAGATACAATGCAGTAAAACAGGAATAATATTATTACAATTTAAAATAACTGCTTTCTATTTTAATATATCTTTTCGAACACTAGGAATTCAGGCATACTACTTGCCTTACATACTGTTTTTCGTATACTATATAGTATGGAAGTATGCAGTTTCGGTTTCAGCAGCCATTACACTTTTACTTTACTTTACTTTTAGTCATTTAGCAGACGCTTTTATCCAAAGCGACTTACAAATGAGGACAACAGAAACAATCAATTGTAGTATTAAAACAACTAAAACTGATCCAAACTAAAAGCTAAAACTTTATAAATAGTGTATATATACACACACATTAAAAAATTAATTAAATATAAATGAGAAATGCATATGACAAAATTTCTAAACAACATTTAAATGAAAACAAAATAAAGCTACAAACAGTTCAAAATATTAAGAGAACAAAAGGTATAAGTGTAATAATGATTCTAACATAAAACTAAGCCAAACACCAAAAACAACTACGTGTATGTACACACACACACACACAGACATATATGCACACACACACACGCACACACACGCATATCCATAAATTCAATATTATTTTATTTCCATGTAGTTTGTTGAAGTACTAAAATAACTCAAATTAAATAAAACTAAAACTTAATAAATAACTTATACAGACATAATAGAAAAAAAAAAACTAATAAAATGACAAACATTACTACAACTGTAACTAAAATTAAAATAGATAGCATATACAAATCAAACTACATTAGTTTAACAGTAATCCTAAAAAAAATAACTGTGCTAAACATACAAGTAAGAAATGGTTATAAAAACTGAAAGAGAAGTGAAACAAGTAATAGGAAAAAGAATGAATGAAAAGCGATACTTATCCCTTGCCGGTGTCCCTGTCTGGTGGAGTCGCACGGTAGAGTCGATGGTCTTTACACACTTCGGTCTTCACACGACGAGGGCTGCCGCGACCGCTCCCACGGTATAATAACCTTTTTTATACCCGTCTAACAAATCACTAATTGAATTCAGCTGGACACACTTTCCTGTTAATCACAATAAATGGCCACGCAAGCGCAGACACTAACAAGGTACGTACGAGACCAAACACAATTTCAGCACATCTCCACTCATTACACCAGTCTGCAGTGTCACATGATCCTTTAGAAATCATTCTGATATTCTGATTTGGTGCTTAAGAAACATTTCTTAAAAATATTCCTATATTTTTAAAAAGCACACACACACACACACACACACACACACACACTATATATATATATATTAACACACACTTTGACATATTGCAGTCATCAGCTGGAGGTTGTATGGAGAACAATGAGAGATGTGGTGAGATGTATGTAGAGATATAATGTTCAGATAGGATTGTGGGATATGCACAGAGCAAAAATAGCCGTGCTTGTAATTAGCACTCTGTAAATTACAAACAGTGTGACAGCCACATCAGACCGCAGTGGTGCAGCAGTATGTCGCTTTACTCTTCACTGTGGTCTGCAGCTCTGTTTTTTCTTCTGTCACATTTCCCCTTTTCCTTCCCTTTCCAGGACTGTGATATTCCCTGGATAATCTCTGTTAGCAAGCTAGCGCTGTCATTATGAACAATGGTGTCATTCTCCATTCAAAGGAGGGAGGGACCCAGACAATTCTCTATGATTGTTCCCAAATTGCGCATTTGGGAGAATCACACATTCACATGCTTGGGATCCTCCTGGGAGGACTTCGATCTGGAAGATTTGTCCTCCCTATCCATTTCAGTTTTAGAATATATGCCGTTCGTCTGAAGGAAAAACTGAAAAGCTATTTTCGCAATCCCTAGAGGTAGTGCAGAGTCAACCACACCGGCCGTGAAGTCTAGTAATATTACTCCAATGCTGCTGTGGCCACTGAATTGAGTGAATATGCTGACTCTCTCTTTTGAAAATTGCATTTTTGTGAATTGAACATTAGGTCGGCTGGATGAAAAATCAGCTTCTACTTGAAGAAGTGATCGGTCAACAGCAAAATGAGGTTTCCCAAGCTGGAAGAGGTTGATATGCAAGCGTAAAGAGTTCCATAGGCGGAAAAATTTGATATAATTTAAATCCATTAAGGAGCAATATCTGTTATCCACTTTAATGTTGGAGCTCTAGATTTACAGCAGAGCTGAGCCAGTTGTGTTGTATTAAAGGCTGTAGGGGCTTATGTTATTTACAAGCTCAGACTACCAGAGATTTGCAGCTGCAATAGAAATCATGTTAAGAATTACAATATTGAAATGCTCGTCTTTCAAATTAGTTTTGGAACTTAACCGTACAGGGCATTCTGGGCACGGTGTCACTCCAACAGTAGGATTCTTTTCTATGGCATTTTGTTTGTATTGTAATAATGACATGAGTAGATGCTACGAAACCTGACGAGGGTACTGTAATAGAATCTGACACGATGCTCATTACCTGCACTGATACTACATTATAAACGAGCATCTGTAATTAAAAATGTCACATAGATGCACTGATGTTCTAACACGTCATCCTACTGTTAATACAAGAATCACACACACCGTATTTTATTTTTTTTTAAATCACTGTTGCCCTTTATTTATTTATTTATTTCACCATTTTCCATTAGCTAGAACATTATTAATAATAAGTACACTACATTTCCACTTGTTTACAGAAGTGGTAGTGTTTTTTTTGTTTTGTTTTTTTTTTTTTTTTCAAGTGGTTGTAAATGTCTTGGAGTCCTAAAATACATTTTGTAGATGTGTTTTCTGTAATTGCTAGGGCTATAAATCTGATGTGTTCATTTAGTGTGATACATTTAAAAAAATAAATAAAAATAATGTAATGGGAAATAATACAAATAATTATGTCAAAGAAATGGCATAATATTTTCATTGTATTATAATTTATGAATATATTTTTTTTGTCTTATTCTGAACTTCTTTTAACATTCTCTGAGAGAATGAAAATCTCAATTGTAAAATGGATCATTGTGGATAGTAAGCCAGTGAATGATTTACATTTATATATTTATTATACAGTACATTAATATTATTGATACAATATATTGATTCTAAAGCCACTCTTTGTAATGCCATTTTGCGGTTCTTATCAGGATTTATTAATAAATAGCCATAATGTGTAATTGATTGACAAACCCTAATGATTGACGTCATTTTGGGTTTCTTCTCAAAATTTATTAATAAATCACCATAATGTGTAATTAATTAGATTACAAATTGTAATGGTTGTCTGGTTTACTATGATCTAGATCTAGTTTATGTTATTTGTGAATTGGTATGTTTCTGGCATATGAGTGGACATAAATCACACTTATGCTTCAGTTTGTGAGCCTCACTGAATGTTTAATCCAAATGAACATGGTTTTCATTTGACCTTTCCCGCATCTCCAAGCCCATTATCTTGTGGTCGCAGCGAAAGTTTTCACCTCTGCTTACTGAGCTTATCACCTGCGTCTCATCACTTGTCGTTTTTCGCCATGATGGACTGACTGACCTCTGTCCACTTTGACCTTCTTTATCTCTCGCTCTCTCTCTGTCTACATTGTCTGGATTGATGTTTTTTATCTTGCAGTGCAGGTCTGGTGGGTCCATGAAAAATACCACATATAAGATTATAATTTGTTTCTTATTTAATTGGTTCCAAAGTGTTTGCTGATTTTCAGTTTTGTATAGACCTATCTAGGCTATTTAAACTTTATGTAAGTTATGTGCTATTTTATATTAAGCATAACCTATAGAATGGTGTATTTTGATTCGCTTTGTTAATAAAAATTCTGTGATTTATATATAGGCCAAGTTGAGTTTGAAGTTGTATCTTGTTGATGCTTGAATTGACGCCGAATTGCCGCAAGCTCAAAAGTTAAAAGTAAAATGCTTACATCGCTTTTAAGCTGTTTAGAAGCGAAGGAAAGTGAGGAAAAGAGGGAAAACTCAAACGAACTAAAAACGAACATGTGCTTTACGCCGAATTGCCGCTAATTTGAAAGTGAAAGTAAAATGCGGACCCCGCTTTTACAAGCTATTTAAAAGCAAAAGAAAGCCTGAAAAAGAGGGAAACCCCATCCCCCCAACCACCCCCACAGTGATTTCCTCACCGTCACAACCCTAATATATATATATATATATATATATATATATATATATATACACATTCTAAATACTATTATTACTTCACTGTGTTTATTCCATATGGTTTGTTGATTTGGCTATTGATCATATTTACACACCTGTATATAAAATGCCTCTGTATATAAAGTGCATTATTAGGACATGGAAATCAATGTGGTGCAGACTCAGATTTAATATGTTAGAGATGTTAGGTTACCTGAGCAGGGAAGCAAATTGCTTAATGGTATTTTTTGTAGCTATGTCACGTTTAACAACTTTAGATTATGTTTAGTCATGTAATGACTTTAATCTGTAGCAATAAAAGCTACAAAACTTTCCTAACAAGTTACTGCAATGGTAATTCAAAGAATTTTAATTCCCTTTTATGGCCAACATACAAAATGGCATCAGTGAATAGTGTTATGCTGCAGGCAATATTGATCAAAGTCCCTTTCAGTCAGTCCACTTGGCGGCCATTTTGGCAACACCCTCAGGCATCTGTTTTCTGAGCAGTTTATTTGAATGTGTCAAATCACCTATACAGTTTGACAAAAAAAAGAGCCTTAAATCAGGCTAAAAAAAAGAAAAAAAAAAAAAAACATGAATCTACTAATGCAGTAGGCTCTTTTATCAGAAAGGTGAAGCTTCCTTTCTTTCAGCCACCATATTGAGTGTTGTGATTTCTATTATTTATTTTTCTACATATTGTCTTTCTACTGTCTCTGGTATTGATCTTTGTCCATTTCCTCATTACTACTGTAAGTGTAAATTTCATTTCCTTTCTCTTTCCAACTCTTCTAAAGTTAATTAAAATAGGATCGTGTCATCGCATTTTGTGGAAAAAAATAAAATAAAATAAAAAATAAATAAATAAATAAAACATCAGCTCACTTGGAATCACCATATATTAGTTTTGCCCTGTTTTATTGCTGAAAAAGACGGCACTAAGAAAATGAGTTCCTAAACAAACTCCCTTCTCTTTAAACACTTGCTGTGTTTTGCTTTGTAATTGGTTGGCCCCATTTTGGTTTTTCAATTATGCATGCTGGATTCACTAATTTTAAGAACACTGTGACAGCTTTTGGAAAAAAAAAATTGATTACCAACATTTATGTTTACAGCTGGGCGTAAGCATACTGGTATGGTAAGGTATTCTGTTTTTCATAGGGTTTGAGGGTGGAAGGCTTGTCACAGAACCAGGTGATTGTATTTAAGAGTCTTTTCATGTAGCAATACGTGCAAACACCCTGCTGAAAGAGGCATTTTTGTATACGTTCATACATGTATGCATGAAGTACATACACACCTTTGTCCTTCAACATCTATTTCTGGTCCATGTGTATCTGAGGTAAGATGCATGAACGCAGGAAAGAAAAAAAAAAGATATTAAAATAGAGCTTATTTTGCATTTGACCACATGGCAGTTCTGTCTATATTGAGTCAAATTAGGCCAAAGACAATTTCTTGACCATTATACTGACAGTGAAACCACATTATGTATGGTTTTTAATAGTTTGACTGGGATTTAAATGGATGTTTTCACCTCATTAGTGTTACCTTGTCATCAGTATAGAAATCCTGTCATAAGTGTTTGACAATTTAACCACACATTCTTAGAAATGCAAGTTTAATTTAAATATTGATAGACAGACGTTAATAATGAGGAACTTAGATAAGAGCTAATAACGAGAAAGAACTTTGACTGCCAAAAGTCACACTTCCATAGTCTTCCCACTCAATTCTTTAATAACCCAAGGATAAAGAATAAGGCCATGTGAGAAGGCGTACATATAACTGGCTAAAGCAGAGCAGGTATATAAGGGGATATATAGGTGTATTCCCTTTCTAGAACAGGCTCAAGACTTCATCTGTCCTGCAGTTCCCCTGGGCTGTGTCTATTGCTCTGGTTAGAGTTACATTTTCCCAGAACCCTTAGTAGTACACAGGCCTAGATTAATGGGCCAACAAGTCATTTGTCCATGGGCCTTCAACTATATGGGAGGCCCCAAAATGTTACATACTGTACAAAAACAAAAAACTTTTTGGGCAATTGACTGTAAATGTTTTTATTTATTTATTTAGTTTTGTCTTTTGTCTTTTTGTTTTTCTTTTGTGATTTTTTTTTTCACATTTATTCATTTAACAATTACTTTTATCTGTTTTGTTTTTTGTTTTGTTTTGTTTTGTTTTCGTTTCGTTGAAACAGGAGTACAAATAACAATAAAGTTAATTAAGTAAAACGATTAATTAATGAAGTCCCACACAGTTTGAGTTGGACAACTAAACGAAACAATATCCAGGTTTGAAAACAGATACACCAAATTCCTTTATTAAATTATTAAGAAATATCATGCTAAACTGGTTTGCTGCACTGACATAAAGTCCAAGACTATCAACAGTAATGGCTTCCCCAGCATGACTAGTAGCAGCAATGACAGGCTAGTAAGTGACAGTCCTCTAGGAGACGTATCGCCAACACCGATCGGTAACAGAACAGTGACAGCAGAGGAGCTCCTTACATTATCGTTGATAAAAAAAACAATGCCTTCTACTACTGAATCATTGGAGGGGAAGGAAGATAATGTCCATTGGTGCGGGAAAGCTACCGACCCATCGCTGTGGGAGATGTCAATATAGAGGCAGTTAGAAATATTCTGAGTAAAAGAGCGACATCTGCATTTCTTAACAGGGGAGTTAAATATTGAGCCACAGTCAGTGGTCTATGTTGAAAGAGCCAGTCATTAACAAATGATTTACTCCAGGGTCGTTTGAAGTATGAGCAGATAATGCTGTTTTTTTTCCCTGTAAGATTTGTATAATATATATTTGAATTAATATTTTTACTGTAGTGTTACTTTGTTATATGCATGCTACTACTGATACTGTCAGGCTTATGTTGTGATGTCTTGTGTTGTTCTCCCCATATGCTTCTTCCATGCCCTTATTTGGTTTTTCCTGTTCCTGTTCTCATTTACTTCAGCTGTGTTTAATTAATTAACTAATTTACTCCTGTGTTCTTAAGCCCTGTGTTTCCATGTCTCCAGCATCCGGTATTGTATGTCTTACCCCACTCCTATGTGTGTGTTCCTGCCCGTTTCTTGTTCCTTGTTTTGGATTTAATAAAGACTGCTATGATTTCTGAATCTCCTTGTCTCCTCGTCTCCTCGTCTCCTCGTTCATCCACAGTAGCAGCACCGTGACAGAATACCTCTTTCCTCCACAGTAGCAGCACCGTGACAGAATACCGGACCACAATAGTAAGCGGCGCCTCTTCTCCCAATTTTAGTTTAGTTTTTGAAAGTTTTTTGTTTTCCTATTTTTCCCCCTCCGCGGAGATCGCCGCTCGTTTCTCCGCCCTAGCCCGCAGAGATCTCCCCTTCGTCGAGTATGCCTGGGAGTTCTGCAGGCTTGCTGCGGCGACGGCATTAGACGATGCCACCATCAACTCTCTGTTCTGGATCAGGGCCAATTACCATTGCCCTGTGGACCTCCCAGACACCACGGGACTAAACTGGAGGGAAGGGATCCTCCAGTGTCTGGAGAGCATCTGGCCCCGATCCAGAACCAGCCCGCCATCAGTCCCGCCGGCCGTTCGTCAGTCAAGTCTGTCAGTCGTTCATCAGTCAAGTTCGCCGGCCACTCCGAAGTCAAGCCCGCCGGCCGATCCCCAGTCAAGTCTGCCGGCCGCCATCAGTCAAATCTGACGGCCGTGGCTATCTCAAGCCCGCCGGCCGATCCCAAGTCAAGTCTGCCGGCCGCTCCGTGATCAAGTCCGCCGGCCGCTCCCAAGTCAAGCCCGCTACTAAGCCGGTGCCTCCCTCCTCGAAACTCCTCCAGAGTGCCCTCCAGTGCCCACTCGAAAGCACCCTCCAGTGCCCACTCGTCCTGAGTTCGCTCCAGTGTCGGCTCCAGTGTCGACTCCAGCTCCGGAGCCCGCTCCAGAAGTAGCCCCTGTCGAGAGATGGCTCTAGCCCCTGACCAGAGTTGTAAGAGGGCTTCTGTTTCCCTGTTAAGCCCAAGGAGGGCTCCTGTTCCTGAGTTTAGCCCAAGGAGGGCTCCTGTTCCCGAGTTTAGCCCACGGAGGGCTCCAGTCCCCGAATCCAGCCCAGAGAGGGCTCCAGTCCCCAGATCCAGCCCAGAGAGGGCTCCAGTGCCCGCTTCTCCAGAGTGCCCTCAAGAGACTGTTCCAGCCAGGTGGCCGGGCCGAGGGTCGAGGCCAAGGCTACGGAGGCTGGCCCGCTATGGCCTCCTGAGTTCCCTGATCCGCCATGGCCTCCTGAGTCCCCTGCTCCGCCATGGCCTCCTGAGCTCCCTGATCTGCCATGGCCTCCTGAGTCCCCTCCTCCTCCATGGCCTCCTGAGTCCCCTGCTCCGCCATAGCCTCCTGAGTCCCCTGCTCCGCCATGGCCTCCTGAGTTCCCTGATCTGCCATGGCCTCCTGATTCCCCTGGTGCCATGGTCCCCTGAGCTCCCTGCTCCGCCATGGCTCCCTGAGCTCCCTGCGCCGCCATGGTTCCCTGAACTCCCTGATCCACCATGGCTCCCCGAGTTGCCTGCTCCGCCATGGTGCCCTGATCTGGGGCCGCCTTGGAGGCATCCCGTCCAGTCCAAGCCTGTCCTGAGGGATCTCCAAGGCGCCCACCCCTTTGTTGTATGGCGCGAGGACACGCCTTTCGGAGGGGGGCGTCATGTCAGGCTTGTGTTGGGATGTCTTGTGTTGTTCTCCCCATGTGCTTCTTCCATGCCCTTATTTGGTTTTTCCTGATCCTGTTCTCATTTAGTTTCATTAGTCTTCAGCTGTGTTTAATTAATTATCTAATTTACTCCTATGTTCTTAAGCCCTGTGTTTCCATGTCTCCAGCTTCCGGTATTGTACGTCCTACCCCACTTCTACCTGTGTGTTCCTGCCCGTTCCTTGTTTTGGATTTAATAAAGACTGTTATGATTGCTGAATCTCCTCATCTCCTCGTTCCTCCACAGTAGCAGCACCGTGACAGCTACTACTACTACTAATAATGTTTTTTTTCTCTCTACATTTAATTCTGTCGTGAAATCACATTAAAGTGTCTCTCCCCGTTTGTGTGGTGATTTTGATTTAGATTTTGAGCGATAAGGGGTTTCATTCATCCAGGCCATTGTGAAATTTCCGGTGAAATTTAGTCAAAAGAAAATGGACTTTGTTCTCCGTTTGTTGAGGGTGTTTGGCTTCACATCTAAGAGGTTTCATCACCATCTGAGAACTTGAAACTGTCAGTGTTCGTTGTGGGTCTAATTATTTGATGGGCACCAGAGACCAAAGTAAAAGCCCCTCCAATGATCTCTCAGTATGTCTCTCATCTCTTCACTCAGGGGGTCTGTAACAGTAGGGAGAGCTCTTATACTTGAAAGGGCCTGTATTAAAATGCTCTTTCAGAGAATGAATTTCTGCTGTCTTAAGCCGATTGAGCAAAACAAATCTCTCTTAAAGTAAAATCTGGTGGCAGCAGGAGAGTGTGGCAACAATAGCAAGCTGAGAGACCGAGAGAGAGGGAGAGGAAAGGAAAGGAAACCGGAAAGATACGGGTGGCTTAGAATGACAAAATTGCATACTGAGAATTGAAACTAAAGTTGAAAAATAATGCACTTAGAGTCAACAATGAAAGCCCACTTTGTGGCCTTTAAGTACAGACAAGCTGTTTTTCAACTGCCGGATCTTTAAGTTGATTAGAGCAAAGTTATGGGCCTAATGTCTGAGAGCTAATTTAGCATGTGGGTAGATTATATGTTAATGGCTGTTTACTTTGTTCTCATAACAAGGTAAAAAGGTCATTTTCTTGAGGGCCAACAATATGGAGGTTGAGAATGTCCACATTTGATTTAATCTAGGCTGCATCTTTCTTATGTTTATGTGTGTGTGAGTTAGCTCGCACATATGTGCACTTGGCACTTTATGAGATATGAAGGCTTTCAGGCTCATAAAGATTTCAAGGGAAGAAGATTTTTTAATGAGGAACACAATATGCCGGGAGTAAATGACCTCGCTGCATCTACATTACATGCTGTTATTTTATTTAATTAATTAATTTATTTATTTTTTGCCAATTGTAGCCGTCCATGGAAATGCAGCTTTCCTACCTTCAGTGCGATAAGTAGCTTTATTTTCCATCAATCTTGGCTTAGTTTTTGAATATTTTTCCACATAATCCTTGATAATAATCAACTCTCTTAATCTTTTTAGACTCTGAGGAAGAAATTAAAAACCCATGAAAATGCTTGACAAACACGGTTTTCTTTAATGTTGATGTACAGTATATGTACGGTCTTCTTTCATGTGTTGATGTACAGTATTTCCTTGTAAAACAGGTAGTTATGTGACAGCCATGAAGCATAGTTGCACCCATATTCTCGTACCTGCATTCGATGCAGTTGCTGCTTGACTGTTGAAGTACGTACTTCAGGTATACATTTGCATATTATAAACATGTTCATTGACATACTGCACTTCCCATTTTGACATTGATCTTTGACTTGTGACTAATAACAACCACAAAAATCATTTACTTTGTTGTTGTTAAATAAGTATAATTCACCTCCATCATTCATGTATTGTTTCAGAAGGGAATTATGCTACTTGTTAGTTGATTGCAGGGGGAGGGACATTCTCATTCCAGAGAGCATTTGATTGAACAAAATATCATTGTGATGCAGGATGAGTCTTTTTTTATGCTTTTCCATAAGAAAAGTGAATTTGAAACATGTTTACATTAACATATACTGTATATGACCTCAAAGCTAACAAAAATCTCTCATTTTCATTTCGTTGATATAGAAATGGTGTGAATTGAGTTGATACACACTGATAGTATGTCTTTGACTGAACAGAATGTCTTCGACCATTTTGAATCCAATCACAATTCCCATGTTGTGTTTCTTCACACCAACTGTCTCGTTTCCTTCTCCTCCTCTCTTCCCGCTGTGAATAATAGCTTCCAACCACAAGAGATAAGATGCGATTTAGAGGAACGGCTGATGCCTTTTTTCTTCAAAACATTGTCAATGTTGTTTGGCTAAAGCTTAAAGCTGGACGCATGTTTTAGACCTCTTCCTTTCCTGTCATCCTTTAATCCCCCTGCACCTCCCTCCTGCCTCCGTCCGCCTTCAATCAAGGTTATTTTTCCTATTCTTGAATATCCTCCCCAATATCCTGATCCCTCTCCAATTTTTCTTTGTCTCGTTCTGTCCATAATCAGCCTGCCCTGTCATGCATCCATCTCGGATTTGTCTCTTCCTTATAGAGTCTGTCTTTGTGTCTCTCTTTCCCCATCTTTGAGGTTGCAGCTGGTCAGCTGGGCCAGGGAAAATGTGCCTGCGGCTATTACAAGCAGCTGGCGTCCAGAGAGATGGACAGGGAGAGAATGGCCGAGAGAGGGTGGCGTGGTGAGACTTCAGGGCGCACAGTTCTGCCTTCAGCACACGCTGAGGGTACCAAATTCAATTTCATCCACCTCGCTACTTTTTAAATTTATGATTTAAGACACGGCAGAACATGTTTACTTTCATGTAAACGCCCTTATGGTCATTCTATATTCAAATTTATGCAAAAATTTGCTCTTGTAGCATTGTTGGTCCATAATACATAGTGTTTTCAATGCTATAATAACCTAAACATACGTCTTATGATGACATACATTTGATACAAGCTAAACACAAAAGTTTACATTGATTAAGCAATAAAAACCAAATGCTAAATGCTAAGCGTTATCGCCAATTCCTAGTAATAAAGAGTAGTGCCCTATGAAATCCGTTTTATTTTTTCCCAAATTCCGTTTTTTCCATTTTAATTTTTCTAGATTCCGTTTTTTTTCCGTTTTAATTTTTCTGGACTCCTTTTTAATGGTCAAATTAAATTGTATTAATCAAAAAGCATGTCTAATTAATTAAAATCATGAAACATATACAATTTAAAATTAATTTATTAAAAGTGTAACAAAAATCACATGTTTAGGACCGTATGAAATGTTTTATTTTTTTCTCACCTTATGTTTTATTGTTACCCAATTCTGTGTTTTAGCATGTCTAATTATTTGAATGCATACAAACAATTTTTATTTATTCTTGCAGTAGCCTTATGAAATGTTTTTTTCCCCTTCAGAAGTTCTGTGTTGTTTATTTAAATTTTACTGGTTATTAGATTAAGGCATAAAACATTGATTTAATTTATCTTTTAATTAATGAAAATTAAACACATTTAAATTTTTGGCAAACAAAGGGGATTTACTATTAAAATTAAAACATGGAATAAATATTTTGTGATTATTTCTTAAATAAAGTTTTATTATTTTTTCAACAGTAGTAGTAGTAGTAGTAGTAGTAGCAGTATTACGTATATTTTACTAAATAATAGTAATATAGCCTATTTCTGGCACAATATCTTTAATAAGTTAAACCGAACTTTTATTTTGACAGGTTGCCGTGAATAACTTTAAATTTCTGTGTATATATGATATGACGCTAGTTTTACTCAAATGAAATGGTAAAAGTGAAGTGACTCTCAGAGCAGTTTTGGAGATATTGTTCATGTATTTTTGTTCTCATTGAGATGGCAGATGCTGAAATCACCGCGAGCATCACGCGCACTGTGTATCTGCTCCATTCATACAGAGATGCGCAGAACATGCAGGATTCATATTTAAATCGACTTTTACGGCTTAATATTTACAGATATCGCGTTTTTATTTAAGTGTAATGACCTACTTTTGATTAATTCTTCCAAACTTTGACAAATTCCGTGACATTCCACGTTAAACTGTAAATTCCGTTTTTATGACTGGATTCCACGATTCCATCTGCGTTTTCTGCATGGATTTTCTGCAATCATAGGGCCCTTCTCTTAAAGAGGAAGTAGAAAATATATATATATATATATATATATATATATATATATATATATATATATATATATATATATGTGTGTGTGTGTGTGTGTGTGTGTGTGTATATATAAATATAAACATATATATATATATATATATATATATATATATATATATATATATATTTTCTACTTCCTCTTAAACTTAAAAATAAAAAAAGCATATGAATATATAAATATATATATATATATATATATATATATATGTGTGTGTGTGTGTGTGTGTGTGTGTGTATATATAAATATAAACATATATATATATATATATATATATATATATATATTTATATATTCATATGCTTTTTTTATTTTTAAGTTTTGGAAAGAAGTTTCTTATGTTCACCAAGGCTGCATTTATTTGATTAAAAAAACAACAACAGAATATTGTGAAGAATTATGAAAATTACAACATTATAAATGTCTTTACTGTCTCTTTTAAGTTATTTTTCCACAATATTACAATGTTTACTATATTTTTATACAAATAAATGCAGCCTGAGCATAAGAGACTTCTACTATTTTTACATATTTTTGACAGTTATACTATATTTCAGCCTGTTATCGAGTAATTGTCACTACATATTTTCAGGCACTTGTCACTTTGACTAGAAAGGAAGTGGCAGAAACGTACAATACATACAAATGAAACAAAGGTTGTGTTGTTGATAGGCGTTTTGACAGTCGTGACAACTGTAACAAACACAGTGAGAGTAATTTTTGCCCTTCACACTGTTTTAAATATGATTCTTCACTTTCATAACACTTATGCACTGCGCATGCCAGAAATGCAGTTTGCGTATTGTTTCAATCTGTGTTGCTCACATTTAGCAACCTGATCTGTTTATTAATCAATGCAAATAGCAAAAAATTGAATATGTAATTCATGGGTACTTTATAATTTGCCAAGATTTGTTTAGCAAAACTTTCTGTTTTGTTGTGGCCGACACTTTTTTGCTCATTGCTGAGTTCGATAAAACATGCACCGTTTATTTCAGGAAGACAGGAACTGTCTGTTCTGTTAATTTATAGTTTCTCTACAAGACCAATTTAAATGCAAGTTAGCTGTAACAGCTTCCTGTTGAGGGCTCTGTTCCTCATTAGTATTCGGTTCAATCATGCAGTTCGCCCCAACCAAACCGAGACATAGTCATTAAATATGTTCTATAGTGTGAATCCCTTGCTCAGTAACACCTGTTCATCTACTCTCTACAGAATAAAGCCACTGTGGGTGTACGTGGGCGTTTTTGTGTCTAAAATTGCAAGTCTGTGAGCGACGCCCCCGTCGGACCTTGGATGTGTGCATGCATATGTGTGCATGCATGCCTCCGCTCTAACTTCCACTATCTTTCTCTCAGCTGGAATTCCATTTGTTCCTCACCGAAATGAAACCGCATTGATTGTTGGCTCAGATGTCGGGAACGAGGGGGAAAAAAACTACAAGAAAAGACTGGGGAGCGGTAGGAAGAGAGAAGGAGAGAGTGACAAATAGAGGAAAAGTGCTTGCCTGTGCTGTGGCAGCCAGTTGTAGATCAATAGGGGACTTTAAGAGTGGAAAAATGAAGGGGGAAATAACAGAGAGCTCGGGATGGCAGAGACGAGCCACTGATGGCTACATTTTAAAGGGGAATGACACGCTGTCATTTTGGATATGTAGCGCGGTTCTTCCAGACAGAGCTGTTATAAATAATTAAACAATGTCAACATAATGACCCTCAAGTTACGCTGATTAATGGAGGTGAATTTCAATTATTCACATTTTCAGAGACTCAATGTTTTTTTTTTTTATACTTCAATCCTCGTGTAGTGTCAGGTCTCAGTAAAAATCCTGCAAAATGTGAAATATTTAGCAACGAATTCTGTCTGGCCAATAAATTATTCTCTAGGAGAATCATTTTGGTCTAATATCAGTTGCTTTATCAGTTTCGATGTCTTGCAACTTGTTCGGCGGCCGTGCTTGAAATATTGTTTAATGTTCACATTGTCAATGGCAGACCCAAACAGTGAGGAATTGCCTCGTGGCAAATAGCGGGTCTTCACAGGAACTGCCTGCCATTAATGGTAATGGAATACCATTAGCAGACTCGACTCCAATAGCACAGAGACTCTCACTATTTCTCTCCTCCTCATTCCTTTGTCTTCCTCCTGCTCCATATCTAAACAGACAGTAAAGAGTGGGTGGAGATGTGTTGTTAATTTGCTGCTGTTGTGTGGAGAGTAGGCTGCCTCTAGTGCTTTGTTTCACTACAGTTTGGGAATCTAATTGATATGTTTCTCAGACAGCGTTGCGGTGCTGCGCAGCTCCACCACAGGGGTGGTCTTCAGGTGGTATTTATGTCAAGTGGAAAACAATGTAGTTTTTATGAGCCTGAAAACGTAGAGCTGAGGCTCTGTTCCTCACCTTAAGGGACTGAGCTGGAAAACATTTAAAGGGCCATATTGCAAAATATGGGACTTTCTTTCTTCACTTGAAATGTTCAGGTTTGATGGCATACTGCATCTTTCATATCTCAAAATGTCCTGTCTAGTAGACCGATTTATAGGATCTAATATGCATTTATATTGTCAAAACGATGAATACATTAACACATGGCTACACTAGCATTAGCAAATTAGCACATACAGTTGTTTATTTCATTACAAACATTAACACATACAATTAATGTATTAGCACAGGGCCTCCACAACACTTAATTCAGTGGAGAGAAACTATTACCCATTCCTGGTAAAGTAATAAAAATGAAGTAGAAGATGAAGATTAGATTATTCCATTTGCTATATAAATAAAGATAAGAGTAAGCGTGGGGAGTTCCTGCGGCCCTGCATAAAGTTAAGAAAGTTAGGAATGACTGAAATTTACTTCAGCAAGGTCACTGATCACATCGGTCCGACCTCTAAGTCAAAATGAAATAAAAATGGACCTATTTACTTTAATACATGAGGCTGCACAGTTCATCAGTGCATGTTATTCCAAAATTTGTTTTTATTTTTCAATATATCATAAGCTGCTCCACCATTAAAATGGAAGCCTGTTTCTGCCTCAGAGTGTGTGGGGTCACATGATCCTTCTGAAATCATTCTAATGTGCTTATTTAGTGCTCAAGAAAGTTTTAAACTTTTTTTATTTTATTTTATTTTTTTTTTTATCAGTGTTGTACAAACAGTTGCGCTGTTTGATATTTGTGTGGAAACAGTAAATTTAACTCATTTGACCCAAGAGGTCAAAAAATATCCTATATATATATATATATATATATATATATATATATATATATATACGAAACATATTAGTGAAATGGCGCATTAGGATCCTTGACCTTTTGGGTCAAATGAGATAAATTTACTGTTTCATTTAAATTCCCTCAACTCAACAGGCAATTAATTCAGAAGTGTATTAGTTTAAATGTGTGTGTACTAGTTTGTCATTGTATTATGGGTAGGAAATTAATTTAAATGTAACATATCCTGCAATAACTCTGCCGGCAACTGCTTAATGATGCATGAGTGGATCTAATTTGAAGGACACATACACACGACACTAATGCACATATGTACACACACAGACACACACTTTAATCTGAGCAGCTCAGTCTCACGCTGAGAGCAGCAGGAGACAAGATCTGAAGAGAGTAACGCCACATAACTAATTAAAGCAGAGTGATTTCCTCATAACGTTCTCCTCTCAGGGTTAGTGGCGAGGTCTGCTGGGGAGATGAGAGGAGAGAGAGAAGGAACCCAAGTGTGTTTTGAATTTGTCCGCCAAAGGTTTTGCTGACTCATGAGTTATAGACGTGAACGTGGCCGTGGATCAACCTGCCATGGCTGTGAAAAGAAAAATATAGAGGAAGAGCAAGAGAGATAGTCCTTTCAGAGCCGACATATTTCAGGCCTGTGTGATTGACACCAAAAGTTCTCAGTCTGGCACGCCGGGTGTTTCAAATTCATTAATATTAATTCGTTTAATTTCCAATGTGCTATATTTATGTGACATATTTGATGTGTTTGTGATTAAAAATGGTCAGGGCATACTTCAAACAAATTATTTTTAGTGCGTCCTGCGTCCTCTTCGCTAGGTGTACCACATTCGGTAGTCCATGTTCAACAGTCACTGTCCTCGATGACCAGCAGGAACGGCAGGAAGCGAGCCAGCTCTGTCTAACGATGAATGTCACATTCTTACATATTAGCAGATGGCTTTGGATAATGTGATCACTCTGTTTACTAACAGGCGCTTGGAATCAACCAAGGATGCTTGCCAGCACATACTTGGGCAAATGCACCGAAGAAATATAGAAATTAGAAAAATGATTGGTATTAATACAGAAGAAGACCACATGTTCCACTTTTGAATTTAGTGCACACTGGAACCCATTGAGCAGTGTTTATTTCTGTTTAAAAAACACAAATATGATGGCAGAAATTTGCACAGTATGTTTCTTTTTACACTGGCATATGATCATATTAAGCGTGGGTTGTGTAAGCAGATTCATCACAATATTCTCAAATGTTTGGTTGATTGTGAAATTGTTTTTGACTTGAAAGTAAGGTGTATAGTACATTTTTTTTTTTTTAATGTTAAAATACTTTCTTCTGCCAGTTTATTATATAGAGAAAACTGCATTCATAGATGGATTCCCCCAAATCTGTGGCATAATCAAAGCATTGCAAGTCTGCCACACCAACACCTGTGCAACTAATGTATTTTATTTTATTTTATTTTATTTGTCACACTTTATTGTAAGGTCCAATTCTTGCTTTTAACAAATGATTAACTACAAAGTTTGCCTCAGTAAACTCCTAATTTGCTACTTATTAATAGTTAGTAAGGTAGTTGTTAAGTTTAGGTATTGGGTAGGATTGGGGATGTAGAATATGGTCATGAAGAATATATCTTTATAAGTGCTAATAAACAGCCAATATGTTAATAATAGGCATGCTAATAAGCAACTAGTTAATAGTGAGAATTGGTCCCTATACGAAAGTGTTACTATTATATTTTATTTTAATTTTTAAATTGTGATGAAACAAATTCATGTAGCAACATTTTGAAACACTATAGAAGTTAGACTAATGATACCAACGATACCAGTTTACAAATTTCCAATGTTTCATTGTTTCAATTGCTTTATCTCCCATCATATCCATCAAGTATGAATAGAATAGAGTAGAATAGAATACTAATCATATTTTTTAATTTAAGCAAACTGAAATTGTTAAAGTAAAATAAAATATAAATATTAGATGAAAAACATGAACAAAAATTATAAATGTTGCCTCGAAGTACTAAAGTTACTGAAACCACAATTAAAAAATAAATAAATAAATAAAAATAAAAATAAAGCTAAATTGAAATATTTAAAAACAAGAAAATTAAAAGTGACAAAATCAGATAACGAAAATTCCAAAACTTAACCTAAATTTGAAATGAAAACTGCATTGATAAAAATCCAAATATATTCAAAGCTAATTAAAAAAAAAATATAAAAATAAAAGCTATTTCAAAATATTATTAAATACTAAAATAGACTAAAATAGCACTTATTCTAATATGTCATATCACACTTTTGAGCATTTTGAGTTGTTTTAAGCATGGAGGCAGATGCGCTAATGCACTATAGATGCATCTCTGTATATCCTGAGGCAATGCAATGATAATTGTAGGTAAATTCACAAATGTGACATTTCTGTTTCTTTTTTTTTTTTTCTATTCCAGAGATGATCTTGTCATGTCACACACCCTGCACCCACATGCTACGGACACACACACTCACACACTTGATGGATGTAGCACTGTGGATTCACCACAATTTTTTTTTCTGCCCAAGTGCAGCACTGCAAGCGGATCAGCCAACTCTTGGGAAATAACCTGCTCTCCTATGGCCAATTAGTCAATTAATTGCTTATCAGATCCAATTTATAATCCCTTTAAATGAAAAGACATGTCTTTTATGTTCTCTCCCACATCTCCCCCTCTCTGTTTTTCTTCCTCACTTTTTTCCCCCACAGTTCCCTGTTTGCACCTGTCATTTTTAATCTGCAAGACTGAAGCATTTAATTGTTGACTGAAATCATTTTGTTCTTGACACTTCCTTTCGTATTTCACCTCCTCGTCATCATCAGCATCCGAGGAGGGGTGATACGGGTTATGCTGAACCTCACAAAAAGACCCGCCCTGAACCCCTGTCACCCTCCCCGATTTGGGGTAGTGATGCCAGGTAACCTTTTCTGTGACCCAGCAGGAGATAATTGATGCGGAACATTGCATTTTTCATATCCTGTCAGGGCTGAGCATTACTGACGTCTCCTTATTGGATCAGACTAAAATAGATTCACACAAAAAAACGCACACACGCCAAACTCTGTTGTTCAGTGGTGTAATAAAAAAGAACAACATTAGTCTAATTCTGCATTAATAGAAGACTGTGTGTTTGCTACAAATGCACAGTGCCTTTATTGTTTTGTGTACTAATAGAAAAAGTCTCCATTATTAAAAAAAAAAGAAAAAAAAAAAGTCTTTCTGAATGCACTGCTTGCTGTTCTTTTTTTTAAGGAATTGAATATTGATTTTTTTCTTTGGCTGATTAGTGAAGAGCCAATATTCCCCACAAAGAGAATAAAGACCTTTGTGCTTAGTTGGACAATTACTCCACTACTGTTGAATACAGCTTCATTACATAATTAAACATGTGGGGTAAAGACAATTAAATACATTTCATGTGATGTCTGAAGGCATCAGAAGGAATAGCAAAACGGTGGGCTTTCAATAAAAGGGAGAAATTAAAAAAGGGGTGGAGAGTTTGTAATAATAATAATTATTTATTTATTTATTTGTTTGTCCTGAAATGTCATTTTTAAATAAATAATATTAGTAAAAGTAACAAATGAAATTAATAATATCATTTTAAAAAGTCGTGGAAATTCATGTACATTTCTCAATAATATAAATATGTCTAGTTTTTCCCAGCTGTCAGCTATATTTAAAATATTTCAGTGGCTAAAAATGGCTCTCAATTGCTCTCAGAATCGGTGTGAAATGATTAAAGTGATTTTTAAAAATCCAGTAATCATGAATCAATGGAAACTGGAAATTGAGTGCTCAGAAAGGGCCGACAACCCTATTTTTATTTTTTTTTTTATCATTTTTGCTACGCTGTGTTTATCAAAACAAATAAAAAGAGATGTAATGCCTGGAAAAGGAGAAATTTACAGGCTGGCAGTGAGGTATAATGGTCATATTTCTATCAGGATGCGTCCATATGTGACTATGTATTGTGCTCAGGAGAGGACACAAACTGTCAGGCGGCGCGTGGGTATGTGTGCATTTATTGTCCTCCTGAGAGCAGTCCGCTTCACAGATGAAGGTTTAGCTGCTCTGCAGGGGTCTATAGGATCACTCGTTCATTCAAGAGAGAGAGTGAACCAAGGGAAGAGGAAATAAGGGACTTTTTTGTTTTTTTCTCATGTACTCAGAAACAATTTAGCCTAAAGCTTTGAAAATGTTCCTCAAATATCTTTAATATATCAACAGTCAGCGCAAGTTTCAATTAAATTTACAATTTTAAACAGATACAATTAACTAGAAATAAACAAAGGGTAATTTTACCTTCATAACACCTGTGCTGTGTTATTGTAATGGAGGAATGTGCAAATTGTACATGAGATATTATTTTAATAAAGTTTAAACTCCAAACACGTGTTTCAACATTGTGTAACATCAAATATGACAGTACTTCAAAATCGACCAATTATCAAAACTTTAATATTACAGTTACATTACCTTTCGAAAGTTTGGAGTGGGTAAGATTTTTAATTGTTTTATTGTCTTATGCTCATTAAACTGCATTTATTTGATCAAAAATCTTATATGTGACCCTGGACCACAAAACCAGCCATAAGGGTCAGTTTTTTGAAATTGAGATTTATACATCATCTGAAAGATAAATAAATAAGCTTTCCATTGATGTATGGTTTTTATGATAGGCCGAGATACAACTATTTGAAAATCTGGAGTCTGAGGATGCAAAAAAATCTAAATACTGAGAAAATCGCCTCTAAAGTTGTCCAAATGAAGTTCTTAGCAATGCATATTACTAATCAAAAGTTAGGTTTTGAGATATTTACAGTACGAAATTTACAAAATATCTTCATGGAACATTTTTTTTTTACTTAATATCCTAATGATTTTTGGCATAAAAGAAAAATCGATAATTTTGACCCTTACATACATTTTTGGCTTTTGTTTTTCAGGATTCTTTGATTAATAGGTTTAAAAGAACAGCATTATTTCAATTAGTAAAACATTATTATTTTACAAAATATTTCTGACTTATTTTTATACAATTAGTAAGTTCTAAAGTTCTAAATAAAACTAATAATTTCTTTTAAAATATTGCATTGGATGCTCCTCTTTTTCACAGGCCTACGTAAGTTAGCTGTTGCGTTCACACCAACAGGAACATCACTGTTTTTGTAACTTTGTGGCCAAATCAGACCAGAGAAGACAAAATCACATGCAACCTTTGAATGTGTAATGACTACATAGAATGATGTGTAATTTGATTTATTGTAAGTAAAATTACAACCCTAAAACCAAAAATCACATAAGCAAGATATTTTTGCAAAACATCTGTGTCAACAATTACTGAAAATTTCTGATGGTTTGGAAAGAGGTACAGGAAGAGCTATTGTGCATTAAAATGGCATTTTCAATGTTACATTTATTCATTGTTGATTTGAATCCACCAGCAAGAACTTACAACAAGAAGTCAGAAAGTCAGAAAGAAGTCAGAAAGAAGGAAAAACAGAAAAAGGAGGGTTATGAGAAAGAAAGAGGATGTTCATTTTGTCCTTTTGATAATTGTCTTGTGTGTTGATAACTGGCCCCCACCACAGACAGGTGAAATTGCTTTACTCTTTTAATAACAGTGCATATAATGAACCCCTGTACCTTCACAGAATGACAGTGTGTGTCATTTTCCATTCTCTCAATGTGCCACTTTTACACACACACACACACACACACACACACACATATTCATGCGCTCATACAGAAGAACCTGCAAACACACACATTTATTCTTACCTCTGTGCTAGTGTTTAGGTTTCCGCCTCAAGGGCTTTATTGAGATGAAATGTCAGTTTTAATGGAAAATGTTATAGAAACAATATAACAGAACAGAATATTGCCTGGGTAGAGAAGTTGCAATGGGAATGTGTGTATTTGTGTGTCTATTTGTCTGCCTGTGTAATAGAATACTGGCCCTCCATGTCTTTTTTGAGAATAGTTTCCAGGCATAGATAAGCCATTGGTCTCACTATAAGAGTGAACATAAATTTTGGCGGAAGTCCACTCATGTGTGTGTGTGTGTGTGTGTGTGTGTCATCATCAAACAGGAGGGTCCACGCACTGTAGACTCAGGGGACGGGTGAGAACACAGTTAAAATGAAGAAGTCATTTTAGGGGAAAAATGTCAGCGGTCGTACTTCAAAGGCTTTTGGGGGAAAACACACATCACTGCAGTGTGTGTGTTTCTGAAGGTCATAAGTGTACCTTTAGGCACAGGGAACATGCAGCTCATTATATGGTTGTACATTTGCTGTGAGTTCATTTGCCAGCCGGTCCTGCTGCCGCTGTGGCAAAACAAGTTTGAGGTGGCAGAAATGGCTGCCGGGGTACTTCCTTGTGTACACCTGGGGTGAATTACAATTTACATACTGCTGCTTGGTATAGAAGGTGCGCTGTTTGCTTGTTATAGGAAAGTAGGGCTAAATTGGAATGTCTTGATATCACAGAATGTTTTGTCATCATTCAAAAGTTTGAGGTCAGTAAGATTTGTATAATGTTAGAGATTAATAAATGGTACTTTAATAGGAAGACAGATTTTTTTATGACTTTTTTTTTTTTGAGTGAAATAACTGAAATTGTTTGTTGAAGTAATATATGGAACTGTAAAGCAGTCAACAGACCTGAGAATATATAGCTTTGCATTTAATAAAAAATAGTTCCACACCATAGAACATTTCTCAACCGATCAGAATAAAGCATTTATCAGCCCTGTGGCATAATTTAATATAATATAATATAATATAATATAATATAATATAATATAATATAATAGTCACGGTTAACACACACAAGGGAAGTGAGGAGATGAGGAGTAACTCAAAATACCAGTCTTTAATAAAATCCAAAAAGGGTAACACAAGGCAGGGAACACAAGGCAGGCAGGCGCACAAGAAACAGGACATCGACGTTAATACCGGACAGGAAACACGGGGCAGAACACACTATATATACTAAATGTAAACGAGATAATTAAACAAACACAGCTGGAACTGAATTAACTAATAATGAACCAATAAAGACAGGAACAGGATCAAAACCAAATATGGGCATAAGGAAACACGAGGGTGAACAAAACACAAGACAAGACAGCACACAGGTCTGACAGTACTCCCCCCTCCCGGAAGGCGCATCCCCGGGCCTCCTAACATCCAACGGGGAGGGGGGGTGGGCACTCTGGAGACCCCTCAGGACAGACACGGGGGAGGCCTCTAGGACGGATCAGGGGACTCCGGAGCCATGGCAGGGCAGGGAGCTCTGGAGGCCATGGCAGGTGGTCTTCATCCTTCGCCCTGGCCACTACGACTGGATCCCCTTATAACTGTTCCTGTGGACAGTACTTCTAGGGACATGACTTGACTCTGGTCAGGGGCTGGAGCCTGCACTGGACTCTGGACTCTTGGTCAGGGGCTGGAGCCTGCACTGGACTCTTGGTCAGGACACTGGAGCGAGCTTTGGAGCTGAAGTGAGCCACAGCCGGCGGGCTTGACGTCGGAACGGCCGGCGGGCTTGAAGGAGCCGCAGCCAGCGGCTTGACTTCGGAACAACCGGCAGGCTTGAAGGAGCCGCAGCCCGTGGGCTTGAGCGAGTGGCGGCCTGCGAACTTGACTTTAGATCAGTCGGCGAACTTGACAGATGAACAGCCGGTGAACTTGACTGATGAGCGGCCTGCGAACTAGACTGACGAGCAGCCGGTGGGCTTGAGTTAGCTGCAGCCGGTGGGCTTGACAGATGAACGGCTGGCAGACTTGACTGGCGAGCGGCCAGCGGACTCGCGGCACTCGCGATGATCCCGCCGAACTCCCACGCCGAATTACAGCAGGCTAGGACAGAATGACGAGCGGCGACTTCCATGCCACGGGGAAAAAACAAACAGCAACAAACAAAAACTTTCAAAAAACAAAGGACAAAACAGGGAGAATGGGCACCGCTTATTGTTAGGTCCTTTATTCTGTCACAGTTAACAAACACAAGGGAAGCAAAGATACGAGGAGTAACTCAAAATACCAGTCTTTAATAAAATCCAAAAAGGGTAACACAAGGCAGGGAACACAAGGACAGGAAACACAGGGCAGAACACACTATATATACTAAACGTAAACGAGATAATTAAACAAACACAGCTGGAACTGAATTAGCTAATAATGAACCAATAAAGACAGGAACAGGAACAAAACCAAACATGGGCATAAGGAAACACGAGGGTGAGCAAAACACAAGACAAGACAGGACACAGGTCTGACAATAATATAATATAAATTATATAATGTTCCTGTGATGGCAAAGCTGAATAATTTTTCATTACTCCAGTCTTCAGTGTCACATGATCCTCCACAAATCATTCTAATATGCTGATTTGCTGCTCACAAAACATTTCTTATTATTTGCTATTATTTGCTGCTTAATATTTTTGGGAAAACCGTGATGAATTGACAGTTGAACATTTTTGAAATAGAAATCTTTTGTAACATTATACATGTCTTTACTGTCACTTTTGATCAGTGTAATGCATCTTTTCTGAATAAAAGTATTAATTTCTTTCCAAATAAATAAATAAGCTCACACGTTTGAATATTAGTGTATATTTATTTCCAGCACAAAATGGCATTCTATGTAGTAGTGTTAGTATGTAATGGGGACACAGCTTCAAACAGGAAAAAGGAAATGAGGATGAGGTTTGTTATTGTTTTCACTGTTACTTCCTGGATTACCTTTGCTTCCTTATTACTGTGACACAATTCAGAGTAGTACCATATGGCAGAACTAGTAAGAGTAGTATGTTAGTATGGAATTCTAATTTCAAAGTAATGTTCAGTAGCACACCAATATACTATAGAATTCTACAACTACTTACCATTTCAGCAGTGTGCAGTATGTATATTGTACACATTCCTGTATGCATGGAATACCCAGAATATTACAAAACGTAAAGGGAGCACACTGAACAGGATGCTGCATCCCATAGTGAAATGCACTAATCTTGACCTTCCATTTGCATATGATTGCATGAGTAAACAAAAATGTGATTTTGATCTCTTTCTTGACAAGCTATTGCATCAGGCTGCCTGGAGTCAAGACTTTTTTGCGTAAAATTACATTTAAAATGTAAAATAATTTTTGATAAAAGTGATAAATGCTAACTGTTTGGATAAAGGTGATAAATGGGCGGCATTAACTGAACATGCTAATTAAGCACTCTGTAATGGGGTTATGTGATAATTTACTCTACAACCATTATCCTACCACCATTGGTATAAGTGATAATTTACCCTTTACTATATATATCAGAGACGGGCACTCGAGTTAGTGACTCAGACTCGAGTCGCACTCGAGTCGCATTTTTATAGACTTCAGACTTGACTCAGACTTGACCTGAAATGACTCCAGACTTGACTCGACTCGAGGAAAAGGACTCGTGAATATTTTAAAAGCAACTCGAGTCTTTTATCCTTAAATACTTATATAACTGATATTCATTGTTTTTAGTAGATAATGCTTACAATATATTTAAATAGTATGGATTTCAGGAGGAAAACCTCGCATGGCCTCGCATGTATCTAAATGTAAAAGTACAATACATGTAAAAATATATATATTTTTATTTTTATTTTATTTTATTTATTTTTTTCCGGACCTCTACTTGGAAGAAAATATAGAGTCCGTGCCTCTTGGAACTTTAATTGAATACCCCTGACTTTTATCAAAAAGAAATACTTGATTTTTATGGTTTTGTAATATCTGTGTCACATATTTCCTTATGTGTCATGGTAGATAAGACTCTTATTATAGAATTTGATTACAATAAAACTTTTTTGAACATGGGAATAGATTAAAACATAAGTAACAGGCTGGATGTACATTAACCTTACATCTAAAAAAAACAGATCATAGATCATATATTTTGTCTATAGCCTAAAAAACAGCTTCGTAAATAGGAAGATTTCAATGCATGAGGATTCTGAATGGGATTTTTTTAGCGAGCCATTAAATGACTTGAGACTTGACTTGGACTCGTGACCAAAGACTCGAGACTTGACTCAGACTCCAGCGACAAAGACTTCAGACTTGACTCGGACTCTAGGTTAAAGACTTCAGACTTGACTCGGACTCCAAGTTAAAGACTCGTGAACATCTCTGATATATATATAAATAGACTGTACTGTACGTAGTCAATACTGTATTTTCTTTGCTGTCTTTCCTTGCTCTCTCAAGCATACTTTGCACATTGTCCTCACTCAGCACAGGGTTGTGTAATTATTAATTTCCTCTTTTTGCTGATCTATTAATTTAATCTGCTGTATGAATAACAGGGTTAGAGCAACTAGCACATTATTGCCTACAGCCTCATCTTTATTCAACATATCAGCAAGCCCTAAGCAGACAGTTTGCGGCCCTGGTTTTAAGTAGTAGTTTTAACTATTAATTCATGACAATGTAACATTAAACAGATCGGTGTTTAACCCTGGTGAGAAAAACAAAACATAACATAAAAACTTAGTGCTTTCAGTGGTGTTAAAAACGTCACTCAAAACCAGGCTTAGGGTTTGAATCGAAGTCATTTTGTCATCTCCTAATTCTGAAATTCAGTTTTGTCCCTCTCATCGCCTTCAGTCACGGGAAGCTTTCATCCCCTTCGCTTTTCATTACCCTCGCTTTGTGTGTCAGGTGCGTGTGGTTTTGTATTCTGGGGAGTGTCTGCGCTCAAACACAGCTCGAAATGTTTAAAAGCTTTGCCATTTTTAAGATGAAAGAAAAAAAATACTACAGCACTTAAGTACGGCCTCCACTTGTACAGTTTATCTCTTCCATGACCAACCCAGGTGCTCGTTTTGCACTCGTTCCTCTCCCAGGGAACGACGGCGTGCAAGATCAAAAAGAAATATATTCATGTATTTTTCAGAAAGATAATAGGATGCATTTCGGTCTACTGTGGCTTTGTTGGAAGTTTGCATAATCCTCGCAGCAATATATTCATTACGAGGTTAATAATTTATTAGCAGTCTTGTTGATGAAATGCCTCTGAGACGCTTCAGCAAATGTTTGCTGTGATGTTGCCGTTCCCCTTTATTAGTTGTATTAGTCTTAGCTTAACCTTATACTTTTTGCATTCATGTGGAAAAAAAAAAAACATAATAGTTATGTTTATGTAACTCAAGATGGGGAGGTGTTTTAAAATACAAGAACACATCCACATGCAAAATGATCGCTATGGTTATCTTCGAAAAAACGGCAGCGATATTTGAAATTTGGGACACAAAATGGTCCGCTTGTAAAAATAGAAAAGGGATGGAACAAAATCACCTGTTTGGATTTCAAAAGAAGTCATTATGCTTCTTGTGTGAGTGTGCGTGTATGTGTCAGGGTCTTTTTAGTGGACTCGAGGGACATGAGGGAACACAGATAAAGATGAACAAGTTATTTTAGGGGAAAATGCCAGGAGTTGTACTTCAAAGGCCTTCAGAACTGCAACATAGACCATTGCAGAACAGGGCTGTTCTCCCACTCTGAGGGCTTTTAATAAATGCATTCAATCTCACGCGTTTATCTCCGGCTTTATTACTTTGAACTGTTTCTCTCATAGGACCAAAAACAACACAACAGCAGTCTAGTGTTCTAAATTATTTAAACCATGCACATTGTTGAAGACGAGGAAAAAGCCTCTTGATTTTGAGGTGAAATACAGGAATGCATTGCGCAAACTACACGACCCTCCTCCAACCGCCCTCGTCGACTGTATACTCCTGTTCTTAGGGGAGGTGAGAGTTGTAGCATAACTAAGCAATTAACCTTCTTATTGTCTCGGAATACAGGTAACAACCCACGAGACCTGCGAAAACAAAATAAAAACATGCAGAGCTCAAGATGAACAAACTGTTTCTTATCCCTGGGTTCTCATTCTCGGCATTACTGTTAATTAAAGCCGTGCCATCTCTCTTACTTTGCTTCTGCTTCCCTTTCTGTAATCATAACCTGTCATGTCCTTACTACATCAAAACGTTAATGTTTTTGGTCGCTTGTGTTTTAATGGCCCTGTCAAGACTGAGGAAAAACTAAGACATGCAGAGTCACAGATAACACAAAATGCCATAATTAGATTTCAGCTTATAAAATCATGATTTCCATTTCCTTCTTCGCCGCACATTTATTTATTACCCATAAAAGATTTTCATAGGAGAACCCAGTACTCTATTTCATAAAACAGTTTTTTAGTCCATATGTGGGTGATTGTTCAAGAAGAAAGAACAATTCTGTCCCCTTTTATGATTTTAAAGACAGAATTCTTAACTATCTAGTTTTAACAACCATAGTAAAGACTTTTACATTATTACATTTTCTTTTAATTAAAAAAAGATACTGTTCTTTCAACCTTTATATTTATCAAAGAATCCTGAGGGGAAAATATTGTAAATATTGATACTACTACTACTACTACTACTACTACTACTACTACTACTACTACTACTAATAAATATTTCATATGCACCAAATCAGCATATTTCAAAACAAAACCAAAACAAAACAAAAAACTATCTTAGGAACCACACATTTTTGAATGGTTACGGTGATTATAACAGTTTAAAACTTTTTATTGGGTAAAAAAAAAAAAAAAAAAGTTTCCTAAAATTTTCTTTGGTTTTAAATTGTATTTTCCTCATTTTAAAGAAGGTTGAATTTAGAGATGGCAAATTTGCCAGACCTTTTCTATATTTGGGATTTAACATAATAATAATAATAATAATAATAATAATAATAATAATAATAAAGCTGGAATAGTTTCTTTCTTTCTTTGCTATTTTGTGAACAGTTTGTGAATATTTGTGATAATGTTTCACAACCTGAAAAGTTTGTTAACATTACTTTATATACTTTAATATTACTATAATAATTCTATAATATTTAATATAAACCATCATACACAGCTGTTTTCATTTTATTAATTTATTTTTAAATTATTTTATTATTAGTTATTTGACTCCAAGCCAACTCCTTGATATTTTTTCTACAAAATCAGTCACACAATGAATCACCAGCACACATTATACAAAAATTCATTTGAAGATTGATCAAGACCATGACTTTTGATTAATGTTTAACAGATGTTAAGTTTGAAAAAGTTTTAAGATCGTAAGTGCCACTGATTGAAGAATCACCCGTATGTACATGCAGAAGGAAGATCACCTCATGTCAACTCATCTGTCTTGCTTTATCATTGCATATGAAAGCTGCAAGTCAGATGTGAGGATGAGTCAGCAAATGGAGTTTCTGAGGTCTTGCTTCCTGACCATTTACTTTAAAATAAGGTCCTTAATTCTACACTGCTTCAGGGATTCTGTCTAACTTTTGTAAGTTTTTAGAAAGTTTATTAAATGTCAATTTTCAAATTCTGTGTTCATACTTTTCATACTCACAGTTTTTATCTGCTCCATTTACTGGCTGTGGGCAGTGTGCTGAGGATTAGAAAAGCTGGCCTTGGTCAAAGGCTTGTGTGCTTTAAGGAAAGACATGGCGGTCCCATCTCACACATGGAGACATCAGAGAAAGTTCAGGCTTAACACTCAGACAAAGAGCAACCATGGCTATTCTCAGAGTGAGCCTTTCTTTACATTTTATCCATATCAGCATATATTGACTTTCAGCCGACCGTAAGGAGGTACCGTAGCCTCTATATTCTCCACTATAATCTGCACTGCAAAGGTTATAGCTGTTTGGAAAATGTTAATGATGGGCCAAATGCCATAGACATTTCATGAAAGATAGCTGAGTGTACAGTAGTATGATAAAAAGTATGAACAATATGCTTTGAGTCTTTATTTACTGCTGCATAACCAGGGCTTATGGATGTTGCTATGAACTTATTATAGGAACAGTCCTCCTGGAGCCTTGCTGAAGGCCACAACGCTAATGGATCCTTACAGGGAATGAATCAGCAACCTTCTGCTTACAAGCACTAATCTATAATCACTTTATAGGAGAGAGCAGATATATTATAACAGTTATTATCAGTGTCAATTATCTTTAAAACTTATAATATAATGTAATCTAATGTAATATAATATTGATGTGAATATTTTTCAGTGACACTTTCTGGAGGTTACATCATTACGCCTGTAGGTGGTGGCAAATGACAAATGAGTGAGCCATTTGAGTCATTCATTCAAGCGATTCATTCAAAATAGCAGAATTATATCGAAACCTGTTATCTCAATGAGTGAGTCGTTCTCAATGAGATTCGTCCAAACCTGCTGATTCATTCGGAAATGACGGTTCTGTTGCGAGATTGTTTGGAGCTATTTTACTTGACAAAGCAAAAACAAACCAAGTAACTGCCAGTACTGCGACTAAAATGTAAGTTACAAAATATTAACGTCTTATTTTAATGTACAATATAAAAGCAATATCACACTCGCAGTCGAATATCAGTATGGCTGGAATTACTTGTGGCCCTGGCAATTGACAACAACAGCACTTTTTGGTATTGCTTAATATTTTATTTATATATGTATGTATACTGCTCTTAGTCAAACAAAATACATAGTCAAACACTAGATACATTCTTGTATTATGAAGCACAGACTGTAAACATAACATCTAGCCTACTGTATGGAAAGACACCAAGTAGATACAGAAAATCCGTATGCATATTTAAACCTGAAGAGAAAAGAGCACAGAAGAATGTAACTTTTGGAGAGGTATCTGTCTGTTTTGGTCATACCATCTTTATTTAAGTCTGATATTTTGGTCGATGGCAAGGATTGAGTTACATGTGCACAGAGCAAATATTGCCAGAGAAAACAAGTTATTGATCATTATGTGTAGAAACCTTGGTCTCGTTGATTTGCATTACACTTGTTGAACATTATGTGAATCTTGAATTCATGTATGCCTTCATGGTGGGTAATATCAAGTGGCTCTCATGGTTTCATTGAATCTTCTAACGTGGAAACGTGTTGAAAAGCTTCAGTACTTTTACATTTGCACTTCCCACATGTTTGAGCTGTGTGCTTTTCTTGGCAGTTCTTTTACTGTAACAATCTGCATTTGTTTTTCAAATCACAATGTTTTGAATTTTCACACTTTGACACAATAGATCGAGAATGTCACTGCTTGTTTAAAAAAAAGAAAGAAAAGAAACATGCTCGGTTTAGATCTGAGGAGGCTGTGTTAAAAGTCTGAACCGCTGCCCTGCTCAAAGGCCAATGTAGTGCCCTTGGGCTACTCACGGCTTTTGTTTTTCGCTTCTGTTCTCCAAATTGCTCTTGGTATTCAGCACTTCTGTTTCACTTTCATCATGACCAGTGAGAAAGACAGAAAGCGAGAGCCACAAGACCTCAGAAGGGAGGTCTTGAAACGGAGCTTAAAGCTCTAACAATCTTTCTGCAGCCTGCAGCTCTTTCTCTCGCTCCCTCTTTCTCTTCATCCACTCCATCCTGTTCATTAAAATCAGTGCAGAGCCCGTTGGGACAGGCACAAGCAGGGCAATGGATTTCTAGTCGTTTAAGAGGAGGCGCTAACCTGAAAGAGAGCAGGAAGGAGAACATCGGAGGAACAGGATCCCACAGTCAATGAATAGGCCTAAAGAAAAAGGCCTAAAGAAAAAGAATTAGATGTGGCATTGTGAACATGTGGAGGAGATCGGTGCGACGTCGCCTCTAGTACTTGTTAAATGGCTTTCGGTAAAGTTTTCGGAAGGACTTTTGACATGCCTCATTGCCACACAGTGGCTTGTGTGTTCGTCTCTGCCTTTTTAAGTGATGAAATTTTCAAATAACTGTTTTTTCTTTGAATATATTTTAAAATGTAATATATTTCTGTAGTGGCAAAGCTGTTCAGCAGCCATTGCTCCAGTCTTCAGTGTTACATGATCCTTCAGAAATTCTTTCAAGCCAATAATGATGATAATATCATTATTAATAAATAAATATGAGCTTAAAACCTTTTTTTAGTGGTCTTCATGCGTTAATTTCTGTGTTGTGAATATTGCATTACTCTAGTGTGTTGTTATAGCAGTAATGTATTCACAACGTGAAATGAACTAAGTTATATGCTAGGTAGAATGTGCAAGTTCGCCCATGCATTTATTGTTTATGCAGATGTAGTATTGCATATAAATTGTAATATTATGTTTATGTTGTGGATATAGGCAGTTTCTCATACCATATAGGATATATCTGAGTAAACTAATCAGAATGGTTCAGCTCACTGGTGTTCAGCTCTTTCAGATCAAGTGAGTCAATATGCAGCATACTATGATTGGATTGTTTGGATCAGTAGTTGCTATATTTCGTCTTTAAAAACATTGTTAGTGCATTTTTAAAGGCATAGTTCATCACAAGATGATAAAATTGACGTTATTTCACATCCCATGCCATTCCAACCCAGTATTATTGTCTTTCCTTTATGAAATGTCCTAAAGCAGCTACTCCGTACAATGACAGCTGGAGATTTTAAATGCCAAGGCAAAAAATAACCATAATGCTTACGTTAGAATAAGTCTTCTGAAGCTATATATGCCTATTCGAAAGTTTGGGGTAATTTTTTTTGTTCATTTTTTTTTTTTTTTTTTTTTTATGCATTAAGTCTATCATGGTTTCCATAAAAATAAGGATCGTGAAAGATCATGTGACAGTGAAGGATCATGTGACACTGAAAACTAGAGTAATGTCTGCTGAAAATACAGCTTTGCCATCACAGGAATACATTACAATGACAAGTTAATGATTTTTTAATTTGACTGTATTTTTGATCAAACAAATACAGTCTTGGCGAGACTTCTTTTATAAACATTGCAAAAATCTTACTGTTTGAACGGTAATGTGTGTGATAGCTTCTTATATTATATTATATTATACTATATTATATTATATTATTGTATATTATATGATATTTTTATGCTGCTCTTTTGGAGCTTGGCATTTAAAATCCCCCATCCACTTTTTTTTCATGGTATAGAAAAGCTGCCTACATTCGGCTTATGATCTTGTGTTTTAGATAAGCAAGACAATATTACTGAGTTAGCGTGGCACGGTGGTGAGTAAATGATGACAACATTTTCATTTTTCCCTTTAATATCTTTTAGCGTGGTTTTTCTCGCCATATTTTCGTCAATAGAATGCTATAATTCTTTGTTATCGCTGACAAAAACTATTTGTCAACAAACAATTCTGTCAGTAATTTGGTTGACAAGATTACGGCTGATTAGACCCCCCGACGAGTTCTGAAGAGTGAAATAAAAGCCAATGATTCCACTCTCTTCCGTGTCTTCTCCTGGTTTCACAGGCCATTGTGTTTGGAAAAGAAAACCGCTTGTGAGTCGTGCGTGGTCAGACTACCTTTCCCTGACCTGGAGCGAGCGCTCCCTTGGAGAGAAATTATTTATGCTCTCGTAGTTCTAAATACTTAAAGGTCCATCAACCGGGACCTCCAGCCAGTCGGGTGCGGTGTAATAAACCAGACAGACGCGGGAAGGACGAGAGCGGCCACGTTATAGCGTCCGCCCCTCCCTGCGGCGAAATGGATTCACACCATTTCAGCCTCAATGGGCCCTTGTGGATCTAAATGTCTGTTTTAAAATATGGAATACAAACTCTATCGGGATTGACAATGTCTCTCTGCCAGCGGGCCGTAAACAGACCACAGGTGAAAAGGGGACGGTAATGTCGAAATGAACCCCAAGACTAACTATAGACGCAGTGGAACGGACCCCCTTTGGGCTTTGGGTGCACCTTGAGTGTATAACCGCTCTTTATGTACTGATAGTGGGAGACTTGCTGTCTTTTCAATGAAAATGCATTGGATTGGTTGATGATGGTGGAAGGCTTGCCACTGGGTCTTCTGATGCAGTGTTACCACACGCTGTCAATTTTTCTTAGCGGCGGGGGGGAGGCTGTCGTTTCGCTCTCTGTCTTACTGTCACCACCTCCTCCTCTCCTTCTCTTCTTCGTTTCGGTCTCTTTTCTCTTTTTCATTCAGCGCCGTTTGGCCCTGTTATGGCTGCAGCCCATCTGTGGGCAGTTAGAGGGCTTTGTCGAAAGTAAGAGAAGCCCGCTCTGAAAATATCTCTCTCTCGCTCCATCACTCGCTCTTATTTTGTCTCAATTTCTCGCCATCTCCCTGGGTCCCTCATTTGATGGTCTCTTTAGTACCTGCTCCAGCTTTTTTTCTTCCAGTTATTTTATTTTCCCTTTCGCTGTCTCTCTCTCGCTCTGCCGTTCTGTCACTCCCGCCCTTCCTTTCTCTCTGCCGCTCCTGTGGACCCTAAACCCTCCTCCCCTCCACCAGTGAGCGGTAATGACAGACATTTGTTTAATCCAGGCAGTGGGAAATGAGATTAGAGAGAGGAGAGGAGAGCTTACTGCACTATCTCCCACACTGTGCCCACAGGCTCCGAATGCATGATGAAGGAAGAACGAAAAGACAGGGCAGGCGGGGAGAGAAAGCGACTGAGAGACGCAGAAAGAAGACTGAATATGCATGTATGTGCAATCGTTTACCGACTGTGGGCCCTAAACATACCTGCTGCAGAAACAGTGTGTCATTGTTTTACTTTGAGCGCAAACTCATCGCTGTGATGAAGAAGATAAGATGACGATCAACCGTAGCAAATAATTTAACCTGGGGATATCCCCCCCCCCCAACAGTTTAAGACGTTCACCCATTCCTTCGTGATTTGGGAGTTGATCATTGTACTTTATGAGTTTTGTTTTGCTTGGCAGATTGTGTAAAATGCCACTTCAAGCTTTAAGTGGTAATCGCAGGGCCGTCACTTGAATTCACAGGACTCGGGACAACAAAAAAAAAAAAAAAAGGGTGAGCTATAATCTTGTGTGCCTAGTGCCTACATAATATCTGCCTTTTAGCAAATTAGTTAGGACTAATGGACAAAATGTCTTATGATAAATATTCATGAGCAAGTTTGTAATTATGATGATGTTAAATTATGTATATGCTTTTAATATACACTTAAAGCTTACTGTAAGCTTACAGTATACTGTATTTACATTGACAGTTGATTTTTATGAGATTTATGCTCAAAGCAAAAGTAAAAAAAAAGAAAAAAAGGAATAAAAAGGGTTAAAGAATGATAAAGATAGATATAGATTTTTGTTGAAAAAGAATTGTAAAATTATTGCAATTTATTTATTATTTTTTTACACTTAGATAACCAAGGATGTCTTTTTATTTATTTATTTAGTTTTATTTATGCATTTATTTATTTATTTATTTTTTTTTTGAGAACTATACAAAAACCCTGATTAACTGATTGGTTTATTTTAAAAGTGTTGATTACCAACCTTGGTTATTTTATATTTAAAAGCAGCGTAAGAGTTGTGGTGCAGTGAAAGAATATACAATCATCCACTTTACTTGATAGGTGCCTCATTAACATAACAGAGTTACAGTAAGATATATGACTGCAGAACTTAAGACTCTCATCCAATGTTTTGTCAGAACAGCAGGCAACGAGTGAAAAATAATTCAATGATTATGTATAGCAAAATCTGCTGATGAAGCTGTTGGCCCCCTACTAGCCCTTGGAGTACTTTCTCTGTTGGTAGTCGAGAATTTGTGTTACTCTGTGTGTAAACGCACTGTTTACCTCCTTTCCTCCTAAGCTCATTCTTTTCTGACATAGCTACCAAAATACCTTTCAAACACAGATGCATTTTCCTCTTTTCATCTCTCTATTCTTGAGCAGCTCATAGGGCACTGCGTTAAATAATCTGCCTCAGTCTGTGCTCCTTTGGCACCAAAAGTGATTTTAGACCCTTTTTTTTTTTTTTTTCCTGTTTGTGACATTTGCGTGCATGTTTGTTTGTGTGCTACGCTGGCTCACAAACTGTAGCTGACTACCCTTCATTTCTAATTAGTCAACGATACGGATATAGAACACTCTCATAAAAACAAACACTCACTCAAACAAGTGAGCATGTATAAAAACGAGGGAAAATATTTTGTGGCGATGCCAAAATGCGTTGATGTGCTGTATGGACATCAAAACATAAAAATATTTTCTTCTTTCCCTTGCTTTTCTGTACTGATCACCCATCAACACTGATGCAAGAAAATGTATCTCTTATCTCATGTTTTTCTTAGATTGTGAAAACTGCATTAAGGGATTTGGGAGCGTAATATTGCATTCATAGATGAAACTTAATAACACGAGGCTCAGTTGATTTACTCATAAATATTGTTCATCAGCAGTTTCTTACTCAAAAAAAGAATAATATCTTACCAGCATTGCATTAATTTGCTCCTGACAAAGCAGGCATATTATGAGCATCTTAGCTTTGCAAGAATTTATGCTTACTTTCATCCAAAAATCAGCGAGCCATATGGTCAGACGTCTATGTTCTCTTAATTTGCAGAAGTTATTGAAACCAAAAGTCTGGATCAGCACCAGTTGTGTCTAGTTAGGCCTTTGTGCTGAGAATCACAATGCCAAATTTGACCATAAGGCTTTTAATAGTATAGCCTCTATGTAGCTTACCGATTAAAACAGGTTATTACAGTATGTGATGCAGTACTTCAGTGCTAATTAGCTTTAAATGTGAAAGCATTTGGTGATATGATGGACTACAGCAGATTTTAATACACAATACAGAGCAACTGCTGCGTTGGCACGCACAACCCTAATTCTAAGCCGCATACCATAGTTTTATAATGAAGAATAAAGTTTTGTACTGTCAGAAACTTTTTACCCCTGTGGCACCGTACATGTGGCATTGTGATCATTTTTCATCTTCATTTCTGCTTGCCGGAATGACTCCTCACCTCTCTGTAATTTCATAAATTTGCAGTTCTTTTTGAACCCTCTGTTCCTGTAGCTAATACTGTGCTTTTGCACTGTGATGTAGCAATTTAATCCTTTTATAAATGGAATACTTCAGCTCCCTATCTTTCATTTTTCAAACACTGCTTCAAGGTTCACGTGAACACTGGGGGACCCAGAAAAAAACTCACCAGTGCCTCTTTCCATTTTATTTTTCTTGAATTTTTCAAGAGGCTAAATACATTGATAGAAGAAATGGCCAGCTGATCAAGAGTAGTGATGGTTTCAGAAAAGTCTGGTTGTTTATGTTTGCTAGAATATTTTAGTGTTCTGAATTTTGCATGTAATAACTCAGCTTGTTAATTGTATAATGTAGATGTTCGCTGTATACAATAAGCAGCAATGTTTCTTGAGCAGCAAATCAGCATATTAAAATTATTTCTGAAGGATCGTGTGACATTGAAGACTGGAGTAATGGCTGCTGAATATTCAGCTTTACCATCACAGGAATACATTTATAATAAATTTTAAAATATATTTTAAAAGGAAATGTTTACTTTAAACAGTATAAATATTTTACAGTATTCCTGTTTTTAACTGTATTTTTGATCAAATAAATGCAGCCATGATGAGCATAAGACACTTCTTTAAAAAAACATTAAAAATCTTACCAATCCCAAGCTTTTGAACGGTAGTGTATATAATCGTTCCATTTGTTAATATTAGTTAAAAACATTAGTTAACATAAACAGTGAACAGTTGTATAAACCGTTTTTATTAGCTAAACTAAACTTATCAAAGATTAATAAATACTGTAACACATGTAACTGTTAGCTAAGACCTTATTGTAAAGTCTAAATACCAATAAATTCATATATTTTACATATGAAGTATTAATGATAATTCAATTATGTATATATGCCTGTCTCTCTGAAAATGTTAAATGTAGCCTAGTCTTTCAGTGGTGTGCCCATTTCCTGCTGCAAATCTCCAGCAGTTTAGTATTACACTGTTCCAGTGGTGTTTTTCAATCCTATTCCTTTAGCTGTGTTGTAAAGGGTGTATCTTTCTTTGTTTAGCAACAACAGGTATAACAAGCCATGTGCCGTCTTATCACAGCATTCTACTGTATCGTCTAAAGTGCTAGTTCTGTACTTTAGTATTTTGCTGGAGTATCAGCACTGGCCCAGTGCATCCCTTCAATGCGTGAGATGAGGTGAGAGTCCAGCTGGGGAAATTACAGAACCAGCCGCTGATTGAACCACTGATGGAGACCATTTGAGCCTCAGTGCTGCAGTAGGAAATTGAATTACCCTCACAATCTGTTTGTGCTGTATGTGCATCCCTCTGTTGTTCCGTTACCTCTGCCATGTGTGTGTGTCTGTTTGTGGAGACTGTTTTCGATTACCTCACTGATTGTGTGAAATCCTCCTGATCTGCTCTACGGTTGCACGCGGCCAGATTTAACCATGTCACACCTACAGGATATTACCTCTTTTATGGTGTGTCACATGACTGTAAAAGGCTGCGCCCACAACTGGGAAAGGTTTAGATATATGAGATGGTGCCTGAAGGCTCCAGACCTACTGAGCCTAGTTATTAGATTGAAAGTGATATTCTTTTGTCACTTTGGACTTCCATCCTCACATTATCCATACTAAAGCTAGATCCTCAAGATCAGACTCTGCCAGATTTACTCCACAGCATAGATAACATAAAGCCTACCCTGGTGAAAAGCAGGAATTTTCTTGCAGTTCACCAGGAGAACTGGTGCTGGTTAGGCTAGTTAAGAAGCCTGATGCATCTAAGGCCATGTCTACATTAATCCGGATACATCTGAAAACAGTTTTTGTTTTTCATTTCAAAATGCTCTCTGTCCACACTAGCATTTTCGAACGTTTTGTGACAGTAATGTGACCATTCCAGGTCAACTACTTTCAGAGCAGCAGTTTGAAGAGAATCTTGCTTTGCAAATTAGTTTAATTTGACATGTCTATATTGCTTGCTTATGGTTCTGGTTGCAATAACTATCTACTGTAGTTGCAAAGACATTTGAAGGGAACTCTACTGCCCCCTTTAGTACTGAAGGTTATTACCACTGACATGAGCGCACATTTAGTATGTCATGTTTGTGTAAAGTATATTGCTGGTTTAATCCTGTTGCACATAAATAATTAGTAATAGACAAAAGTAATTTACTAAACAAACACGCTGTGTTTTTCCAATCTGACTTTGGCATGTATCCAGTTAACGTTTTTGTGGCTGAATATGGCAAAATACATTATCCAAATTGGAATAAACAGGATCCAAACACGTGCTGATGTAGGGGATGCGGGTTCAAATCCAGACCATTTGGCTCTTTTCTCCCCAGTCAATATAGTGACAATAAACATTAAAACTATATGTGTGTGTGTGTGTTTCAGCACTGGTGAAGTTCAAATAATGCAAACAGTTCTCCAGAATGATGTTTATTTTTGCCGTCACTGCTTCTGATACTATAAACCCTCAGCAGTGCACTTCTGCTTATTTAAGCAATCAAGAACGTTTTACCTCATTGTTATTCTGCACGCAACCCATTAGTAATAATTAATCAAAACAAACAAATGGCAGAAAACAATAAAGTCCATTGCTGTTTTTCATAATCAGACAACTAATTAATTTGTATGAAGCCAACTTTCCGGCTTTCTCTCCAGCAGGGGGAAAGACATGGAGGAACATGGAAATTTCTACTTCTCACTACGCTCACTCCAATTAATACAGAAATCCATGTGGAACGGAATATTGTTTGTTGCCATTTGTGCAATGAATAATTCATGTTTTTGTTGTGGAAGTGTTTTGTTGGTAGATACATTTCTTTGCATCGTTTTCTGTCTCATTCTGTCTCCCTCTGCTTGGTTTAACAAGACCCAGCAGAATTGCACATTACTTCTGCACTTAAAATTAAACTTTAGTACATTTGCTTGTTCATTAGTACTATTGTAATTCCATTGGCTGGGTATTGTTATAAGAATGTGTTCAGTAATGCGCTGCGGAGGATCTTCGGAGACCTTGCAGGTTCTGTCACGTCACTACAAAACCCGAGTGGCGAGATGTAAAGAAGAACTTGCACGGTTCATAGGAAGCATTCACAATGGCTTTAGTTTGGGTATTTCTTGCTGTGTGCAGGCAGTGACCGAAAACACTATTGAACAAGAAATGGAGTAATCTGTATTTTCAGAGAGAGAAATAAATTGCGATGACCTTTCCATTTCAAAGATGTATGAGAGAGTGTGTGTATAGTCATCCAGCAAGAGTGATTTAAACACATAACGGGAACGCGTGACTCAAAGGAACAGACAGAGTATAGACAGGAAAGGCTGAGTGGGTGCTTGGAATGCTGCAAATGTTTTGTACAATTATTTTGTTCAGGCAGATGCTGCTTAATTGAACCTAAACGCGTGTCTGCATCTCGAATGAATCATCAGTGGAGGAGAGTTTCTTAGTTCATTATTCAAATGAAAGGAGTATTTATTTTTAAGATTTCTTTCAGGGTAGAAGCAAGTTCCTTGATGTTTTACAGTTGGCTAAGTTTGCCCTGTACGTGCTGGGAGTCTGAAATTGTAACGGTGATTGTTAGTCATATCCTGGTGAGCGCTACAAGGTTTAGGCATGGGCGAGAGTTCAGACACAGCGTTCGAGTCTGCATCCATGCCAAAATGCCCAGATTGTGTGCCAATGAGTCTGCGTGAAGCCTTGGGGAGGAGAGAGGAACTGCCTGAATTCGCAGCAGTCGGGGATGAGATACTGAATAAATGAGAAATTGTTATTCATGTAGAATAAAGGAACATTGTTTGGAAGACCTACAGCACTCTGGATTTTCTGTGTATGTGTGATTTTTTCCCCAAGCAGAAGTTTTGAAACATGGATTGCGTACTCGCAGCTGAAGGAACTCATGAACTTGGAGACAAAACTGTATTTCAACCAGAAGAAGATACAGTCAGTTGAGCTGGCTTGTTGAAAATTGAATTCGCCTTTCCTCATTTCGCATAGACAGTGAAGTGTAACTGTTGAAATGTAAAACTAAAAATAAAGGGGAAAATATTGGAAGAGCAGGGATATTCTCAGTTGTTAGCACGATATCCTTAAGCATAATGACAAACGCAAGAGTGCTGTTGTTAATATTGGCTGTGATTTGGCAATATGTTAATATCACTATGGTAATAAACATTTTTGACACAGAAATGGTTCCAAACAAAACCAAATCAGAATCAACACATGCTAGTGGTGTATTGTTCATGAATTATTATTATTTTTTTTTTAAATAATCAATAATCAGACTGATTCTTTGATTTATACAGACATTCACTTGTTTCCAACCTGAATGAATCAGTGTTTATGACTGAATTGCCTGAATGAACAATTCAAATAGAAAGAGACTTGATTTGTTCATCAATGAATCAGTATATCTGAACAAATTGGCTGATTCAAATGACTCATTCAATTCATTTATGATTTAATCAGTGTGTTTGAAAGAATCTGTTTTTTTGTTTTTTTTTACAATCAATCAAATAAATCTCTTTTTTTTTTTTTAATTAATTGGTTGAATAATTCAGTGACTCGCTTATATTTACAGTGGATTGAATGACATAGTGTTTTTTTATTCATTAATCATGAATGATTCAAATGACTCAATTACCCAGCTATAATAGCAATTGTAAATCTGTGTCTTAATAAGTTATGTTGTGTTAAACCCTACGTATGCATATTGTCAAAGTTTGTGTTGTACTGAATCCTGTTGATTATTTGCTCAAATCTGTGCTGTGTATAAAAGTTGGTTTCATTTCCTAACCATCTCTCTGTTTTCTCTCACTTGTAGATACCCTGCTGTCATCTGGCCATGGTGAGTACTTGAGAAATATGTTCCCGGATACAGCTCTGCATGACTCTGAATGTGCCAGATCTCAAATGTGATTATTGTTTTTCAATGTTGGTCCGCAAGCACGCGTGACTCCGTCCAAATGGAGCATCGCTGCGGCAGCAGATGTACTTCTTTTTTTTCTAAAATTCACTTAGCATACTTTCAGGTCTGTTGGCTGACACGGAGAACCCAATCTTTGTTAGTGATTACTGAAGACTCACCTCTGCTCTCTCGGTTCTGTTCTGAGTTTCAGAGCTGGCACATTTTCCCAGCATGCTCGTTCAATCATTTTCGACTCACTTCGGTCAATCACCCCTTGTGGTTCTATTGTTCGTTCACACGCGCTCGGTCTGGCTGTTTGTCAAAGATGAGGCTCTTGCCCTGGGAGTCGCTGTACAGACAGACCTCTATTTCATGTACATTTGACTCAGCGGGTGGCAGTCTTTAAAGTGTGTGTTTTTGCTATTGAATTTATGCTGTTATATATTCTCAAATTGCCTCCCATTTTTAGCAAAATGGAGCACTGGAAGTATGGCGCATGTGCTGGATATATAATGGACTGCGTGACCAGCATATAGTCCACCTGCAGAGCTGCTAGGGCCACCGGAAAATAACACCTGCGCTGTCCATTTCTGCATCCATTCGGAGATGGAGAGCAAGAGCGAGATCAGAAAGGACTGAAAAAAGCCTTGCAGAGTCTGCGCTTAAAGGGCAGTCCTGTCCTGAACTCGAGCTGTATATGTTTTGCACTCAAAGCACACTTGCCCACAATGCTTTGTGGAAACAAGACGTGGCACTGGGTCTGTTTTTTTCCGTTTACTCTGCACTTTGCACGAGAATAGGATATGTGCAGGCCAGCGGGGTCTATATTTCCAGGCCAGCACATTTTACTTTCTTTGCCAGTGCTCTTTTGTCAGACGGTAAGCTGGTACAAATAGTGTGCTGCCCTTCAAGATTTCTGCAAATGCACCATAATGGACAATATTACGGCTAATGCAAGCGTTTTGAATAGCTTGAAAAGAATGTAAAAAAAAAAACTCTCTGCAGACCAGAGATTTTCTTTATTTTAGTATGTGATGTTTTTTTACTGTGGTTGTGTGGTGTTAGTGTAAACGAAGCAAAGGGCCATATGGTCGAAGCGATGTAGAAAGATATTGACGACATCATCCTGACAACAGTAATGGTGACGGTCACTGTTTAGACAGCAGGCATTACTCCTCCGGCTGCTTTACACAAATGTGTTCACACAAACACGCGCACACTCTATCCTCCTGTCCAGAGCCATGAGTGTGACTCAAAGTGGCTATGCCTGAGGTGTACACATACACAAAGCTGTAAGTATATGTGGGTACAAGGATATATATCCTTATATACATACTGTACATATACTGTAAATATTCGTACGCATGGCTGTATATAGAGGGATATGTACTCTATGGACACACTGTCCCTGCCTACATGTATAGGGGCCAAATTTAGGTCATGAGAATGGCTCTTCTAGTACATGAATATACATAACTATGTGTTGAAATTATGTTAATAAATAGCAATTGGGGCAGAAAATTAAAATGGGTTTGGGCAAATAAACAAATGCAGGAGTGTTTTTTTTTATTATTTATTTTTTTTTATTTTTTTTTTGCATTGAATTAATCAAAACTGACAGTAAAACATTTATAATATTACAAACTACTTCTATTCATATAAATGCTGTTTTTATTTTCTGTTAATCAAGGATCCTGGAAAAATAATAATAATAAGAAGAAGAAGAAATGTTTCTTGAGAACCAAATTTATATATTAGAATTTAGCATGATTTCTGGAGTAATGGCTGTTGAAAAGTCAGCTTTTCCATCACATAAATAAATTACATTTTTAAAATGTATTAAAATTGAAAACAGTTATTTGGAATTGTAGTAAAACTGCTTAATATTATTTTTACTTTATTTTTAACCCGAGCATAAGAGCATAAGAGCTCTTTACCGAGCATAAGAGACTCAAAATCTTACTGACCTAAAGGTTTTGAACGGTAGTGTATATTTAATAGCACAAATACTATACATAAAAACACAACATAAAAAAAAAATCTTAATTAAAATACAGATGTGGCACTGGATTCAGTTTTTAATATCATAATCATTTAATTTAATAAATTACTGTATACTTACACTCTTCTGATCTTTATTGATCTTGTTTACATCTGATCGACACATGCCCTCTTTCAGTGTAGTTTACTTGATAAGAGTTTTTGCATCCAATATGATGAATGTCAAGGCTGCAGCCGAGTGCCTGTATTACCTATGGGACATGCTGGCTCTGCATAGACACAAACACAAAGTGAATTCTTTATATGGGTGTTTTTGCTGAATGTTGCTCTCATTCTCTCTGTCTCTCTCCTCACTGCCTCCATCTATTCTTCACTATGAATACCAGTTGATGGCTTAAACTAAAGGAATGAAAGCAGCAAAGTGGGCGAGTGTAAGAGAGATGGAGGAATGAAGATGAAAGAGTGAATGAAGGAGAACTCGGTGTCCTTGGCCTTTGTGTGGGTCTGGCTGCACTTGGCGGTTTTGATAACAATGCTTTACAGTTGTCAGCTTATGCGCACCTCACTACCCAAAAGAAAATGACACATTTTCCCTGTGTCTGTATCTATATATATGAAGAGTTTGGTTCAAAAACGCGATAAATGCCATTTTTTTTAAAAAATTGAGTTTCTGTCAAAATCAGTATTGTATCTGGTCAGTATTGAAAAGTCCATTTTTTAATTTTACGCAAAATGCGATATCCGCCTAGTTATTAGGTCATGTTTTCTCCTTTTTTTTTCCAAACCGCGACAAATGCCAGTCTCCTTTCTCTGCAGAACACGATATATCCGCTCAACCAATCACAGCGCACCATTCCACGCACTCTAGACAGTAATGGCGGCGCTTTGAATACACCCGGCATCCTAGTTTTCCTCATCTACTTTGTACTTTGTGATCAACAAACAAGGGCTGCACGATAAATAGCATGTGATTATCATATGCATCTCGTCAGTAAAGCCGATTCTGTGATTAATAGTAGGCTACCGGTAAATCTCCATCACGTGCTTTCAGATGGAGCGGCATTTAATAAACAGAGCCGTGATCACTGACAAGCTACGCAATATCGCATTCATAATTGCAGATGAATCGCATTTGATTATGAACGCGATATTGCGTAGCTTGTCAGTGTTGGTGTTTTTATTAATGCCATTTATGTTTTTGTTAATACAGCATATAGGAATAGTCAACTAAATGAATGCAACATTAAAGATGAATGCACTTTTGGAAGTTGAATGTAAGGGAAATGTCATTTTGGAATTTCTGTGGTCTAATGTGATGTTGTGGTTCATGTTCTTGTTCATGATGAAATTTTCTTTTATTGTTGTAATTAATTTATAGCAAACAAGATGACTCCTTGAATTCATTTTGGGAGCGATGACTGATGAATGTATTTTTAGTCCAGTGCCTGTATATAAGATTATGACCAAGTTCAGAGGCTGTCATATGTGGATCAACTTACTATGTTGTGTATTTTCAATATGAAAAATAACTTTCATATTGATTCAGTGGATTTATTGCATTTTGGAAAAAAAAAAAAAAACGTATCATGGATTTATTGCATTTTGGGAAAAAAATAATACAATTTTATAATAAATCTTTGAAAATCAAAATCTGGATTTGAATGTTTAATGTTGTTATAACCTAAAGATGCTATGTGAAAGTTTGAAACAGAAAATATTTTCATCTTGCCACTTTCTTGGTAAAGAAAACACATTTTTACTCAAATTAATCAAAATGGATTTATAGCGTTTTGGAACCAAACTCTTCATATATAGTTTATTTGGATTCCCAAATTTTAAATATTATAATTATTGTTTTATTATTTTGAATATTGAACACAATACATAGTACTTTTTGAAAGATTTGAAACATCATCATATTGTTTAATTTGAAATATATTTTTATCATTAACATAATATTGTGACAAATTACAATTTAAAGTAACTGTTTTTTATTTAATATATTTTAAAATGTAATTTGTTCCTGTGATGGCAAAACTCAATTTTCACTAGTCTTCAATGCCACATGATCCTTCAGAAATCATTCTAATATGCTTAATATGCTGATGTGGTGCTCAAGAAATGTTTATTGTTATTATCAGTTTTGTGCTGCTTAAGGTTTTTTTTTTTTTTTTTGGAAAATGTGACACTTTTTTCAGGATTGTTTGATGAATATAATTAAAAAGGACAATGCTTATTTGAATCTAATTGATTTTTTGAAGAAGAAAAAAAACCTGACCCCAGACTTTTGAATGGTAGTGTTAATAGAAATAGTTGCACAAGAAGCATTACCAATATGGCTACCAGATGACTTGACTTTGCTGTGTTTCACCTCCACTGCAAATTCTTTCCGTCCATTTCTCTTCTTTTGTCTCTCTCGTTCTCTCTAGCCCCTCACTCTTTCGCAGTTTAATTGGCACTACCTGAGGGAGGCCTAGGTGTAATTGTTATAGTAAAAGTGCCTTGGTCGGCTGGTTTTAAAGCCTTTTATCTGTAATCTCCCAATTGATTATGCTTTTTTCTGCCAGCTGAGCAAATTGTTCAAACCCATCAGGTGCACGGCAGGGAAAAAAACAGCAAAAGAGGAGCTTCAGCTGTGCAACAGCCAAATCATAGAGCACATCGACTAGAACATCAAATTTAGTGACAGACAACACAATGCTGCTTTTTAGTTTGTACACACAGACAAATGAAACACAGATGTCTTCCTCGCTCCCCGTGTCACTGAGGGTTAAAAATGAAAAAAATGGGGAAGATTAAAAAGTGTGTAATCTGTAATTTAGAAAGAAAAATTAAAGAAGGAAGTGTTTTTTTGTCTAACTGTTGGCATGTAATTTATCAAAACATTATTTAGGCTGCAATGGATTGCAGTGAATGATTTCTACACCGTTATTGCAATTCTGCAGGCAGCTTCACAGTCCACCCAGCTTGATCAATATCTTATTCAGCGCAGTTGTATTTTTAATACAATACAGTAATGAATGCCGCCACCCAGGGGACTTGGCGTAGCCTCTTATTCTGCATATCTGTCTCAAATGGGCCCTCCTGTTAGCCTGTCATAATGTAAAAAAAATGCCATGGTAGGAAATGCATTAGTCTTGAGTATTAGATTTTAATACAGCGCTAAGGAGCGAATAAGAGGAACTTAATAGCTGAGGTTAATGTGGGTGTGATCCAAAACCAGTTGACAGAAATGAAGATAGATAGCTAGAAATGCACTGTTCATACTTGGTATGTCGGGTAAAATCCTACCTCTCCATCGGGTTTTCGCTCTCGCACTTGTTCTCTCTCGCCATCTTCCCAGGAGAGCTATATCTGTCCTGCTAATAGGACCACCATTGGAGTGGCTCTCTAGTAGTCATGCAGCGAGGTGAAACGTCCAATTTGGCTGTGTCCAGACCCTTACCATCATGTTGGCATTGTGGGATAGAGATGCTGGTTGTAGATTGGCAATGATAGGTGTTGCCTCTGCAATTAGGACTGGTTTTTAATGTGTGGAAGTGTGTGTGAGTCAGGTTTTGCTTACATATGGTGTTATTTTACTGCCAAATGTCGAGAGCACATTTTTGTAGCGCGAAAGTAGATTAATATAATGCGCGAGCGCGAATCTCCCTGCTCGCACGCGAATTTCCTTTGCTCTCGCACAAAACTGAACACGCGCTCTCGGATATACGCTGCTCTCGTGCAGAGAGAGTGCGCGCACTTAAAACGTCTCTCCTCTCGCTCAAAGTGTGCGTGTGCGCGCTCAAACTTTGTCCTGTGCACTCGCAAATCTCTCCGTGCTCTTGCGCTAGATATTAATTCTTTTCACACCTGAATTAAACGTCAAAAGTTATCAACCAATCAGATTTTTCTACACTGACCCGATGAAAATAGGCCTACGTGAAGAGGGAACTGATCCTGGAATTTCTTTACAATTTAATAATATTTAGTCATACCAAATGTATATTAGAAATGGCTAGGAATCAGGTGCTTGGATGATTTATAAAAAAAAACAAAAAAAAAAAAAAACTGTCTAATCGTTTGGTCAAACCCCTCTGAGCGATTTATCTAAACAAACAAACACAAAAGTATACGATTCTTAAAGTTCATGTGGCCATACATGTATTGTGTACTTGGGTTGAAATAACTGCGCCGCGTGACGCCAAAATCCCTTTTAAGGAAAGTCCGTTCACTCAGCCGCCATATTTGCAACGCCTCCGGGCAACTCAAACAAGACCAAGTCCTATCTAAATGAATGGGGGAATCCTGAAATCTCAAAAACTGCTCACTGAACTCACGATTAAATTACATATTTCAAATCAGCAACAAAATCTGAAATGAACAGCCATATGAATGTCGTTTCGTATGCTCAAATAGCGTTTAAAAAGCTTATTTTTCAGGCTAGACCAGCCAACATGCATGCGTAGCTCCAACTCGCTTATGACTGTGCATGTGCATTGGCATGGTCTAGCCTCAGGTTTCTGTGGGAACCGGAGCTTCTAAAGGCAGCTGCAGTGACGCAATGACTTTACCAATCAACGATTGGCTCTTTTATTTAGAAGGCGGGACTATCCCGCCATATCGCGAGTTGCAGATTCTCCCATTCATAAGTATAGGAGTGAACCGTCTTTGTATTTCTATAGTCTTTGGTGACGCTCAATATTCCGCTCTATCAATGTGCATTCTGCTCAGTTACTGCTAAAGCTCACCTTTAAAAGCTAAGTCCTCTCAAATAACGCACCAACAATAAATGTCTATGTAGTATACTTGTTCCTGTTTGCAGTAGCATTACAGTGCTGTGACGTTGTAGTACAGCTGTACTGGGCAACGCTGGTCAAATCTCCTTCACTGATCTGCTCCCCGCTATGCTCTGCTCACATGCACTGATAATAATAGCTTTGCCAGGGTTTTTATATTTTTATGCATGTTTACTTGATATTTCTTTACACAGAATAATCATTTCTATTCATTTCCCACTGATTTACGTGATCTGATGAGCATTAACTCATATTACGTGATCATATCTCTGTATGAATGAATGGCAGAGACGCGTGTTTTCCTTTACCACACACACACTGAAGCGCTGAGGACATAAACACACGAACATCTCCAGAACTGCTCTGAGAGTCACTTCATCAGCGTTTCACCGTTTCATTTGAGTAAAACTAGCGTCATATCATATACACACAGAAATTTAAAGGTATTCACGGCAACCCGTCAAAATAAACGTCCAGTTTAATTTGAAGACATTGCAGCAGAAATATATTTGTTCAGCAGAATGTACATACTACTACTACTAAAATTATGAAAACTTTATTTTTTAAGGAATGATCACACAACATTTCTTCCATGTTTTAATTTTAATAGTAAATCCACTTTGTTTGCCAAAAAGTTTAATTTTCAATAATTTAAAGATAAATGGAATTAATGTTTTATGCCTTCATTTGATAACCAGAAACACAACACAGAATTTCTGAGGAAAAAGAAAACATTTCATAAGGCTATTTTAAGAATAAATAACAATAAAACATTAGGTAAGAGAAAATAAAACATAACTTTATAATTGTCATTTTCTTTAATCATAGCTATTAATTATTATAACACCTAAAATATGTTGCGTGTAAAAAGTGTTTGTTTCAGCCACTTGAAGGGTGGGTACATTGTGTGCACATGATCAGGATGGTACCACCTCCACCGCATTTTGAGAAAGTAAAAACCCTGTTTGCAGGACTATAGATTATTTGGATAATTAGTCAAAAACAACAAGAACAACAACAGTTATGTCTGATTCTGTTGCATAGAACTGAATAAAAATAATACACTGATATTTAATATTAATATATTTTCTGTCCAATTTTCTTTCAATAAAAGTGTGGTTGTTTTATTGGCTTGTGTTTTTTTAAATTCTGTGTCATTAAAATTGAGTTAAATTAAAAAGTCTTACAAAATTACTTTATATTATTTAATAAAATAAACAATTTTTACAATGCATTTTCGGTTTCGGTTTTCGACCAAGCACATCCAGAATTCTTGGTTTCGGCCCAGAATTTTCATTTCGGTGCATCCCTACCATTTACTGTAACATACAGAGCACTGTGTTTGCAACCACATGCTCCTTTAAAGGATTACACACACACACACACACCAGTATGCAGAGAGACATTTAAGAAGGTTTATTCTCCAAATAACTTTAAATTCATGTTGCTGAAAACTGTGTTAATAAATGTTATGTGTATGGACTCTTGTTTTTGTTCCACGTAAGCTTCCTGCCCACTAATTTTTGCCTCTTACAAAAGCCACAAAGCCTTCTAAGAAGACAGTGAAGGCTCATGTCATGCCTGAGCTGTAGTTAGGCTGAAACTTGAAAGTTAAGTTGCACAATGTTTAGGTTTTATTATTATTTTTTTATTACTATTATTTTGATTTATGTCTTAGTTTTAAGTTGTACTATGTTTACCTTTTTTAAAGTAATTTGAAATAGATTTTTATGTTTTTATATATTTGTATTTGCATTTTGAATGTAATATGGCAATTAAATGCACTAAATGAGTTTAGTTTTCACAGTTATTAATATATGAAATTTCAGCAATAAAAATGTTAATTTTTCTAAAAAGGAAACAAATTACTTGTTCATTTTAAGAGAGCTGACTAATTTTCTCTTGCATATTTAGTATTGCTCTTTAAAAAAGAAAAAGTACTTCTTATCCGATTGCTCGATTAATCGATGGAATTTTCCGTAGAATACTCGATTACTAATATATTCGATAGCTACAGCCCTAGTTCAAAAGTTATCTATTTTACTGAGGACTGTGTCTTTCAAACACCTGAAGTGAGTCATCTTATAAGTTTTTTGTGGGTTTAATGAATATGTAATTTGTGGTGTGCTTTCACATGTGCACAGTAAAGACTGGTGTCAGTGCAAATGGATTAAATGGCACTGGATTTATAGCACAGGATTTATCAATCCTGAAAGTAATTTCAGAAATGGTGACTGTGTGAGCAAATTATTGTGAGTTAATACAGCAGGTATTAGTGTGAGTGGTGGTGTGCACTATTCTGTTATTTTGTCAGAATTAAAACTTTGAGAATACAAAATACATAGTGTGGCCCTTACTGCTTTTTTATTTTATTTTATTTTATTTTATTTTATTTATAATTAAATAAATAATCTTGAAAAACTATAAAAAGAGTGAGAGAGCATCACTAACTTTTTTTTTTTTTTTTTTTTGCAGAATTGAGACATACCAATATGGCTTTATTTTATTTCATTTTAATTATTTTTTTTATTTTTTTATAAAACTGAATAAATAATCTGAAAAATGGTATTTTAATGAGAGAGACTAACATTTAGAGAGAGCATAAGAGAATGCATGCGACCAATAATGTTTTATTTTATTTTATTATTTTTTTATTTAAAAATAACATTTGACATTTATATTTTATCAAATAAACAGTTACATAAAATTGTATTTAGTGGTAGATACTAACATTTAGAGAGAACATAAGAGCGTAACATTTGATATATGTGTGGCATGCAAAAAAAAAATAAAAAACTCCTTTTGTGTGTCCAACCTACTTGCACAAGTGGTCATTTGCACAGTTATTTTTAGTTATTCACACGCAATATGTTTGATAGATTTCACAAGCAAATTAGCACTCTTTATTTGGGATCTTAGTAATTCCAGCAAGTATAAAATTCTTAGTATAGCTCTTCAACAGAGTTTATTTCAGTTAATTGTTTGACACTGAGTATTTAGGGAACTGCCTTTTTAACGATTTTAAAGAGTCACATTACCTCATATTATTTGCCAACAGCTGCTGCCAGCCTCTGGAACGCAGAACTTGTGCTTTCCGTAAGCGCCAATGTGTGTGTGTGTGTGTGTGTGTGTGTGTTGGTACCCATCTGCATGTGTTTGTTTGCACTGCATTTGAGTTCCAATTAAAAGCATCAGTCCTTTTGGCACCACAAGCTACTTAAGGAAATAATCTCATATATATATATAAGCACAGGAGGCGCAGCAGATGGTGTGATAGAGGGTTACCACCAGTGAACTGTCACTTAGGAACCCAGATTTATAGTCTCTGATTCAACACTGTACTTTAATTTAGCTTTCATAGAAATGGAAGATCTTCCTCTTCCTCTACACTAGGATGTTGTTCTTATGATGAAAAGACTTAAGACAATGACACTTGTCTTTTATTATACAAAGAAGCACATTGGTAAATATATTTCACAGAGCCACAGCTGCGCTAGAGCTGCACATCTGCTCCGCTGTAAGCCTGAGCTCAATATCCAGACTGGAAAAACAGTGGCAAACTGCATTATGGCTATCAGCTAGTTGAACTGGGCGCAGATTCAAGAGCTAAAATAAATGTGTAGTTCTTAGGTCCTGCAGTGAGGTGGACAGGGAAGGAGAAGACACTATTTAACTACGAAGCTGATGGATGAACAGCTTTTGGTTTTTTCCTTAGAGCTAACACCTGTTCTTGCGGTGGTCCAGGCTGACAGCTTTGGGCTTGACGGCGCTCTGCCATGTGGACTGTTATTCAAAACAATTAATAGGCCAAATTTGATCACATACGAGTGCATTTTTCCATCAAGGTGGAGACTTACCTTTAACTGTGATATTTTCTATCCCCTAACTTTACCCCTAAACCCAACTTTCACAGAAAGTATGATTATTAAGCCGTTTTCCTCGTCGGGATTGTTGGCGCTCCCTCAGTGCAGGTGACTTCAGGTTTTACTTTCCTTCTGGGCACATTTAGTCCTCACAATGTAGGCAAAACCTGACCCACACACACACTCCAGAATTATTTCAGCTTCCCTGAGTTGAAAGCTGCCCTATTTTCTTAGCTAATTTTGAATTTGGTCAAACATCCAGTGTTATGTATGTGAATTCTATCTCTTCAGATTGTGAAACACATTTTCCTGTCGTTACACTTAAAGTTTCATGCATAATCACTGGACATACTCATGCTTTTTATCATTAAATAACATAATAAACCGCAAAATGTGCCTGTTAAAGGGGTCATGAATGGCATTTATTGCTTTCTGAGGTGCAACGTGATTGATTGTACGCTGCAGACAGGTATGTTTGCACAGCATGTTTTGTATGTCAAAAGATCAAGGAAAGTTTGATTTCTCAATTCATGACTCTTTTAAAGTGCTTTTATGATGGGGAGTTAATAGGCTAGTTATGGGCATTTGAGCAGCATAAAGCGGTGACAACAGCTATATTATAAAATGATTCATTCAATAATAATTCAATTTATTACTTAAAATAACAAGAGTAATTGCAACAATCAGGAAATAAACACATAGAATTGTTTCTTATAAATAATAATTATAATAAACAATTCTTCTGGCAAGTGATATAGTTCATTAGCCTGACTGCCGGCTGTTTGTGGTTGCCAAGCAACGTTGGAACTAGGTGCATTAATATAGAACTCAACTGGTGATGCGTATATCACCTTAAGCCTAGAATTCTATTTTGCTAATACTGTGATTTAATACAGTAGTTTTGATAGTGAACTTTTATTGACCTTCACAACTGAATTTTGCTGAAAGCTTGTCTACGTGTTGTAACCCGTTTGCCTTGTGTGTGTCTTATCCTGAAATAGAAAGGTTAAAGAGTCCATTTATACTCTAGGGCGAATGCTTTCACTCCATCTGCTGTTTTAACGCAGGCTCGCACCTCTCATTCACTCGCTCTCTCTTGCGTTAAAAGGCAGTGTAGCATTAAGGCCTATGGAGATCAACTGTGTCCAGGCAAATCCCTACACAAATTAGATAGCAAAAGCCATTATTACATCCAGTGTCTTCATGGCACTCCCAGCAGTTAAATTACAACCTTTCTGCTCCTGTTCACAGTCAAAGAACAAAAGAGAAACCATTTTCATTACCTCAAGTCTGTCCCTTTTTCTCCTTTCCCTCTAGATAGGAGGAATTGGAACAAGCCCCGTTTATTAGATGCTTAGGTGGTATCACACATGCCTGTTAGACTTAAAATAAAAGAGGAAGGGGGTGTGAAAGAGAGAGCTTTTCATAAACTGAATTATATTTCACTCACTCAAAGCATTGGGAATGCTAGCGCCGTTCTCACGCCTCAGACGGCACGCATGTCACACACACACACACACACTTGAAACTCTTCACTTTACTTTCCTGTCAGGTTTTCTGAAGCAAGTCATACTTCAGGTTCAAACTTCTGCTTTGCTGCTTTTGTTTAACAAGAGAAGCTCTCCACCTAAACAAATTGTCTGTCAGTCAAAAGAGAGCTAAAGCTTTATATTGTGGATTAATGTATTGAATTCTGTTCTGCGTTTCTGTGCAGACCTTCTTTCATTGTATAAACACACAATACAGACTACAGCGACATTTAACATCAAGCTGTCATGAGCAGTTTTGCTGTTATCATAGAAAAAAAAAAAGCTACAGCTTCTAACTACATTTTTAGGTAGCAAGACTATTGCTCAGCTGTTGTCTTTTTGTAGCTTTTTCAATAAAGTAGTTTTGTAGCATTTTGTGCCACTCAGGCATTGTTGAAACACATCCTTCTAAAATGTTCTTGCTGTCTGAGGTAGCCTCTCATAGGGCTGGATGAAATGACCGAAAATCTAAATCTCGATTAATTGAAAGTTTTACCTCGATTATGATTATTGAACGATTATTTTTATTTTATTATTATTAATATTATTTATTTAATTTTTTTTTTTTTTTTTGCCCTCATAGTTATAGATGTCAATCTGACTCATGATCGCTATTGTATGCGATCTTCCTCTCAGCGATCTTGTCCTGTTACTCTATATGCTCTAGGTTCTTAATGGCCATTCACACAGAACACATCTTTGCATCTAAAAGGCGAGGTGAAGCGCTCAGGAATGGTTTAAAAAATAAGCGCACCAGAAATTGCCTCTGTCAAATACAAAAGTTGCCAACCTGCTACTGTAAACAAAATCTGGCAAGGCTTGCCCCGCCTCCGTGGTCTCCTGATTGGTCCACTGTTTTGGAACTGACGTTGATGAGCGGCGCTGCGTGTGTTAACTTGACACGGCGTCTTAAATGCGCCACTCATATGCGAGATGCTGCAAAAAAACGCGGACGCAACAGTTATACACGTCCGTATAGCGCCAACCACACACGCGGTAGTATGTTTTTAATGGGAAAGTATGTAATGGGAAGAGTACCCCAGAACGTAATGAACGTAATGAGCGATATTTACATTCGGCATACGCATGCTGAACGTAAATAACGCTCATTACATTTATTACGTTCTGGGGTACTGTCCAAAATGGTGGAAGACGGTAACTCGGGGAGAAGAATTGTTGAATAAATTGTTATTATTGTTTTCTTTGCGCACAGAAAGTATTCTCGTAGCTTCGTAAAATTACGGTTGACCCCTGATGTCACATGGACTATTTTACCAATGTCCTTGCTATGTTTCTGTGCGTTAATCATGGTAATTACATTGCGGTCTATGGGAGGGTCAGAGAGCTCTCAGAATTCACCAAAAATATCTTAATTTGTGCTCTGAAGATGAACAAAGGTCTTATGGGTTTGGAACGACATGAGGGTGAGTAATTAATGACAGAATTTTCATTTTTGGGTGAACTATCCCTTTAATAGGATAGTTCACCCAAAAATGAAAATTCTGTCATCATTACTCACCCTCATGTCATTCCACACCTGTATGACTTATTTTGGCAGTTTTGATGGCCATTGACTTCCATTGTATGGACAAAAAAAAAAAAAAATCAGAAACAGAGGATGTCAAAACATCATTGAAGAAAGACAACCATACAGGTGTGAAATGACATGGAGGTGAATAAATGATGATAGAACTATCCCTGGACAAGTATTAAGTTTGGTTTTCAAATCCTATCCTTATAATTGACTATTTTCACTGTCATTTTGCAAGTTTGTTCAGACAGCATAGTCAATATCCAGTGTATCTACATTGGTTGCTATAGTAACAGCGTAAGCATCAGCACAATGCCAAGAGACTTTCACATACAACTACTGAAAGAAGCTGTCAGTGTAGAAAGGGATGATGGAAACTGGAAAATATTGCCTTTCCTCATGTCCATCACGATATCATAGGATGAATCGGGTTTGTAAACATCAGATTTGGGCTGTAAACATTGTTGGTTTTTGCTGTGTGGATTTGAGTTGGATATGTGTCTAAACAAAGCCCAGGAATTTGGTCCACTGGATGCTGCCCTTTTCTTCTGGTTCTTTTGGCTTAGTAGTTGACAGCGGCTGTCTCACAGATGCTGATTTTGCATGCGCGCAGATTGAAATCTCACATCTCCCCCTCCCCGCATTCAGACACTCTCCTCCTCAGTCACGCAAACGCTCCCATCACACCGTTCCATCTGCATCACTGTCACTGCCTTCTCCCTTCATCATTTCAGTTGGCAAGCGCGCTCATACGTTCATAGACTGCGTACACAGATACAGTGCATGAGTGGGTATTTAATATGTTGGCCAACAGATGCACTGGTATTGGCCACAATATGTTGATGTAATTGATTTTAACAGAGAACATCTCATCTTCATTCAGCTAGAATATTACGCAGTCTACTTTCCTGGTACTCAACACGCCGCGTTTGGGACGTTTTTCATCGCTCTTATGACCTATCTCTCATGTTTCTTTTCTTCCAGTGACTCTCCACTTCAGATTTAGCTTTGGAACATTGATGCTGAATGGGAACTTTCTGCAGTCCAACCTGATTTGGCAGATTCTGTTCGGAAGGGAGCCCAATTGCCTGCATTCCAGTTTCTATTATGCAGGCGAGCGTGTGCTCTCCTCTCCGGCTGTTCCTTTGGTTACGATGGCATCATTACTCATGTCTGAATGCTCTCTCTGGCTCTTGGCATTGGTGTGGTGGGCACACAGGGGTCACGTTGTGCCAGGGTAAGGCGCTACAGGACAGCATGACCCGCCAAAGGGCGGGCACGAGGAAAGGGGGCCTGCTGAAGCCAAGTTGTTCTGCCGGTCAGCTAGGACACTCCATCAACCTGTTCTCTTTTCCGGGCGGTCGATCTCTCCATAAATGAATCATGTTACGGCTGTTCAACATAATTTATGTAACATGTAATCTGTTACTGTTTTAATTCTATTTGTCTGTCCATATGGTAATAATTATTTTATTGAAACAATTGGTGTTGCAAGGCGTGGATGAATTGCCACTAGCAAGCCTCATAAATTTAAAATAATCAACATGCTGTACGTGAAATATTAAGAGAGTGGTAACTGAAATCATTATACATGCAGATTGTAGGGATGAGTCGTGATGGCCAACTGACAACTGACTAATTGGTTAAACTTTTTTTATTTAAAGGGCCTCAACCCTCAACAATTTCAGTATATCTTCTCAAGGGACAATACTGCACAAATGAAACTTGCATATACACTATATTGCCAAAAGTATTGGGTCACCCCCTTCTAATAAACAGGTTTGACTACTTTAGTAATTTCCATGAGTACAAATCTTAATGTTTAAGCATTTAATGATATTCTAGGGAATTGTGTGCTTCTAATTTTAAAGCAACAGTTTGGACAGGACACTTTTCTATTCTAACATGACAATGCCTCTGTGTATAAGCCAAGGTTCAAAAAGAAATGATTGATTTAGTCAGTGTGGAAGAACTTGACTGGTCTGCAGAAAGCCAAGTCCTAATCCAAGCTGAAAACCTCTGGTCTGACTTTAAATGCAGATCTTGAGCCAAAAACTCTTTACCAAACACCAATGACTTGTACATACACTATATGGACAAACGTATTGGGTCACCCCCTTCTTTAGAACAGAAAAAGGCACTTCCAAAACTGTGGCAACAAAGATGGAAACATAATGCATGTATTTAAAAATTGTATTTCCATCTCTGTTGCAACAGTTTTGGAAGTGTCTAAAATGACTGTACTCATATGTACAAGTCATTGATGTTTGGTAAAGAGTTTTTGGCTCAAGGTCTGCATTTAAAGTCACACCAGAGGTGTTCCGCTTGGATTAGGACTTGGCTTTCTGCAGACCAGTCAAGTTCTTCCACACTGACTAAATCAATCATTTCTTTCTGAACCTTGCCTTATACACAGAGGCATTGTCATGTTAGAATAGAAAAGGGTCCTATCCAAACTGTTGCTATAAAATTAGAAGCACACAATTCCCTAGAATATCATTATATGCTTTAACATTAAGATTTGTACTCATGGAAATTACTAAAGTAGTCAAACCTGTTCATTAGAAGGGGGTGACCCAATACTTTTGGCAATATAGTGTATTTTAGAGTAGTCAATGTGCAACTTGTATAGAAGTACAAATTTACTGTACAATAACTCAACATATAGCCATTATTGTCCAAATAACTGGCAACAAAAATGAGTACACTCTAAGTGTACATTTCAAAACTGTGTCCAAAATGTCAATAATTTTGTAGGGGCACCATTGTTATCTAGCACTGCCTTAATCCTCCTGGGCATGGAATTCACCAGAGCTGCACAGGTTGTTGCTGGCATCCTCTTCCACTCTTCCATAATGATATCACGAAGCTGCTGGATGTTAGACACATGGTGCTTCTCCACCTTCCGCTTGAGGATGCCCAGTTAGGGGAAGATTGTGCGTACGTGCATCTCCACCCCGTCTCCTCCCAGAAAACACCATATATGGAGCTTACAACGCCTAGTTTTACTATGCATAACCTCATCTGCATATCATTTCCATGCATATTCCCATCCACGTGACACCATGTTTAACACCATCAAAGGTACAAGACATTAAGGAAATATGAGATACGGACTATAAATGCAATTTGTGCCAAACATTTTTTTTTTTTTTTTTGCTAAAAGTCATCCAATATCCTTGTTATGTTTTAGAATAAACATATCAAAATATTCATAAAAAACAAAACTGAGTTATCAAATAAATATTTTAGAATAAAATTTTAAAATTATAAAGAATAAAGTTGATGTCATTCTTTTACACTGGCTATTTTTAGTGGAAACAGATAGGCCTATATTTATTGCAGTGTAAATACAATTGTCTGACTCGGCGTGTCACTGATGTATTTTAAAAAATGAAACATGCAAATCTTACCGTTTACTTCCAGTTGTATCCTTCAAATACAGTGGTATTTTTCATAATGTTGTGGAGATGTCTTCACACGACATTAACACCTCCGTGCAGCTACGGTTGTACTGTAAGTTATTATCATTGGACCTATTCAAACCGGACAATTAATGGACCGTAATCGACCACCGAGTATCCAGCAGTGTCCACCATAATATCGAAGTAGGTGTGCATCATTGACCATTGTTCTCACTAAAAATATTTTAAAGATTAATTACAGGTGCATCTCAATAAATTAGAATGTCGTGTAAAAGTTCATTTATTTCAGTAATTCAACTCAAATTGTGTATTAAATAAATAAATTATTTATTAAATAAATTCAGTGCACACAGACTGAAGTAGTTTAAGTCTTTGGTTCTTTTAATTGTGATGATTTTGGCTCACATTTAACAAAAACCCACCAATTCACTATCTCAACAAATTAGAATATGGTGACATGCCAATCAGCTAATCAACTCAAAACACCTGCAAAGGTTTCCTGAGCCTTCAAAATGGTCTCTCAGTTTGGTTCACCAGGCTACACAATCATGGGGAAGACTGCTGATCTGACAGTTGTCCAGAAGACAATCATTGACACCCTTCACAAGGAGGGTAAGCCACAAACATTCATTGCCAAAGAAACTGGCTGTTCATAGAGTGCTGTATCCAAGCATGTTAACAGAAAGTTGAGTGGAAGGAAAAAGTGTGGAAGAAAAAGGTGCACAACCAACTGAGAGAACTGCAGCCTTATGAGGATTGTCAAGCAAAATCGATCAAAGAATTTGGGTGAACTTCACAAGGAATGGACTGAGGCTGGGGTCAAGGCATCAAGAGCCACCACACACAGACGTGTCAAGGAATTTGGCTACAGTTGTCGTATTCCTCTTGTTAAGCCACTCCTGAACCACAGACAACGTCAGAGGCGTCTTACCTGGGCTAAGGAGAAGAAGAACTGGACTGTTGCCCAGTGGTCCAAAGTCCTCTTTTCAGATGAGAGCAAGTTTTGTATTTCATTTGGAAACCAAGGTCCTAGCGTCTGGAGGAAGGGTGGAAAAGCTCATAGCCCAAGTTGCTTGAAGTCCAGTGTTAAGTTTCCACAGTCTGTGATGATTTGGGGTGAAATGTCATCTGCTGGTGTTGGTCCATTGTGTTTTTTGAAAACCAAAGTCACTGCACCCGTTTACCAAGAAATTTTGGAGCACTTCATGCTTCCTTCTGCTGACCAGCTTTTTAAAGATGCTGATTTCATTTTCCAGCAGGATTTGGCACCTGCCCACACTGCCAAAAGCACCAAAAGTTGGTTAAATGACCATGGTGTTGGTGTGCTTGACTGACCAGCAAACTCACCAGACCTGAACCCCACAGAGAAACTATGGGGTATTTTCAAGAGGAAAATGAGAAACAAGAGACCAAAAAATGCAGATGAGCTGAAGGCCACTGTCAAAGAAACCTGGGCTTCCATACCACCTCAGCAGTGCCACAAACTGATCACCTCCATGCCACGCCGAATTGAGGCAGTAATTAAAGCAAAAGGAGCCCCTACCAAGTATTGAGTACATATACAGTAAATGAACATACTTTCCAGAAGGCCAACAATTCACTAAAAATGTTTTTTTTATTGGTCTTATGAAGTATTCTAATTTGTTGAGATAGTGAATTGGTGGGTTTTTGTTAAATGTGAGCCAAAATCATAACAATTAAAAGAACCAAAGACTTAAACTACTTCAGTCTGTATGCATTTAATTTATTTAATACACGAGTTTCACAATTTGAGTTGAATTACTGTAATAAATGAACTTTTCCACGACATTCTAATTTATTGAGATGTACCTGTATTGTGCACCTATAGCACTCCTCGCTGTCATTTAAACATAGCATGCCACAGGAAAATTGATCAAGCGCATCCACTACAAATATGTCTAAATTCATATAGCCTAATTTTTGTTTAACCTCTGCATAATGACATTATGTAATTTCAGTGCTTATTTACATTATGAGAGTGGAATATTCAGGGCAGGTTTTGTGCATACGCAACGGTTATAAATAAGGCCCCAGGTCTGGAGACATACTTGGCCACTCCATCACCTTCACCTTCAGCTTCATCAGCAAGGCAGCTGTCATTTTGGTAGTGTGTTTGAGGTTGTTATTATGTTGGAAAACTGCCGTTCAGCCCAGATTCTGAAGGTAGGGCATCATGTTCTGCTTTAGAATGTCACAGTACATGTTGGAATCCATGTTTCCCTCAATGAACCGCAGCTCCCCAGTACCAGCAGCACTCATGCAGCCCCAGACCATGATGCTACCACCACCATGCTTGACTGTAGGCAAGGCGATTTTCTTGGTACTCCTCACCAGGGTGTCGCCACACATGCTGGACACCATCTGAGCCAAACAAGTTTATCTGAGTCTCATCAGACCACAGGACATGGTTCCAGTAATTCATGCTCTTGGACAGGTTGTCTTCAACAAACTGTTTGCAGGCTTTTTTGTGAGCCAGCTTCAGAAGATGCTTCCTTCTGGGATGACGGCCATGCAAACCGACTTGTTGCAGTGTGCTGTGTATGGTCTGAGCACTGACAAGCTGACCTTCCACTTCGGCAACCTCTAAATCAATGCTGGCAGCACTCATGCATCTGTTTTTTGAAGCCAGCTTCTGCACCTGACTCACAGCACAAGGACCTAACTTCTTTGATCGACCCTTCCGAGGCCTGTTCTGAGTGGAACCCGTCTTGGGAAACCTCTGTGACACTGGCCACTGTACTGTAACTCAATTTCAGGGTGTTACCGAACTTCTTATAGCCTAGGCCATCTTTGTGGAGAGCAACAATTCTAATTCTTAAATCCTCAGATAGTTCTTTGCCATGAGGTGCCATGTTGGACATCCAGTGGTCAGTATGAGAGAATTGTACTCAAAACACCAAATTTTAACTGCTCTAATACAAGATACATAAATTTGTATAGTCCTGTCAAGCAGACAAAAACATGAACATGATGAATAGGACATGTGCCTTTGCATGGTTAAATGACGTATAGCTGTTATCACTTAGGGTGTACTCACTTGTGTTGCCAGCTTTTTTGACAATAATGGCTGTATGTTGAGTTATTTTCAGAGGACAGTAAATCTTTACTGCTGTATAAGTTGCACATTGCCTACTCTAAAATATATCCAAGTTTCATTTCTATAGTATTGTCTCTTGAGAAGATATACTAAAATGGTTGCTGAAATGTGAGGGGTGTACTCACTTTTTTGAGATACTGTATATACTGTATATATACAGGGGTGCACATAAGTTTTTCAGCCTGGTTCTGACTTTTTAATTTTTTGGGGGAAAAACAACAACAATTTAAAGCAGTATCACACTTATTGTTTTTATGCTTAAACCCTTTTATGTCTTTGACCCACATGTATTTACATTATTGTGATGCTTCAATTCACTTGTAGCATGAGGATTGATTTTTTTTAAGGGTTTATTTATTTATTTTACAGTATATATACAATAGAATAGTATAGATTATAGATTATAGAATAGTGTAGATTTTTTATATATGCCACAACATGAAAATAATTATATATTAAAGTATTTTTAAAAAATATTTTTGATCATTTTTGCAGCTATTTGTTTGATTTTTATTTATTTATTTATTCATTTTACACAGAATAGTATAGACTTTTTTTATATAAATGCCACAACATGAATAATTATAAAGTATTTAAAAAATATATTTTTGATTATTTTTGCAGCTGTTTGTTTGATTTGTATGTATTTATTTATTTATTTTACACAGAATAGTATTGCTTTTTTATGTATGCCACAACATAAAATAGTTATAAAGTATTTATAAATATATAGTTTTGATTATTTTTGCAGCTGTGTTTGTTTGATCTTTATTTATTTATTTATTGGTTTATTGTAAGAAGGCATTGTTCACTTTTAAAAATGTTATTCCTAGACCTCTATTCTTTACCCTTCCCTTTCTCTGCCTAGATGTTTTGACCCCAAGAACAAGTCAGACATAAAGCAGGTAAATCCAAAACTAGCCTAATCATATACTTTATTTTTGGCAACCCATCGACTGGCCGATTTTGAAAATATGCAGTTTCGCGCATTCCTAGCAGACAGACTGGCCATGCTCTATTTTATCTGCGTATTGGCCGTTTCTCTGAGAACCTTGATAGATGAGGCGTACGATTACACCGCAACTGTTTATAGTCTCCTGTGAGATCCTCATTTGCCAGCTCATTTCCCGACTCATGCTTTTTAAGGTAACACGAAATTTCCCTCTCTCAATTAACAAACATCAAAGTGATATGCTAAAATGATATTTGACCACTGTATCTCATTTCAAAGGGCAAGCGTCCGCACGCGTGCACGTTTCACCATCTGGTTTCATTTACTTTAGAAGCCTTTCCCTCCTCCCTTGTGTATCTACAACCTGATAAACATGTGGTCGGTACTCCTCGACTCTCCTCTCTTCTCCTTCAGCCCGTTTGAAGTTCCTCTTCAAGCTCATCAAAGATTCTCATTTGAGATACAAAGAGCCCTCCCTCTTGTATTATCCAGCCCAGTTGCTTTTGGCCACACTGGCCTTCAGGGGCAAAGACGAAGAAAAGAAGATCTGGCCGCATGTTATTGTCCTTTTCCTCGACCTTGAAGAAATCGAGAGGTCTTGATCTCCCAACGTGGAAGCTTATTTATCAGAAATCAATAGCCATTTTCTGCCCTTTTCTAGACCAAGGGCCTGGTAGATGACTTTGCGTCGGTGGAGTGAATGTGGGCGGTGAGGGAAGATCTGGCATACAGACGGTAGCGTAGTGTCTGCACATCCTTCTAAAAGGCCGGTTGATCTGAAATTAAGTCTCGCCTCTTCATTATGGAGAACACAACTTTTTACTCAAGGCTAATGCTTTAAAGAGGGGCAAAAGTTCAGAAGAGTGCTCCGACCGTGCCTGTTTTGTTCTGGCTGCTTAAGCGTGTGGGTGTTTGTGTGTGCGCGCATGGTTCAAATTCACACTTATTATGCTCCATTTTCAGATAACAGGCTGGCATTCAGTGGTTTTCCCCTTAGAATATTTTTCCAACTTTGAACTGAGTAAACACCGTAATCGCCGTTCACTTAAATGCATTATGGGTATGAAGGCCGTGCTGCACCGGTGGCCTTTGCAGGCTGCGGTGAGCTCGGCTTAATCTTCCTAATGTCGAGGATGTTTAAGAATAGATAATGAATCCTCAGGGTGCTGATTCAGTGGAAATGAGCTTGACAATATGGCTGCCGTGTGTGTTAATTGAACACAAAGAGAGCAGGACGTCCAGCCCTGAGTGTATAATTGACCACAGTGTGTGGGCATATGAATGTACTTCAAAAAGACCCAAAAGATCAGTCTAATGAGCGTGAAAACCTGAGCTTTTTTGTGTGTGGATAAATTCATTCGGAATAATAAGAGGGTGGACGGGTCATTAATAAAGTGTCTGTTGACCTTCTGATCACAGGCCTGCGGGACGATCCATTGTCTCTCCATCTGCCTGTTTCTGATACTTTGTTGTTTACTATGTTAAGCCTGGACTACACTACATGACTTCTACCAAGTTTTCTGCCCTGATTTACAGTCTAGAAGAGTTGATGCTAGTTGCCGAAAGTCTGAGCCGGTCTGCAGATTTGAGTTGACACATTTCACAGAAAATCCCATAGTGTATGATGAACACAGACTCCAGCTTCAGACTATCGCTGCATCCAAAATCACATAATGTCTAGTTGGTATTACATTTGGTTTGAAACTTACATTGCAACTGTTAAAAAAAATAAAAAATAAAAAATAAAAAAAGAATGTTGTATATAGTATGAATGTGTGTCATATGATTGAAATTCAGAGGCAGGACATTTGCCATTCTCCCGTGACCTCATGTGATAGTAAACTGTCCATCAGTAGGGCCCTATGAAATCCATTTTATTTTTTTCTCAAATTCCTTTTTTTTTTCTTTTTTCTTTTTCCCCCAAATTCTATATTTTTTCTGGATTCCATTTTTTTTTTTTTTTTCAATTTTAATTTTTCTGGACTCTTTTTAATGGTTAAATTACATTTTATTAATCAAAAAGCAAGTGTAATGAATTAAAATTATGAAACTTATACAATTTAACATCGATTTTATACGTTTGGGGCCATATGAAATGTTATTTTTTCTCAACTTCTGTTTTATTGTTACCAAATTCTGTTTAAGCATGTCTAATTATTTGAATGCATAAAAACAACTTAATTTATTAAAGTTTATTTTTACAGTGGCCCTATGAAACTTTTTTCAGAAATTCTGTTTTGTATTTAAAATGTTCTAGATGTTCAAATGGAGGCATAAAATATTAATTTAATTTATCTTTTAGTCAAATGAAAATTAAACAAACTTGATTTTTTGGCAAACAAAGTTACTATTAAAATTAAAACATGAAAGAAATATTGTGTGATTATTCCTTAATAAAATAAAGTTTTAATAATTTTAGTGATAGTAGTAATAGTCGTAGTAGTATTACGTACATTCTAATAAAACAATAGTAATATATGTTAAACCGAAATTTTGTTTTGACGTGCCTTGAATACCTTTACATTTCTGTGTGTATATGATAAGACGATACTTTCTCTCAAAAGAAACGGTAAAATGCTCATTGAGTAACTCACAACATTAAAATAATATTGTAAGTAATGACACAACATTAAAAGCTGAATGCCATAAATTTACAGTTTTCACATTAGATCCATGTAAGTTGAGAGTTCCATCGAGATAATGTCCAACAAATACACAGTCTAGGTTCGTCTGTCCATTGTGTGAGGAGGATTCCAACGGTTAACTAGCAATTTTTTTGCTGCTGTGAGAACAGCTAACAGTAAACATCTTTGTTGGACGGACAAGGTGAAGTCCCAAAAGCCATTCATGAAAAAATGGCAAACATATCTCAGTACCCAACAAATATGAAAGGTCCTGTGAGAGCTGAGTTCAAAAAGGTGAGAGAGAGGGGCACTCCCAAAAAAAATGCAAAAACGTGCCTAAAGATCCTTGTGAACAGAGATTACACTTAGGAGAAGACGACCGATTCATATAAAAACGTTTCATTGGAGTCAAGTAAACCCTATGCAGCAATTTCCAATGAATCATTTGGTGATTAGGATTTTTAGAAGACAAGTTAAACATACCCCATACCTGATCCGAAAAGAAAACATGTACATCCTCATTAAGATCCTTAGCCCAAACAGCTGTAATAGATAAAGGTTTGTATGAATGCTCAAGAAGAAACAGATAGATGACTGAAGCAGAGGAGGGAGGTTCCTCAGAAGGAAGGATTAATTTGCGCAAAGGGTGAACAGGCAGTTGAGAGTTCCAAGGCACCCCATATGCCCATAGGGCCGATCTAATGCGCAAATACATAAAAAAGGAGGTGCTTGGCAGATTAAATTGAGTTTTGAGATTCTGGAAGGATTTTAAACCACTATCATCATAGACACTGTATCTCCCAGAGTGTTTACTTTATTATGAGTCCATTGCGGACAATACTGCCTGACAAAAGATTATTATTGTGGAAAATAGGCGAATATTGTAACTAGTTGTGAACGTCTTTCAACATCTCACCATGTGGAGAGGAGGTGGGTTACAATGTGACCAAACCGAGATTTACACTGCCTAAGCAGAACCCCCAAAAAAACTAGATGCTTCAATTTATAAAGATTAACAATAGATTCCTCAATTGCTCTCCAAGACACAGAAGCGTCAGGATCAAACCAAACTGATAAAGGGCAGAGGGAAAAGGCTTGAGCATACAGTCTAAAACTGGGGAAAGAAAGACCTCCATGTAATCTACATTATTGTAAGGTAGTCAGTTTAATACAAGGACGTTTCCCATCCCATATATACCATGAGACCCATGCATCAAATTTGTTCCAGTAGCCAACCGGTGGAGCGAGAGGAATCATGGAAGAAAAGAAATTAATACGTGGGAGAACATTCATTTTAATCACCAATATACGAGCCTGAAAAGAAGTAGGAAGACGAGACCAATTTTCCAAATCTGAGGATACTTTGGCTAGAATACTATTATAGTTTTTTGAGAGGATTTCCTGCAGGGAAGGAAAAACATCTATCTCCAAGTTTCCTTAAAGTTTTGAACCAATGGAATAGATATAGAAAGGGACATGGAATCAATTTTAGAATTGAGGGGAAGTATACATGAATTCAATTAATTTTAAACCCAGAGAGAGATCCAAAATGGTCAAATAAATTCAACACATGAAGAATAGAATGTGACGGCTTCTCCAAAATCAATAAGATATCATCAGCAAACAAAGAAATACGATGATGAGTATTCCGTATAATTATGGGAGAAATAGTTTTAGACTGTCGAACCGCTTGAGCGAAGGGTTCCAAGGATAGGGCAAATAACAGAGGAGAAAGCGGACAACCCTGACGAGTACCTTGATATATAAATAATGTGTTAGAGCGAACAGCACCTGTGAGAACAGTGGCTGCTGGATTGGCGTACAGAACTTTTATCATATTTATGAAATTCGATCCTAGACCCAGATGCCGTAGAACCACCCATAAATAGTTCCATTCTAGCTGGTCGAAAGCTTTCATCGCATATAGAGATAATACTGCGCAAGGGGAGGATGAACTATTCGTTGAATAAATAATATGATATAACCTGCGTAAGTTATCCGAAGCTGAGCGAGATTTAATGAATCCTGTTTGGTCATGATGAACTGTACTGTTCATAAATTTCTCTAGACGACGAGATAGTACTTTAAAGCATATAAGCATATTATAGCATATAATTTAACATCAGTCCCTATCAAAGAAAGTGGCCGGTTACTAGAACAGGAAGTCATATCTTTATCTTTTTTTAACAAGAGATAAATAACAGCTATATTAATAGATGGGTGAAATGAGCCTTGAGTAACTGAAAAATTTATCATATCTAACATAAGGGGGACTAAATCAAAAAGTAGTATACAATTCGATTGGAATACCATCTATGCCTGGGAATTTCCCCTTGTTCATAGATCGGATTGCTGACTCCAGCTCCTCAAGAGTGATCGGTTCAGCCAGGTATTCCGAATCCGAATCTGACAGTCTAGGTAAATCAAGGTTGGACAGAAAAGACGCAAAAGAGTCAGGGTCACCATCAGCAGAAGAAGTATAGAGGTTAGAGTAAAAAAAGTGGAAGGCGATATTAATGTCTTTTGGGTCTGTCATAATGAGCCCAGATTGGGATTTCACTGCTGAAATATTAGCAAACTTTTCACTGTTGCGTAATCTTAGAGCTAAAAGGTGGCTTGGTCTACTCCCTTGAAAATAGTAATTCTGCCTGGATCTTTGAATCAGGAATTATGCCCTGGATCTCAGTTATGAATTGATTTCGGACCTAACCGCCATGATTTTACTGAGTGTATTGTCTGAGAAACAACCTTGATTATCTCTAGTCAGATTTTGGAGCTGTGATTCTAGTTCAGCTATCTTTTTGTGTCTGTTTTTCTGAAGGAAAGAGGCATATGAAATTGAGTTATTCCTTATAAATCCTTTAACTGCATTCCAAAGTGTTTGCGGATCATCCACTAAACCTTGGTTAATTTCAATAAACTCAGCAAATTTATTTCTGAATTTACTGCAAACGATTTCATCCTGTAACAATTTAGGGTTAAATTGCCATCTAGTGGCACGAGATGGCCGAGGGATCAAAGATAATCTGCACAAATTTCCATCATGATCCAACAGAGATATGGAACGGATATGGGCATCACGAACAGCTGAAGATAAAGAAGTAGAAATGAAAATATAGTCAATTCGCGAATAGGATTTATGAGTAGCAGAAAAGAAAGTGAAAGACTTAGCAGAAGGATTTAATAAACGCCAACTATCCACCAATGAGGATGAGGTGAAGTCTGTCAGAACAAAAAAGCTTGAGAGTGTGATTCTTTTGGCCCAGATCTATCTAGGATATGCAACATTACAGAATTCGTATCTGCACTCAATACAATTTCAAAATCTGAAAATTTCAAGAGATAGGTTGACAAAACAGAGAAAAAAGTAGGGTCAGGAGTACAAGTGGCATAAACTGAAAGAAATACAATATTCCTATTCTCCACTATTGATTTTATATGTGTTATTCTACCGTCTGTATCACAACCTTTATCTAAAATAGTAATATTTAAAGTCCTCCGCACCAATATTAGGACACCGTTGGTTTTAGTATACGAAGATGAGTGAGATACCACTTCATAAAACTTATTATTACACCTGTGTATATCCTCCTCTTTCAAATGGGATTCTTGAACTAACACTATATCAATCTTTCTTCTTGGCAAAAAATACAGAAAACCTGTATGTTTGTGAGGGCCATTTAGGCCATTAATATTACAACTCAGAATATTAAGGTCAGTCATAGGTATCAAACAGAATTACTGCATAATAAGACAAAATACAAGTTTGAAAATAAAACCAGTTGAGTCTACCATTAAACCACCCCCCACCCCCACCCTTCCCGTCACTATTCAAAAACATAAACACATTCCCATGAACTATGGCAGATCAAACCAAGAACAAACCTTGATCTGCCAGCACCCCTTAATATGATCTGTGGAGTCAACAAAAACCTGCACATTACTGAAGCACCAACATTGGCCCCATAGTCATATATTGACTAGGTAGTATCTCTATTAAAAAAAGAAAAAAAGAAAAAAAAAAGAAAGAGAGAGAGAGAAGCAATACAACTAAAACATAAATAAAATAACATCATAATCAGTAAGCGATACTGTATGCACAATGAAAGCTTCTAGTAACTATGAATTAAGAAGTGAACAATCCGTATGTTGAAACCAACACAATGTTCAGTCTTTCCCGTCTAACTCATTATCTTTAATGCAATCCCGCCCCCTCGCGGCTCGCGCCGTTCATATGTAAATATCCACGTGAGACACGTGCGCATGGAGACGCCCAACATAAACAAAGCGCGAGGAGTTCGTTCATCGCGGCTACTGTCCGTTTCTGCAAGAAGACGCGCTGAGTAAAGGCTGGATTTCCCTCAAAAGAAGAACAAGATTTCATCCAGTAGAGGAGATCAATCTGATGAGTACGTAATGTTTCTTTTTTGCATTAGTTAACCTGTTGTTGTGACATAAACAAGAACACATTTACTAGTTAGGTTTTTCCCAAACTACTACATGATGAATGCTAGGCATCTAAGAATGTTTAGACCATGTTTATTATTAATAATCTGTTCACAAATAGATTTCAATAACATGCTAAACAATAATAATTAGTTTCTCAGATGTACAATATCCTTTTTTATAGTACAAAGCATGTGTGAGTCTATGGCTACAGAATCATATCATAGGCTACTATAAAATCATACATTCTAGGCTATATGACAACAAAATCATAGTTGGGTTTTTCCCAAACTATAATTCCTGACTACAATGTTTGAAATTGAGTAAAACATTTTGAATATGACAGGCAATTCATTGTATTTAAATTGATTACGGCGCGATGATGTTTTCATGCTCTATATAAAACAATAAAAGTAATATGAGAGTACACTGTAACATGATCAATGCTACGAGTCTAAGTATGTTTAGAACATGTTTATTATTAATAGCCTACTCTGTTCAGAAATAGATTTTAAAAACATGCTAAACAATAATAATTAGTTTCTCAGATATAAAATGTCTTTTTTTTTTAATGATAATACAAAGCATGCGTGAGTCTATGGCTACAAAACCTACAGATGCTCCTGATATTAACATGCTCACAAATTTTTTTTTTTTTTTTTGTTCTTTGGTTGTTTGTATTTTAGTGAATCAGGTACCTGAACCACAGATGAATCCTGATGACTTTCTTCAAACTGTTTTCCTCTGAGAGCGCTGTACCAACATCAGATGTTCAACTACACTGATATTCTATGATAAAACAAGCTCCTTGACTACTGATTAAGTTTTTTTCTTCTTGAATCCATGGAAAGAAGCAGAAACACTTAAATAACACACGTAAATATCAGGTATGATTTACTTGTTTCACTTGTTGGACAGAATCTGTTGCAGGAATGACTCAAAGTCTGTTCACATCTCTGTGGTCAGTGTGCACAATGTGTCTTTGACCTTCATTATGTATGTTTTGATTATACTGTGTTGTAAATAAAATACAAATAATTTAAACAACCCATTTTTTCAGTCTCCTCACATTCTGTCTTACCTGCCTCAAAGTCACAGTCACACTGATGGGCCATTAGAGGCCATTAGGGGAGGGCCCTTTGTCTCTCAGGGGAGAATCACTTAATATTCAGGGCCATTGCCACTCCATAAAATTGGAGACAACTCTTGCTGTTTCCGATTGTGTGCCATCAGGGAAAGTATTATTAATGAATAAAACTTAAAATAAAAGGAAAAAAAAAAATCAGCTTAAAGGGGACAAATGTACGGAGCTCTACACAAGTGCGACTTGGTTCATGAGCACATCATGTGACTCCCTCATAATTATCGTTCTTGTTGTGAACAGGCCTTTAGTCGTAGCTGAGGTTATGTGCCTTGCTCAGTGGTAGTGTTCTTGGTATTGTTCTGTCCTTGTCTTTTCCTATCTAAAGTTTGTATGTTGTCTGAAGGGTCATTAGGGAATTGGAGATACTTCATTCTTACCGTGAGATCGCTACGATGCACCTTTTATGGGGTAATTATCGATTGAAGTGGTCCATCTCTTGTGCAGGATGTTTGCAGCACTGATGATAAGGACCTTCTTGCCAAACAGCTAAATAATGATATTGCGTCTGAGTGGGAGACAGAGACAAAGAGATCAGCTCCGTGTGAGAGACATCTACCCGTAGGTTATGCACATAAACACAAGCACAAACGTGGACCAAAAATTGCTTTGCATCAGCAAGTCAGGAGATAGATGATACAGAGGATGGAGAGCTGTTTCTTTCCCTCCAGCTCTCTCCTCTCTCTTAAGATAACTGTGCGACAGGTGACTTTACCTCAGGAAGGAATGATGAATGGTTCTGTTTCACTCTTTCAAGCCTAAGCAAATCCAAAAGAACAGAAGAGTCATTCTACAATCGCTGTGGCAGATGCTGTCACTCACTTTTCCATGGCAAAAACTGCAATGTACACAATTCTTAAATAACTATATTTGTGTTAAAACAATGAACGTGGAATATTATATGATTATCTTAAATATTTAATAATATTCTATATTATGTTTATTTTTAATGAATTATTAAATATAAGAAATAATATTACAATTTTATATTTACTATAAGATCATATAATATTATATTATAATATAATTATAATATAATATTATATATTATATAATATAAAATATATAATATATAAATTATTAAACTTTATATTAAACTATTATTTTAATTATATTTATATTGTTTTATTATATTTTATATATGAATATATTAATTTATATTTTATTTAGAGACAATTTCATATACAAATTATTTTTAAATGTAACTTTTTTAAATATAATTTTTGGCATGGTATGTAATATATGAATTTTTCATTTATACATTATTATTATTATTATTATTATTATTATTATTATTAAATAATTTATAATAGCGTGTTTTGTTTAATGTTGTATTGATACGTGTTGAAAATCAGGAAAGGCCACTTAAATTGCCTCACAATTCAAAGTTGTAAATAAAACAAAGATTACTAGAGTATGTTTTACAAGAAAATACTATTTAAGTTTGTCCTACTGCTTAATTCAATGTGTTACTTGCTGTTACTTTGTAATTGTGAAAATTGTTCTATACCAATTTTTTTTCCAGTGCAGAAAATAAACAACAGGTCTTCTGTGCCCTTTGGATTCATAAAAGCTTCATGAAACCTAAGGACATAATAAAAATACAAGCATTCTTCAAAAAATGTTCATCGATTTTACAGAAGAGCTGTTGAGGTCAATTAAAGGCTTAACATGAAGGACCACGGGAAACATAGTTATCATTACGCACAACAAGCACCTCTAAAATGTCAGCTCTAATCATTTTCTTAGACAGCGCATAATGAGCTGACATTTGGCACGGAGGTAGATAGGATTAATGCTACTAATGGCTAAATTAATGGTGCTAAGAGTCTGACTGAAGGGTGGGGTGGTGTAAAGAGATCCCAAAATTAGCTTGGTTTCTTGAGAAACACTTATTATGGAAACAGGATACAATTAATCAGAAAGGCTAGAGCGCTCCAGCCCGTGACATACAGTATATGGGTGGCACAGCTCAGCGCTCGCATAAACGCACACGTGCGTGCACAACGCAAAGATGCGTGACGCCCACACATCTCTGTCATTCAACCGTACGCCCTGTTATACATACTGTGCTGTTTGCAGGTTCTTTTAAGCCCAGTAATGGTGGCTACCCTACAGAGAGACTGTAAAGTCAACTCTTCAGTCATTTGAAAGGTCTAAATGAGACAGATTCTTTTATTCGTCACTCTCACCAGGCTGCCTTAAGATGTGAATGGAATGATTTGCATCGTGTGCTAATTAACAGCTTTAGCATTTGGATGGTCTCCAGCACTGCGGAGCAGGAGGAGAACGCGAAAGAGAGGATGTCTGTAGGTGTGAGGGATGGAGAGAAAGAGAGAGAGAGCGCAGGATGTAAGAGAACATATGCTTATGTGCTTAGTGGTGTGCAGCAGTGCGCTAATGACTTAACTGCTCCGTAGAGACACCACACTCACGGGGACGTCTGTGTATGTCTGTGTGTGTGTGTGTGTGTGTGTGTGTGTGTGTGTGTGTGTGTCCGTGTGTGCGTGTGTGCGTGTTCCAGACTGTGTTCACTGTACTGACTAAGGCTGTGGAGCATATTGAGGTCACATTCTGTGCATGTTTAGGTGTTCCAGATGTGTAAACAAATGGGTGGAGGGTTGAAGAAGTTCACTGTGTGAGCACAATTTTCTTGACAAATTGCCCTCCCACTGTGAATTTTGGCCTAAAATGGTGTAGCACCCAAGGGGTTAAGCTTTGATTGGTTATCAACCAATATTTGATTGGTTTAGGGTCAGTAAGTTTTTTTTTTTTTTTTTTTTTTTTGTAATATTGTGAAATTATTACAAATTAAAATAACTGTTTTCTATTTTAATGTTTTAAAACATCATTTATATCTATGATAGCAAAGCTCTATTTTCAGCAACCATTACTCCAGTCTTCAGTGTCACATGATCCTTCAGAAATCATTGTAATATGCTGATTTGGTGCTTCAAGAAACATTTCATAACTTTAATGCATCCTTGCTGAATAAAAATATTAATTTCTCAAAAAAAAAAAAAAAAAAACACTGTAATGTCAGTGGTGTCTGACCATCATTGAAATAAAAATGCTTTTATTCTTCAGATTATTTATTTACGTATTTATTTATTTGCTTGCTTGTTTTTTTTGTTTGTTTGTTTGTTTGTTTGCTGTACAAGTTCTTGTTGAGCCATCGGCCAATCAGATTGTCAGGACATCATTTTCTTGTGGCTTCAGAAATTAGGCATTTACAGCTCAAGTGATTTTCTTAAAAAACATGTTCCCATGAGCAAAGATGCCAGCAAGCAAAATTATTACTTCCACGGAGGCATGTGCCAGCTGAGCAGCTGCCATTGATGATGAATAAGAATGGAGACGGGAACTGTGAGTTTTCCTATAGGTGTTTTACATCTCACTGGCTATCACAGGGTTATAAGGTCCTCAAATATTCAGCATTGTTCAGTCAATATTGTTTTTTTGCAGATTCTTCAACATTTGGTTGCGTCCTTATGTTCCACAGATGAAAAATAAATTATTCTGCACTTTTCGGTTCACGCAACTCCCTGCAAGTTCTTAGCTAATGAGTTCCTGACAGAATTCATTAATTGTTCATTATAATAAATTAGTCCTGTAGCTGTTGTCTGACTTTGAGGAAAGCATTTTCTAGTAATACTCGGTTGAATGCTTCTCAGAGTCTGACCATATGTTCTTTTTTATTAAAATATTGCATTGTGGTGACCTTTAGGGCTGATGTAACATTGCGTTTGTTCGTTGTTGGAGTTGAGGAGTTTTAAGGTCAACTCGTTACCTTGACTCTCAAAGTGAGGGTTCTTTTTGTCTACCTGCCCCCCCCCCCCCCCTCCCCCCCCCCATTCTTTTCTTCTCTTAACTTTTCAGTAGTCACCCTTCATGTCACTGCTTTCTTTACATCTCCTGTCCATTTCTCATTCCGTTTCACTCATCCGTCCTCAATGTTAATTTTGCAGCTATTTCTGTCTTTTCACTCTTTTTTATCTCGTTCTTTCATGTCACCCTCATCCTCTCTGTTTCCCTTGCCTGTCACAGAGCGTGAAACGGCTGATGCGCGTGAGCCGCCGTGGTACTCACATTAATAACTTTGACCTCTGAGTTGACTGAGATGTTGCAGAGAAATAGTATTTGTCAGTAGATTATAGGTTGTATCTCATTCCTTCCTTGGTGACCTGAAAGCAAACAGAAACGGCATCATCATAGCCTCTAGTGTAGCCATTGCCTTCCATTCTTTCTTTCTTAAGGTCATATTGTTACATTTTTTAAAAGGTTATGCTGAAGATAGAGCTAGTGTGAGACAAAAAGAACGTTGACATTTGTACGCATTAGTGGAACATTCTCGATGGCCGGAAAGAGTCGTGAGCATGCTGTGCGCCTGTTCCTTTTCATCAATGTGAGATCTGTCTTCAGTTTTGGAGCCTTTTTTATTACTGTTATTATTATTTTTTTCCTCGCTCTGCTTTTACAGGCTGCAGATAATCACTGTAATTCATAATGGCATCTCCCATATGGAAGCTGTCATTCAAAGCGCTTTGGGGGCCGCCATTTAAATTTAATGGGAAAATATGGTCATGCATATTGCTATACCCACTCATTGATTATATAATACATCTAGACAGAGCTTTCAACTTGGGCCTTTTTTTTTTTTTTTTTTTTTTTTTGCTTAAATGTATCCTGCTATACATAATTATTTTTCCTTCGTTCTGACTGCACATGCATTTCCTGTTACTTATGAAAAATGTACAGTACAAAAGGTCAAAACTGAGATGTAAAATAAGTATAATAAACAATGGTATGGCATGATGAGGTATGATGCTTGTATTGAAAAGTGTCTATTTGTTTTACCTTTTAGCTATCCACTCGAATGTTGGAATAGGTACATTGAAAGTGAAGGTTCAGGAAAGTGATTCTCTACCACGAGGCGACAGATTTGCTTTGTACTCTGCAAAAGCTCAGCGCGATCCCACACACATTCACTCAAAGCTCTTGAATAAATACTTGCAGATCTGTTTGATTGCACTGTTTACATCCATGGCCGCGCTCGTCCTCTTGCATAAGTGGCACGCACACATCAGCGAGCCCTCGCATAACGCCAGAGTTAGCCGTGACAACAATGACCATAATACACTCGATTATTTTCACAAATCCACTGCTGCATGTTGTAATACAGAATGAAATCCTGTTCATATTGGGATTATGTAGTTTGGACCATCTTTCGATTGCAGTGGGGAAGTCAATAACACAGGACGTGCGTTTCCTGCACCCCCAGGAGATGATGCTTATGTGGTTGGTAATCTTACTTATTGAATGAACTCTGCTGGATCAGAGTTTGTGTTTGTCGGGGTCATGTAATGCTTCTTTTAGGATTATTATTAAATTTGTTTAGTTGGTGGATGCTATAGTTTATATCCATTAATCTATAACACATTCCATGTGGGCCGACTGTATCAACATCCGCATTGAATTAATGAAGGACACAGTGTGAAGGATTCGCAGTGCAGACGGTGAGGTTGCCCGCACTAGTATGTTTTTCACCTCTACTCCAGTGCTGCGAGTTCTGATCATGGAACTATTCATTTTTAATGAGACAGGAACTCTGCTGAATAGAGAGGTGGGGAATGTTGTGGTTGCTTAAGTCAATTCACGCATTTCCTTTCCCTCTGCTGTACTTCTTATCTGTGTACTATTTCTTCCAATTTCATTTATCAAACCTCTCTCTCACACACACTCTCTGTTGCATTTTTTTTTATTTATTTTTTTTCAAATTTTAGCCTCCAAGCCTTTCTGGTGATAACATTTGAGTTCCCTTAGCTTCAGCCATTATCAAAGCAACAGTTTTTTCAACTTATCATCTCTCTCACTTGCTTTTTCTCTACTCATAATTTTTTAGAACGTCTGATCTTCAGTCCCACACATGCTGCAGCTCATTAATCTGATTTGGCGCATCTTTGCATAAACACTGTTGGGCGCCAATGACAACCTCATTTAAGGGCAGGGGTGTTTTGTCCAAATCCTGTCTGACAGTGCCTCCTTTAAATATTTAACAAATAAAAAAATATATATTTTGACACTTATTTTTCTAATTTTGCAACAGCGATACCAGTGGATAACGATTCAGAGGAAGGTTATGTCTTTTTGCCTCCCTTGGGATCATTGAGTTCTCACTGAAAACCTTAAATATGGTGTGAAATGTAGGTGAAAAGGCATGTGAGAGGAGACAGTGCCTCTACGTTGCTGTGATTGGCTGATTACCCTGTCGATGCGATAATGCCTGTCTATCATGCAGGCATATGGTCCCCAAAATGGCTTTAATGTGTGCAACTGCTCCAAATAGACAGACTAATTGCAAAGTAAACATCTCCAAATAGAAATTATCTTGAAATTATTTGGAATGATGGTTTGTGAGTGAGCCCTTTTTTTTTGTTTTGTGTTTTGTGTTTTTTTTTTTTTTTTTTTTTTTGCGAGCACTAAGCTCAGTTCAATTAAACCTGGCTCTGCATGCCTGCAACCTTCATGACACCTGCAGTGTTTACAGAGGATTTTTTGATTATTGGTCTAAAAAGAAGGTGACTAAAAATAATCAAACAACATCCATCAGTAACAAACAACAAACAGAAACTACACAAATGTGCTTGTCACTGTATTATAGTTCGTATTTCTCCAACAATGTTTTAGATGTGGCTAAAAACAACCACTGAGACATTTATTCATGAATTTAAAAATATTTAAATTCATATTTCCTGTAATATGTTTTGTTAATAGAGCAAAATCACACAAGAAAGAGTGCTGGTTTGTTTTTTAGTTTTTTTTTTATCAACAGCATATCAACAGTTAGTTCCAGTCTTCGAATTTGATTAGTATTGGAGATTGTTCATTAACTCTTTCTGCATCATTGCATCAGTACTTAGTGCCAGATGACTTTATGGCTGCATTTACAGTGCAGGTCTTTATGACGAATGCCATTTTTGTGACTATATCCGATTTTTTGGATGACGTGCTTACATTTCTTTTAAAAGTGACCCGTATCTGATGTGTGCATTTTACACTGCACTTGGTGAAATAGCATATATGACATCACAAATCAATAGTACATTGAGTTTAATTTATTGACATGGAATTCATATAGAAACGTTTTTAATACAATAGTTACATACATCAAAATAATTATAGTACAAATTCTTCAGAACAGTGATGTACGGAGCTCCTCTGAAAGCTTGCGAGTGGAATAATACTTAGGTGATATTGTTAAGCATGTCACATCTTCTGTGTTTTTTGCTCATTAAAACCAAATGCGTTCATCAGTGATTGTATGTCAAAGGCAGGGAAATGTTTGTGTGCATTTTATTTTTTGGTTTCAATGGAACGAATGGGACTGAAGCTCTCATCTGTGCACGAGCCATGGTCACTGACAACAGCAGCAACAAGCACATCAGATCGCCTTTTATTTAACGCAAACGAACGAAATTAATACTCTGCTACTCAACTAGAGATGTTTCATTTGTTACAGGTATGTCTGTACTGCAAAATGTTTTAAAAAACTCACTTTTCAATGATGTAGGAGTCGCATTTACAGGGAAATATCCGATCTCTCTGCTTACACGGCAGGCGCAAATGCAAGTTTCCGATTCATATCAGATTTATTTCCACATATGTATGAGGCCTGAAACCAATCTGAGAATATCGGAATCCATGTGATTTTTTCCTGCTTACATGGTCGTGAGCCATATCCGAACCGTGCCACATGGGAGGAAAAAATCATAATTGGGCCACTTGAACCATGCAGTGTAAATGCGGCCTAAGAGTGAGACATTGAATCATTTACTCCAGTGATTCACTTAAAACACTGATTCATTCTGGAACCAGACCAGTGACTTTCCTTATGATTGAGTCATTGAATCATTTACTCAAACCATTCATTCAAGACACTTACTCATTCAGGGAAAAAAAAAGTCACTCCTGTGTCGCTCGGTTGATTCTCTTTTGACTTTGTTGGAAGAGCAAAAATAGACAAAGTAACTGGCAACATTGTGTCTAAAATGTATTTTTTTTTTTTTTTTAAATTAAACTTTTATATAAAAGCAATACTGCTCATTCTCATACTGTTGATCTGAATGTTATATTACATCTGTACTGATATTCAGAACAACAGCTTGTGGCCTGTTGTTTTTTTTTTTTTTTTTCTCTCTCTCTGCCAATAAAAACAGTTCCAAAGAAGCCAGTGCATCAAGCTTTGTATACATACGGGATCTCATATGTCTAACCCAGACGCTTGTGTTAAAATGAAACTAGAACATAAATTTGTTACACTAAAAAACCCAAATCCACACATGAGGCTTTGCCTTATTTCAGAAGACCACCACATGGCACTATCGAAGAGGCTCTGGCCCTGTGATGGAGCTCTGCCGAGGGGCCTTCGCAACAAAAGAGACGACTAACTGCTGTCTGCCACAGATAAGCAGCGTCTCGGCTTTTAGCACCTTTTTAACTATTTGCGTTTTAGTAACCTCACCAGGCTTATATGAGCGTGTCACTCCGACTGTGTTTGGAGTCTCTTTAGCCTGCTGACATCTCGCTAAAGGGAACACCGTTCTTAGCTTACAAGCTAGCCGTCCTTATGAAGTCTCACAGGAGGAGGTTTATGGCTAGCGACAGAAGTAAACCCGCTTATGACGTACAATCCCATGCGGGGTGTCTCAGGTAGCCTCCCTCCCCTGCTGTCCGACCATATCTTCAACCAAGTGACAGGTGTTTGTATGAAGTATGCGCTCTCTCCTTCTTTCATGCTCGTGTAAACTATCCTTCTGTCAGATTTGAGAAAGACGTTCTGACTTCGCTGTAGCTTTATTTTGCCTTCCTCCTTCTTAATCTAAAGCAACAGATAGTCAACCATCTCCACGTTATCTCTGAGCTGTTTCCTCACGAGGAGAAAAACAGCCCAGAGGAGGTGAGGCAGACAGACTGTTATAGCTAAAGCTCGACTGGATACCTCTCACAGCACCAGAGAGACGTGGTGCATATACAACTTACTAGGCATTTGCTTGTTGACAGTGATAAAAGTTCAGAGTACTTTTTTTTTCTTCCTGGGAGTAAAGCAAGGTTCAGGATGGGTATGGGAAGAGGTTGGGAGCCCTGACAAATGGTAGTCGTACGCTGACATTCAGTAGGATTGGTTTCTCTGCGTTCGGAGCTGTTCGGGGTCTGTTTTGACGATGGGTTTTGCAGAGGTTTTGACAGCCCCTTTGCCAGCGGTCTCACTTGTCGACGATGAGGTGCATTCCAGCAACATTAAGGAGACAAGATATCGACCACTCTCTCTGTCTCAGAAATTTTTTGACACTGTTTCAGTCTCCTGTGTGAGTAAACCTCCCTGCTCAGCTCTATACGCGAGTAGGCAAACTCACAGAAAATCATATACACTCCGTTTCACAAGCTGTTGGGGGGAATTATTCACTGTGTGCATTGTTTTAACACCAGATTCACTCTAAGAATAATGTAAATCAGGTAATGGAAAAAGTCTATGCTGATTGCACATTGACTGCATTGAGTTGCATTGTGCAAACACCATAAGGCGCAGACACATTACTGTTGTTTGGGAAATTTTCATCAACAAAATCAGTGATTTCAATAGGAATCCATGCAATCAGGAATTTCATGTGAGGGGAAAATCTCTCAACACAGATTTTCCATGCAGATTCACCCCTGTGACCAAAAGAAAGCTGCTTGGTTTGAAAGTGACTTCTGTGTGAGCTGAGCTTCATACATTGCTACATTATTGACAACAGACAATTGACCCCATTTTGATTGCAAATGTGACTGCACCTTTACAGATCGATTCTGAGGAGGATATGTAGCTGACTACTGCAATCTGGTGTACTTTTTATTTTATTTTATTTGGGGCCCTACCACATCACTCTTTATAAATCAGAAAGTGTTTTCATCTACACTGCAAGACTGAATAGAAGCCGTTATAACACTCTTCTCCATAATTTGATCAGTTATTGCTGTCATGATCAATAGAAAATGTACACAAACATCTCCTTTAAAAGGGATTAATTGCACCAGGTAGTTTTGTGAACAATCTATAATGAGGCTAATTTACATACTGAATGGGGGCAAGTTTGTACTGAAAATAATGATAATACATTTAAATACTGGTTAAACTTATGAGGAGTAAGTGAATAAGATGCAGGATTTTGCACTGGCTTACTGGTTCCAAATATTCCCTTAAATTTACAGTAAAAAAAATTGCAGCTGTGTTTACCAGACTTAACTGTTAAATAAAAATGATAATAATTATAAATGTTTTCTCTATTATGGCATATCACTATGTTTTCAGAGTTATAACCATATATTTGCGATGTAGAGTTAATATACAAAAGTCTTAAAAGCAAATATTAAATTAATTGTTATTTAAAATGAATTACTGATAACCACCATAATAATATTGGTGGTACAATAGAAATAAACCCTTAGTGGCCTAAAATATATCCAATAATTGTATATAGACAGTGCACAGGGTCATACACACAAAGACAAAATACCATCAGTGTAACACACAACACTAAAATAAAGCAATAAACAGTAACGAATTAACAGAAAATGGAGCACAAAATGCCTTAATAATATACATTACTAATAACAAAATTGTAATTATATAAAATCAAATTAAGTGTAAAAAAACCAAGATCATGTCGTTTTGTGTGGGTTAATGTCCTTTTACTGTTTTTCACTGTACATTCTATGATAATTCATAGTTTTTCATCCAAAAAAAAGGTCAATGTAGTGTTAAACCATTTACAGTTTTTCACTGTATATGGCACAGTAACTTGCAATGAACCAATGAAAAGGTTGTAATTGTAGCACTTTAACAGTATTTACAATTACAAACATTTTTACATTGTGGCACATGTTGAATTCATCCCTTAAGGCGCGGTCACACTAGACTTTGAGCATGCGAAATCGTTTCGCATGCTCCAACGGTCGTGATATGATGTCACGCTGTGCAGCGTTTTTCAAAAACTTAAATTCAACATAAAAACATACAATCTACTCCACTTTCCTGCAGCGCTGCAGTTTTAAATTTGTTCTTTTAATTCAGATAGAAGGTCGTGCTGTGACGTATCGATTTGCCGTTGGTCACATGGTATCACGTGATGCGAATTCGCAGGCCAGAGTTCACCAAGTTTGAACTTTGGAACGCAGCGAAATGCGAAACTTTTCGCACGGGCTTGCGTTTCCGGTCTGACGCATTCGCATGCGTATGAATGGAAGTCAGTGGAACGAAAAGTGCAGTGTGACCGCCCCTTTACTGTTTCATTCAATTTCTTGAAGTTGTTAATTGGCATGGTGTAATGGTTAACGATAGGTTGTAGGTTCAAATCCCTCAAGGAGTGATCCATGAGCTTATTACCCTCTTCAGCAAGGCACTTAACCCCAGTTTACTCTAGGGGGATTGTCCCAGTTACTTTGGCTGTATGCTACATATCTACATAGTTATTCTTCAAAACTGTAAGTGCATTTAAATCAATTCAAACTGACTGTCCAGAGAAGAAGCCGTCTTTTGTAGTATTTTCTTACTTGTGCCTTGCAGTGACCACTGTGTTTGGAGAGAAACATTAATCATGTACGCTAGGTCTGCTGCTTTATATTGCGCTAACTCCTGCTTAACATTTTGGCTCTGAGGATCTTCCATTTTGTGTTCTTATCTCCAAGGCCATGGCGCAAAAGGCATTTTGAATATCTGTGACCCATGATCGTTCAATCTTCTCTATCCCCCTCTCCGCACAGCACCTGCAAGACATGAAAAAGGGATAAAAGGAACATGCAGCTGTCAGCCAGGATCACGTCCAAGTGTGTGCGTCACATTCTGTTTTTCTATTCCACCCACCTAAGTTGGAGGCAGATAAGAAATATTATTTCCTTATTTTCTAAAACTGAGGTCTAATGGATTTCATTAAACCATCTTTAAGGTTTAAAGTGAAATTAGTTTCTGAATAATTCATTGAATAAATAATGGAGATTACGATACTATGATTAACAAACCGTGAAACATGTCAGCATTTCTTTTCGGGCTCCTGTAGTCCTTGCAGTGGTTGAATGTTGTAACCAATTACAAACATTTCTATTGTGTGCATGAATCAGAGCGAAAAAGCAAAAATGAAAAGCATCGTAATTCAGAATCATTTCGGATTAGCTAGATATCTCACTTGCAATGTAAATGCTGTATCATCCAATATACAATGAAGTGTGCAATGCGACAAAGCCAGAATAATCAACATGACGCAGAGTAAATAAGAAATTTATTGTTCATTGCAAACAGCTTATTTTATGATAATGGGGATGTTAGCAAGAGTCCTAAACTGCGCACATACAGTTGGTGAGCTCCAGTGGAGCATCCAAGAAATTTTATATGGGGTGGCCAGGTGGGGATAGTAAAAATCTTTGGGTGGCAAACCAGAAAGGCTGTTGCATGGCTATGCAGCTTGCAGTTTTGTTGATTTAGAATTTGCTGAGGTGAACAAACCATATGATACCAAGTGAAAATGAGTCAACAATAGAGAATTTGCCCATCCCTCATAAAATATAATAAATTATTTAATAATAAAATAATAATAATTGTATCATCATTAATAATAGTAATAATAATAATAATAATAATAATAATTTAGAAAAAAATAATAAAACATCTAGTTTTTCTAAGCAAAATAAAGTGGTCTGTATGGTCTAATGACAATGCATTGTACAATATAGATAGTTTCAAAACAGCTTTCTGTTGCTGTTTGAATTTTGATGTAAAAAGAAATTTTTTTTTTTTTTTGGTTGGTTGGTTGATTGGAGGATCTTAGAGTTGTCCTATCTTTATTGACTGATATGTAAAACCACAGTATTTAAACACTTTTGGGTTTTTTTTGGATGTGAAAGTACAGTTGCCAAGGTTTTTTTTTTTTTTTTTTTTTTTTAATATATTTCAACATAAACTCTTTTAATTGAAATTAATGTAAAAAATATGATTTGATCAGCCCTATAGTAAACGACTTTACCTTTCTCCGCATTTCAATACAGTCTCTTTATATGTAAGACTCATCTGTAACTGCAGTGATTTAATAGGCAAATTAAAGGCTGTCTAGCTCATTGGATTGGCCAGGGATATATTTATTGCACGTATTAATGTGTGCTGCTTCCAGGCTGCGGATAAAATGAGCTGAATGTTAGCAAGCTATTTATGGGGCGATATGAAAGCTTGAAGATGACTGAAAATTGATTCATTTCAATAAGCGCTGGATATATAAGTGGAAATGGTATAATGTCGAAAGAGCCGGCCCTTTCCATGCGCCAGACCGGCATTGTAAATAAGTCTTTATTTTTAATAAGCTCACATGGTGAAATGGAGGCTAATAAAGTTCACATCAAAATTATGCACTTAAATCATTGGCTTTCCAATGTAATGCCGTATCGGAGAGAGAATTAGCGGGAAATAGGAAGGGGTCGACTGTGGTTGTGTAAGCCATTAAGTGTGTCAGGTATTATGTCGTTCTTTTCAAGCTTGACAACCTTAGCATTTTTCAGTCTCCCAGAAAACGGATTTTTCTTAGCTCTCTCAGCAGCGTTACCAGCACAGCAATCGTGTCTAATGGATTTTCCAGCTCTGCAATGGCTGAACACACAGAAAAGTTACGGCGAGACTGACAAAGAGGTCATACACGTCCTCCTTAAACTTTTTTTTTTTCGTGCTGCAAATGTTTATTTATTAACAGGGAGTTTAGAGGAGCTGCCAAAGGGCTCTAGAGCTGATGAGATAGTGTGAGAGGTGAGAAGCCTTGTTGAAGAATATGTGAATGTGGTTTGAGACCACACACGATAAGCCAGTTTGTGTGTAGAGAGTGTGTAGGTGTGTATGTGAGGATCCCTTGCCCTGATCATTTTGGAGGACTTGTAGGCTAAAACGAAAATCCTTGAATGCTTGCTCTATAAAAATGGAAATACAGCAGAGTATATGTGGTATGGCATTATTCAAATCGTGCCGAATATGCCCAATAATATCACACTTGCTTTATATTGCAACAAGGTGACTTTCATAAAAGGAATCGTTTACCCAAAAATGAAAATCATTTACTCACACGTGTTATTTCAAACCTTTGTGGCTTGCTTTCTTCTGTAAAACACAAAATAAGATATTTTGAAGAATGTTGTGGACTGTCCCTTTAAGTCGTTGATAGCCTTTTCAGTGCAAATATTTTGTATAACTATTTAATGAAAAACCTTTTAATAGAAATATTTTAGTCACATTTCCAGGAATTAAATTTTAATTTTAGAATTTAGAATTTTCCCCACATACTATGTGCCACTATGGGAACTTTGACGTAAAATATTTATTTTACACATATTTTTGCAGTATGCAGGTAAACATATAGAATTATAATATTTAAAGTTTTTATAATATTAAAGTTCTTTTTTTTTCTTTTCTTTTTTTTTTTTTTGCTAAGCATTTTGTTTTATTTTTATTTTCAAGTTATTCTTTTCATCATCATGTTTTTTTTTTTTTATCATGCGATGAGCCAAGTTTGGGGTCTGTGGCTTACAATTTCATCCGTTCTTCATGCAAAGTGTTTGTGTTACTTCAGAAGACTTGCAGTATACCAGTCGAGTGGTATGGATTCATTACAGGCTATCTTTATGTTCTTTTTGGGACTTAAAAGTTGTAAGTCTTTCATTGTATAAACACTACTGTTAAAAATTTTGACTTCTACATTGTTACAAAAATACTCTTTTTCAAATAAATATGGTTCTTTTAAATTTTCTGTTTTCGACATTGATAATAATAAGAGAAGCATATTAGAATGATTTCTGAAGGATCGTGTGTCACTGAAGACTGGAGTAATGGCTGATGAAAATTCAGCTGTACCATCACAGGAATAAATTATATTTTTATAATATATTAAAATACAAAACAGTTATTTTAAATTATAGTGAAATTTCATAATATTACTGGTTTTATCAAATAATTACAGCCTTGGTGAGCATAAGAGACTTCTTTCAAAAACATAAAAATCTTACTGACCCCAAACCTTGTAATGGTAGTTGTACAAAAACAACTGAAACATTTTTCAAACAGTATTTTTTGTTTAAAGTTATAAGAGGTTGAGTAGATGATATTCAAAATTTCAGAATGTCATCTCTTTAAGTCTGGGAAGCCGACATGATGACAATTGACTGAAAGGAGCTGATAGAAAAAACCATAGCGCATTGCTTGCGCATCTCAATCACATTTGCAGCACAGCTGAACAGAAAATAAAAATCAAGACGACAAAGGCTGTTTCAAAAGTCAGTGGAGATCCGGAAGGCCTGTAGTGAACGTGTCCTATGGAAGGTCAACTTTATGATCAATGGATGAAAAAAAAAAAGAAATCAGGAAATCACAAAGAGAAGAAAGCAAACACTGTGCCGCAAAGACGCGAGCATTTAACCTTTAAGGGGTTTTTGTTCTGTGGTGAGATCAGAATCTGATAAGAAAAAAAAAAAAAACTCTTAGCAGTCGTTGCACAGGGAGAAGCCAGAGATACTCAGACAGTGGAGGCCTGTCACACCTATTGTGCCGTTGCTCTTTGAGAAAACAATGAGTGTCCCTGTGGACCCAAGTACGGCCACCCGCCACTAAATGGCAAAAGAAGAGATTGCTTTGACAGTAACCTGCAGAGGGAGCAACCTTGGGAGTGTGTGTATTTGCATGTGTGTATGTGAACGTGTAAATTAGACACAGAAAGGTCAAAACTCCTGTCTTATACCGTTCTTTGAGCTTACAGTCTCCAGCGCTCAGCATGCTTTAACAGGCAGAGCGCAGGTGGAAACTATATCTTCACATGCTGTGTTGTCACCTGTCGTCTTGATCAGGCGAAACTGTCTTTCGGAAGTCCTACAAAAATAGGTCAGGAAACATCACTTCGAATAAATTATTTCATTTTAAGTAAACATGCTCATTTGTTTGTTTATTGCGCTTTTAACTTCAGTTTATAGCTCATTCAGGAAATAAAAATGAGTTGTCCTTGAGAACTTTCATTAGTCATTTTTAGCTATATAAATCATCTTTTTGTCAACGAAAAGTAGAGTTCAAAAGCAACAAGGAGCTGTCGGAAAAGAACGACGCAGATGAATGTAATTTTCGGATAAATGGGTATTTCTGGAACAGGCCACAGCCACTTCAAACGGTACCTCCAGGAGACAAATATGGATTCATTTCTAAAAGGTGTGTCATTGACCGTTAGAGTGTTCCAGGTCTGGTGAGGGAGGTATTGATTTTCTCTGACTCTTTCTAAGGTGCTAGGCTGAATATTTAAAAAATAAAAGACAGCATAAATAAACCGTTTCACACTAGTGTTTTCTCTCTGATGGATCAGATTGTAGTAGCTTGGCTGGACAGATAAATAAATAAACAAAATAATCATCCAATCAAATTCATATCACACTACTCTAGACTCTAGACAGTGACACTCATTTCATATCTTGAGAAATAGTTTTGTCATAAATTTTTTTCATTCTCAGTAGATTATGCATCCTTACTTTCATCAAAATCCCAAAATTCTTTAAATGCAATTAAAGAATTAAATTACTCAAATTTGAATCATTTACATTACATTTACATTTAATCAGTTAGCAGACGCTTTTATTCAAAGCGACTTGCAGATGAGGACAATAGAAGCAATCAAAACCAACAAAAAAAGTCTTGGTGATGCAGTACACGTAGCAAGGGTTTTTGTTTGTTTTTTATAATAAATAAAAAGAAAACAAGTAGAGAGAATAGAGAACAAATAGATATAAATAGTGTTAGAGGGTCATTATTATGAAAAAATAGAGAAAAATCGAGTGTTAAAGGGTCATTTTTATAATAAATAAAAAGAAAACAAGTAGAATCACAAATATTTTTGATGTGCAAACATGTTTTATTATTTTTAATGCAATATTATTAATAAGCATTGTTTTTTCACAAAAATATTTTGTGAACTATTTTACATATCTATTTATGAAAATTAATTTAAGAGATCATTTTGAATACATTTTCAGAATTTGTTTGTTTTTGTTTTTGTTTTTTGGGTCATTTCTTTAAAGCAGGATTCCCGAACTTTTTGTCTGCTGAACTCCTCTGACATTAAAATTAAACAAACAAAATATTTTATTTAAATATGTATATTTTTAGTAAGGGTTTTAATGTTATTTTTATTGTAGCTGTTTATTTTGAATTTTACTTTTATGCTCTATATAATTATTCACTGTTCATCAAATCCTGATGCAGTTCCCTTAATCAGATGCTAAAACAACACAGACAGCGTTTGCAAATAAGTGATGCTGTCAGTGGGTGCAATTCATTCTTAGTGAATTCATCCCTTAGCATTTTGACTTTCTTTGAACATGCATCCAGTTTCGCCTGTCAGTTCCAACAATAAGTCTTTTTGCTACAAAAATTGTAGATATGTATTGAATGGCAGTTTTCCGTTCAGAGCTGGTAAATCTATGACAGCGGGCACAGATGGGAGATTCAATCATCTGGACATAAGTATACTTACAGTTATGAGAAAAAAGAAATATTTCATGAACAATTGACAGCATTAGTTCATCTAACAGATTTTGGTGACAGCAAAAATGTGAGAAATTGTAAAAAGGATAGATAACTATGAAAAATACGGACGGGTCACCATGGTTGTTACACCACTATTAGTAAGATTGATTAGTGTATCTAGACTCTTTCTTACATTTGTTTGCTTTGGTCTTTTTTAGAAGTGCTGCTTAAATTGGACAGTGTTCTTTACTTTAGCTGTGAGGAAGTTTGCATGGGGGAAAAAAACCCTGTTGGAAAAGTTGCATCTTTAAATGAATTCCTTTTAAAGAACTGCCACTATAGCCATACACATTTCAATGGACATCTTTGGCCACTGCTGTTGTTTTAAGCATCCCACTGTGAGTGTTGTGTGTTTAAGATAGTGTGCTGAGTTCAAAATAGATAAAAATGGGTCTCAGCTGTTTCAAAATATGAGAATGTGTCTTATTTAAAAGCCCCCTCAGAAACATGGGCGCTGAACCTGAAACCGGTCCAATTATACAGACAGATGAGTCGACCGATCGTTCAGACAGCCCATCAACTGGCTAGCTTTGAAAATATGTAGTTTTGCACACACACACAAGTTACAAAGTCAGTTTATTTGATGAAGGCTGTCAGAGTGTTTTTGTGTGTTTTACTTTGAAACCGAATCTCCAGTCAGCAGATATATATTTTTCAGCATTTTTGTGGTTTTGAGGATTTTTATGCCTCTTTCGAATATGTATTTATTTGTATGAGTGTGAAAAAAAAAAAAAAAAAAGACTGGAAAAATGAGGATGGCTATACAACATCCACAGACCTCTGGTAGAAATGATAGCAGCAAATTAAAATTGCTGTTCCATTTAGGGAGTTGGGATTACTTGCCTTCAAGAAAAAAAGGCAAGAAAGTGGAGAGAAATACTGAGAAAATAAAGTGCTAAAGAGAGATAAAGGCAGAAGGAAACGCAAATTAAAAGCTTACTAACATCCCAAAACTTCAGTCGGTCCTTCTTGACAGAAGCGTGCTGTGTATTTTATTATTTATCAAATGTGCCTTCTGGGGAAATATTCTGAGTGCCTAAGACTATTCGACACAACAAGGGAACTGTGAATTAGAGAACGCAAACATCCCAGCCCTCCATTTCCACTGGCTTTTGTCTTCAGAATAATCACGTGTGTACTTATGTTCTATGAATAAGGATGAGTGCCTTGTCTAAGTACATATATATAAAACTCTGTGACACTCTACAACTTGTATGAATGCAAAAAGCATGTTGAGGCGAACTGGCTGGCTGAGCAGAGCTGCTACTGATTGTTTACCTGTAATCTTGTACCTCTGGAGAGGTGATCAACACTAAAGTAGCTTCAGGCTTCTGTAGTGTCCTTGCGTCACACTTAAATGAACACAGAAAAGCCTCAAGGCTGGTGTCTTTGCTTCCTTAAAACAACCTGGGACAAAGGCCTGGAGAGACACCAACAAAAATGTGTCGCACAAATACAATATGTGATATGGACACTGTGTGGTATTCAAATGTGGAGTGGTTGTTACACTTTTTTTTTTTTTACTACATTTTTCTGTGGACCCCCTAGAACTCTCTTGAGTCCCCTTTGGGGGTCTGTTTGAGAATCTTTGGTCATGACTAATTAAAGGTGGGATGTTCAAGTCATTCGGTTTTAAATGATTTAGCAATTTGAGTCATCCCTGAAAAGTATTCCCCGATGTCCTTGTATTGCCACCTGTTTCTTTACTTAAATAGTTATTTAGTTAAATAGTGCTTTTTATCATGTTTTCATTTATGTTGTGTAAATTAGATGGTTTGTTGTAATTAGTGTAAATTGTTTCCTTGCGCCATTTGTTATTGCCACACTAATGACATTGTGTCTGTGCACTATTTTTTATCTCACATGGGTTTATGTCGCTTTGCGTTGTCCAGATTATTTTGCAGTTGAAGTACCAACATGTAAACAAATAATAAACAAATGTGAAAATAGTAGCCATTAACAATGCATATTTATAACCTAATTATATGCAGTTTAATGGCAAATTAAGCATGAATCAACCAATTTTTTTTTATCTAAATTTGAATGAATGGCTCAAGAGGTTTGGGATTGGCTCATTCAAAGGTTTTTGGTTAATTTCTAGTTGGACGTGATCAATTGAGTGAAAGATTAACTCTGTAATCCGTCCAAGCATTTCAGCTGGGTTCAATTCAGTCCAGTCTACGAAATGGGTTCAGCTAGTTTATTAAAAAGAACCAATTCAAAAGAATGCACTCAATAGGATGTCAGTGTGACTAATGTTTTTGTAAGAAACACACGCCTTTCTTTCATGCCATTGAGGTGTATTAATCACTTTGACACTTCCGACTGATGTTCGTTTCCCATTCATTTAATTGTTTCAACTTCTCGGGGCTTCCGCACAACTCCTTTATCTCGTGTCCGCTCTATTTTCCTGGGGCCTAAACCACATCCTTCTATACTATGAGCTTCCAATTCTGAGATAAGAGAAGGAAAAGAGAACGGCAGTGTCCAGACTCTCCCCTCTAGGAACAGATCAACATTCGATGCCTGAAAACACGGCCATGTCCTTAAGGCGGATCTCACTATCCCTGAGGGTCTTTTTTTTTCTGAAAATTGCAACAAAATATAAAAAAGGTTTAAAATAAATGAACTTGATGAGAATATCATGTGAATTGGTTTTAGTAAATAATGGTAAAATTAACATTAACACTTTACAGTGAAGTTAAAATTGTTAACCTTATTGCATAGGTATCATGGACTAATAATAACATGTTAAATGCTTTTGTATATGTATAATTGAACATGTTAGCTATTGCATTACCATTAATTTATTGAACCTTATTGTGAAGTGTTGCCATATTGCTTATAAACACCTTATGTTAGTAGAGCAAAAGTGTCTGTAGGTGTGCAGAGTTGGTTTGTTTTTTAAACAGTGGAAGTATTTTAATGAATGTATGCTGCTTACAGTTGATTGAGTTTGTAATAATAATAATAATAAGCTTGTAATGTAGTAATGCCATGACCCTTACTGAAGCATTGCACATGTGCTTTCGAAGTTTATGCTGCTTCAAAATAACACTGCACATTAAAAACCTCCAGAAACTATGCTAATTAAACTGCATACTCAAAATATACTGCCACATGGCAGCAGGGAAGCTGAGGATGGCTGTTCTTTGTCGAGTGCAAAACTGCCCAAAGGAGAACAAATGCTCCAATATATGCAAGAAGGAGGTAAACAACTAGTCACACTGTAGCTGTACTTCAGGCCATTGGCCTGCAGGGCTCAGGAAAGGTGGTTCAATTCTCGGTTGTGAACTCAATTAAATTTTTTCGTCCTCTGATTTGTGGACAAAGTGTCAAGACCTGCTGATTAAGTTCTCCTTGGCATTGCAGGACCTCGCTGATCAAGGTTAAAGAGTAAAAGATGGCTCTCGAGAGCTCTTTCAGAGAGAAACATAAATAATACAGGGCAAATAGGTGTTTTTTTACACCATGTTTGTATCTCAGGCACCTAACAGCATCGCACAAAAAGTGCTGTGTGCAGAAGAAAAAACAAGTGTTTTAGTTCATTCACACTAATTAGCAGTCCAGACATGTGGTTTTGTGAGGAGGATTTGAAGCGCATCCGATCTCTCTGCCATAGCTTGTTTTGCCAACACAAACTACTCCTCAAACTCCAGACCTATCAATTAACATCACAACTTGTTAGATTTTGTCATTCCAAAGAAGAACTTGTGAAAACAACGTATTAAAATATTTACTCAACATGTCCTGAGCATATGACAGTAACAATCAGCGAATGTCGTATTACTCATGCAGAAAATATTACACCGTTACAAGCCGACTGAGGGTCTTATAACCGACTTCGCTTCATCAAGTGTAATCACCATCGTACAAAAAAGTACCAGAAAGTTTGGGTTAAAAACATCTGTGCTGCATAATATTTTGAGGAAACTGTGCAACCATTTTTGGGACTCTTTAATGAATAAAAAAGTTCAAAACAACAGCATTTATTTGAAATGAAATTTTTTTTGTAGCATTATAAATGTCTTAACTGTCACTTTTGATAAATTTAATGCATCCTTGCTAAATAAAAGTATATTTTTTTCCCAAAAAAAAAAAAAAAAAGACTGGCTTTTGAATAATAACAGCTGTTATTTGAAATGAAAATCTTTTGGAACATTATAAACATCTTTACTGCCACTTTTGATCGATTTAATGCATCAACGCTGCATAAAAATATTGTTTTTTGTTAAAAAAAATAATAATAATAATATAAAATAAAATAAATCATACTGACCCCAAACTTTTGAATAATAGTGCTAAATAAAAGTGTATTTGTTTTCCAAAGAAAGGCTGACTTTTGAATAATAACAGCTTTTATTTGAAATGAAAATCTTTTGTAACATTATAAACATCTCTACTACCACTTTTGATCGATTTGGTGCATTCATGCTGCATAAAAGTATAATTTTTACAAAAAAAACAAAAAAACAAAACATACTGACCCCAAACTTTTGAATAGTGCTAAATAAAAGAGTATTTTTTCCAAATAAAGATTGACTTTTGAATAATAACAGCTTTTATTTGAAATGAAAATCTTTTTAACATTATAAACATATTTACTGCCACTTTTGATTGATTTAATGCATCCATGCTTCATAAAAGTATTATTTTTTTCCAAAAAAAAAAAAAAAATCATACCGACCCCAAACTTTTGAATAATATTGCCAGAATGAAATCCAATCTCTCTGACCTACTACCCCTCAAACTCCAGACCTATCAATACATGTTACAACTTGTTAGATTTTGCCATTCCAAAGGGAAAGTCACAAAACAACGCATCAAAGTGTTTACTCAACATCCTGAGTGCATAATATGACAGTCACATCTGCGAATGGCATATTACTCACATGCAGTACATTTATACCGTTACGAGACTGTGAAGAGCAGCATAGACACAGAGTGTTATAACCCACTTCGCTTCATCAAGCATAACCGGCGTTGTCAAAAGTGACAGAATGTTTGGGTCAGGGGGGACCTGCGTGCATGTGTGCCTGGGTTGGCGCGTGTGTGCGAGGGTAACAGTTTGGTGCCCTCACTGTCCCCCCGTCTTTGTGTTGTGCGGGTCCGCTGGTCGTACAGAGAGTTCTGTGCCGCCGTACATTATTCCTCCGTCAGTCAAGCGGAACAATGCAGCCCTCCAGTACCAGACCTGAAGACCTTGCCACGTGTATGTGTGTGTATGCGTACACACACGTCTGCACTGTGCAGTTGTGAGTGTGTGGATGTCTTTGTGAATGTCATGCCCCTTTTTCCCAGTACTACCTGCAGTGGTGCGGCAGGTGGACCTGATCAGGCATGGGGTAATGGGAAGGACTATCTTTTGTTCCTGCAAAGACATTAACACAATACCTTTTTTTTTTTTTTCGCAGCCACCATTTAGACAGGAAACATTTAAAAGGGATAGTTCACCTAGAAATAAAAATTCTGACATTTTTTACACTCTCATGTCATTCAGTACCCTTTTGTGGTGTTTTTTTTTTTTTTTTTTTCTTCTTCTGGGAAAAATGTTCTTAGGCTGTAAGGCTCCAAGAAGGACAAAAAGCACCAAAACATAGTCAAAAAAATAGATTGCGTGGCTGTTCAAAAGTCTTTTTTCAAGACTCTTGAAAGAAGACTCTTATAATCACCAAGGCTGCATTTATTTGATTTTCTATTTCTTTATTCCAGTCTTTAGTGTTATGATCCAATCGAAATAATTCCAAAGAACAGCATTTATTTGAATATTAATATTATGAATATTTGTGACATTATAAATGTCTTACTGTCACTTTTAGTCAATTTAATGTGTCCTTGTTGAATAAATGTATTAATTGTTTCCAAAAAAGAAAAAGAGAGACACTCAAGAACCAGTGATATTTGATGTTATCGACAGTCAACCTAAATTGTGTTTGCATATTTCTAATTGAAACAGGAAGTTGGAACTGGGCATTTGAAGGGCTTAACGCTTGTCAATATCGTCAATAGCCATTAGTATACATCACAGCCTAGAAAATTCACACTTAATAGCTTGTACCACAAACAAAAGCAGTCAGAACACTTCAAAATTAATAAACTAGTTCTTTAGTATCAAATTCATAGTTTGGAAAACAAAACAAGCAGATAGATAGATGGCTAAAGATAAATCTGCTAAAACACTAGTTGAAGGCAGGATCTTCTTATTCCAAAGAGCATTTTATTAAACCAAAAAATGTGTGTAGTACAAGGTGCACTATCAATATTTTTGAATCATTTCTCCCCGGAAGAGAAAGAGTACATTTTAAATGAGCGCGTCTGTTAAAAGTGAATTTGCAAAGCAAGGTTTAGGTGTATGCTGGCATATAGATTAACCTAATGCTTACAGACATCAAGTAAAAACCACAAAACTTCAGTTTTGATGCTCTCATCCCTCAAAATCCTATCCATATTGCAAGAGTTGTTTTTCCACTTACAGTTGATTCATGAGAAGTCTTCGTCTTGAGCTCCAGATGACATCTGCACACCTCTCTGTGTCCACACACCACCTAGTAAGGCAAAGAGCATGTTGTAAAGCTCCTGAGTTTGTGATGTTGTTCTGTTTGTGAGCGCAGGGCTGAATGACCTTCAGGGGAGCCTGCGGAGAACATCAAACGCTGCAGCTTTCCTGAACTGTCTTAACCTGTACTTTAGGCCTGCGCATGGAGAGGACACACCTCACAGCCACTCAATCCCCACCATCATAGAGTTGCTGCTGGCTATGTTTTTTTCTTCTTTTCTCCGTGCATTCCTAATTCTATCTAGCATTCTGCCTGTCTATCATTCTGTCTGTCTATCTGTCTAGCCACTGTCTGTCACATACTTATCGGCATACACTCATACACACTCACACAGACATTATCATCTAGTTCTTGCCCTTCTTTTTCTTACTTTCATTCTTGCTTCTTGGTCAATATCTCTCCCACATATCCTCTTACACATTAGACCTTGACTTTCCAAAATCTGAATTGCAGTTTCAATAAAGCTGCAGTGTGCAGAAACGTCAATTGATTATTGATTTTTCTTGTTGTTTTTATTTATGTGTGCTGCAGTTAAAGCTTCTGACTTGAATGAGAAATTGTAATTGAATATCATACTGGATTTTTGTACCTCACATGGCCACTTTTCAGCTTGTTTTGAATTGCTATTCCAAGAACCTCCTACTTGGACAGAAAAGGTCTTTTTTATTGGATCAAATATGAACAGGCTTTCAGTCTGTGTGTTGATAGTGGGGATTTTTTAAAACAGCTGATTCATTCAGGAACAAAATTTGTTTTCATGAGTGAGTCATTGAATCATTCATTAGTAACGCTTGCCATTAAAGTGTGATCTGTATCTGCATGCTCTCCAAATGCACATTAAAAAGATCAGTGTAAACACTTTTGTGATCTAGTTGTCGTATCTGCATTCACATATCGAGTTTTGACAAACCCTTCCTACTATTATTATGCACATTCTTCTCTCCACAAGCTTTACAAAATACGCCTGAAACACTCAGTACCCAGTTGCCTTACATTATATAAATCATATTGATGTGGACAAAATTTACAGTAAATGCACTGTGGTGGTCAGATGCTGGTCATCAGATGCCAAGTGTAAACAGGAATTTCATCAAACAAAACTCCAGGCAGATTGGTGCATAGTCAGTCAGTTAGATTGTCGAATAATGCTAGTCAGTTTTTATGTTTAGCATGCATGAGGAGATCAGTAAATGGACTTTTCATCTGAAGCTGAGACTCATGGGTACATGTCTGTACAACCCTGTCTTTCATTATGAAAACAAGAAAGAGAGCAAGAGGTAATTCTGAGCGTAAGAGGGAATTCTGGTTTGGCATCTTCTTTGGGCTTGTTGTTTTTGAACAACATACTTTGAGGCTGACCATTCCATTGACTGTAAAAAAACAAAAAAAACATGGATGTAGTGTCCGTGACGTCACCCGTAGTTTTCTGAAGAGCATTTTTGAAGCCCAAAGTAGGCGGAGTCGGCCGTCGCCATCTTGGCTAGCGCATCACCACGCGTCACTCCCGGATCATCAAAAATGGTCAAAGAGGCGAAACGTGGGTGGAGCTGGTTGCTGAAACCACACCCACCTAGCTCGCCAGTGGTGACAGCAGCGGCAATCCTCCTGTCACTCAACTGGCCACGCTCTTAATTATGCAGAACTTTAAGGCTCAATATAATTTAAACGGATGAGTTACAAAAAAAATTCACCCCCTCACAGTTGTCATGAAGGGCAAAATTAGCTATATAGACCAAAATCATTTTTTGAACCAGGCTGTAAACATGTTTTTTTTTCTGCTGTAAAGTTGAGCATTTTAACATGGCGAGTCTATGGGATTGACTCCCAGCCTCTAGCAGCCAGTTGACGAATTAAGCCCCGTTCAGACTATACGATTATTTTTGTCGGTCATGACAATCACTCATTATGCGATTTTGACTCATAAAATATTGTCGTGTCGTGAACAAGAAACATGTCAGACTATATGATGCTACCCGAGCATTCATCGCATGCCGTTATTAACGGCGTGCATGCTGTCATCGGACAAGACATAAGTGCTATGAGCGTAAACAAACAACGACTAGCAAACAGCGTGATTTGCCCTGTCTTATCATCAGAAAAGCCCCAAAAAAAAGAAAACCTGACAATGGACACAAATCTGGCTTGCATGAAGAGGATGGTATAGACTGTTAAAAGAGAACTGAGGTAAAATAGTTTTTATTTTACCTTTTTTCACTGTGTCGCGGTAGTCCCTCATCATAAATGCAGGATTCTTGTTGCTGTAGCTCCACGAACATTTCCTCCTTTGTAAAATTACACCTAGCAAGACCGATACCATTGTCTCTCTTTCGTTTCGGCTTGTTTGAAAGCTTGTACAAAGGCGCTTCTGTGCTCCTATTGGCCAGTGTCACGGATGTGATGGAACTTGTCGTGTACGACGGAAAAAAAAAAATTAAACATGCTAGTCTTTCTGTGTTGACGTCGTGAAGCATCGCAGAGGTGTCGTGCACTTTGACACACTACACGAGATGAAACGATTGAATCGTGCGTCCCGACGCCCATTGTCGTTTACGAATCCCCATGACACCCTACGTCAAGCAGATTGTGGCAAAATCAGGCTAAAATCGTGTAGTCTGAACAGGGCTTTACAGTTTAAGTCACTTCCGTGTTGGCTTCACGAGAGAGACCGGAAGGTTGGCGCTTGGACCATTCTTGTGTTCCCATGCCAACATCCCATCCCTTAATAAAACCATATCATGCAGGGCAACTCCTGTGAATCCAGTGTTTTTCTTACACAAACACTCGAGGTTTAGCCTGTGTCCCTTGATCCGCAGGTTTACCCTCTGTATGTCAGTTGTGGAGTGACAAAAAGCCTTCAATGACAATAATTAGCCCATTCCATTAAAGCAAATTAGCCTAATTTACAAAAACATTGACTACCGTTGTTGCTTCACAGAAACATCCATCTCTCTTTTTTATCATGAGTGTGTTTTTTTAATCTTTCCTGCTGGCAGATGTTTTTGTTGATGCTTAGTAAGGAAGGGGAAAAAAATAAAATTAACAATTTTCCCATCAACAACAGGCTGCAATTAGTGTATTCAGACCATTTGTGACGGTTGCCAAATAGCAAAATCACTCTGATTCTTGATTTAAATCTTCTAGACATTTTCAAGAGAACTGACAGAGTGAAATATTATTCTCCCAGTATGATGCACTTTGTTTTTTTCGTTTTGAGCAGAGCTTGTTAAAGTAGGCAGCATGCTTTCATGTGTCAGTGGTTTGGTGCTCATTCTGAAAACTGCATATAGGCCTCTTCCCCTCCCATTTGCAATTATTCACCAGACGAAACTCTGGAGCGTTGAGCAAGCCATGCTGCAATTGGTGAAATGGATTCTACGCTTTATTAGCCTGTTGTTTTGGTGAATCTTCTGGCAGGAAGCCGTGTGGTAAATTGGATAGATGGCTTGATAAAAAGCTTGTCGTGCAAGATATTTCATGGCAGAATTTTTTTTTTTTTTTTTTTTTTTACATTTTCGCCCAGCACTCTTAACAAGTGACTTGGTCCCACGGTGATTCATGAAATCAATTTGTCTTGTTATCAGTGGGATTATGGAAGAGAGATAAAATCAGTAGAAGTGATTTTAGTTCCATCTTTCTTTCTTTTCAATCCTGAGGGAAGAAAGAGATGAGAGAAGCGGCACTCAAATCTATTTGGAACGCTTTGACCCTCTAGTACTGGAAGTCTGCGAAAACTGAGCACTGTCAGAACAGTATGCATCTGAAGTATCACTAATGTAATTAAAAAAAAATTGTGTGCTCTATCTGGTGGTTTTGGTTTAAAACACCTTAGTCAAAACCATCTTAAGTTTAAATAATTTTTGAGAATTCTGTTCTTAACCCAAATTTAAATATAATATTTTTGCTTTACTGTAGAAACTGTAGCTATAGTGTTGGGTCATATATGTTTAAAAAGCTGTTTATAACTTTGTGATTTTTGAATTGCAATATTAGTGGGACAAAGCAATTCCTTTGAATAAAAGCATCTGACAAATGAATAAATGTAAATGTAATGGCAGATTGCATCGTGACAAATACCCCACTGTCAATGTGTGTTGCGTGATTTTTTTCCCCCTGAGCAAAAACAGTGCAAATGTTCAGTGGACTTTTATAGAAAAAAAAATCTTTAATTTATGTGCCTTTACAGAAATTGATTTTCAAAAATGAACTTAAAGGAATAGTTCATCAAAAAAATAAAAATTTGCTTAAAATTTACTTACCCTCACCAATGGATCCTCTGCAGTGAATGGGTGCCGTCAAAATGAGACTTCAAACAGCTGATAAAAACATCACAATAATCCACAAATTACAAACACAAGATGTTAATTGATGGCCTGGAATTGTGTGGATTATTGTGATGTTTTCATCCGCAGTTTTGACTCTTATTCTAACAGCACCCATTCACTGCAGATGATCCATTGTGATGTGCAAGTGATGTAATGATAAATTTCTCCAAATCTGCTCCAATCTAGAAACAAATCTATATCTTGGCTTGCCTTATGGTGAGTAAATTTCCTCCAAATTTCACCACATTTTTTGGGTGAACTATTCCTTTAACCTGAGAAATATGTACTATTTGTGAAAACTGGTCCCGGACTCCCGTATACGTAGAGAATAAGTGGTCTACTAAAGTTCTAAGACTGAACTTCTGGTAAATGTGAAATAGAGCCCTAATTTTTAAACTGTGATTAATCTAGACGTGGCACATGGCTCTCTCTCTCACTTGCTCGCTCGCTCACTCACTTTAAGTAGAGCTGAAGCTGTGGAACTTTCCCTCAGGTGTAACTGAACGGACCATCTGCTATTGTTGACCAGAACCCTTTCCAAGCAACCATAGCGGGAGAAAGCATTTGACTCACTCATTCTGTTTGCTATCTTCACTTGTTTTAACAGAAGCTGAATTTTTAACACTTCTGCTGTCAGAAGAGTCTGGTATAAAGAGAATCTCAGAGAATCCTGTTTTGTATATACTATAAACATTATCGATAAATGGTATCTTATGTTCAGTACATTGCTTATATTATTGGATTTAGCCATAGCCCATCATTTATTACATATATAATTAATTTCATTTATTTGTCTATTGGTCTGTATGTGGCTGAATAAAGTATTGAATCAATAACGCCTTGTCCACCTTAAATGTAATAATTACAATGTCTTCATACTGTATATAACTATGATGTTTTATTTAATAAGCAGTCTAGCATAGTAGTGGAGATAGACAATGACAAATGTGAGAGCAATGAAACATGCTGGCCAAAAATAAGATCGCTTTGAACAATTTTTGCGTCTGGCAGCAATGATAGTTTCACTGTTATTTAATGTTTTTCTTACCCTCTACCCTCTCTTTCTCTCTTTTCTTGCAGTGAAGTTTGAAACCTGTCAACAGATAGAGGAGGTTTCTTTCGAGAGCAGTGACCCAAAGTTCAGCGTTCGGCCGGATGGCTCTCTTTACGCAGAGCAACATGTGACGAATCTAACTGAACCCATCCAGTTCATGGTGACAGCCAGAGACAGTGCGGGCAAGTATATCTGGGAGACCACTGTTAAACTGGCCCTCGCCGGACACCTGCTATCACCTCCTGTTAACCAGGCAAGGACAAATTTTGTGTATTTTATATCAAATATTATTCCAAAAATATCTGTTTGTGTCAGTTAATCAATTTAGCCTGAACAGATTTGTGTTGAGCAGATTTGTGTTTATATATTTAATTATATTATTAATAAATATATTTTTAAACATATTCATTTATATTGTAAATTGTAACTATTTCACTGAATTTCCCTGGTTGTACTGAATTTTTGATCAAATAATACGTGTTGAGCATGAGATAATTCTTTCAGAAACCTTACAAAATCGTACAACACCAAACTTTTGAATGGTAGTATGTATATAGTTTTATTTTTTAGTTTTTGTAGTTTTTTTTTTTTTTCTGAGGTTATTGTGAAAAGCCATGAGTGAGTCTAGCAGCTCAGTAATGGAGTGCATGAAATAATGTACATTGATTGAGTTCATGGTTTTAAGGGGGTCATGGGGGGAGATGATGTGCCGTCTCAGTGTAATTATTTGCCCATATAGCACAAGCAAGAACGAGATTCAATAGCACAGCAAGATGTTATTACATTTAAGCAATCATCAGAATTTGAAAAGTAGTTATAGCTTTTAAATTGATTACATTTTGGTTCTCCCTCTCCTGCATGTATGCACAGGCGGCACTGTCACGTGTGGAGCGCTTTTAGAGGGTTTACACAAGCCCTTGGCAACATACCAAAAGTCATGATCTGATTATGAAAGTGAATGCTCAAATGTAATTTTTATACAAAAGATGAAAGGAGTAATATTTCATCCAAATTGTCCCCCCCCACCCATACACACACACACACACACACACACACAATTCTGCCACGATGTGTCCTGCTTGGCAAGTATCATTAAAATTTTAATACATGTGGCTGTCATGCTCATGTCCTGTGCTCTGGTGTAGAGCAGATGAGGTGTACAGGCTTTATATAGATGTCTTTCCCACTGGCATCGGACTGTTTCTGCATCCAAAGTGACCTAGAAATGCCAAGCAGAGAGGCAGGAATGCAGGTCCTCTAGGGATCCAGGAGTCTGGTCTGGCGAGCCCTATCCCCATGTCCCTAACCCTGCACATGTCCTCTCCTTCTGCACGACCATTTAGAGAAATGTCTCCTTGCCGTTTACGGCAGGTTACTGAAGGACAAACACACATGTGTGTGCACACACGAAGCAAGAAGATACATGGCTGTTCTGGGAAATGTGACTCTTTGCAACTCTCTGACCTAGTTGAGACCATAAATAATTAATGAAAAATTATCAAAATAAAAATGAAGTAGTTTAGCTCTCAGAGTATTTCAGCATTAAGACATGTTTTCATCTATTTACGTGCCAGAATATCATCTGTCTTGTCTCGAATTCCTGACAGATATGATTTTCATGAACTAGCCTAATTATCTTCAAGTGACTCAATGAATTACCAAAAAGCAGGGCGTAGGAACAATCTGACAAAGTAAGGGGGCATATTAGGAATCTTAACAGTTTGGCTTGTGTCCAGTTTACCGTCTACTACAGTTTAATATTTTTTTTCTGCATCATGGCCAAACAGAATAAAAAATGTGATTTTTTTTTTTATATTATCATTTTATATTATCATTAATCTAATTATTCATGTAGTTAATTATTTCCAATAATAATACTAATTATTATTAATTTTGTTTTATATATGTATATTTTTTATTATTTATATACACGTTATACATCTATATAATAATTATAATTATAATAACTGTTATCATTATTGTTGTGTTACATGATGCCATGATAATACTATTATTTTAACATGGTAATATGTAAATACCATGGTATTTGAATATGATAATCATGGCATTTAATAAGTACCATGGTATTACCATCATAGTACCCTTTTAGTAAGGGGTTACAAGCATCACATTACTTGTGCTGACAGGAAGTTTGACCTCACATAAGACAATAAAGATTTTCTTTTTTACTTTTCTATACATTTATTTAATCTATTCTGGCCTCTTGACTTGAAAGACAGATATATTTAAAGGTAGCGCTTAGGAAAATTAGCATAGAAATTAGCACTTAAGATTAGCATCATCTTAAACTAACACACTCTCATACAGAAATGCCCACACACACACGCACACACATAAGCACCGCCATGACTCGTTTGCCATAAAAGTAATTAAAAATATGGTGTCTCATTTACAAAGTAAGCAAGTCTTTTGTTACTTTGAACTAGCAGAGATGCTTTGAAAGACATTGATATGGAAGCTAGCTATTATCAAATGTGTATCAACAAAGATATCCCTCAGTGCAATTCTTTGTGCCCCTGCTGAGCGTAAAATGTCAGTAGGTTACATGTAGTTCATTATAAACTTGCATGGCATTTGCCTGGATGGCGTGGCTTTTATTTGTTTGATCCATATGCAGCTTTCATTCTAGTATATTCTGTTGTATCTCCTTCCGGGCTGACAAGTTCCAGCCAATGCTTTAGAGTTCAGCACAACAGTGCAGTTGCTTTGTCCCCCAACATGTTTTATTGAGCAAAGTTTCTATGCTTTTGGATGGTTCAGGTCTAAAAATACCCAGGACTGTTCTTTGGCTGGCATTTAGCTCAATATGAGCCTTATCTGCCCCTAAGCTGGAGTTTGGAATTCATGTGTGCTGGGAATTATGTTCAGCAGCCATTAGGTCTGTTTTCTTCTATACTATATGAAGTCATATGAACAAAGAGTCAGAAATTGAACTTATTTTAAGTCTTACAAGGTTTAAGTACAACGTAATGCAATATGTTGTTTATGTTTGAAGTCGGATATTACACTGGCTTCAAGTGAATCAAAAACAAAAGAGTCATTTGTTCAGGAATCTGGCAACACTGGTCACACTGTGTATTTTTGATTTGCTAAAAAAAAGTACCAACTCCAAAGAGTTATTTGTTCAGTAATCAGATTAAAATTACAATTGGAGCTCACACATCACAATTTATGTTTTTGATTGACTAAAAAGAACTGGCTGAGTCGTTCAGGAATTGGAGTGATTGTGTTATATGTTTATGATTCAATAAAAAAATAAATTAAAAAAAACATCCCTTGAGACTAATTTGTTTGGGAATCGAACCACACTGTTCATGCTGTATGTTTTTGAATACATACTGGCTCAAAAGAGTCATGTTCTGTGTTGATGTTCAATCATGATTTATTTGTTGGATTCAATATAATATAACCTCCTCATACGACTAACTTGTTTAGGAATAGGTCTACTACTGGTCATGCTGTATGTCTTTGATTCATTAAAAAAAAAAAAAAAAACAGTTTATAAGACTCATGAATCAAACTGCTCTGATAGCACTATAAGTTCCATCCATAGACTGTTAAAAAAAAAAAAAAGATAACGGCACATCTCCACTTCCTTCCACTATAGAAAAGTGAAGCCAAAACATCCCAGTATGGCCCCTGTCATCTTGCGCTGATGATGTTATTTAGAGCCTGAGTTCAAGCAGTAGTGATTCATTTTGTGCAGTAGTGATCATTAGGTGGAACCGCAGTATCAAAGTCTCACCCAAACTCCCGCAGACCTAATCGCAAGCTCACATGACACCACACACCATTTTTATAGCATCAAGTAACTAATTAAAAGCAAACTTAGAAAAATGAACACTTGAACATACATCAGTGTGATAAGAACTACCAAAAATTCTGGAAACCATCTTTGGGGGTTTCCAGAATTAAACTAAACAAACTAAACTGATTGTTTAGTTTGGCTCACATCCCATTTGTTTACATGGAGAGGGCGGGGTTTATGACCTATACTGCAGCCAGCCACCAGATGGCAATCAAAATGTTGTGGCTTCCCTTTTCGGGATGCATGAAATCAAGCATACTTGATTTCATCCTGTAGATTCAGTAGTGGTATGTTTGTTATAAATAAGACCCTAATGCCACCTAGCTGACACGATTAGTGAAGCGTTTTTGCAGCACTTATTATAAACCCAGAGTAACGCTTTCTTCTCACCTTTTTAATAATGGAACTTCAGTGAAAATCCAGGTACATTTCCGTTTTCTCTTGACGGTGAGGTCTGGTGCGAAGACTGATTACGAAAGTAGCAAATGACTGCTGCCTAATGGGGAATTTGCACATACTGGCATGTAATGGAAAAACTCCAGACAGGGTTGCAAGCAGTGCAGTGCGGCCCTATAGAACAATAACCTCCAGATGTCTGCTGCAGAGCTGCAGGCTGACTGATGCCCAAACGGGTTTCTTCTCAGCGGGGAGGAATGGGGAGCCAGCTGGCAGGGCTGGTTCTTCTGGAGCTACGGGAGCTCAGGACAATCCAGGCAGCCATTTCACACATGCTGACTCCCGAATGCGCCCACACACACACACACACACACATGCACGCACGCATACGTAGCAGCACATTCCCTACATCTGCCATGTGCCGTCCCACAACACAACATGCTTGTTCTAGTTTATTCTTTCCTCACTGTCTGTTGTAATGGGTGCAGTGCTTGTTGCCCTACCAGAGGAATAAACCTTTTCATTAGGCATGCTGTTGTAAGTCTGTGCCTTTCATTGGCGCCGCCATGCTATGCTGCATCAGACCAGCCTGGATCTTCCTTTGCTGTTGGCTACACATTCGGAGGAATGCTTCTGCAGTGCCAGTGAGAGCTGATTGATAAATCAAGGTCTTTATCACAGCTCCCAATGTCCTGTTTGTCAGCAGGCAAAAAAACGATAGAGATGGAGCAAGAGAAAGATTAAGAAGATGAATACCCAGCACTAATAAAAAGATCTGTGAAGGGAGAGATTAAGTTTTTGTCTGTGTTCAAACATATTTGGCTGGTCACAACATCTCTGAATGGAAAGACCATTTTAATACTCTAAAGAACCTGTTGTGCAATGGAAAGGTGCTGTGGATGTTAAAGGTTCTTGTACCATAGGACTGTTGAATACTTGATTCTGATTGGTCGTTATAAGTTCTAAAGTGTGCAAATATTTACCGCTATTTAATTATTTCCATATCTGTTGACCACATTACCTACAACATTCTGGCCAAGCAAGCAAACAAATAGTACTAACAATGACAATTTCCATGTTTTTTCCAACTAAATTAGCCTTTATTACCTATGAATAATAAAATGCTTGCTTTCTCCTGCTATTCGCATGCACACACACTTGCACACAGACAGAAACAGAAAAATTTGTCAGCGCTGCCCTGCCAATGACTTTTTCAATAAAATAATTTGCACATGAAAAGCTATGTTGCATTTCTCAGTAGCAAAGCTGTAATGTCACAGTTTTTGAAGCAGTTAAACTTACAGTAGCACTGTTGAGAGACACGCAGACTCTCTAATACTCTCTGCATATTAATGGCTCAAGCCTCCAATACTTGCTATTAAATTATGTTTTAGAATCACCGATGGAGACTTAAGATGATATGCGTAAAAAATTTGTTTTATTCATAAGAGCTTTTAAAGGCAAAAACCTCTGTTTCAAATCTTGCCCATATAATTCAGTGGCCTGTCATCAGTTATTACTTACTTCATTGAACCGTCGATGTCAATGAAGAACATTTATTTTTAAGATAGATCACCGCATGCCGAGTTGGCGATTTAGACACAGGAGCTTCGAATGCCTTCTTATAATTTGTCTTTTGTCTGGGAGGATTATTTAGCCCTCAGTGCTTAACTTGATTTCGCCTCAATCTCTTTTCCATTCTCCAACCTCTTCTTTCTCTATTTCACCCTCTTATGCACAGTAATTCCGAAAGGTCTGGTTGCAGTCTCTCTCTGTTGCAGCAGCGGGTACCTGTGAGCTTCGTGGATGAGCAGAGCTGAGGCGGAAGTGATTTTATCAGCGCCTCACAGCTGCCCTCCTCGCTCATTCACGGCTCCCTCCACCCGCAACAATCCCTCCATTTTCCGAGCCCCTGCAGCCAGAGCCATCAAGCTGTGAAAAATTAAAACAAAAGAGGGAAAAAATACAATATGTTTGCTCAGATTTGCCTCACATCTGTTCGAGCTCTTCTGCAGACAAACCGTGTTTGTGAGACATTGATAGGCTGACCTGCCTACGCATGCTTGAGTTGGCAACCCCCGCCGGGGGACGCGAGACAGACCGAGAGAGAGAGATAGAGGACTGGGATTTGGCGAAAGCGTCTCGGCTCGAAAATGCAGTGCCACAAACGTTGAGGTGTCAGGGGAAGAAACGGCAACACAGGATTACATGAAAAGCTGACAATTCAGAGATGAGCGCTAAAGACACTAAATGAGCTGCAGGACAGTCCCCTTCCCCACACATGCACACACAGTCAGCCGTTGTGACAAACAGTGCCTGTTTGATTGGTCGCTTCAGCCCTTTTCCTTGGCCTTTGGATGAATCAAGTGAGGGTCAGCGGCAGCTCTAGTTTTTCTTGTCTAAATTATTGATGTAGTATTTCATCAATCTTTTTCATTGGGCACCCATGAGGAAATGTCATGGTATGCGTCACTGTGGTATTGCTGTGTTATAAGGGCTGGTTTACAGAGGCCTTGACGTGATTTGTCATTTTGATTGGTCGTTTTAGCAGAAACCCCACAGCTATGTTTACGATCCTGGCTCAGGGCTCAGGTGTGCAAGTACTGCTCCACGACTGTTTTGTACCATTGCCTCACAAATAATGAGTGATTAGTAGTAATTGGAAAGATGTGTGCTCCAGTTAAAGGTGTGATTGTCTCTTCGAACTGGCCGTTGTAAACTTCTAATTGCTCTTTTATAACTATGGAGACTAAAGAGTTCTCACTTGTGATTCATTCAACTCTGTTTCAAGATTTTTCCCCTTCTGTTTGAGCAGTATTCTTTTTTTTTTTTTTCATTTTGTTTTACTGTAGTCTTTAAATTCAGAATTTTTGTTTTGTTTCATTCATTAATTTTAGTCAGTTTGACTAAAATTTCACTTATTTGACCAGGTTTAATTTTGCACTGAATATTCAAATACTTATGTTTAAATAAATTAACTAAATTAACTGTTAATTAACTCAAACCTGATTTACCTAAACCAGTGTTATTATTGTTAATTAAAATTTTTAAAAATCATTTTTTGTTAATTGAAATAAAGCTGAAATAAAACAAAACAAAAATGTTAGATGAAAAACTTGGAAGTACTAAAATAAAAATAAACTGAAATAAAAATTGATCTATATAAAAATATTAAAAAAAAAACAAATAAAATATTTCAAAAGCACATAACATTAAATTTAACTTTTTAAATTTAATTTTAATTAAAATTAACTTTTTAATTTAAATTTAATTAAAATTAAAATTAAAGCTGAAAATGTAAAAATTAAAATCTAATTCAAAACCCTACTAAATACTATAATAGTATATAAATAATGCTAAAATAATATTGACCCAAACACGTTTTATATTAAATTAATCACTGTTCATTAATTAATATTTTTTTAGAACTTTTTTTCCTTTTGAATCATCATGAACTTATTTATAGCATCAGATTTAATTCTTTATAGTTTCTTTTTAATATGCTGCCTTTGTGAATGTCAAGATCTGCTTCAAATAGAGTGTGCATATCTGTTTTCCACAGTTTGCTGGGGATGGTATTTATGGCGGATCCTCCCACAACCACTATCAAAATCCCAGGCTCATTACGTTTCCACGACAACACCAGCGAGGCTCGTCCAATGGGCTTCGGCGACAGAAGCGAGACTGGGTCATTCCACCAATCAACGTGCCTGAAAACTCCAGAGGACCCTTCCCTCAAGTTCTCGTCAGGGTCAGTAATGGTTACGGTTATAAAAAGACAGTTTTATTTTTATTCAACATGCAAGACATCTCCACTGCTTTTACTTGATGATCATATAGAATATTTTGACACATGCTGCTTGGTTATGAGTAAAACAGATATAACATTCAGCCATGAATGAAAAGACTCAAGATCTTGGCAAGCTTTGTCTCTCAGAACAGACAGTTCCACAACTGAAGTTTCACTGTGTCCCTTCGAGACATAAAAGAACAAGCCTCTCTCAAGTCTCGTCACAGAAGCTTTTACTCAGGCCTCACACTTCTGAAAGACAGAGCTTTCCTCGCCACGTCTCTTGAACCGCAGAGAAACCTAAGAGGTTAAAAAGCAGTATCACAGGTGAACATTTTCAAGAGCTTTCTTTCAGACAGCTCTTCTGCGTCTGCCGCTGAGAGCCCTTCTAAGGTAAGGAGAGGACTTGTGCTCCCTCTCTGAATCAAGGGTTGATGAGGAGGGGGCTCAGAGGTAGATTGGCACAGGGTATCAACATCTCTCATCCATCTAATGCTTCTACAAAGCCTCTCCTTAACTTTCTCCTGGATGAGATGAGAAATTAGTTTTTGCCAGATCTTTTCTATCATATCTGCAGGGTTCACTGCTAGGTTAGATGTAAGGCATAACGTACAGTCTGGGTCCTGACCGATCCTCCGTTCACCGCCAGCCAAGAACGTCATGTAATTTCCAATTCAGTTCTATAGTTTGAAATTAATTTGAGTGAAAACTTAAAGAAATCAATATAGCTTTTTAGCTTTGAGACAAATAAACTGAAATTAAAACTGAAAACATCTTAAAGTTTGAAGGTTTGTGGGCCTTAGATAAAAAAGGAAAGTGATAATTGCGGAATATAGAGTTTATTGGTCATTACACTGCATTACATGGCCATTTAATGCCATTATTGACCAATCAGAATCAAGTATTTTAGAGAGCAGTGTATAAGAAGAGAAATTATGTGATTGAGGACCATAATGGAAGACTCTAACATAGTTGATATGGCAGCAGGTACTCCACATGTTGAAGAGGATGTGTTCTCATAAAGAGTTTTTATAGAAACCTGCACAAAAAAAGTACCCGCCTCTGCAGTACTTTGAGGTGTGTTATCCATGCTTGAGCTTCTCTGGGGTTCTACAAGCTTAAGTTTGTGTTATCTGTCGTTCAGACTCCAGCCTGGCCTTAGCATTCTGTGGACTGTCCTCATAAACTCCCTCACGGCCACTTGTACCTCAGATTACACCCTTGGATTACTACAATCTCTTTCCACTGATGCGCACGCAGACGCATGGACATCACTTTAAACCACCCATATGGAAAGATTAGAAACCCTGTGAAAAAGCATGGAATCCATTTGAGGAAAATTTTTGATAACCCTTCTCACCTCTAGCCTTAAATGTTTGGCTTTAGAGACCCGAGTCTGTGGGTGTGTGGAGCTGACATGTTTTGCTTGTTGGCTATTTTCAGGCAATAAAAGATTACCTTCTGCAGCCAATACTAGGCAAAATTCACACTATGCCAAAGCAGATTACTCTGTACTAAAATAATTATAGAAAAAATATATATGGCTTCTTTTCAGCTCTCTGGATTTCACTTTACATAGAGAATTTGGAATTTTGAGGCTTACATTTCATGTCAAAAAAACCCATCCTTTATGCATTTCTGAACAGTTTCTATAATGTAGAAGAAGTCTTGTAGTACCAAGAACATGATGTAACACACAGAACCTTGAATTGCATCCATACATTTGCATGTTGTTTTAAAATTTTGAAATTCACATCTGAGCATATTTCACTCAGCAAGAGCCTAGCCTGACCCATTTTTTAGCTTCCAATATTTGTGCTTATTTCTCACAGAATTAATCAATACACTTTCGAATCTCATTGGTGTAATTATGTAACCAGCAAATTATGTTATTAAGAGTAACAATACATTTTACTATTTAGTCGATTTTAATGATATTGACTCTGTAATAAGAATGGTAACAAAAGATTTGGGTGGTTTCATTGGCACTCACCGTGTCTAATATGAGGGCTGGGCTTGTGTGTCATGCTGCAGATTGTCAATAAGGTCCAGGATTAAAGTGTGTGTGTGTATATATATATATATATGTTTAATAATATATTTATTAAAAATCTAAAAAATATTTTTAATAAAGAAACTGCTTAAATATAAAAATATAAAGCAGTATTCATATCATTCTTGCAGGAATTAAGAATCTCTGCTATAGTGTCTCATTACCTCTATTACACAATTGTCACTTTCTCCACCTATTGTCTAGAGATGCACAGCAACGGAGGACAATAGTGAGTTTCATTGACATGAATAAAAGCAAAGCAGAATTTATTCTTGTTTACATTTTCTACATCCCCAATTACCTACGAAATTCGAATTCCAATAAACATCACATCCCCCCAACACACACACACAAAATGAAAGTGGTGAATTCTTAATTTACTGACTAGCTCGAATCAATTTCCATTCTCCCATATTGGTCCATTAAGCTCCGAGGGGAGATAGGGAAGCTCAGTGCACCTGGCCAGCTCTAGTATTCACATTCTCTGTGTCCTATTATTTGGTGAGCAGAGCTGGGGCTTTGTCGTCGCATGGATGATTTACAAAACGAACTGCAAAGGGGTATGTGCGCTAATGCCGCTAATGACTGCTTCCGTCTAACAATGGTGCTCGATGATACCTGGACCTGAGCTCCGAGAAAAGAAATAGACAGCGATGTTTTGCAACAAAAAGCTTGGACATGTTTGCAACATCATGCTAACCCGCTTGTTTTTCAGCATAGTGCAATAAATAATGTTGTTGAGACTAAAGAACAGGTCATGTTTCGAAGAGCATTAACTTATAGATTAGAGGAATCTTTCATCTGGAAAATTCTGTTTTCATTTATACAACATTATATAACCATTTTTTTTTTTTTTTTTTTTTACAGATCACTAAAGTAGAATTTTTGAAGATTTTTTTCCATGCAGTTATAATGAGCAGGAACTGAACCTATCAAGAATGCAAAAGCACCATAAATCACCAAAGAAGTCATCCATATGACTAAATCATATAAAAGTTTCTGAAAGAAGTAACAGTGACTAAATTTGTGAATGAATCATTCTTTTAAGTTGGATCTGTTTAATGAATCAATTGATTCGGAACGATTAATTTGAAAAGTGAAATGATCCAGTTCATAAGTTCATTTCACTTGTTCAATGATTTGAACAGCTCACTTTGAGATGAAGATTCAGTCCCACTTTATATTAAATGGCCTTAACTACTATGTACTTGCATTAAAAATAAGTAGAAAAAAATAAGTATTCATTGAGGTGGGATGTGGGTAAGGTTAGAGACAGGTTTGGTGGTATGGGTAGGTTTAAGGGTGGGTTAGGGTTTAAGGGAAGAGTCAACAGTGTAATTATAAATGTAATTACAGAAATTAATTACAGATGTAATTACATGCAGGTATTTTTCTAAATATATGCACAATTTAAAAAACATGTACACAATAAGTACATTGTACCAAATGATTAATTTAAATGTAAGGGCATAGTAGTTAACCCTCTGGGGTCTGAGGGTGTTTTGGGGGTCTGGAGAAATTTTGACATCCACTGACATTTGAGCTTTTTTCAGTTGCTTATAAACATATAAATGGCTAAAGTCTAATAACACTGTAAACAGCACAAACTGTTATATGTTAGCAGCATTTATGTACATGATTGTGTTTTTGAGAAAGCAACGTTTATGTGTGGTTAGTGAAAAACTAATATTGTGAAGTCACTGAAATAATGCCATAAAACACATACAGAACATTTGTTCACAAGACTTTTGAGAACGGGATCTTGTAGCCTAGAGTTTTTGCTTCAAAATCATCTTGTTGACTCGCTCACAGAAAACTATATATAGATTTAGTTAGCATGTTATATATATATAGTTATATATAGCGTCCAGCATGTTTTTCGAAATATTTCTTATGTGTCATACAGGTTTAGAGCGGCATGAGAGTGAATAACGGATGACAGAATTTTCATTTTGGAGGAAACTGTTCGTTTAAGGACAGGTGGAGAGAACAAAGACTTGGCCAAAATGTTTATGCAATTTTGTCATATATGCAATCTGAACAGGTTTGCGGCAAACTCCTTGGGCATACCAATGAAAGACTGAAGTTTAGTTATTCTGTTTGATATCTGAGGGCGATCACCCACACAAAGGAGACATCAAGCTCTAATCTAAGCCGCTTGCTATGTGATTACACGTCTCTACCTCAAGCGAAAAATCCAGTATGGTAGAAGCATAATTAGATCTCATGGAATGCTCCTTGACTAAAACTGGCAGTCATACATAGCCTATAGCATTACAGCTAGTGTAAGTGTCCTGGTGGGGCTCTTCTATTACTGCCTAACTTAATCAGAGGCAGTAAAAGCATGGGTCAGAGGGTAACATATTCACTTGAGTGGAGAGTTTGAATGATCGTTATTTCTCACGCTAGCCTTGAATAACTCTGCTGTTAAATGAGCAAGACGTATAGTAGGCTACTTGTAATGTGAAACTTAGCTCAAGTGTTAGAAAGTTCACTCGCTGAGTTCCAAACTTCCTTGAATGTGGGCCCACACAATTTCATCTTCAAGAACCTGCATTAAATGGCTTGATGCAGTGGCCTGCTTGCGTGTGTGAGCATTTGTGTGTGGGTGTGCGTAATTTTATCTTAGAGAATAATATTGTAATGAGAATGTTGTAGACTGATAGTTTCTATTACACTAAGAAGGTATTGTGTGGTAATTTAGCCTGTGAGAAAGTTGCACTGCCGTATGCTTGTCACTGACCTCCCTCATGTTTCTACTGCCCACGCAATCCTCATTTTTGTATGCAGTATGTTTCATGTTAGAGGTTTCTAACAGGGCCAGTTCTTTACATATATGGACGTTTGTGTCTCACTACATGGATCACTACATGGGCAGTCGTGGCCTAATGGATAGAGAGTTGGGCTTATAACCCGAAGGTCGTGGGTTCGAGTCTCGGGTCCGGCAGGGAATACCACGACTGAGGTGAGACCCTTGAGCAAGGCACCAAACCCCCAACTGCTCCCCGGGCGCCACAGCATTGGCTGCCCACTGCTCCAGGTGTATGTTCACTACTGTGTGTGTACACTTGGATGGGTTAAATGCAGAGCACAAATTCCAAGTATGGGTCACCATACTTGGCCACACACCACTTCCCTTCCCCTTCCCTTCCCTACATGGAGTGCTGTATCCCGTAATGAATTACACTAGACTTGACCTTTTCCAGTGTGATGGATGAACCGGAAATAATAGCTGCTGACTCGTTATTTAATCAGAATTTCCAAGTAATGCAAAATAATAATTTATTTTCACTTATATGTACATCGCTTATTGTGTCTACTTAACCTAATACACTAACGTTAAAAAATTTGCTACGATTGAATATTTTTGAAGCATGTTCACCAAGGCTGCATAAAATATTGTGAAATATTATTTTATTTATATTTTAAAATAAATAATATTATTTATATTATTGAAATATTATTTTGTATTATATATTAAATTATATTTAAAGTTTTCTATTTAAATATATATATATTAAAATGTAACATTACTGTGATTGCAAAGCTGAACTTTCAGCAACCATTACTCCAGTCTTTAGTGTCACATGATCCTTAAAAATCATTCTGATATGCTGATTTGCTGCTTAATAAACATTTCTTATTATAATTTTTTTTTTAAAAAGTTGTGCTGCTTAATTTTTTTTGCAAATAGAAAGTTCAAAATAATAACTTTATTTATATGAAATAGAAATCTGTTGTAACATTATAAATGTTTTCACAGTCACTTTAGATTAATTTAATGCATCCTTGCTGGAAAATAAATAAATAAATAAATTGTACTGACACCAAACTTTTGAATGGTAGTGTATACACTTCATAGTTGTATGTTAGTAAGTCATTCCCAACACAGTCCTTATCAGAGGATTTGTTGTTAAAACACTTTTTTATTTTGTGGCTCGAAAAGCTATAAATTTCACCCAAGAGATACTAGAAGCCATTTGGAGGCTTATAACGCTAAACTAACACCCCATTACCCAGTGACATCATTATGATAGCCATGATTCGCTCCATCCCCCTTATTAAGTCCCTCTCTCATCTGCATCTGCATCTTCTTTATTCTCTATTCCTCTCTGCCTGCCTCGCCAGCGCGCTTGACATTTCTCCCCGCATCCATTCTTCATGCGATGTGTGCGTGTGTGTTTATAAGAGCATGGAGTGGAGAGAAAGAGACAGAGTGAAAAGATGGGCGAGGTGGATGGCTGCAACGAGCACGGTAGAAAAAGTGCAGAAACAGCACAACGGCATCGCCGCTTCTCCTGCAGTCGTGTAGAGGTTGTCTCTCTAATTACCCGGCCCCCCTTTTCACGCCGCTGCCCCACCTCTTAGCTTGTACCCAGGGATTTGTCCATTGTGCTTTTCAATAGACACAGCGTGATTGGACTGAAAGCAGTCATTAGCCTGTGCCACTGTCTCTGGGGTCCTTGCGCTTTTATAGAGGGAGAGAAAAAGAGAGTCTCATGCCTGGAGAATACAGTTGGACTCTACTAGGGAATACATAAAGGCTCTATTTGTACTGTTCGCCCATTGTGCTGACTTTGGGAAATGAATGTCATTGTTGATATGTGGAAAAACTCCCATAATTCCATGAGTATCCAGCTATTCAGCGGCCAACTATTTTAATTGCAAAGCTAATGCAGTAATTGCATTTGTGATTCAATTCTTAGCACCCATTAATATTAATTTTCTTCCTAATTATCTCATTTCAACACCGTCCCGTTCCCCTCCTCACAGTTGGGAAAAGGACTTGGCGGAGCGTTTGTGAATTAGGCTTGCTGCGATAGACGGTGTTGGCGGTGATACCGGTGTTAAGGCACAACACCGGAATGTCACTTGCTCACCGCGGCACCATCCCCCACCGTCATTTTGAATTTTATAGTAATAAAATTTAAAAATTTTAAAATTATAGTAATAAAAATCATTTAGTTAGAGAACAGACACTACAATTAAAAACTGAATGCGGCTGCTCAATACAGCGTGCCGAACGACAGTCTCATCACAGATCAGATTTCATTTATCACATGAGTCGAGCTGACTGACAAGAAGAGTGAGGTGAGGCAGACAAGATGATAGCAGAAGATTTATTTTGAAATGAAATGCAAAAGCACATGTTTGGCAATATTTTGGATTTTGAAAAGCCTGTTGACTTTTGCCGTTTTTTTTTTTGGAAGTTTTTTTTTTTTTCATTCATTCATTTCTTATTTAATTGGTTCCACAGTGTTTGCTGATTTTCAGTTTTGTATACAGTACCTAGGCTATTTAAACTTTGTGTAAGTTATTTGTCATTTTATATTAGGCATAGCCTATAGAATGGTGTATTTTGTTTTGTTAATAAAAGGTCTATGATTTATATATAAGTTGAGTTTGAAGTTGTATTTTGTTGATGCTTGAATTGATGCCGAATTGCCGCTAGTTCGAAAGTGAAAGTAAAATGCTTGTCAAAATACTTTTTGGGGCTGCTTTATGTTTGGCATGCATGTGTATGAGATGATTTGACAAAACAGCTAAAATGTGTTTAGATTAAATGGTTTTTTATTTGATATATTTGAAATAGGAGAACATATAACCTCAGAAAAGCAACAGGCTTCCACTCTTTTTTGCCCAGTCTTCTGACGTTATTTTTTTATTTGTCTACATCATGCGGTTATTGGCGCACACCACTCTTCATCTCCTGTTCGTCTTCCTCTGAGAATGCAGTGGTGAATTCATGCAATTTGATTTGGGCTGTATCTGTGCAGATGGCTGTCTCTCTTCATCCTTCTCCATTCCTCTCGTCTTTTCACTCAGATGGTTATTTTCTCTTCTGCACTGTCGCTCCCCTCTCCCTTTCTTTCTCTCTCTATGTCTCAAAATAAAAACAACTTTCAGGGGAGACAGAGAAATCGATCACGTTGACAAAAGATCCGCATGACTGCAGCCCTGGCGATGTGGCTCATCTTTCAGTCTTTCTCTTTATTCTCCTCGTGATAAACTCCTGATATTGGTCGGCTCTATGATTACGTCCTGTATTCAGTCCGAGCAGCTTCCCTAGTGAGTGTAATCAGCATAGCTTTTCCATTTCTGTACAAATGCCGTGCATACCTTAATTTTACACTTAATCGTGTCAGGGATTTTTTTTTTTCCCATACCTACAGCACATGGAATGTAGACACTTCTCTTCAAATTACACTCTGTATTATCTCGAAGTCACATGAGGTTACGATTACTAAACTAGCCTTTATAGGTACACACAGCATTGTTGGAATTATAGCTGGGCCATTAATCTCACTACAGGACCTGAGGAATTACTGTAAAATGAGGCAGAGCTTCCAAGAGTCAAACAAGACGCGTTGCAGTATGTTAGAATAGAGCTGGTTTAAATTCCGAATATCAGTCTAGCTGGATCACCCCCTCATGTTCCATTGCCACCTCATTTATATAGATGGAACTCCTCTTCGTGCTATCCATACCCAGACAGATAAAAGAAGAAACAAGGAAAAAAAAGAAAAAGTAGGGAAGAACAAAATCCATATTTCAAAATCCAGGCACTGCTCCATATTCCTTTCCAATTCAGGCTAGGATCCATATTAAAGTAGCCTGTGTGGAACAGACAGTTTCGTCTGTTTCTAATGGGATTTAAGAGTAAGAGTATTTGACTGACTCCAGCTTTCACTTGAGAAATATTAAACCTGAGCATCCGGAACTCAATCTTAAAGACGTCATTCATGACTTCTTTTTTCATACATATTCCATTTTGTCTTCATGTAACTCGTAAGCAGGCTGAATCTGTGCGCACAGAACTCTGAAGATTGTCATATAATTGCGGTCACTGCCATTCACAAACCTCTGTGCATTGCATGTTGTTTATAAATTCATTTGGCTAATTCAGTTATGCTTACAACTATAATAATAAACACTGTACAATAGAGACAGTACACTAAAAAGTACACTTTAGTAGCTTTTCCACACTTGTAGTGCATAGTAGTATTAGGATACTATTATTAAGATACATGTAAGTAGTACTGATAATCAAGTACATATACATATTAATACTGTACATATTAGTACTTAAAGTATACACATTATTATTTTAGTACTAATTAGAACTTAAGATACAAATATGCAAATACATATACATAATTGTACCTTAGGGTACATATTAGTACCTTAAGTGTACATTTCAGTGGTAATTAGTACTCAGGGTACTAATATGTACTGATATAATGTTAGTAGTTTATATATTGGGTACATATTAGTGCACAATGGATAAATATTACTTATGGGATTAGTATTATGTTAGTATTAATTAGTACTAATTAGTACTTCAGGTACAAATATGCACATACTCATGTTAGTACCTTAACGGTACATATTAGTACCTAAAGTGTACAATTTAGTCCTTAAGGTACTAATATGCACACTTTAGAAGCAGATACAATATAAAAGTGCAAAAAAAAGAGAGAGAAAATGCAAAAATATGATTAAAAATTATTAAAATATATTTCATTTTAGCATACCAATAAATATAAGAGTTAAAAATAAAAGGTACATATAAATATTAATATATAAGTGATTATATCCAGATGTACTTTAGTTCCTGTTGCCTGATCACATGAAACAGTTGTCTTCTCTAGTCTACTCTCAGCTCGATCAGCTCATCTCTGCATTTGAATTTGTCCATCATTGAGAGAGAACCTCCATCAATCCTGACAGGGCTTTGAGGAGATATACCATCCAGGATCAAAACGAGACAGAACGCCTTGAGAACAGTGAGGCAGCTTGTTGGGTTATCACCTTGATGTTAAACATAAGAAACTATGTTGTGATTCCGAGAGTTATAAAACTGACAGAAGTAGACTGCTGTTAAATTTACGAAGGGAGGAAGCGTTTGATAGACACTTCTGAAAGCAATCTACTGTAGGGTAATTTGTTTCAAGCTGCCAGGTTTTAGTCACATTCCTATGATGTAGAGAGGTTTATTGTTTATTGCTTTGAACCTTGGCCTTAAAGGATGTGACTAATCTTCTAAATGTGCACGACTATTTCCTAAAGTGTCTTGAATGGTCTTCCAAAGCAATAAGTTTCAACCGTTACACTAAAAAAATGTCAACCGCTCTTTCTTTTCTCAATAAATTCTCTACTTTGGCTTCTCACGTTTTCTTTTTTGGTGCATTGCTCATCCTTTAGCATGCTGGCAGGATGATGATTCATCCTGGTGAATTGTATCCGTCTGTTTTAGGAGTATTGGACGGAAGTCAATGAAACTAAACAGCAGCCCTGGTCTCCATATAGTCGGACAAGAGCTTGTACGCTGAATTATTGAGTGCGATAGGTTTAGCACAATATGTAATCAGAAACCCTTCATAAAGACACATGTACGCCCACAAACACATTCACACATGGTTGAATAGCAGACCGCTTTGTAGTTAACCACTTTGTAAAGAACTTTGCAAGTTGCAAGCTCTCAGCAGAGGTTAGACAAGTGCCACCACAAATAAAACCCAAATATCAGGTGCGTGGCAGACAATAGCAGCACTAAAGGACACGAAAAGACAAATTCAGTCGGCTTGACTGCAGTGAGAATACCTGACCACAGTGCTTTAGTTATCGAAGCAGCCTGTAGGAAGCTCGTGGTGGCCTGTAGGTTGGAGAACAGTGCCTGACCGTACACTCATCAGACTGCACCCGTTGACCAGCTCATCAACCACCTCACACAGCTCTTGACTCTCATAGCCTGCTCGAATTCCTCGGGTTCTCATAGGAAGAGCAGACAGTGCCAATAAGAAGTCATAAAACGAGAGTGCAATACTATAAAATCAAGAAAAAAAGGCCTTACTGATGGGCAGGAAATAAGAGGGGGCCATCAAGACACTTTAGTTGAGTCCAGAGAGGCCTATAGAAAAGAAACTTACTTTTTGGGCTTCAGTCATGCATTTCAATGAGCTCCAAGAGATTTTTTTTAATCTTTGATTTGATTTGTTGTGTTTTATTTTCTCTCTCTCAATTTGAGTTTTCATACTTTGCCGGTCGCACATGTGAATAACTTCAAATAACTTGAAATTAATAGTACATTTGTTATTCTAACGTTGTCTGCTTCATTATGCCGAATCCCAAAATGAAAAACGGCAATGCAGAGAAAAGCTAATGAAGGATTCAGTCTCTGATGTAAAAGAGCATTATGCTGTATTTTGAACATTCTCTGCATCTAAAGAGGTTCCTGTAGCTCAACTGATGTGCCGCTAGCAACCCTGCAGTAATGGTTCGATTCTCAGGGAGCATAAACTGATTCAAATAAACCTTAAATGCACTGTCTCAGTTTGAGTATGCCATTTGTTAGAGTTAACATTGTGCTAATCAGGTTTTGCACTGAGCGTATTTAAAGTAGTTAGACTAAAGCATGCTACTCCTTTGAAAAAGTTGTTACGCTAAAGGCTACCAACAAAAAGTAACTACAGCTTCATTTAAATATTTGACTATTCAATGTTATAATTTAAGCAGAGGCATGTTTTTGGGGCACGTTGAGCGTTTGAATGAATTATAGGGTTCCTACAACTTTTGACCATGACTTTTCTACTGGATGAGAGTTTTTAGAAATCAATTTTATAGCAGTTGCACGTACAAAGACCAATTTCTGCTCTGGTCTAGCGTATGAAATATTTTAGAGCATACTGTAACTAGTAAAACTGATATTGACTGTTGAAGTTTCCTTGACTTTTCCCTGACTTTTTCAGATTTTAATTTCAAGAATTTTTCACTGCTCTATGTGAATTTTTCCAGGGTGGCATTTTTTGTGCTCTGTGAGTGCAACTAATGGAAAGTGGAAAAATGGTCACACTTTATATTAAGGTCCAGTTCTCGCAATTAACTACAACTTTTATCCTAATTACTGTTTATTAATAGTTAGAATGGTAGTTGTTAAGTTTAGGCAGGGGCGTAAATTTCATCTAACAGTAGGGGGGGACAAGAAACATAAAATTTCTCAAGAGCAATTTTTGAAGGGGACACAAATAATACAGCCAAAATTGTACTTGTAAGGATAGATATGTGTACACAGCATGTGTGAACAGCATGGAGACCGTGTTTAAATATGAGTTTGGTTCATATGGTTCACCACGCGGTCATATTGTAATGATTATTTTGCGTCCTCCATAGTATTTTAGGTTTCGTCTGGGACCGAGTACGTCTCTTTATATATTCAACCGCATTAAGCCTGCCACTTAACATCATACTGAGCAAAACTCAACACATCGGTAGGTCTACAATATTAGCCTAATATCAGTTCACACACAGGTTTATCGCTGTGTTAGTTGTAGTGGGTGACAAGCTACGGTATTAAGCTTGGTAACCTTATAAATTGCTCATAGAAAATACATCGGATATCATTATTTTTTGTCATGACTAATTTATTAATGATCCAGCATCATCTGTATTAAAGAGAAAGAATAATTTCACCCGATGTTTAAAGAGAATAAAATAGCCTTGACAGCCTAATTACTTACACATAACTACTAAGGAACTTTGCTCTCTCCCACCCAGGGTTGCCAGGTTTTCACAGCAAAACCCGCCCAATTGCTACTCAAAACTAGCCCAATCGCTTTTCAGGGGGGATTTCCAGTAAAAATTGCGTTCCGGTGGGGTAAAATACACGTTTTTTGGTGGGGTTCCCCTGATAAATGTCGCTTTCCAGGGGCTAAATATCACGTTATTGGGGTCGCTCCAACCCACGGACATGAAAAACATCCTGCGGAAAGAGCGTAAAAGTAGCCCAATTCCGCAGGAAAACCGCGGACTTGGCAACACTGCTCCCACCGGGCTCGTGTCCTGAGTGTATCGAGGCAGTGGACCAAACCACTGTGAGGCAAGGGAGGGGGGAATTAAAACATTGCTGAACTTAAAACACTTTTTTGCGTTTATTTTGTTTTACTACTTACACAATTATTTTAAGTTTATGTCCATTATATTATTTTCAAGACACAGAGTTGCTTGTAATGATATTTTTAGGGGGTCCTGTCCCCCCCCCCTTCAACTTCTATTTCTCTATAACTGTTTTTTTAACGCAACAGCTAGGTGTCCAAAAAAGCATCTTGTTGTTTCCTGTGTGACAATGTGACAAAGAAAAAGAAAATGTAGTTAATAGTGTCACTACTTGTAAAGAATTACTCCGTGGCACTTGCGCTAATCCCTCGCCAGACTCCATTTGCTCTTTTGAAAGGGGCTCTGATACAACCTCTCCCAGGACGGTAAAGTTCGCCAGAAAACGGCAGAAGTCACTCTGAACCTGCCCTAGAAACGCTGCATTTATCTCCAACATGGTATCTGCAGAAAGAGCACGTTCCTCACGTGCTAGCCATCTTCCCCCCATTCACCCCGCACTCGCTGTAATTCTACAACTAACGAGTGGGAGGAAGATTTCAGAAATTGCTTTTTGTCATTAGGACTGAATTCAGATGACTCAATCAAGCCCAGGGGACTTAATGAGGGCACGATCATCATTTATTCAATTTAGTATTATAAAGAACATTCATTAAACAAGGAGTTTGGGGGGCCGGGGTTTCGAACGTGACAAATCCTTCCAGGCTGCCCACGGGAGGAATTTTAAAGAGACTTTTAAATGTACAAGGGACCTTACCTCCTTCCCTCTGGGATATTTAAGGGGATGTGTCATTGGGTTGGCTCGAGCAGCGAATGTCGATTCATCTGAATCAGAAAAGGTGGATATTCTAGGTGTGTGTTCATGGTGCACCACGGCTGCTGAATTATTGAGCAGAAAAACTCTCTTTGATCCATGCTATGTAGCCCACATACCAATCTCTTACCTGTCAGCCTCCCAGAACGCCATTCATTTTTCAAATGTTTGCAAGGAGGATGCTGCGGTATGTTATTTTTCCTACCGCAAGAAATTTCCAATCCCTTTCGGGCTCTAAATTGATATGTAGCCACCATGTTCTTAGCCGAATACAAAGAACTATTTCTGGGATTTCAGATTTGATTGCCAGTTCATGCAGGAAAGTAGTAAGATAAAAAATAAAATAAAAAAAATCCTGAACTTTGATTCCTGGCTTTTTGTCTATTTGAAAAACCTTGATATTGAATGCAGGCTCGAGCTGTACTGAAAGCTACCAGGAATATGTTTTATTACCAAATCAATATACCGAGTCTCAATGTCCTGAGCAGCGTATCTCTTAAATGTTTTAGCAGCTGTTTAAATAGAAAGAGAACTTTACCAAAGCATAGAGAGTGGGAGAGCGAGGTTCAGATATTGCACCGAAAGGTCATGTGTGGGAGTTCAGTGTCTGAGTGAAATGAAGAGAAAGCCATCACGCTCAGTCTGCAGAATACGTTATGCAAAAAAGGACTGTAGCACGCTCACCAGTCATTTCACTTTCACGCATGGTTTCCTGACCCACGGCTCACGAAATGGGTAGGCGGGGTGTGGGGTTTATATCCCGTGACTCAAACGTGTCAGGGTTTACATTTGATTGCTTCAGCACAAAATCCCCTCACATCAAATGTCTTGCGCTTCGCAAAGCCCAGTGACACACAGAAACATGCTCATAATTTCAAATCTGGTGATATTTCATGAGGAGTTGCTTCACTTGAAAGTGAAGATAGTTACGTGGGTGCATAAACACATCTCCTGAAAGATATCTCCATTCTGCTCTTATTTTTTTTTCAGTAGTATTCCTGTTTACCGAGAAGCCAGTGCACTAAAATTTGTAAGGGTGGGTATTAAATAGTGAAGCCGGAGGAGTAAACAAAAAAAGCACTTTCCAATGCAGAAATGCATTTTTATATTTATGTGTGCAGTACATATTTCTTCTTGAGCTGTCAGTTAATGCACATATATATTGCAGTTTTAGTAAGTGCATTTAGTTAACAAGATTATTTTTCATTTTATATATTTGTCACAATCCCCATGGAACGGGGAGACGAGGAGACGTGGAGTTCTTCAACATAAACAGATCTTTAATGGTACAATCGACAGGGCATCCAACGAAGGAACACAAGGAAGACATTTAACAGCGGACCGGAAACATGGGGTAGAACACACTATAAATAGACAGACCTAACGAGGGGAAAACGAGGAACACCTGGAACTAATTACACATAACAAGGACAGGAAACAGGAAAACCCAAAAAAGTACATGGAAACACTGGGAGCACGTGGAAACACAAGATACAGGGACAAAGGTCTGACAGTTACTCCCCCCTCCCGAAAGGCACGTCCAGCGCCGTACAAGATCCAACGGGGAGTGGGGGTGGGTGCTCTGGAGGCCTCCAGGGACAGGGTAACAGAACAGACGGCCTCCAGGGCGGCGCCCATTCCGGAACCCACGGCGGAGCAGGGAGCTCGGGAGGCCATGGCGGACCTGGAGACTCTGGAGGCCATGGCGGATCAGGGGACTCAGGAGCCCACGGCGGATCTGGGGACTCGGAAGGCCATGGCGGATCAGGGGACTCGGGCGGCCATGGCGGAGCAGGAGACTCGGGAGGCCATGGCGGATCTGCCTCCGAGGCCGCGGCCCCAGCCCCTGCCCCAGCCTCTATGGCTGGAGCCATACTACACCCCCCCCCCCAAAATACTTGGGGAAGCACACGGGGCTTAACAGGAGGTCAGGAGCCCTGGGCTAAACGGGGGATCAGAAGCCCTCACTGGGCTTAACGGGGGACCAGGAGCCGTCCCTGGGCTAAACTAGGAATCAGGAGCTCTCCCTGGGCTTAACGGGGGACCAGGAGCCCTCCCTGGGCTAAACTAGGAATCAGGAGCTCTCCCTGGGCTTAACGGGGGATCAGGAGCCCTCACTGGGCTTAAAGTGCACATTGCAGGTTAAAAAAAAATTTTCAAATGAGTATATAACCTTGTATGAAAATATCATATGAACCGTTATTGCAGGGTTTGAAAATGTTTTACAAGGCGTGAGTGCACAAATTTAGAAGAAAAAGTGATGCATTCCTTGACAGTTCTGAAAAAGCACTTTTTTTTCAACATCGTGTCATATTACATCACGAGAGGGAGTCGTGTGCCGCGCTCTGCTGGTATTCAGTGGGAGCGCGCGTGAGTCAGTGTGTTTTAGGTAGTTATTTTTATTTCAGTTTATCATCGTCATGGTAAATTATTGTGTTTGTGGAGGTTGCACAAACTCCAGCCTATCAGGACATCGAGTCCACAGGTTTCCTGACAAGAAATAGGACGGTATTATATATTCTGGGCCTCGGTGTGTTTGTGCAGCTGAAGAGACTTAATGCATCTGCTTCAAACAACGCGGTGTTGTGTAATTTAGCGATCACTATATACCGGAAGATTATCATCCCGGCGATATGATGCAGTTCAACATGGGATATCGAAGCAAGAAGCGAGTGAGACTCAGAGCTGGTGTGGTTTCTTCGGTGCACACAGCAGCTTCATCGGGTCCTGGTCAGCCTGTGTTCGGCCGCCGGCGGGAGACATGATGCTCACGGATCTGTCAGAGATGTAACGTTATATAAGTTAAAGCATCACAGCTAGCTTGATATTAGCAATATCGTTATATTTTTAAAAACTGTGTAAAAACGTTACCATATGAGAAGACATAGCTGGTAAGTTAACCCGAATTTGCTAATATTATAACCATCAAGTCTAGTGACAGCTTAGTAACATTGTTTGCACAGCTAATTGGTAATTTTTTGTCATGTGGTGTGTTTATAAGGCTTTGGAAGATGGGAGTGTGAAGATCTGAAGCAGTGGAGGCCAGCTGTTAGGAACCACCTCTACTGGACTGCAGCTTCCACTCCTGATGGAGATGCAGATGTGATGGAGGCCGAGTGGAAAAGCATGGTCAGCAGTTAATGTGATCTAAACTTGTGCTTGCTTCTCCCAGCATATGCATCATGCCTCTTGGAGTCTCAGAGAGATGAATGCTGCAGATCACCACAGGCTCTACGAGAACTCAGCACTGTCTTGTCTTCCACTACACCTGCACCTCTTTCCAGATCCCTCCAGAGGATCAACAAGATCAGGCTGTTGGCGTGTATCTAGCACAGCATTCACCATTTAACACACTTTAACAACACATTAGTGTGATACCCAGACTGAAAGATTGTTAAATGTTTTTAAATGGGTCAGATATATCTGTATGTATATGTGTGTGTGTGTGTGTGTGTGTGTGTGTGTGTGTGTGTATACATATATATATATATATATATATATATATATATATATATATATATATATATATATAATGTTAATTAACAGTTGCAATACTGTGTTTTTAGTTGGGTATTAACAGTGCTATGAAATAACATTTGTTATGATTCAGTGCTGTATAAATAAAACTGAATTGAATTAACCATAAATGCAGTTCTGCTTGATATATATCTAATGTAAACTTCATAAGTTTTTATACAGTAAGACAATTTGTGATTGTGATTATTTTTTATTGATGGTCAACAAAATGGGGCCATTCAAAACCTTTATAAAGTCCTCCTTCCTCTGTAAACAGTCTTCGAATGTCTGACACACATGCAGGTATAAGGGCTGCTCAGAACACCATAGGCCCAGAGGACAACTTATCTGTATGCTGTCAATATTGATTGTCTTATACCAGTGGCATCAAAAAGTGTGACTTGCAGTCGTGGCCTGATGGATAGAGAGTCGGACTTGTAACCCGAAGGTCGTGGGTTCGAGTCTCAGGTCCGACAGGGATTGTAGGTGGGGGGAGTAAATAACCAGCACTCTCTCCACCCTCAATACCACGACTGAGGTGAGACCCTTGAGCAAGGCACCAAAACCCCCAACTGCTCCCCGAGTCTCAGGTCCGACAGGGATTGTAGGTGGGGGGAGTGAATAACCAGCACTCTCTCCACCCTCAATACCACGACTGAGGTGAGACCCTTGAGCAAGGCACCAAAACCCCCAACTGCTCCCCGGGCGCCGCAGCATTGGCTGCCCACTGCTCCAGGTGCATGTTCACTACTGTGTGTGTGCACTTGGATGGGTTAAATGCAGAGCACAAATACCACATACCACTTCCCTTTCCCTAGTTGTGACCTACCTAAATATAGGCAACTTGTAATTGAAGAAGACAAAATTCAGATGGTTTTAAAATGGTTTTCAAATCTTTAATATACTATGTATTTATACATACAAGTATTTAGCTCAGAGTAATAAATGATCTCTGCCCTAAACACACTCATGTCTGCTGGCCTGGAGAGGTCTATGCTCCTGTCTGAAGTGCATATAGGCTATCTGTAGCACATACGGGTTCAGACAGCAAGCCTCAAAGCCTGGGTGCAGAGTCAGACACTGCACATCAAGTGTGGGGGTCACATTCTCCACTAAGACCCGGTTTTTCCCACGGGCGGCGGGCTTGAGGGAGCCGTGGACGGCGGCATAACTTTCCCCACGGACGGCGGGCTTGAGTGAGCCGCAGATGGCGGCGGGTTTGAGTGAGCCGCGAACGTCGGGCTTGTGTGAGCCGCGAACAGCAGGCTTGACTTCCCCGCAGACGGCAGGCTTGTATGAGCTGCGAACCGCGGCATGCTTGAGGGAGCCGCGGACGGCGGTGTTGATTTCCCTGCGGACGGCGGGCTTTAGGGAGCCGCGGTTCTGTCTCGGGCCCGGACACCCCCCAGACACCGGTAGACTTCTGCCCTCCAACTAAGTCCCGTTGTGTCGGGGAGGTCCACGTAGCGATGGTAATTGACCCCGAGCCAGAACAAATGGTTGATTGCAGCGTCGTCCAGCTCCGTCGCTGCGACGAGCCCGCAGAATTCCCCGGCGTACTCATAAAATGGGAGATCCTTTAGGGCTAGGGCAAGGAAGCGAGCGGTGGCTTCCATGCCGCGGAGGGGGAAAACCAGGAAAACTAAAAACTTTTCAAAAGCGAAACAAAAAACACAGGGGAAAGGGGCGCCGCTCACTTTTAGTTTAGGTCCGCTGATACAGGGACAAAGGTCTGACAATATTATTGTTATTATAAATATTATATATTGCTCCAATGCTCTTCCCTTAAACATTTGTACAGATTGCAGTAAACAAATGTCAATCAAACAAGTTATGTTTTGGACAACACTTTCTATTCTCTTGGTTCTATGATAAGTTTATCACTTTTTAGAAAACAAAATGACCAATACAACTGAATTTCTGGACCAATCTCTAGTCCATGTTTTTATGTATCCACTTAGAAGTGGTGGCATTAAAGAGGCCATAAACTCTGTTTTGCTGTTTTTATAGGTCAAGCTTTTCGTTACATAAACAGGCTAAACATGCTTCAACAAAATCTGTTATTATCGCACTTTTGATGAGAAGAACCATTGTGAGAAACATCCTCTGTCAAACCAAAAGCATCAAGCAGATTGATATCCAGATGTTTAATGTCCCACGGTTCTGCAACATATTTCTTGCTTCAATGCAAGAGAGGGAAAACACAAGAGGGAAACGTCTATCGCATTGAGCCATGCCATGGTTAATGATGCCAGATAGAAAGACGGGAGACAGAAAAGAGATGGAGGAAGAACGAGAGAGAATTGTGTATGCATCTGTTCTTTACATCAAACAGAGTTTGGAAGAAAAATATGAAGACGAGGATTTCATACACGGCAATGATCCAACTTCAATTAAAAGTAGGCCAGAAATGTCATTTTTCTACTCATTACGTCAGTCAAATGTTCAATGAAAGTATATGCAGTGTGCGTTTTTTTTTCTGAAGTGTGTAATTTCTTTGACAAAGCAGCGTAATTGGAATTGCAAAAATAATGCCTGTTTTTCTATTTCTCCCATTTATCATGCCCCTGTACCCACATATCACTGGATGCGGTTTTGTAAGCACCACAGTGTTTTCAGAGAAATCAGTCTAGTAGTGATTTTTTAGTAGCGTCCTCATGTCCACTCTGCCCATAAAGGTTAAGACTGAAAGTACTTCAACACAGAAAAATACACGCATCATCTTTAATAAACAAGTCTATGTTTCTTTATCATTCTGGGTTTTTTTTATTCTCAGGCATTTTGAGACAAGTTTGTATGGCAGGCAGTTGTCATGCAGCTGAGAGAAAGTGTCTACTAAAGCATTATCATTGTGATCAGTGGCCCAGTTCACTTGGCATTCAACTATCAAGTATCAAACCCTGATGCTGAATACTATTTACTGTTTGGGAAGCAATACTGGCTTGACTTTGATTAATAAGCAAGCATTTGACGCCACATGTCACTGCCACATTATCCATTGTACATTTTTTAATTTCCTGATGTTACCGAAGCCTAAAGATTAGATCGGTTATGCAGTGCAATGTTGTATTAAGAAAAAGCACAGAAAATTCATGCAGTATCTCTATTTATGCAAACTTTTAGGAGTGTAAACTAAGCACCAGTGGGCTTGTGACACAATGTTTTCAGAAATCATATAGACATTGATTGTATGCGTATGAAAATTATTTGACATTTGTCAGGAAAGTATGTGGATAATGTATACTCAAGGTATTTGGTCTGTTCTAGTCTGTACAGTTTTGCTGTACAATTGACCATACAGTCATACTCAACAGTGTTTTGTTGAAAATTCATGTCATTTAATAATATGCCTAATATATTATATATTACTACTGTATGTTGTTTATGCATTTACAGAATTCACTATTATTCGATATTCATCCTATTTCTTTTATTTTTCTAAGTTGTTTACTTAACCCTTAGGAATTAAAGTATATTAATATACTTTAATTCCTTGATTTAAAGGCATTTTGTACAATAAATAATTTTGGTAGCCAGTGCAAAATCTTTGTAACACTTTATAATAACTTTCATTAAAAAAATCATTAGCAAACATATAATGCTTAACAGATCATTAGTTAATATATATTTACATGGCTAGAAACATGAGATAATGTGCTTATTGTTTACTAATGTACTTATTTAACATAACACTAACAAATAATTATTTCATATAAATTCATATAATCATGCATAAAATGATTTTAACAGAAATACAATGATTACAAGCTTATTTGTTAATGTACTTATGAATGCTAACAAATGTCAGTAAACTTCAATTCATATATTACCTATTGCTATTTTTTACATTTACAAATGTTGTGAAAAATATTAGCTTAATTAGTAATTTTGAGCTCTTTACAAACTATTCATGTTAACGCATTATTCATTAACTGAGTCGCAGTCTGTAAAGGTCATATATTTGGTCTTCGTTTGTTGTGCAGACTGCTACAATTTACACATCTTAACAAATTGTTTATTAATTTATTAATTAATATTATTATTATTATTATTTGTTCATGTTTTTGCAGTACCCAATCTAAAGTTAATACTATTCATCATCTGTAAATGTTTATAAATGTTTACTAATCATTTAGTATCTTTATGGGCATTGGACTTTTATCTGCTGTAGCAATGTTTGTGTGAAGACTGGTTAGTTAAGTTTGGCTACTGTAAATGCATAAAACACACATTGTAATTTGGGTGCCAAACATGTTTTATTGCCTCAACACTTATATTAGTATACTACTGTATATCGTTAAACAGAATATTCCTTGAATCATAAACAGGAGAAAACAAATTAGTTTGTTCATTTATCAAAACAGTGTAATATAAACAGATTGAACCGTGTTACCTTATAGTAATCAAATTGACCCCTGTACACTGTTCACTCCTTACCCAACCCTTAAATCTACCCATACCACCAAACATATAGCAGCAAAAAGGTTGTACATTAACATAAGCTTTTAATCATTGTGTAACATCTGTTAAAATCATTTGTAGATTTCAAGAAGCGCATGATCATATGAACTGAAAGTTTAATGACATTTGTAAGCATTTTAATTTACATGAAATAATGATCTGTTAATCATTAGGTAATATTTAATAAGCGTATTAGTAAATATTAACAAGCACATTATGTCATGTTTCTAGCTGTTTGAATATATATTAACTAATGATCTTTTAAGCATTACATGTTATTAATGAAAGTTATTATAAAGTGTTACCCATCAAGGTGTCTTGTGTATTATCTAAGGAGCTCTACTCATTGTGTCTTCTTATTGCAGATTCGATCGGACCAGGACAAAGAGATTGAGATCCGGTACAGTATAACAGGAGCTGGAGCAGACCAGCCTCCCAGTGACGTCTACATCATTGATCCTGTGACAGGGAAAATGTCTGTCACTAAACCTTTGGACAGAGAGGAGAGAGCCTCCTACCATGTAAGTGCACCTCTTTCCAAAGCTTCCAAAGCAGATTCTATTTAAAGCGGAACTGGCCTCAACCCATTTAAGAAACATGCTCCAGTTTGCAAGAGTTTATAGCCTTTTGCCATTTGGAATAAAAATAACTGAAGGTTTTTTTTTTTTTTTTTTACTATATGCAGTGATCCCAAATAATGTTTGGACACTTAAGCTACATTATAGAACAAAATAACATAATTAAGACAATAATTTTTTGGACTTAGTTGAACATGTTCTTGTCATTTCTGTACAATATGTGTGTGTGTGTGTGTGTGTGTGCGTGTGCGAGTGTGTGTGTGTGTGTGTGTTGTCATGCTTACAAATGGCTGAATTTCATTGAATTATAAAATATTAAAACCTTTGCAAAAAACAAAAAAAAAAAAAAAAAAAAGTTTTTCGAGAACTAACCAAATTTTCTAATACACCAGATGGTCTCAAGTTCATTTTTTTATGGATGTATGAATTCAGTTCCTTTAAACAAACAAAATTGGTGTTCCACAAATTAGTACAACCAGAAAGTGTCCAAATACCTTTTGCCATCATTTTGAACAATATATTTCTTAATATTTGGAAACCTAACAAATGTCAATTTGTGAAATGTTTTGATTTAAATGTGTGTTTGTGCTATATACTGTAGATCATTAAAATAATTAGCTTTCATTTTGATACTTCATGTAATGCAAATACATTGTGGTTTAATTGTCTTATATATATATAAACTCCAATTTTGAATGAATATTAATATCTCTTTATCTGGCTGTTCAGGGTAACTTTTAATCAGGACTCAAAGACCTACAAACTCAGAGATCTGACTTGATTGCGAACCTGATTGGTTTCAGAAAGTTCTAGCCATCAAAACAAGTGCAGTTGCCTTGCCAGCTTTTTAGATATCGAAGACAAAGCTACAGACTTAGTAAAGCTACTGCTTGTTAAGCAAAGTTTGCAGAAATCGTAAGATTCATACTTCATTGTGCAATTAAGTTTATTCAAACTGCTTTCAGTGCATTAAAAACAAAACGTTTCGGACCTGCCGTCTGGTGTCACTTGTTAAGGGTGCTTTTTTTTTATTTTGTTTTTGTTCCGCTATTCTGTTTATGCGGCTCTTTTCCTTATGAATAATGTGAAGAAGAAAAGCTAGAGACAAAGAAAAGAATTGCTTTGACACGTCAGGTTTTTTTTTCAGTTAGTCAAACTGTCAATTAGACGAAGGTTCAGTAGCAACGTGCAGATGAGAGAGGGAGAGAGGGAGGGAAAGGGAATGAAATAGTCTGGAAAAGAAGTGTTGAATTGTCACAAGTGATGAGTATGCAACTCCCAATGCTTTAACTCAACTGGGGAATCAAATCAAACAGCGACCCTGCCCCCTTATGTTTCTGCCTGTCACCCCACCTCTGTCACAAGCGGGCTGCCAGCAAGCCGCATCTTCCCCCGACTGTCATTCACTCAGGCGCTCCTAACACAACACATTGCTTTTGATTCTCACGGTTGTTCCTTACAATTATAACTGCCTCTTTATCTCAGCTCTTTCGCAGGAAGTGTCAATAGGCCCTTAGTATATATTTAGATCGGCTATATCATCTCTGTTTGCGGCTTCTACTTTTGACTTATGGCTCACTTTCTCTCTCACTCCGTCTCTTTTCTCTTAACTCTCCGGTCCATTGAGCAGTAGATGATGTGGCACTGTGCGTCTACCTATCAGTCAAAATTACGGCTAGGCTTGTCTCACCAGGTGTGTGTGTGTGTGTGTGTGTGTGTGTGTGTGTGTGTGTGTGTCCATGAGTGTGTGTCTGCTTATCTGAATAAGTCAGCACCCACAGTGGTTAAGTTAGCTGGTGTATGTGTGTGTGTGTGTGTCTCTGTGTCTGTGTCTGTGTCTGTGTCTGTGAGTGTGTGTCTGCATATCTGAATAAGTCAGCACCCACAGTGGTTAAGTTAGCTGGTGTGTGTGTGTGTGTGTGTGTGCGTGTGTGTGTGTGTGTGTGTGTGTGTGTGAGCGCATACATTTTCTAAACATAGTGAGCTGCCTATGGAGGCATTGTACTATAGTCTGTCCCAAAAGGTAGGTAACTTAATTATGCTGTCGCTTAAGATACCTCATTCGGGTCAAAATCAAAGGTGACACTGCATAAATCCTCTGCGGAAAACACAATCCCAGAATGCATTGTGACAAGCTAGTGAAAAAAAAAATATATATAAATAAATATATAATTCGTATGTAATATATGCTACCGGTCAAAAACTATGCAGTCTTTAGTGTCACATGATCCTTCAGAAATCCTTCTAATATGCTGATTTGGTGTTCAATTATTTTGAATTATTATTGGTGCTCAATTATTAATCGTGGTTATTATTATCAATGTGGAAACAGTTTTTGCTGCTTTTTATTTTTCTGATATATTTTATCAGCATTTTTGATGAATAGAAAGTTCAAAAGAACAGCATTTACTTAATCTTTATCATCATTATAAATTAATTACTAATTATAAATTAATTTAATGTATCGTTCATTAATAAAAGTTTTAAAACACTTTTGAATGGTAATGTATCATGGTTTCCACAAAAATATAATATAAAATATATATTAATATAGAAAACGTTTCTTTTGAATTGTAACAATATTTCACAGTATTACAGTTTTTTACTGTATTTTTTATCAAATAAATGCAGCTTTGGTGTTTTTAAGAAACTTCTTTCCAAGACATTAAAAAAATAATACTAATAAATTCCAAACATTTCACAGATTGTGTGTGTGTGTGTGTGTGTGTGTGTGTGTGTGTGTTTGTATTTGTGTATGTGTATTTGTGTATATTATTATTATTATTATTATTATTATTATTATTATTATTATTATTATTGTGGTCACACTTTATTTTAAGGTCCAATTCTCAATATTAACAAACCATTAACTATGACTTTTTCCTCAACAAACTCCTAATTTGCTGCTTATTAATAGTTAGTAAGGTAGTTGTTGAGTTTAGGTATTGGGTAGAATTAGGGATGTAGAAAATGGTCATGCAGAATATATGCTTTATAAGTACTAATAAACAGCCAATATGTTAATAATAGGCATGCTAATAAGCAACTAGTTAATAGTGAGAATTGGTCCCTATACTAAAGTATATACTGTCACAAAAAGTAGCCAAAGCTTGCCTATCTTTCTCTTTATGTTATATTATTATTATTATTATTATTATTATTATTAATTATGCATCAATTATAATTTAATATATATGTATGTATATATATAATTAGTTTATCTAATTATCTAAAATACACCCTGTGATTGATTGATTGATTGATTGATTGATTGATTGATTGATTGACTGTGTATGGTTTGTATTTGTATCTTGTTTTTATATAAAAATAAGAAAAACTAGGCAGTGAGACAACTCGGTAGATTTACATCATGTGTATGATTCTGTATGCGTATGAGTGTAAGTGCATGTTTACGTTGAGTTAGACACTGCCTGCAGTTAGTGAGTCAGGACGATAGGCGTATGTACACTGTTAAGGTTAAGTGGCCCCTCGGGTCTTGTGCGGCGGATACCTTATGCAGCCCCTCTGTTACTCACCATAGCATGAATATCCATATGACTCCTCATATCTGATATCTGCTCACAATTTGCACTCTAACTCTGGAAAGCCCAGTTTTACACTCGAGGCTTTTGACGTAACGTATGAGGAGGTTGATTCAGTTAAAGCCTTCTTGAGTAGAATGCAATGCTTTTTTATCGGCACATCACAAGAGCCAGAATTGCTGTCTCCGGTGCTGCAATTGAACGCAGTCATGAATTTATTACAAGGACAATCCCCCTGGAGCAACCAGAGGTTAACAATGGTGATGCCTCATAATTAACAACAATTGTATTAACAATAGTGATGACTCCCTCATCACAGGAACCAAACCAGCAACTGGCTATTTCAAAAGTCAACATGAAATTGAAATTAACTAGATTTACTTTCATAATACACATTTGTGGTCTTATTGTGTAATATTCATCAATGAATGTCATTGCAAAGATTAAAAATTGAATGTTTTTTTAATCACAATGTACTTTTGCATTTAAAAGGTATTAAAAAATTTGTCAACTTTATTTTAAGGTCTAATTTTCGCTAATAACAAACCAGTAACTATGACTTTTGCCTCAATACACTCTTAATTTGCTGCTTATTAATAGTTAGTAAGGTAGTTCTTAAGTTTATGTATTGGGTACAGTAGGATTAGGGATGTAGAATATGGTCAAGCAGAATATGTGCTTTATAAGTACTAAAAAACAGCCAATTATGTTAATAATAGGCATGCTAATAAGCAACTAGTTAATAGTGAGAACTGGTCCCTATACTAAAGTGTATACTGTCACAAAAAGTAGCCAAAGCTTGCCTTTCTTTCTCTTTATGTGTTGGCTTTGTTGCCTTTATTTGTCAGGATATGTGGCAGGGATGTACAGGGTCAAATCTCTTACGTTTCAGTCTCTTTAAACATTATGGAAGTAAAATAGATTGTAAATGCAGTTTCATGTTGGATGCAGCTCTTGGATTTTTGATGAACTTAGAATTTAGATTTGTGTTTGTTAAACCTGCACAACAAAAATATGACTGCATTATGAATAAATTCACTTTTAAGTCTTTCCCAAAGTTTCTCCATGATTGGCCCAGAACTGTTAAAACCTGTGAACAACAAATAAGCTCAGGTTTCTCATTAAAACAAGGAAAGTTGTTTTCACTCACCGTATTGATTGTGTTTAGTTTAAAAGCGAGTCTAATGATCACTTTGATAATATTAACGATAATGATGAAGAGCTGCTGTAAGGGGTACATGAGACTAAAAAAAAAATCTCAGAAAACACTGCAATATCATAACAATGGCCATGGCGAATTTGCTGCAGACATGACGCGGACCCTCTAGCTCTTTCTGTGGTTTGTAGTTTTCCCTCATTTTGCGAGTTTCCAGTAGTTTTTCTTCACTGCCCACAAGTCTCCCACCACTAGAGTGTGTTGCAGAATTTAAAAGCTGATGGCTTTGACACAGCGGCAAGAGAAGAAAATAAACAAAGGGATAAAAAACTAGAGAAGGATTCTCTGTTTCTCAGCCCATCTCTCTCTCTCTCTGTCTAGTGTTTTGGTTCTGTCAGCTAGCATGTTAATAATGCCATTAAGCCACACATTTGCAGTCCGCACGCTCTCATGGGTCGACAGATCAAAGATGCAGTGTCTCAGCCACTAACAACAGACAATCTCACACATATCTACAAGCTCACACACACACACACACACACACACAGCCGCCTCACCCACCCATACAGAATGCTAAGCACAGCAGCTGAGGAAACAGATTTTCCTGTTGTGCGTCTTTATTTATTTGTTTGCTTGACAGTTAGTTTTGCCCTGCACAACAAAAACCTGTCGTCTCGGGCGATGTTAAATGAGAGCTTTTGGTGGCAGGTGTCGTATTACCGCAGAAATGCATATAGAATCTTGATGTTCTCATGTATAGCGTATGGAGCAATGCAACCCTCTTATTTGGGATGTAATTCCGGGAGGGATTTTAGGATAATAGTTTTATTTAGTGCGTGCGCATGTAATTCTGTAGTGAATAAATTCAAAGAAGAGAATTTGGAGTTAATCCAGCCTTAAACCTTTCCTCTTTTTCATTCTCGGTCTTTTTCTTGCGCTATCTCTTGCTCTTTTGTTTCTCGTTTCCCCCTCCCTTATCCTGTCTCCCGTGGGAATGTTCTATCACTAAAAAAAAAACTATTTTATTTTTAAGGGGATGTTTATCTGAATTAAAGAAAGCTTTATCTTGCCTCACACACTTTTTCAGAGATCTAACCAAAATAGGCTTTTTTTTTTTTTTTTTGTGAAGCTAAACTCCAACTCACACTCTGTTCTTCTGGAAGTCCTCTCTGAATAATAACTCATGGATTTTAGATAGGAACAACGCAATGCCTTCCCACCGGATCCCATATCTAACATATGAAATATGAATGCAATTTCCATTTTGTGCGTCCGCTGAGCACGCAGAGATCTTTAAAGCCTCTGAGTTTCTTAAATCTGATTTAATATCAGCGCTGTGCTTTCCACAGAAGCATCAGCAGAGGTGAAGTTATGTGTGAATTATGAATTGTTAATTAATGTGCCTTTATTGTCGTCTCATTCACAGCTCAGAGCTCATGCAGTGGATATTAATGGGAACCAAATGGAGCCTCCTATTGATCTGTACATTTATGTCATTGACATGAATGACAACAGACCCGAGTTTAAGAACCAGGTCTACAACGGATCAGTAGCTGAAATGTCCAAACCAGGTACGTATCCACAATAAAAGTCATGGTGATGATTATGCTGTGATGATGTGTTTAGTTTATCATTTTATTTTATATGCCATCAAAGAAAAGCATAAGGTAATTATAAATTTACATAATGATGATGTTATGATTAGTAAATTATCAAGAACAATATTGGGGATTTCACAATTCTGGTGATGAAAATGACTGAAATCATCATCACCAATGTATGACATCACTAATATTTTCACCGTCAACATTAAGATCACTCATGACTTTGTGCAGAGGTATATTATACCATGTTTATTATTATTTGTTAATAATATGTTTCTATCATTATTTGTTAATTATATTTAATTATTATTTTTATTAGTATATTATTATTATTTTATTATTTAATATTTTATTATTTGTTTATTAATTTATGTGTAATAATAATAATGATGATGATGATTATTATTATTAGTAGTAGTAGTATTAATTATTTAATATTTTATCATTTGTATTAATTGATATGTGTAATAATAATAATAATTGTTGTTATTATTATTATTATTATTATTATTATTATTATTATTATTATTATAATATTAAGAGCCCATGCATTATTATTATTATTATTATTATTATTACTTAGAATTTTATGCATAGGTATATTATACCATATGTTATTTATTTTATATTATGTTTCATTTTATAAATACACACACACACACACACACATATACATACATACATACATACATACATATACACACATTTATTACATTCTATTTTTTGCATTAATAATAAATTATTATTTGCATATATATAATTTTAATATACTGTGTGTTTCCACATACTACTTAATGTCACACACAGGTGACTTAAATGTATTTACGCAGAATCACAATCAGAAAAAAATTATATCATGCATGCTCAGAATGTTGATTATGAATTTGCGTGCACAGCAGACAATAAACAAGATATGTGCAGATTGACATTTTTAAGTTTGTAGTATGCATCAGATTCTCATCACTATCGTTGTACTATTATAAGACAAACAAAGGAAATTCTGACCGTGATCCAAGATGGCGGCGCGGTCAGACACAGCAGCTGCTCCGGGTCCCAAAAACTGTGTTTTAATGTCAGTTAGTCTTGTCTCCTCGTCCTCAAAACCAGAGGAAAAACAACAAAAACATCAGAAAACTACACTGCAACATGTCTACGATCGCCAACGTCTTCTGGAAATCGGTAGTGCATGTAACTATCACCCATCACCAGTGACTACTGAGAAGCTAAGAGGCCTTTGTTTACTGCGGAAGCCAGACCCCGAGACCGCGGACTCGCCTACTGCTGCTACCCGCACAAGGAAGTGCCGCAAGCGGTGTGAGAGGGGATGCAAACGCGGCAAGTGCGGAAGCATACGAGCTAGGCTAAAGGCTAACCCCACAAGACCAGCTCTTCCAACAATCTTGCTGTCAAATGTACGCTTACTAGAAAACAAACTGGACCTAATTCGACTCTGTCGGACTACACAGCGTGAGACAAGGGAGTGCTGCGTGTTTGTTTTTACCGAAACGTGGCTAAACAACAACATCCGCCATTCAGCTGCACGGGGCTAACCTGCTACCGAGTGGACAGAGACACAGCACTGTCTGGTAAGACTCGCAGTGGAGGCTTGTGTGTGTACATTAACAAAGAATGGTGCAACAACGCTGTGTTAGTGTCAAAACACTGCTCATCGCTGGTGGAGTTTATAATTGTGAAGTGCCGACCGTTCTATCTGCCGAGGGAGTTCACGGCCATTGTTATCATTGCTGTGTATATACCCCCTTGTGCAAACACTAAGGACGCGCTTCGCGAACTGTACAGCGCTATCAGCGAGCAACAAACAAACAACCTTTATGGCTTTTTCATAATATCCGGTGACTTTAATCATGCAAACTTAAAGACAGTTTTGCCAAAGTTCTACCAACACGTGAACTTTGCAACAAGAGAAAACAAAACGTTGGACTTGGTTTACACAACATATAAAAAGCGTACAAAGCTGCACCTCGCCCCCATATCGGGTACTCAGACCACATATGCTAATTCCAGCATACAAATCACTTCTCAAACTTGCCAAACCGGTCCAAAAGCACATCACAGTATGGCCAGACAATGCTACCTCAGCACTACAGGACTGCTTCCAGAACACAGACTGGAACATGTTTAAAGAGGCAGCCACCTACAACATCCACACAGACCTGCAAGAGTACACTGAAACTGTGACTGCTTACATCAAAAAGTGCATTGATGATGTGACAGTCACCAAGAACATCACCACACGTGCTAACCAGAAGCCATGGATGACAGCAGAGGTTCGTGGGCTGCTAAAGACCCGTGATGACGCAATCAGATCGGGAGACAAAGCAGTCCTCAAAACAGCAAGAGCCAATCTGTCCCGTGGCATCAAGAAAGCAAAACGGTTACATGCACAAAAAATCAATAATCAATTTACTGACAGCAAGGACACACGGAGTCTGTGGCAAGCTATTCAGACCATCACAGACTACAAGCCCCTGCCACAGGCCTGTGATGACGACACATCCCTCCCAGATGCACTCAAAGAGTTTTATGCACGGTTTGACATGCAGAATGACAAACCTGCACAAAAACTACCCACACCTCCCAACGACCAGGTGCTCTGTCTGTCTCCAGTCGATGTAAGGAAGACCCTATCTAGGGTTAACCCACGCAAGGCTGCAGGTCCTGACAACATACCAGGCCGGGTACTGAGAGACTGTGCTGAACAGCTGACAGATGTCTTAACAGATATCTTCAACATCTCACTAAGCCGAGCAGTTGTCCCCACATGTCTCAAGTCCACCACCATCACCCCAGTACCAAAGAAGTCACCTGTGTCCTGCCTGAATGACTATCATCCCATAGCACTGACCCCAATCATGATGAAGTGCTTTGAGAGGTTAGTCATGCATCATATCAAATCCAATCTCTCCAATACACTTGACCTGCTCCAGTTTGCATACTGTCCAAAGCGATCCACGGACGATGCCATTTCCTGCACCTGGCTCTTACCCACCTAGAAAACAAAGACTCTTATGTTAGAATGCTGTTCATTGACTTCAGCTCAGCATTCAACACAATAATCCCACAACAGCTCATCAACAAATTAAACCTGCTGGGCCTAAATGCCTCCCTCTGTAATTGGATCCTGGACTTTCTAACCGGTAGACCTCAGTCAGTCCGTGTCGGCCACAACACCTCGAGCACTACCACACTGAGCACAGGTGCCCCACAGGGCTGTGTGCTCAGTCCGCTGATCTTCACGCTGCTGACCTACGACTGCACTGCCAAGTCCAGCTCCAACCACATCATCAAGTTTGCCGATGACACAACTGTGGTAGGTCTCATCAGCAACAATGATGAAACACCCTACAGAGAGGAAGTGGCACAACTGGTTGAATGGTGTGGTGCAAACAACCTGTCCCTCAATGTGAGTAAAACAAAGGAGGTTGTGATGGACTTCAGGAGGAACTCTGTTGACAACCCCCCACTGACCATCGACAGCTCGACTGTGGAGAGAGTCAGCAGCACTAAATTTCTGGGGGTGCACATAACAGAAGACCTCACCTGGACCACCAACACTACATTCAATTCAATTCAAGTTTATTTGTATAGCGCTTTTCACAATACAAATCGTTGCAAAGCAGCTTTACAGGAAATTAAGTTTCTACAATATATTTATATATTATAGAAACTTAATATATTTAACTTATGGCGAAATTTGGTAGTTCTGTATGCTGTCTGAGGGTAGGCATCATCTGAGGTCCTCTGAGGGGTTGGCATTATCTCTTCTCAGGTGTTCTGGATCCAGACTGAAGCTTGTGTAAATCCTAGCCCGTGGCAGAAACAGAGAAACAAATAGAGACAAAAATTATTTGTTCAATCCAAGCTAAAGAACAATAATGTGTGTTTGATCAGATATAACTGCAGTACAAGATTATGAGATGCATTATGTGAATGCTTGGCTAAAGAGATATGTCTTTAATCTAGATTTAAACAGAGAGAGTGTGTCTGAACCCCGAACGTTATCAGGAAGGCTATTCCAGAGTTTGGGAGCCAAATGTGAAAAGGCTCTACCTCCTTTAGTTGACTTTGTTATCCTAGGTACTACCAAAAGTCCAAAGTTTTGCGACCTTAGGGAGCGTGATGGATTGTAGCGTGGTAGAAGACTAGTTAGGTACGCAGGAGCTAAACCATTAAGGGCCTTATATGTAAGTAATAATATTTTGTAACTGATGCGGAACTTAATAGGTAGCCAGTGCAGAGACTGTAAAATTGGGGTAATATGATCATATTTTCTTGACCTGGTAAGGACTCTAGCCGCTACATTTTGGACTACCTGTAGCTTGTTTATTGGAGATGCAGGACAACCAGCTAGCAGTGCATTACAATAGTCCAGTCTAGAGGTCATGAATGCATGAACTAGCTTTTCTGCATCAGAAACAGGTAGCATGTTTCGTAGCTTGGCAGTGTTTCTAAGATGGAAGAATGCTGTTTTTGTAACATGGGAAATATGATTTTCAAAAGACAAGTTGCTGTCTAATATAACACCCAGATTTTTGACTGTAGAGGAAGTAACAGTACATCCGTCTAGTTGCAAATTATAATCCAAGAGATTCTGTGTACAGTTTTTTGGTCCAATAAGTAATATCTCTGTCTTATCTGAATTTAATAGGAGAAAATTATTGGCCATCCAATCTTTTACATTTTTAACACACTCTGTTAGCTTAGATAATTTAGAAGTTTCATCTGGTCTTGTTGAGATATATAGTTGAGTATCATCAGCATAACAATGGAAACTAATCCCGTATTTTCTAATAATATTACCAAGGGGCAACATGTATATTGAAAATAGCAGAGGACCTAGGACAGATCCTTGTGGTACGCCATACTTTACTGGTGATAATTGAGATGACTCCCTGTTTAAATAAACAAAGTGGTAGCGATCAGACAGGTAGGATCTAAACCATCTTAAAGCCTGCCCTTGAATACCCGTATAGTTTTGTAATCGATCTATGAGTAGGTCATGATCTATAGTGTCGAACGCAGCACTAAGATCAAGTAAAACTAGCAATGAGATGCAGCCTTGGTCTGATGCAAGAAGCAAGTCATTTGTAATTTTAACAAATGCGGTTTCTGTGCTATGGTGGGACCTGAAACCTGACTGAAATTCTTCATAGAGATCTTTTTTTTTTTTTTTTTTTTGCAAAAAAGAGCACAACTGAGCAGACACAACTTTTTCTAAAATTTTAGACATAAACGGAAGATTAGAAATGGGTCTGTAATTTGCTAGTTCATTAGGATCTAGTTGTGGTTTTTTAATAAGAGGCTTAATAAGCGCCAGCTTGAATGATTTTGGGACGTGACCTAAAGATATTGATGAGTTAATAATATTGAGAAGCGGTTCTTCTGCTACAGGTAACAACTCTTTCAGTAATTTAGTGGGTACAGGATCTAATAGGCATGTTGTTGGTTTAGATGCAGTGATAAGTTTATTTAGCTCTTCCTGTCCTATAGTTGTAAAGCACTGCAGTTTTTCTTTGGGTGCGATGAATGGAGCTGAAGTACTTGACGCTGCAGAATCTATATTTGTTATTGTATTTCTGATGTTATCTATCTTATCAGTGAAGAAATTCATAAAGTCATTACTATTAAATTGTGAGGGAATATTTAGATCGGGTGGCATTTGTTTATTTGTTAATCTAGCCACTGTGCTAAATAAAAACCTTGGATTGTTTTGGTTATTTTCTATTAGTTTGCGGATATGCTCAGCCCTGGCAGCTTTTAAAGCATGTCTATAGTTGGACATACTGTTTTTCCATGCAATTCTAAAAACTTCCAAGTTAGTTTTTCTCCATTTGTGCTCAAGTTTACGAGTTTCTTTCTTGAGAGAATGGGTATTACTGTTGTACCATGGCGCAGTATGTTTTTCTCTAACCTTTTTCAATTTGATGGGCGCAACAGCTTCTAATGTATTAGAGAAGATAGTGCCCATGTTGCTAGTCATTTCATCTAGTTCATGTGTATTTATGGGTACACAGAGCAGTTGAGATAAATCAGGCAGGTTATTTCTGAATCTATCTTTATTGGTTGGAACAATAGTTCTTCCTGGACGATAACGCAGAGCCATATAGTTAATATTGGTAATACTCAGCATGCACGATACTAGGAAATGGTCAGTAACATCATCACTTTGAGGTACGATACCTATGTCAGTAAGATCAATTCCATGCGATATAATTAAATCTAGCGTATGATTAAAACGATGAGTGGGCCCGGTGACGTTTTGCTTGACTCCAAAAGAATTTAGTAGGTCAGTAAACGCAAGTCCTAACGCATCATTTGTATTATCAATGTGAATGTTAAAATCTCCGATAATTAGCGCTTTATCAACAGTAACCAATAGGTCTGAGAGGAAATCTGCAAATTCTTTTAAGAAATCTGTATATGGCCCCGGTGGTCTATACACAGTAGCCAGAGCAAGAGATAGGAGAGATTTCTTTTGCATATCTGACAGTGTAACATTAAGCAGAAGTAATTCAAATGAGTTAAACCTGTATCCTGTTTTCTGGGTAACATTGAGAATATCACTATATATTGTTGCAACACCGCCGCCACGGCCAGTATGACGGGGCTCATGCTTATAACAGTAGCTTGGTGGAGTAGACTCATTTAGACCAATATAATCATTTGGTTTGAGCCAGGTTTCAGTCAAGCAGAGCACATCAAAACTATTATCTGTGATCATTTCATTTACAATAACTGCTTTGGGTGCAAGTGATCTGATGTTTAGAAGCCCAAGCTTTAAAAATTGCTTTTGTTTATTTGTTTTGCATTTTTCTGGTTTAATCACGATCAGATTATTTCTAGATCCTGCATTAAATTTATATTTTGTCTTCACTGTTCGGGGAACAGACACAGTCTTTATAGATTGGACAGCACAAGTATTTCTATCATTTAAGTGGGTAGAACAAAAGTCATCATAGCAGTTATTTGAGAATGGGCTTACTAGTCAGATGGAGTGTAGAGTCCTGGAGATGTTGTCCGACAGGAGTTCTGCTCCGACTCTGCTGGGGTGCAGGCCATCAGCGCGGAAAAGCCTAGGACGCTCCCAGAAAAGATTCCAATTATTAACAAAGAGCAGTTTCTGTTCTTTACACCATGACGATAACCATTCGTTTAAAGCAAAAAGTCTACTGAACCTTTCGTGTCCTCGTCGATACGTGGGAAGTGGTCCAGACACGATGATCGTCGTGCGGGTGATGCGCTGCGCACCGTCTCAATCAGGCTCCTGAAGTCCCTCTTCAGTGTCTCCGACTGCCGCAGCCTGATGTCGTTCACCCCCGCGTGCAGCACGATCGTGCCGATGCTCTCGGAGTCCTTCAGGATCGCAGGTATCTGCGCAGAAACATCGAGAACACGAGCGCCAGGGAAACAGTGAGCGTGCGCTTTACCTTCAGCTAACATAGCACGGACGTGCCGGACGATGGAGTCTCCGACGATCACAGCGTCGCGTTCCGTCTCGCGGAAGGGAGCGAAGCAGTTCCGGGTGGAGATCTCGAAGACCGGAGTGCAGTGGAGGGGGAGAGGTCCTCGCACGGGGCCTGGCTCACGTCTTCCGCTGCTGCTGCACCCAGGGTCCGTGGTGTCCCGGCGCCGGAGTGAAGGACATCTGGGAAGATCGCGTCCTGGGCGCACAGGGTCTGTGCAGAGAAACACACGGAGTAGAGGTGGTGGGAGTGTTAGCAGCGCGCTGTATACTTACCCTGGACTTGTGAGCGTCAGCCAGGGATGTTTCCAGCGCGGCTCTCCACTCTCTCAGCTGGGCCTGCTTCTCCACCAGCTCGCGGATCTGCTTCTCCACGGCCTCCAGCTCCAGCTGCACCGAATGCAGCTCGAACGTGTTCTCGGCTGCACTCAAAGATAGACATACATCCGCCATTAAAGCAAGTAGCAGTGAGTAAAACAATGGTAATGTGTGTGAATAGAATATTAGCAATGTAAGCGAGATTAGCGGCAACCTTCCTTGGTTGCCGCTAATGCAACCACGCTGGCGATGCTAACGGGCTATAAGATAATAGCGGACTCTGGAAATCAAAATAAAACTAGTGATAACAAGGTGCTTTGTTTTTGTTGTAGAATACGATAGGGGATATATTCAAACGTTATAGAAACGAAAATGATGGTGTGTAAAATAGATTTCAGGATTAGAAAATAGACGATAAAGAATTAACTTGACGGAGCTCAAACACAAAACACGCAGCAGCAACAAGTCACACATCACTCTCCAAGAAGGCGCAACAGCGACTCCACTTCCTGCGTCGACTTAAAAAAAGAACATTGTGCAATTCTGAGTGTGCTACACACAGGTGAGTGGGCTGGACAAACCACCTGTAGAAACACACTCTTTTTCTCTCTATATGCACCAGACATTTTCGTATAAACACTCCATGTTAAAAGGACTTAATAAGATAACAAAAATGTTTACTTGTGAATGCATCACAAATCATATTGCACTACTTCCTCCTTAACCTTAAATACCTCTATTGCACAATATCATGCACAGTTATTATGTAAAGTACTTGTATAGTCTGTCTTAGGTTATGTGTATGTATAGTCAACTGTTTATAGTATATGTATAGTTAGATTACCAATTCAGTAAATTAGCTATGTAGGTCTAAAAAAATTGTTCTTACGTCTAGTGTTGTATGTTTATATTTATGCTTATTTATGTAGCTCCGTGGTCCTGTGAGACACGACATTTCGCTCCACTGTATGTCCACACATGTAGTGGAATGACAATAAAGCTCGACTTGACTTGACTTGAATCTTGTGTTTTCCCTTGATGATTTATTGAATACCCCATGTGAATCATCTCTTTCTATGAATGCTTCTCTGTGCTCTTTGAACCGGCATTCCTGTTGTGTCTAACAAACACAGGTTCAGTTTCTTCCTTTATTCTCCACCTCTTCGGGGTGTTAGCCGTCAGAGTCGACTCACTGAGCAGCCAAAGCGTAGACTGTGAGTCAGATTGTGTCCAACTTCTATAATGCAATGGCCCAGAAAGCTTGCCTCTGAGGACAAAACTTTAGTCTTTATTTTGTTGAGCTCTCCTCACAGAAAACTTGATTCTCAAGGGAATTCATAAACAAAGAGGAAAAAAAAAAAAAAAGAACAGCACAATATTTTCTGTTTCCCTTCAGTAGAGCATGGGTCTGCTCCACGCCAAACAAGCACTGTAAATTATCCATGGAAAACGGACGCGTTGCAGGCTGTTCCATTATCCCTCTGCTGTCCATGCTGACATCCTCCATGTTTCACGTGAATTAAAAACATGAAGTTCTCGCGAATTCGATCTAAACCTGGCTCTAGGCTCTCATGAGACCGCAGTTAATCTCATTGCCTTGAAAATGGCAATGCCAATATTGGCCGTTGATCTTCCGCGATCACAAGGATTTAATCACAGCAGATGTTTTGTATATTTTAAACGTGAACGTTGAAGGAACATGTTTATCAGTTTAACTCACCAAGGGAAGCTTAGACCAAACAGATGCTCATATCAGAGTGTCTCTGAAGTATTACAGCGGATTTTCCATCAGCTCCTGCACTACAGGCCACGTTCAAAGAGGAGCATGCAGGGAAGTGTCCTTATCGCCATCTGCAGATGTATGTGAACTTATCAGATCAATTCAACAGAGGGATCCATCTTTAAATGATACATTACTGATTTCATTGCCCACAAAATACCTATTTAGAGGTGTAGACACATAGAGTAATTAAATTGTGTTCGTTGCTGCCTAAACACAAGTAATCACACAATTACTGCGCATTTAGAAGACTGATCCAATTTAAGTTTAATCCAATTCAGCTGTGATTCAGACCTAGATCAAATTAAACTGTTTAGTGTGAATCCAGACATTTTACCCCTCATAATTGTTGATTCATTGGCATGACTGAAAACAATACAAGAAGTAAAGTAATATTCTTTTGTTCTTCCTGTCAAGTCAAGTCAGCATTTGGAACTAATTTTTACTTAAAACTACTTTGTTTAAGTTCAATTTAAAGTTTATCCTATTTATTTTCTTAATGCATGTGTCTGGTCTTATTTTGAAAGATTAATTCCCAAATTATATGACAGATTTATTAATATTTTTTTTTGACAAGACAAACATTGTTTATTCAATTTTCTTTTAAATTAACCTTTCCAGGAACATAAAGATTTGCACCTATATATAGCCTACGTTTTGTCTCCTTGTAATAATTTGCTCAGAAATACATTGAATTATGATAGTAAAATGTGTTTGGATCAGATAAATTGATATTGTGGTGCAGATTTTTTGAGGAGAAACACAATAGTAACAACTAACTAACTAACTAAAGTAGTCTTTATAAATAGCTTTTTTGGGAATTATCCAGTAGCAATCTATGAAGCAGTTAAGGCAGCTTCACAGTTCTCACATTCTCAAAGAACTCTTAAAGTGTTCTTGTACTTTTCACAATAATTAATCCTAATTTTTCCCTGTAGAAAATATGCATGCCAAAAAGTCAACTGCACCACCCAATCACAGTGTTTAGAAAACTCATATTTCCAAGCTCATGGAACTGCTGTAGCCAATTATCTTTTAAAATGATCATTTCTTTTCTCTCTTTTTTCCTGCCATCTTCAAACTATACTCTGTTGTTTTGCATTTTACTGGCCTCAAAAATCAACACTGATCCTGCCTCGTTTTTTTAGTCAGATGTATCCTTGTTTACTTGGCTTTCTGTTCTTTTGCCAAAATAGCCTATGACAAGGGGATATTTTCGCTGTCTGTTGCAGAGAAAAACAAGCCACAGCAAAAGAGTGGCACGGCTAGAAAATTCTGTTTTCACACTTCCAGCTCACACGGCCGATAAGGAAATTTGCTAACAGTGGACAATAGGACGCTACTCAACGCTCAGCCTCAGACAGCTGGCCATGGGGGTTAATTAGGCCCTGACGTCCATGCACAGGAGAGGAGAAGAGAGGGGAAAAGAGCGCTGAGAGGAGAGAGGAATGTTTCAATCAGTTTAATGGACTTAAAGTAGGCGTCTGCCTCTGGCTCTTTTTTGCAGGAAAAGTCATTTGCCTCTTCATAGTCCTCAAAGGACTCCATATGGCTACGGCCCTGACAAAACAGATTTGCGTTGAAAGCCTCACCGTGAGGGTGGTGTGAGACAGTGCTGAGTGTAATCTGCAGTGGAAAACGGAGTGATAACAGCTTGGAGGACTGGTTTAGTCTGGCTAGCAGCTTGTCTCGAACGGACAGCCAAGTATAGAGAGCTTTTATGTTGCGTTTTCAGTGTAAGCACGTTGTGATCTAGCCGTACCGCAAGCGGTTGCAAATTGGGACAAAGTGGCGGCGAGATGGATTGTGCGTCTTCAAATGGTGGGCAATTTGAAAGGAGACGCCGCTTTGGGCCGAGCTGGCACTGCAAGGGTCGGTTTCTATTCTCAGGATGGTTATGTTAAACTTGTTAAAACTAATGACTCCCCAATTTCTTATATACCTGTGAAAGAGAGAGTCTCCCGACCAGCACGCGTCTAATGAAAGGAGGAATTTTGAGCTTCAGTGGTTTAAGTCGAAAAGCAATTACAGCATTGAATTAGTTTTCAAATTAAAAAGCAATTGAAAAGGCCTTGGGGTTAACTGTTTCCTGCACGGTCATCTCTCTCACTTTTACACATAAAGAGCATTTAATCCTGTTACAGAATGGCACTCATTGAAAATTGAAGGCGACAGAGTTGACATGCAACTCTTTTGTCTTCTTCATCCCTCCACATGTGCTTGCTCGCTCTCTGGTTGTTCAAAAATTGATGTAGCCCTATCAGAAGAGGGCTTAATTGTTTTTCTTCTCCCTTTGCTCATTTCTTCCTTTTCCTCTTTCTCATGGGACGTAGTGACAGATTCTGCTCTGAAACTTAATGAACTTTGAAATAGAACTCTCAGCCACAATTATCCCCTCGTAGGTGTGTTGTCACGAAATGATGGCACTATCTCCTCACAATTACAGCGAGGCCGGAGAAACCCGCAGACGCGCGAGGTCTCTCGTATGGCTAGACGTGCGGCCGCCCCCTCGGACCGGCTTTCTGGGTCACCGTGGCCATTAATATTAAATGACAGAAGTGACTGGAACATGGGAGCGACTGAATGACATTAACACAGAATGACAGGGTGACATTTTGCCCACGTTGCAAGGAGGTTTATCCTCCGTTTCTCTATTTGGAGGCCCCTAATTGCTCACATTTGAGATGGTGTGAGACAAGCTCTCAGAAATCGATAAACATGTTTTGAGGACTAAAGGCCATATGGACCCCCACCCGCATCATCTTGACGCCTCACATTCACACAAACACATTCACACTCGCGCACACCCGGTCTCAAATTGCTATTTTTAAACACGCAACTTAAAACTAATAGAGGCAAGAAAATGGGCTTTTAAAGGTGGCACAATGTTTTTGATTCAGCTTTATTTTGGTTTAGTCTGGGTTTTTTCCCGTTTGGGCTACGTCTTTGAAATATGAAGTGTAAAATCATTTTGTCTTATCATAGTTACTAATTATAAACTTTTTTCCTCTTATTGAAATGGTACATTTTCTAGCTATCAAATAACTTCAAATCTGTCTAGTACAATATAGATAACTAATAAATATATTTAAATATAATAATATATTTCTAAAATGTATAATAGATAATTATATATAATAAATATATTTAAATATTTAATGTTATATAAATAAATATTTAATAATTTAATATTTAATTACATATTGAATATATATTTAATATTTAAATGTTAAATTTAAATTGTAACAGTAAAATTTCTTCATGATGCATTTTTATCTCAAAAAATCCTTCAAATAATAACAAAAACATATGAATATATATATATATATATATATATATATATATATATATATATATATACATACATATATATATGTAATAAAATAATAACAAAAACTTTAACAAACATTTTATAAGTAATTTCATTTTGAGTTTTACACTGCCTGCACAGCTATAGCAGGACTGGGGAATAATGAACGTGACAGAGGCGAGAGAGGCAGACGGACCCTCATTACCGAACAGATTTTGTATGGAGAGCAGAATCATAAATGAAGAAGATGAGACAGCTTAGGTGAGAAAGACCCCGGAATCAGATGTGACATTTGGACATTGCTCTGACACAGGGAGCAGCACAAAAAGTCACTGATCAAATAGCCACTGTTTTGTGTGTGTTTGTTCGCGACTCGGACAAACAAGCCCAGCTGCTTTGTGACAGAAATAGAGCGATTATGCATGCATTAGTGTTCCGAGTCACACTTTTTTAACTCTCTTCCTCTGCAGGCACTTCTGTAATGCAGGTAACTGCCTTTGACGCCGATGACAGCACCACGGCAAATGGGCTGGTGCACTATCGCATCCTGAGCCAGACGCCACACATCCCCATTCCCAACATGTTTACTATTAACGGAGCCACGGGAGAGATCAGCACCATCGCTACAGGCATCGACAGAGAGGTCAGTCACGTCTCGTACATAGAAAAAGCAAGCGTGCTTCCAAGAAGCCGCTGCTGTCTGATTTGTCTTTCAAAGAACTGTTGATCAGTGTGTAATGCGTTTGGAGTTCTCATCTGGTAATAGGTTTGAGTGTACGAGCATGTGTGCTTGCCATTCCATGAAGAGTGTTTTTCTCAACCTCCCTTTCAGTCTCCCTTGCATTATGAAACAATTAGTTCTCAGCTATGGTGTGTCTGAGCATACTTGGTGTGGATGGTCCCTAGTTTCCTGTGAGCAACATTGTGAAGAGATGTTCTTGCACTGTAACAAACAGTGCTTTTGGAATCAACTTAATGATCAGCCTGTCCTTTGAGCTGTCTGTGACCTTTTCAAGTTGAAGAGCAGCTATCTGCCAACCCAGAACACCCATCAGAGCAGGACAACAGTCACAGCTTCAATGGCTAAGATGCTGAAAATACTGAAAAAAACATGGCTGAATTTGAGAGCATCTGTCCTATGTAGTTTTGTGGGTAGGAGCAGTACATCCCAATTCATTGTTTATTGAGATACTGTGGTAAAAGTATTTCTGATCAAAACTTTTTGTATTCTTTTTGGGCTAATATTACACACAAACCCATGCACTATGAAAAAGTAGGTGGTTTTATGAGAGAGAAGAATAGCAGGAAGGGTCACATTAATAGTTCACTCAAAAATGAAAATATTGTCATCATTTACTCACCCTCATGCCATTCCAAACATGTATGCCTGTCTTTACCTTGGACACACAAAAAAAAAAAAAAAAATGTTTTTTTTAATAAACTATCAGTGATTTTTATCTATACAGTGACATCAGTGGGGTCCAATGTAGTAGTTCTCAACCAAGGGGCCTGACTTAAAAGTCAGTTGTTATTAATATACTAAAATAATTTACCTTTAATCTAAATGATCTAACTTTCTATGTTCCTCCTTATTTATTGTTTTTAGTGAATAACACTTCTGGAATCTCAAAAAGAATTGTGTTTAATTAATGTAATGTATTAAATTAATTAAGCACATTACTTAATTAAGTAAAAATGTTTGAAAACAAGCAGCTTTGCTATATTACAGCAGGAACATTGGAAATATCTTGGCATATCTTTGAACACTGTGTTGGACAACAGGGGGCCTTTAATTCAAAACATTTGAGAAGCACTGGACTAATGTTGTTTTGGACCCCATTGACTTTCATTATGTAGATAAAACAGTTCCTCAGACATGTTTGGAAGATAATGCTACAAAAAAAAAAAAAAAAGACAGCAACTTTTACAAACCTCAAAATTGATCTCACCACCTGATTTTATTTCATGTTGAAATAAAGTATGTGATTGATTCCTAGGACAGTGTTTATTTCTCATGCTCGGAGAAGGTGTGCATATTGGGATTCAGCCTCTGAATCATTTCTGGGCTTGTCCTCTGTTGCACAACAGATATATGTACATGCTCTTGAGTCTTGTTACACATATTATTTCCAGCCCCACTTAGAATTAATTCAGCTAATCATTGGGGTCTTCTTAGTGTCTACTTTAGAATGCAGTTGACTTCATTTTTAATACATGCATGCACTCACATACCCATACAAATGAACTCTATGGGTCATTGGAACAGCTTTCCCATAACTCATCTGAGTCTCAGTGCCTGACCCTTCCCACCAGACGTGTTCCCCTCTTTAACCTCTTCATTAATCCCTCTCTCTATCGCTCAAGTCCCTCTTTCTTGCACACACACTCCCTCACAAACATAAGCACACACACAGTTGTGTGCTCCTCCTTAACCTCCCTCTGCTCCACTAATGAGCAGGGTCATTCAGAGGTCCATTCAATTTATCCCAGAATGCTTAAGCGGACCTGCGGGGAAGTCTTTCAACTTCCCCTTTATCTCTCCATCCTACGTGATCCCTTGCTTTCGCACCACAGATTCCAATCCCATTCTCATTAGCATCATATTAAAATAGGAATTAAAACATTTCTAGTTGTAGTAACTGGAGACCATTCTGCCTCTTCAGCATTAATTATATGACAAATAGTGCTGTTGATCAAGTATAATTGATGACGAAGATGATGATGATGATGATGATGATGATTACTATTAGTTACACTTTAGTGCCGAAACTATTTATATAAATATAAAACTATATGTAAATAATAATAATAATAATTTTATCATCATAAATCACACTCAAGCTCTTGAACTATTTGTCATGTAATTAATATTTTTGTTTTATAATAATAATAATGATGATTTCAAACCATCAAAACAATTTGTTCAAACAAATCGTCATTAAATTATTTATTAAAAAAAGTGTAAATCACTGTTGGTGGCCTTTTTATTCAAATAAGCTACTTTGCAGTCATTGCGGTGATTTTTCAGTTGCTTAGGGGGTTTTGGCACTACGGTTCTGTTACAGTCGTCATCATTATTCCTTTGGCATCTTGTTTCACTTGGCACATAAAGTTCTCTACCTTTCATGCCATGTTAGATGACGTTAGCTGTCATCTCAGGATTTTCTATTTTTTCTCTGAAAGTTATCATAAGTATATACCTGGAGCAGTGACTCCTGCTAATCCAGTGACTAAGACAGACTGGCTGAGACGGTCTCTATAGGAGCATGAATGTGGGTCATGGTACCTACTGCAGGCAGGTAATCTGTCCTTCTCTCAGGACCAGAGAGCAACCCTCATTAATCTAACGCAGTGATTGCGCTCTCTTCCACCTGTGCACTCCAATTAGAACTAGGACACACTTATGTGTTTACAAAGCCACATCGCAAATGGAACATTTGGAAGATTTTCAACATCACATTCTCTGTCAGGCAAGATGTTGTTGGACGAGACTGAAAGGAATAGTTCACCCAAAAATGAAAATTCTCTCATTATTTACTCACCCTCATTTTGTTTGTTTTGTTTGACTTTCTGTCTTCCATGACACACAAAAGGAGCTGCTGGACAGAGTGTCCAGGCTTCTGTTTTCCATACAGTGATAGTGGATGGTGGTTTATACTGACAAGCTCCATAAAAAAGAGAAAAAAGTAAAAGTATCTCCTTTCATTTTTCATCAAAAGGAGAAAGAAAATAATACCGGCTTGGAACATAGGTTTGGATAAGTGACAGTAGAGGATGAGTAAATGATGACGACATTTAGTATTTGTGTACTATAGTTTTAAACAAACTCTACTGTTCAGAAGTTTGTTTATTTTTTTTTATTGTTTTTTATTAATAGTTTTATTCGTCAAGTATGCATAATTTAATCAAAAGTGACAGAAAATGTTTTAAAAGATTCCTATTTCAAATAAATTCAGTTAGTTTGAACTACTGACCAAAGAATCCTGAAAAAATGTATCCACAAAAATATTAAGCAGCACAACATTGATAATAATAATAATAATAATAATAATAATAATAATAATAATAAATGTTTCTTGAAAACCAAATCAGCATGTTAGAATAATTTCTGAAGGATCATGTGACACTGACGACTGAAAATTCAGTTTTGCCATCTCAGGAATAAATTATGTTTTTTGAAATATATTAAATAGAAAATAGTTGCTTTAAATTAAAACCGTATTTCAGAATATTTTACTCTAATTTTAATAAAAGCAGCCTTGTTGAGCAAATGAGACATTTTTTGCAAACAAAATCAAGCTTTTTAATGGTAGTGTAAAAAATGTTCCTTATGTTAATATTTAAAGAGGTTATGTGGAGGTTTTTTCAAACGTTTCATGGGAAACTTCAAATTGGTGACATGATAGGGCAAAAACTCTTTCAAAAAATATGGAAAACAGAAGTGGAAAATTTGTTAATTGGACTGAGGCATTGCTGTTTAATCCACTTAGGCTGATGATACATGGGGCAACTTTTTGAGCAATGTTGCCATGCAACTTTGGGCAACGTTGCAGTCAAGGGGCAACCAGGTGAGCCACAGGGCCCACAACCGATCTAAAACATTTAGATAGAAATCTGTTACACATTCTCAATGGGAAAGTGCCCAAGCAACATTGCCCAAAAATAATTGCCCAGCAAAATTGCTCAAAAAGTTGCCTTGTGTATCATCAGCCTTAGTGGTTAGATTGGAGGGCTTATATGAATATGCTCCTCCTGAACTTCCAGTGTTTTACCCAGCGGGGAGCACATGGGAGATGGGCAGCTGTCTACACACACATATACCCTTCCTAAAATTTGCCTCTCTGCATTTCGATCTGTCTCCTTCACATACACATTTTCTCATCAGGAGCATAATCCTCCTTCATCAGTACCTGTCGTCTAATTGGAATATTTATGCAGTAATTAGTGGGTTGAAGAAGCCTGGTACAGTCGCTTGCATTGGTGGGAGGTCACATTCACTTTAATGTCACACACATCTGATCAGGTCTGAATACCAATTACCCTCTCACACCGAGACCCCATCACCTCCACACACCTCTTAACCTGCTCACCATCACCTGCCTGATTACAACAGCTAACAAGCAGCCCCTCTCCTGTCTTTTTGTGCTGCATGCCTTTTACTGCAACTGTCATCTTGTCTTATGCCTCTCATGGAAAATATGTCCATCTTATGCACTTTACAACCAGCCTTCCCCATTTCTGTCATTTTATTTCTTCTCTTTTCTCTTTAATAGCACCGCATGAATCTATAATATCAGACAGGAATTCAATGAAATTGGATGTGTGTGTGTGTGTTTTTACGGGTTTAGAAAAGACAGATTTCTGCAGAGAAGTTAAAATGAATCATTTATTCCAAACCATTATGACTTACTTTTGTCTGTGAACCAAAAAAGGAGACATTTGGAAGAATGTTCACATTTCTCATTTCTATACAATGAAAGTGGGTGGGGACCACAGACTGTCAGGCTCCAAAAATGACAAAAAGCACTCACTAAAATAAACACTTGGGGCCAGATTTACTAAACAGGGCAAATTAGCGTTAGAGCGCAATTCCATAAAAGTGCCAATTCAAAATTAAGAATTGGAAAAAAAAAAAAAAGTAATCACAATTTTTATCAGAAAAACCGCTGGAAACCAGGCTGAAATGTACATGGAAAAGAGTAGTGGTCAATTGATATGTGACTAGGGCTGATACATCTGTCATTATTGGGCATTTTAATTAATTATTGACATTGGTGGATACAATTTTCTGTTTGGTCAATAAGTGTTGGAAGCAGGACTTTTATTTTGACAGTACAGAGAATGCACAGATGAACAGGAGCTCCCATTCTCCGTCTTCATTAGTTTATCGGCCATTGACCACTCTCCTCCCTTCGATATTTGCAATGGCCATTAAAATATCTATTTTGGTCCACCACTAGAAAGAGCAGCTTGGACAATCTGTTATAAACATCTCCTTTTGCATTTTACAAACGAAAGTAAGTCATAGAATTTCAGAAGGCATGAGGATGAGTCAATGATGACAGAATTTGAATTTATACATGAATTATCCCTTTAAATCCCATGGTGCTTTTCAACCAAATGTAGCATAAATGTTCATTTCATTTGTCTTATTGATGTATCACAGTGTTTGGTCACGGATTTGAATCACATAAAATCAAAGTGCTTAAAAGTTCTGCAGTGGCAGTGCTGTGTCTTTTGTCTCTGTCTGTGTGTGTGTGTGTGTGTGTGTGTGTGTGTGATAAAAGCCCTGCATGTCTATCTCTGCAGCTCTGTGAATCTGTTCGAGCCAGATTGTCCAGGCTGTTGCTTTTCATTACCTGTCTCTTGTCTCTGCCAGAGGCCATGTGGTCTGTGTGCGCGTGTATGTGCGCTTGCCTCGTTGTGTCAGGTCTGAGTTAGAACGTGTCCACTCTGCCGCGCCTGATTAGGGAATCGATCGGTGTGAAGTACTTGTGTGTGTGTCCCAGTCATTCCCAGATGATCCAAAGCTTCCTACATGTGTGAGATGAGGAGAATCATACAGTGCAAAAAGAGATGTATTAAAAATGACACGTTGTGTAGAATTTTAACACATGTGGGGAGTGTGCTCAGGGACAACACATGTTGTCAAATTTAACACAATTTGTGTGTTAAGATAGATCACACATCTACTGTGTAATGTAAATTTAACACACAACGTGTCATTTAAACATTATGTGTAACTGAAAATTATCAGAAGCTGCTAATTAATGTGTTAATATGACAAAAATAATAAGCATTACCATCAATTTGTAATTCTACGAAATTGAAATAAAACAGACAGATGTAAAAATGTTAGCAATTTAATTTGTCAAATGTTCAGGGTAGATAATGCATGCACAGAGAAACAACAAAATGTTCTAAATCTCAATTTCATAAACTTAATTTAGATGATTAGATGACACAAATGCCTTGTAATGCACTACAACTATTAGCTACAATACAGTATACATTAAAAGGGTTACCAACATCAACTACTTGAAATTCTTGAAAATCATACACAGTCAAGACTAGCAGATAACATTTCTCATAACATAAGATCAACTTATAACATAAAATGTCAGATAAAAGATAAAACTTTCCAAATCAGACAACAAATAGACATTTTAAATTGGTCAAAGACAGTTAATTTGAAAAATCTATAGTATGTTTGTCATTTTTCTTCATAATACAAAAGCATTTGTAATGCACTAGCTATTAACCACAGTATTCATTAAAAAGTGTTGCCAACATCAATTACACTTACGGTTAACAGAAACAAGACCATAACATGTCTCAAAATAAGATCAACTTAATCTCATAAGAAAGTCAGATACATATAAATATATACATTTTAGTTCAGACAAACATTCAGGCACATATTTTGAAATTGTTCTCAATGACAATCACTCTTGTAAATATTGTAAAATTGTAAGTGTGTACTAATTGTGAAGTAATACTTCTTGTTACATCCACTATAGTTGTATTTGATGAAGAATACATTCGGGCCACAAAAGAGGCAACACAGTAAGTAGGAATGTCAGTTTTAAAAGGAAGAGAATGTGGTGTTTCAATATTAGATGTCCCAGTCTTAGAAAGTGAAGACAGAACTAATCTGTGGTGGACAGAAGTTTCACACCTAGAATATCTTGTCCACAGCATGTCAGGCCCTTATCCACAGAAATGATCATTCTGTCAATCCTCGCAATGATGTATTGTCATGTTGTGCTCTTCAAACTCTCAATGTAGATTGGCTGTGGTCTGGTCTTTGATGCGGTCTCAAAACTGCTGCAGAGGGATGCATTATGGCTCCAGGCTTAGAGTTAAGGGGGAAAAAAAACAAATACATTTCAGGAGTTTAGAAAGCATCAAGACATCATTAAAAGAATAACTGTCCATGTAAAACATACCGGTACAAAAGGAAATTGAGGGAATGAAATTTCCTATTTAACACTGCAGCGACTTCCAGGCAACGGTGGCAGAAGATATGCCAGAAAAACCAGCATTGGGTAGCATTTTCATCTGAAAACAGATTAGAGATACAATAAATGTTTCAGTACAGGATTAAGAGTATATTAACCAATATATGTTTTGGTTGAACTATCCCTTTAAGTAATGGAAGAAAATAAGTAAAGACTGGACTGCAATGAGACCTACCACACTTGGCATATTCAAGAAGCATGGGTACTCAAAGATTGTGGAAGTCCCCTTCCATATCCACGACCTATGCCTGATGTTCATCTCCACTGCTGATTTAATAAAAGATACAAATAATTGAAGAACAAAGTATTGATCTCAACAATATACCTTTTAATTAATTTTTAATATCTATCAAAGAGTCAGATGATGTAGTAAACTGTAAGTTAGTTTATCATGAGAAATTTAAAGGCCAACTGTCAAGGAATGCAACAGCCAAAATGTTCTTTCAGAGTAAAAAAACACATTTGGCTGTTTTTGACATTAATTACATATTACTTACAAATCCATCTCCTTTTCCTTTAATCCGACCCTGCAAAGATGTGAAAGTAGAGACAAAAACAAGCTTTTCAGCACTTGATGGGTAACTGAAAACAGAGAATGTAACGTTACAATATTAAAACACTTATATGACAGGGCAAACACCACTGAGTAAAATTCAGTGTGGTCGAATATTTTTTTTTTAAATTTATATACTTTACAATTCACCCTTCTCCACCAAGTGACTGACACATGCTTTGACAAGCAGTCTCCTGGACTTTAACTTAAATGATCCTGTTTTCCTGTGTTCCTCAGGTAACACTGCTGCTTTGCTTTGAAGTAGAGAGTGCAGGCCTCCCTGTTTATTTGGCACTGGAACATGCTACAAACATGACATGATGGCCATGAATTTTACCTTTTAAATGGTATTATGTGCATAGTACATAAAGCCAAGGGATGGGAACAAAAACAAAATACCTGGATAGGGCCTCTCCAGCATTCGTTTGGTGTAGGGCTCCTGTGCTTGACGTGAAGACTTGAAATCGGTCTTAATTTCTGTCAACATCAGCAAATTCTTGAAAATAAGGCTCAGTGTTACTCATACCATAGAGTAATGCGAAGAGAAGAAACAACATTCATGCCGTGTCACCCGCATCAAACAGCACAAGCACTGTGAACGCACCTGATGCAGCGAAGCAAACGCTCCACGTTAAATTGTTCACTTATAATCCTCTTTTAGGTGTTTAGAAAATTATCTGGTGCACTGGACAACTTGTTTGGTCATGTTTTCCTGTTTCAGCGGGTGTCTCTTTTGTTTTTTCCAGTTATGCACTCTGCCTCGCTAACACTTTTCACTAACGGCATACTGCTCAGTGCACGTCGCCACTTTCCAACTAATGTATTTGGTAGCTAACTATTTCCATGATCTATTTTTGCAGCACTACGCATTTTAAAGAGTATCTGCTGTAAATTACAGATAGATCTGAGTCCGACAGCATTGTGATTCCCCTCAAACAAGGCCAGCCAGAGTGAAAAGAGTGGAATCCGCCGCAGATCAAAAAGACAAGAGGCACGACGTGATTGGCCGACAAAAATAGCCGTTAATATTTTAAGTTTAATAAATTGAGATATATGTATTGTATATTTATTTTATTAATGATTTTTATTCATTCTAGAGCATTTTATGTGCTACCATATGAAATATATGTATTGTTTTTATTTCCATATACACAAACTGCCCGCCCAGGAGATAACACAATTATTGTGCCAATCTGTCCAAAGGCATTTTTTTTAAATTACACATTGTGTGTTAAAATCCTACACAACATGTGTCAGAATGTGTGTTGTTTTTTGACGCATCTGTTTTTGCAGTGTAACTTCTGGTTGCACTCTCTCCACTATCATCTCCTCCACCGTCACTTTCCTCCTCTCCTTCCCCTTATCACCTCTCTTATTCCCTTCTCTCCCGAGGGAACGAGCGAGGTGTCGGGGAGAAGTGAGGTCAGGCCCGTTGGGCTGTGAAATGCTCCTCGTAACAGTTGACTCAAGCGTGTGAGAGTCTGTATGGGTGAAACTCGCCTCTCGCTGGATCTGCTCTCAAGTCCCCGAGATTCTGCCAGTTGTCCTGAGGTGTAATCGTTTTACATTCTCTTCAGGACTGGAAATGTGTTTAAGCTTGTCTCTTAGCGTCACGTTCTCCATCCCTGCAGCCGGCGCTGTATGAAAAGTGTGCGAGATTAATTACACACTGATTTGTTTCTCTTGTTCTCTGCAGAGCATAACCAGAGGAGACAGTATTGATATTTCATTATGGTGTTAATAAAGGTCAGCCGCTATTGAGTTCTCATTAATAGAGCCGAACTGGGCAATATTAACGTGAAGACGCAGGTTTTAATGACTCTCAGTGTGTGTCCGCAGTACTCTGCGGTTCTATAAGTGCTTTAAAACCGTGAGCGCTCCTCTGAGGAGTCCCTGACCTGCCTCTTAAATACAGCTACCTGAGGGAGAGCGAAATATGGATAGGTAGACAGAATGATAGAGCAAAAGACCTGTCCAGTCAGTCAGTTAATTAACAAACAGTTTTTGAATGAAGGTTCCCGCTAAGGAAACTGGTTTCAGACAGGCTTCCAGGTATCGTAAGGTCACGTACATTGAGCTAGAACAAATTTAAGTGAGCTTTAGAGATAACCAAATGAATATTTATTGACTACAATGCATATTTCCCATTAGAAATGGAATCAGAAGTTGAAAAAAAATAGACATTTATGAATTAATTTACTTTGAAACTTCCACCAACGGCTGAATCACAGAGAATTGTGTGATATCATAGATAGAGAAGGATACATGCTACCCTCAACATTTTTTAATAAATTGATGTTCGACAAGGATGCATTTAAGGGATAGTTCACCCAAAAATGAAAATTCTGTCATTAATTACTCACCCTCATGTCGTTCCAAACCTATAAGACCTTCGTTCATCTTCGGAACACAAATTAAGATATTTTTGATGAAATCCAAGAATCTGAGTAAGAACATCCTTAAGATTTCATGAAAAATATCTTACTTTGTGTTCTGAAGATTAAAGAAGGTCTTACGGGTTTGGAATGGCATAAGGGTGAGTAATTAATGACAGAATTTTCATTTTTGAGTGAACTGTCTCATTAAATTGATTGAAAGTGGCAATAAAGACATTTATAATGTTACAAAAGATTACTATTTTAAATAAATGCTGTTTGTTTTGAGCTTTCTATTCATCAAAGAATCCTAGAAAAAATACATCACAGTTTACACGAAAATATTAAGCAACTGTTTAACTGAAAACAACTGTTTTCAGCATTGATAATAAGAAAAATGTTTCTTGAGCACCAAATCAGCATATTAGAATGATTTCTGAAGGATCATGTGACACTGAAGACTGGAGTAATGGCTGCTGAAAATTCAGCTTTCCCATCACAGAAATAAATTAATTTTAAAATATATTAATAAAACAGTTATTTCAATTGCAATATTACTGTATTTTTAGTGTATTTTTGGTCAGATAAAAAAAAATCATTAAACGTTAAGCACAATATATATATACATTGTGGAATAGATTTTTTTTCTTGTATGAATTTGGCTTTAGAAGGCGACATAATTATGCTGCCTACGTAGGCAGTCCTGAGCCAGAGAGGCATTTCTCATGTTTACTTATGGTTAAATTGATGTCCCATGATCAGATATCTGCTATAACAAAAGGAAGCCATCAAAGTAAAACCATCAAGATCTCCAGCAAGCTCTTGCGAGGGTATTCATTGCTTCACAGCAGCAGTCAGCCACCTCCCTCCAAGACACCCGTCCCCAGACCGGTCTCAGTGGAACACTGACTTGTCCTTGACTCCCCCCACTTCCTGTCTGCAACAACAGAAGGCTTTTGGCCAACCGGATTAATACGGCTGGAGCTGAAAGAGGCAGAGGAGAGGCTTTGGCTCAGGCTCAGCTCTCTGTCTCCTCCCAGTGTGGACTAACTGGAGTCAGATTCACCCGAGCATTGACGGGCGCACAGTTTCAGATCTGTGCCCAAATGAACGTTGGTCATGCAACAACAAACACTTCGATGTGTGTGTGTGCACATGTTTCTATCCATCTGTTGCCCCCGCAACCCCTGCTTTTCATCCGTGGTTACAAACAGGCTGGTTCATGTCCGTTGATGAAGAGTTGTTTTTGCGCACTGATTATCTGTGTGTGTGTGTGTGCATGTGGGTGTGTGTCTTTCCATAAATAGTGAGCGACAAAGTATCAAAGCAAAACAAACTCACTGTAGCCTCTTGTCCTAATTAACAGAAAAGCATGCATGCAAGTAGACAGACAGAAAGACGTATCCGCAGACAAACACAAAGAGCCACCATTTCCCAAATATACACAGTCTCAAAGTCTTTGTAAGACGGCTTTGTTCAGGCTTAGATGCCAAACTTCTGGACCGCTCAGCTGTTCCGTCACAGAAAATGGATGAATAAGGTTTGTAGTCATACTTTAGGGTCAACGCTAGCAAAAAGTGGTACTACCACTTTTGGTACTAGTGGTAATACCATGGTACTTGGGAGCAGTGTTGTTATTGTTAACAAAAACTAAGACTGGTAAAATGTGTTTTTGTTCTTAAAATAAAGCTGAAATAAAGAAAAATATAATGTCAGATATGATAATTATATAAAAAAAAAGACGAAAAGCGCATGACAAAATGACTAAAACTAAAATTAAATCTGAAAATATAAACAAAAACTAATTCAAAATATTATTAAACATTGTAAACCTATATAAATAATACTAAAATTACACTGATTTGGATTATAGAATATTCAGCTTTTTTCCAGACTCAAGGTCCATTAACAAAACAATGAAATTGACATTACAAAATTCAAAACATTGACAAGACATTGTATATGTTACAATATACTATATTATTTTGAAATAGCGTAGTAATCATTCGGTACCAATTTTGAATCTACCATCTGATATTATTACTGTACAGTCATTCCCAGAAGTGAAATTAAATATAACATTTTTTCAGTTTCGGGAAAAAAAAAAAAAGAAAGAAAAAAAACATCAACTAAATTTTTTTTATTATTGTTTTAATTCCAAAACTGCATAAAATCTGTTAAATCTGCATGACAAGTCCTGATTTACATTTGTGATGTGTTGATTAAAATGGACATGTTCTGCTTTGTTTCAGAAAGTGTCTCAATACACCATCATAGTCCAGGCCACCGATATGGAGGGCAGCCTGAACTTCGGCTTGTCCAACACCGCCACGGCCCTCATTAGCATTACTGACATCAACGATAACCCTCCGGAGCTGGACTCTAAAACAGTGAGTACCCTGCAACTTACACAGAGAGCATTTACATGTCATATGTGTTCTAATATCTACACAGGTAACATTTTAACATATCATACTGTAAGTGTGATACATGCACAAAACCGCTAAAGGATGCAATTAAAAGTGATGATTGCAAATAAACTATATTTCATTCCATACTGAAAAGTTTCTTTTAAAAATATAGTTGTATAGGGTAAAAAATGATCAAATAGATCTGACCATGCTTCCCTAGTTGATTGATCACATAAATAATTGAAAGCATTTTTGTATGACAAGTTTTCTGAAATGTTATGTTTAAATATGCATATGAGGTGGTATCTAATTAAATATGCATTCATTTGCATACTTTTCAGAACAGAAATCTGAACACTGGATAAAGCCAGATTCAAAATTCTTGTTTCATTTTGTTGACAGATTTTACAGAGGGGATTTTGGGTATCTTTTATCATTCCATAAATCAGAAAATTCTGTTAACAGTAAGAAAAATACATTTTCACCAGATTTCTATGGATTAAATATTGTTAAAAAAAATAGGCAAATACATAAACAAAACCCTCTGTAAAAACCTTTAAAATATAGATAGAAATAAAACTGTAAAATTTGCTGCAGGCAATTTCTGCTGAAGTTCTACTCATTTTGACAAACAGCCTTTAACGTATTCTTCCCACTAGTCTGAAACATTTATGAAAAGCCAAACAGCTTTTAACCCAAAATCTCAAAACTGACCAGTACATGAAAAAACAATGTTTTTGCCTACAATGTCTTGCTTATAAGTTTATTTTACCCAATAATTGTATTTGCATGCTTATTAGAGTATCATTCTGCTAACATCAAATTCTATATAAAACATTGCAATTGTAAGCCAGATCTGTGAGAGAGATGTGTGATCAGGTGCTCTCTCTTTCTCTTTCTCTTTCTCTCTCGCTCCTGTCCTAGTGCCAGTTCTGCCCCTTAGGTGACTGTAGTTTCTCTTCAGGCATCTGGCTTCAATCCTCTCTCATCCACTCATTTTTTTTCTACTTTCTCCTTCCGTACATCCTCCATCTCCTGTTTTCTTTATCTCTGTATCTCTACACCTCTCTTCCCACATTTACCAGTGTTTGTTTCTGTCAGCCTTCATCTCTCTCTCCTTCCTTCTTCGCTTAACCATTTATCTCCTTCCCTCGATCCTTCTCTCTGGCTTTCGGTATCTATCTCTCTCTCTCCTTTTCCATTTATTTCCTGCTATCTGCCATCCCTCCTTTATCACTCTCTCGCAGCGCTCATCTCTGGTGCCCTTGCGTTTTCTCTCTCATTAAGTAATATCCCCAGGCCTCTGCCACACCGTCTGATGCTGAAGCATTCTGAATTATTTTGCACATTTTTTTCTACCTGTAATATTTATTTGAAGGCCAAACGATAGTTAGTGAATCAGTATGACATCTATCATCTGGCATCAGACGGTCTTGCTCTTCATTTTAATTGGTGTCATTTTATTCTCAAACGTTGTTTTTGAGGACTAGATGCTTGTGGACATGTCTCTCAGCGCGTCAAGTGTTTGAATGCTGTTATTGGTGGGTTTGAGATGCGATGAGCTGACAGGGGTATAGACGCCCATAGTGGAAGCCTCAAGGGTTTACAGGGTCAAGGTCAAAGGTTCTCCTTGGGGTCATGACCCAATGCCCCTCACTTGAGCCTGAGCTGATGCAGCTCAGAGGAATGTTTATTTTGTTCATTTTCGAAACACAAATGAAGGAAAATGAGAGGTTTCTGTCCCTCCATTGAAAGTCCATGCAAACAAAACGTTCACATATCCTTTATTTTATTTTATTTTTTATTTTGTTTTGTTTTGTTTTGTTTTATTCTCTTTTTTTTTACATTCATATGTGAACATTTTTGCAGAACTCAAAAAGCAATTCACTGCAGTTTCCAGCTGAAATAAACATTAGTAAAATGCCAACTACTTTTATTTCTTTTCATATGTAAACTTGCTGGGTTTCTCACCAGGTACAGTTTTTTTTACTTGTGTACGAATTCTATGAAACACAAAACATGATAAGAGAGCTCAGAGACTAAGAAGTAAGCTAAAATGGCATGGTTGCTTTAGTAAGTTCATGTTTATCTCATGTTTGCTTTTGTTAACACTATTGGTTAGGTTTAGGAGAGAGTTTAGTGTAGGTAGTGCGTTATTTTCAAACGCAATGGATTAATCTTTCAGTGCTACTTACCATTTCCGAACTGCCATGATACATACAACAGCCGATGTAATAAAATGTTGCCAGATTTACATTAATATGTTCCAAATTAAACTGAATGCACTTTTAACACCACTTAATGGACATTTTGCTTAGAAACTGTTGTGGAAAATGAAGAAGCAATGTAATATTAATTTGCAGAAATGTTGGGATTAATTTTACAATGTTTTTTGTGTGAACCTTCAATGAATGGTCAAAAGGATAAGAGAATATTAAAAATATCCTCAATTGTGTTCCAAAGATTGATAAAAACAAACTCTTATGGGTTTGAAATGACATAAGGGTGAGTACTGTCAATAGTGACAAAATTTTTATTTTTGGGTGAACTCTTTAAGTGCAAGAAGTGATGAAAAAGTTCAAAACTTGTTCGATTGACAGTTATTTTTAGAGGGAAAAGGATAATACTTAACATAAACTTTAAAGTTGTTTAATGAGTATTCACAGCGAACAGCTTCAGATAGCTGCTGCAGCTGCTGTTTTCATCAAACGTGAAGAGAGATCACACAGTCACAGATTTTTAAGGGTGCTGACAACTCACTTAATTGCAGATTTGAAATAGGGTCTATCAACGCTTATGGTCCAGGCTGAGATGGAGAGTTGGGAGGGAGGGACTTAAGACAGACCTCTATCCATCTTTTCTTTGACACCTGCCCTATGTAATACACACTAAGACTCTCTCATCCATGCATTAGACACTTTCTCTGTCTGAATGAACAGTGAGGGCAAAACAGAGCGAAATTGAAAGCAAGACTAAAATCAAATGAACTCATTGCTCATCCACCCACTTGATTATTCTTGATACTTTCTGAAATTGTCAAGTTCCGAAAGTTTTTTTCCCCTTCAACACACGTCCTTGTCCATCGCAGCGTCCGTAATTATACAGTGCAGCAAAAGAACAACTCCAGCGTTTGGGTTGTCTTGTCTTAGCTCAATGCGTATGACAGGTCCTAACAGAGCAAGTTAACCCAGATGACACCAGCAATTAAGTCCCACACTCGGCACATGCTCTCGCTCCCAATAACAAACACTTGTGTCACATATCACTGAGCCGAGAGAAAATTACCCACAACTGGTTTACGGCAGGCTCGCACGACCTGACACTCGCGAGAGGTTTGTTGATTCAGTCAGCGGTTTGTGAAGACCTGCTGAATCTGTTTTTTGGAAATAGTACACTTGGAAGAAAGAGAATGCGTAAAAATATCAAAGAGCAGAGACAGCAAATTGACTTGCTCTTAAGCGTATGAAATTCTTCACCATGTGCATTGCTAGTTAAACGCAGACAAACATTTCATTAAAGTAAAGCTTTAAAGCTGAGATTATGAACGTCGGAATCAACTTCTCATCGACACTTTATGGCTGTAGGCCGTGGAATTGGGATTGCGCTTCTTGCAGTTGCGTGCTTGTGATAGACACAGATGCACACTGAAGCACATACGCCCCATCTTTCGAGCAGAATTCATGAGTTATGTGCTAGAACTAATTTGTTTTGTTTTTCATCCATCCTATCTCTCACTCTCTCGCTCTCTCATTCACCCACACAGACTGAGTCTGAGCAGGGTAGAAATGTTCTGTGATTATTTGCATTTGACAGAGGCATGAAGCAGTATACATCTTGCCGTAGGAGACCCTCAGAAACGTAAGCAAGCTAATTAAGCAAAATTGCTTGAGGGGGTGTAAACCTAGCAGATATATCGCTTCCAATTTGAAGACAGCCGTATGTTTTATTCATGTAAAAACCGCATGAATATGGAAAGAGCCGTCGCTTCTCGAGAGTAAAGCAAAATATTACTGTGTTTTAAGATATAACTGATCACTCTCTATTTTGAATTGCCATGATGACTGTTATGACAATTATAATGATGAAGAAGATGATGGTGGTTTAGAAGAAGATGATGAACACAGTGGACCTTAGAGTTCATCGCCATGGGAAAAAGCATAAATATACCTCAGGCTTTATCATCAATGCGAGGCATTAATGTTTATGTGCTGCGATGGTATGGATCTGTTTTCTTTAGAATGCCATAAAATCATGTCTCTGTAGTCGTGTTTTTCATCTTGACTCAGTGTAGAGATTTTTGTTTCTCTCTAGTCTCTATTTTTACTTTTATATACTCTCTAAATTTTTTCACCGCGGATGCTAGCTCTGTTTGTTTATCGTTATTTTTTACAGAATCCCAGGAATACATTTATAAGCATCAACATGTTTTATATTATTGTGATTATGTATAATAATTCAACAAGTATATCACAAATACATTGATTTAGGGTTGTTTTACTACTGGAAGTCAGTCGAAACAAAGTACAACTCAGCAAAATGTGCTTTAGGGCTTCTGTGATTATTTATTTAAGTAAAAAAAAAAAAATCAACAAACCAAAGAAACTTTATGTTTTAGATGATTTATTCTAAATTTATTTATTTCATTTTAGCTTTGAGACTGAGCTGTTTACAAAAATTCAAATGTAAACTCTTGATTGAAGTGAGATTTTAAAAAAATAATATTGGGCAACATGCTCAGCCTGTCATTAAATATAAATAGTGTTACTAATAATGAATATCTTTAACTCTTCCAGCTGACTTGCCTGACTTGAATGGAAATGTACTGAATATTGATGAAAGACATAAATCCATTATTCCTCTAATTAATTCATTTCTGTCACAGATCATTTCTGTCTTTAAGTACAATCAAACTAGCACATCTAATATGGTCCCTATGAGATACTCATGTTTTTTTAATGAACTATGTCTTTACATATATTTACAGAGAATGTGGCTCAAATGTTGCCCTTGGTTCCAAAACACCAAGGGACAGGAGGAAAAATTAATTTCTTTTGTCTATCCTCTGAATTTCTTCCCAGTTCCCCCCGCAATAATCCACAAATCATAAACAAGTATCGCTTTCCTTCCTCTTCTTTTTGACAGCACACACACATGCAACATGCCTTCACAGACACATACACGCAATTTCAAATTCTTATTGAACTAGCCTCCAGAAGATTTTTTTTTCATCAAACTGGAAGCAGTAGCCTATAGAGAAAGCGTACTCTGATTTTGCACAGATCAATCAGTCACTCAATCATGTCTTCTACTGTCCTGTCCTCAACTGGTCTCTTGCACCCCGTCCTGGAAGGGACACAGCACATTTGTTTGATCTCAACAGAGTGTTTTTCTGCTTATCAGTAAATGCAGCTGTGCATCCCAGACAGCATGCAGCCAGAGAGACGGGACAGCCCTGTGATGTTTTCATCACTACAGCCAGTAGATATTACTGTCTCTCTATCATTTTCTCCTTTTGACGATTTCAACCAATAAACCATGAAAATAAACCACCAGTTATTCTAAGTATCTGAAGTATATATGTAAGTGTCTTCGCCAGTGTTGGGGAGTTGCTAAGTAAATGTTTCAGAAATTTTTCTGAAATTTCACAACATTTAATGAGCTACTTTTTCCACTGAGTGACATTTGTAATCGACCAATTTCAGGCATTAATCAAACACGCTCTTCTAACATGTTTGTTAGATTATATTGGATTATTCAGTTTAAAAAAAGTTTCTGAAGAATCCCTGTTCAGTAATCCCAGTGACATTTACATCTACTTATGCAGTTCATCATAGCTTTTTACTCAGTTTTAGAAATTAAGTTTATCAGTTGCATAGAGTGTAAATTTTTTTGTTAATATGGTAGAAAATGCTGGCTACTTACCTGGTTTATTTTTGTTAGTAGCTTGATGTGTAGCCAGCTTCTTAAGAATATCTAGTTTGCTTGTTAGTGGATTGTAGTGAAGCTAGCTTTTTATGTCACTAACTACTTTAAAAAATAACTTAGTCCTTATTAGTATAGCAGCTTTTGTTAGTCTCTGGTAGTGTAGCAACTACTTTTTCATGTGTCTAACTACTTTAAGAATAGCTAATTAGTTCTTATTAGTATTGTAGCTTTTGTAAGTAGTTTATAGTGTAGCAAATGACTTTTTCAAGTAGCTAACTACTTTAAGGATAGCTATTGTAAATAGCTATTGTTACTACTCTTATGAAAATAACCATGGTTGTGCTACAAATAAAACCTATGTAGTTAAACCATTGTAACCACAAATGAACCATATTTTAACCATGGTATTTGTAGTAAAACTGTGGTTATACAAATTGTACTCTACCAAAAAAAAAAAAAAAAACATGGTTACTACACTTTTGTTTTAACTAATGCACTGCTAGTTTTGGCATTACTACTACTCTTAGTATAACTTAGCCCTAATTAGTATAGTTGCTTTTGTTAGTACCTTGTAGTGCAAAATACATTATCAAATAGCTGCCTACTTTAAGAATAGCTAATTAGTTCATACTGTTATAGAGTAGCAATGAGCTTGACTGTAGTGTAACTACTTTAAATAATGAGTAGCTTGTATCTTAAGAAGCTACACTTAAAGGTAAATAGCCTCCACTGCAGCACAGGTCTCTACTGAACATGTAGCAGTGTGTATTTGGCTGTAGTCTCTGCTGCATGGTGATGCCATTACTGTAAACAGCATCTGGCGGACACACTTCATAACCCCTTTAAACAGCAGATTACTGAGCTGTAATGAGCTTGTGTTTGTGTGCTACAGCTTGCCGCACATTTGCACCTTGGGCTGTGGGTATAGCTAGTAGAGTGTGATATTCTTCAAGAGCCATGTGTAACAAATGAGATCCAAAACTTACCCCTTACACTGTCTGTAGTGCTAACTTGAACTATTGCGATACTCTGAATCTATCCCAAACAGCTAACGAGTCCAAGAACAAAGCCCTCAAGGAACTCTTTGGTAATAACCCATGAACCATTGTGCCTTGAGCAGGCCACTAAAGGTGGCACTGAAGGTTTAGGTTCCTTCAAGTCAATTTCCCCTGTAATAGATTGGCCAATTATTCCCAAGTATTTGGTATCCTAATATGTATGAATTCCTTTGCAGAAGAAACAAAATACCAAACTTTTTTGTAATTTTTTCACTTAACTTTGAATCAACTGGTCTAATTTTAAAGTGAGCGTTTGATTTATTTATTTATTTATTTTATTTATTTATTTATTTTTTTTTAATATGTTTTGGACACTGTAAATTCACTGTATGTTTTTTTAAAACAAAAAAAAAAAGAACATCCATTTGTTTTAAAAGAATTTTGGCATTTAATTTTCTTTGTGTCTTCTCTTGCTCTTAGTTCCTAGGAGAGGTCCCAGAGAATGCTGTGGGTGTGGTGGTGGCCAATTTGACCGTCAGAGACAAGGACCAGCCTCATACACCCAATTGGAACGCCGTCTATAGGATTACAGGAGGAGATGCAATGGGCCATTTCGCTATACGCACTGATGAGATCACCAATGACGGCAAGGTCATAGTGGTTAAGGTGGGTTTATCCAGTTGGTTACATTATCAAACATTATTTGTGGTTCTCAGCAATGTTCCCTTTATTTATTTTTTTTCTTTTCTCTGTTGGGCAGACATTTCGACCACCTGAGCAAAAACATTCTTTATATCAGACCAATACATGCGCGCACAAAAAAAAGTGTGCAACTTTAAATTTTAATGTGTTATTTATATTTGATGCAATATATTTTGATGCAATATATTTGATATTGATGCAACTAAATGATGCACTTTTTTTTTTCCAGCGCTGTTTTTTTCCAGCGTCTTGTCAAAAGATTAAGGGAATTTTGATTTCTCAGTTCATGACCTCTTTAAAACCTTTTCAGTTTAGCGAATGGTAAAAAATAATACTTTAAACTGCTAAAAACAATGATAATGGAAGAAGCAGGAGATTGCACCCCAACACAGGTGAATAGTTCACAGATACATTTAAAAAAATAAATAACTAAATAAAAAATCTATGATGCGTAATCTTTTATCTTTCAATGATGTGTAACTTCATAACCTGTGTGTATGCATATGTTTTGCACACTTTGTTTGGCCATTTGCATGGTGTGTGTGTGTGAGAGAGAGCAATAGAAGCCTTCGGCATAAATGTATTTCAGTCTCTTTGGAAGTGTTACACAGCTTTCACGGTCACATGTGGTTCGGCACACCACATTTCTACCCACAGAACAGCTGATCCTCTCACGCTCATCTCCTCGTCAACTCCTCCTAACCTTTACTCTAGGGCTCACTTCATCTTCTAACTCAAACTGAAGTCACTTTCTATTCCTCTTCTAACACTTTTGGATTCTCATTCAGCCTGACAGTAAAGAGTTAGTTTAATGTATTTTATTGAAATGGATTTTGCTGTTTCATTGAATGGCTTCATTGAATCAAAAAAGCCTCTTGCTCGTGTTACCAGACCTAAAATCACCTTCCTATTATCAGAGCACAATCAAGTTCTTTGAAATCTGAAGGAACTTTTGTGTTTGTGTGCATACGTGTAGCCAGTCGACTATGAGAGGAATGATGCCTTCACGCTGATGGTGGTGGTCTCGAATCAAGCTCACCTGGCCAGCGGGATCCCCTCCTCGCCGTCCTCCTCTGCTGCTGTTTCAATCAAAGTACTGGATGTCAACGAGGCTCCCGTCTTCCCATCCAACCCTAAAATCATCCGTTTTGAAGAGGGAGTGCCTGCTGACACCACCCTCGCTACTTTTGCTGCACTGGATCCAGACCGCTTCATCCAGCAGACTATCAGGTAGAGAGGAATGACAGCAGGTGCTTTTGTCTCTCTGTTTGAAACTCGGGATGTCAATCTTTCTGAGTGACCGTAAATGTCAATCATTTATGTTCTCACTCACTCAAACACACACACATAAGTCAGTGACAAAGTGTGTCTATGATAAAAAGGAAAAAGTTTACTCCAAAGATGGCAGGTTATTATTAATGTTTTATTTTATTTAATATTTTATTTAATCTTTATTTTCAAGTTGTTTTCAAACATTTTTGAAAAATATTTATACCATTTTCAGCCAAAAAAGTGGTGTAACTATTAAATAAAATGTCATTTTTTCTTACAAAGTAAATTCACTTGAGCATATATATCCTAATCATTCTTTTTTTTTTTTTTTGTAGTTTTCATATTTTTTATGAAAATAATGACCTTGACAACCTCAGGAGTCCACTCTGTTACATGATTTCCTGATTTGTTACACCACACAAAGCTTAAAATATTAACAGTGTTTTAAATAATAATAATAGTAATAATAATAATAATAATAATAATAATAATAATGTTATTGTTATTAATGATAATTTATTAATAATAATATTAAAATTTATTAGTTTATTAAGCCCTACAAAAAAATCTAAATGTATTTTTATTCACATATTGAATATAGATGTATATTCTGGTCATTAATGTATTTTTACTAACTTATTTAGAATAAGACAAAAGCAATCAGTGTCACATCATTGACCTATATACACTGCCGTTCAAAAGTTTGGGATCAGGAATTTAAAGAAATGAATACTTTTTTCAGCAAGCATGTTAGTGATAAAAATTTATTTAAAAAAAAGATAACAAAAGACATTGTTAGAAAATATTTATATTTTGAATATGCTGCTCTTTTTAACTTTTTATTCATCAAAGAATCCTGAAAAAAGTATCACAGGTTCCATGTGTGTGTATATATATATATATATATATATATATATATGGGTAGTTGACAAATAAAAATTGGACTGTGTCCTATAGTGTGACATAGCAAAAATGTAGAAACGTAACATAAAAAATAACATGAGAAAAATGTATCTTCATTCTTAGAGTTACAAATAGCATGAGAGAGGTTTATCTTCAATGTTAGAGGTTATTTTTTTATTTATTTTTTTTTTTACATTTTTCCGTCACACCATAGGACACATTGATACGTCAACTACCCATATATATATATATATATATATATATATATATATATATATATATATACTTTTTCCAACACTGATAATGAATCAGAATGATTTCTGAAGGATCATGTGACACTGAAGACTGGAGTAATGGCTGATGAAAATTGTAATAATATTGTGATTAAATTGTAATAATATTTCACAATATTACTGTTTTTTCTCTATTTTTGATCAAATAAATGCAGCCTTGATGAGCAAAAGATACTTCTTTAAAAAACTAGGGCTGCCCTCGACTAAAGATTTTTCTGGTCGACTAGTAGTTGTTCATTTTAAGCATTAGTCGACTAATCGCATGTTTAGTAATAAAGCCTAATAAGCCTAATAAGCACTCAAGCGCACGCATAATGCTTGCCACAGTGCACCGGCAGATATAATAATTTTGAATGTGTCAGGGAAAAACAGGAAGGAGACTGCATTAACATTTTAATAAGTTATTGATAAACTAGTGCTTTCTTTGTTTTCGGCTTAAAACATGAAGTCAGCGACACTGACTCGTCATCTCCGCGGTAGTGATGCGCCTATATGCATGTTTCATAAGGATTATTGTTTTCCATTTCAATTGGTTCATTTAAAAGTAGATATTTCACTCTCTATAGATATATTTTTCATGTCTGTAAGGCAAATATATGCAGACCGAGACGACAGAAAGCGCATCCTATTTGCTTTCATTATTTTACAAAAGCGCAATGTTTTGTTGTTTTTGTGAGTGCACACAAATAAACGTAGAGTCTTTAAAGATTCGAAAGATGTATTACTTTTATCTATATGATCAAAAATGGAGTATTTTAAGAGCAAGTGACCACACCGGCGCCTCCATCTGTCATGCAGTGAGCGCGCTACTTTTCAGCTTCCACACTCCACACAGACACTTCAATAGCCCACATTTTTCTAGGTTAACATTAGATTGAGCGGCCATGTAAAGTTGCTACTGCATAAATATTTCAGATGATAAGCCGTATCTGAGGTCGATGAATGATAGGCGAGCATTTGGATGTCCTCCCCGATGTACTGTATTACCACATAGACCAGCCGTTAATGATCTGTCCGTCACGGACTGTGTGACTTCGCCTGTGGATGTTTCTAGTTTTTTTCTGCGACTAATAAAATTTTGGTTGACCAAGCCTCTTCTCGTCGACTGATGGTTAGTCGACTATTAGGGGGCAGCCCTATAAAAAAACATAAAAAATCTTGCTGATCCCAAACTTTTGAACAGCAGTGTACAAGGTGCACAATTATACACCACATAGCCTGAAAACTTATTTTTGTCCTGACGTGTCTAATCTAGATGTCTTATAACAACAATACTGTTACTTAAATGCTTTTATATAATTTCAGAGTCTTAATGAATGTTCGACTGACTCAGCAATTATTGTTCATTTACATAAAACACTCATTAGCTGAGTGACGCACATGAATAGCAAATCAAGAAGTCCGCCACATAAAGTCTAGTATATTCTACCCACTCTTTTCACTTTTCAATTTTCTGCTGAATCATGCTTGAGTTTTAAAATTCCCATAAATCCATGAGGACTTTATTTGACTGGTGAGTTTAAGAGCCATTTTTATAGAAACCAGGCTTAAAACAAATCCATCACTCCCGGGTGCAGGTCAGCCCCTGACTTTGTAAGCGAACTTCAGAAGTACATGCAATTTCCATACCGCGCTGTATGTCAAGTGATGTAGCACGTATCGTTCGCACCATTAGCACCCCGGGAGCAGCTAAATGCTTTTAATTGACTCTCTCCTGTTCTAGTCCCTTGGTTGTGCCTGGGTTGCCAAGCAACAGGGTGAAAGGTCATTGAGTAATGAGCCGAACCGTTCCCCACACTGCTGCTTCTATTGTGTCTCTCCCTCTCTCTCTCTCTATCAGTCGTTCACGCTTGATCTCTCCTGATTTCTTTTTTTCATGACTCAGAAGTGTGCGGGCAACATGCCAGCTTGAAGTATCGATCCAAAGTTTGCCTCCCTGCACGTTCACTCACACACTTGTGGGACCTTCACTAGACTCGCTCCATAGATCACTGTTTGCGAGGAACGGCCCGATCAATACGGTCCACACTGTGGCGCTCTCGCTCTCCGAATCTATCAATGTTATAGGCTCAAATAAGTCACAGGAAAGTGCTTAGCAAACAAAAGACCCTGACAAACAAACAAAAAGATGCAGTGCGGGCTTGATTATTAGCAATACCGAAATCATTCGTGCTAATAATCGAACACCAGTAGCGAATGGACACAGTGGCATTCTTACCAACTTTGAGATCTGGTCTGGCAGATAAATAGGCTGTAACTGTTTTTAACTTCAGTGTTTTTGGATTAATAGCACGGAAGCCTGATGTATTACCCAATAATATATAGAAGAAAGATTATGTGTCACATCTGTGATTTGATTGAGTGTAAATGTTTCCACATTTCTCTGTGCAGATCCATTGATCAGAACAGAGCCCATGCTCTGACTGAATGAGGGACATATCTTAATAATCCACATGCTATATCCTCATAACAGACTAAATATGATTTTAATGGCATTTAAATGGATTGATGATCTCAAAGTTCTACATTATTACCCTCATCCATACGGTTACAGCATAAATTATGATTGAATGTTGAGCTCTATGGCCGCGTCTTGCGGATGCTTATGGATTTTTATCTGGAGTAATCTGATGAACAAATGCTTTTGGCCTTCAGGTACTCCAAACTGTCAGATCCAGCCAACTGGCTGAAAATCAACAGGACCAATGGAAGGATTACCACAACAGCGGTGCTGGACCGTGAATCGCCGTATATGAAGAAAAACGTATATGAAGCCACCTTTTTGGCCGTGGACAACGGTAAGAATTGAGGCGGGGTTGGAAAATTTGAACGAAATCAAAACTTTGAGTGTCGATGTATTAAAGGTGCTGTGTAAGAAAACAAATGGATTTAAACGATTGGGTAGGTTGTTTTGGAGCGAGCTTGGTTAGCTTGAGCTTAATTTGTCCCACAGAGCCAAAAAGCTGTTCACAGCTTATCGATTCATAACCTATCAGCACTGGGGCGTTTTTCAAATCTGATTGGATTTTATTCTCACGCTCTATTCAACCAATAAGGTGTTCCAACAAAGCTGCTGTCCAATCGCAGTTGATTTACCTGTCCATTTTTACACTTACACTTTAAACTTTCTTAAATAGATAGACTACTTGCTTAACACCATCAGAAAAAATCAGGAAGAGTTGTTATGAATAGGAATGAATGTTTATCCTCATTACAAGGGAACCCATATTTAATGTAGTCTAGGTTGTATTGTTTTAACTCACTTAGTTTTGCTCATGGTTTTTGAGGATGAGGGACTGATAAATGTATGAATTGTTTCTTTAATATGCTTATTTGCTGTTCAACAAGCCAGTTCACTAAAACAAATTGGAGCATCAAATGCTACATATGAGAAAGTGGATAGTTGAACAAACTGATTTGCTAGAATGAATCAGACTTTCAAAAGTTGCGTCAGAGGAGGAATCATTTAGGGCAAACTGATTTATTAAGATGACTCAGACTTTCCAATTCTACATATGTATATAAAAAAAAAGAGGAAGAGAGAACTATTTAGAACAAACTGATTTATTGGATTGAATCCGACTTTCCAACATTACAATACATATGAGAGAGGATGATCTAAATGAACCGATTCACTAGAATAAAATGCATTTTTTGATTCAGTAAACATTTATGATGAACTGATTCACTAAAATTATGTAGACTTTCAAATGCTAAATATAAAATAGAGGGCAGTTTAGGAAAACCCAATTAACTACAATGAATATTTTTTTTTTCCAATGCTACATATGAGATGATACAATAATTTAGTTGAGCATGTTTGATTAGATATTTGATTATCAAAAAAGAGATGTACTGTTTATATTAGTTTATTTGCATGTTTATTTTTAGTCAAACTCTTTTAAAATGTAGAAGCTGAAATTGCTTTACATAGGGTATTGCTTCACAAGCTCAGAAAACTTCAGGGGAGGTTGGTATGATTAGGAAATTGACCAATCCATCTGCCTGTCTTGGTGTGTTTTTCCCAGAAGTTTTCAAAGGTGTCCGTAGTGGCAGGCCTTGTCAGGCGTCCTATCTGAACAAAGGCATATTGGCCTAAATCAATTCATCTTTAGGGACTGGCATTTTGTCTAGCAGTTGATACAGATGTCCAGGGTTGACGGGTTGTATTTTAGACTCATATCGGACCTTCTAATAACAGAATTTGACAGAATCAATCTTTATAATATCTAGCCTGTTACTCAGTCAGAGCTTTGGGAATGATACCGTGCCATGTTTTCCACAAATGCCCCTCGTCTGTGATGGCAGATTGTGTTTTGAAAGCGAGTAGGTATATATCTGGCCTCTGTTTTTGTCTTTGATTCACACACAGCCGTAGGGAGCAGATGTGTCTGTTTCTTCAGGCTAAGTTATTACACATATCTGTCCTCTGAGAGAGCCCAACTCTATTAAAGAGAAAACAGCTGTGTGAAATATTTATGTGCAGTTATCATTTCTTATATCTGACACAATTGAGAGTTTTCAGGACAAATACATAAACTTTACGACCATAACCCCTGACTATCGTTATCCTCTTTCTGTCTCATAGGTTCCCCTCCTGCCACAGGAACCGGTACTCTCCAGATTTATTTGATAGATGTGAATGACAACATGCCTGTCTTAGTTCCTCAAGAGGCTCTGGTCTGCGAGAGGTCACGACACGGGTATCCAGTCAACATCACAGCCTCGGATTTAGATTCAGAGCCCAACGCCGGCCCGTATGTCTTTGAGCTGCCCTCTTACCCCTCTTCTGCTCGCCGTAACTGGACCATTTCACGCCTGAATGGTTAGACATGGATTTTACATACTACAAATTCAAAGCATTCAAGGCTTTTACCATTTCAACAGGTCATTTTAACTTCAGCTAATGCGTTTGCTGTCAGTTAAAATGTTTTCCTTCAGGATAATACATCTAACATTAATAGTGGATAGACAAAAGATATGCTGTTAATATGTAAATATAGTTTCCAGATATTATTTAAATAATATACTTTGACCCTAATACAGTGACAATATAAAAGCCAAATATTTAATTTTGGATTTAATTTTCTATCCCTGTCTAGGTAATTATGCCCAGTTGAAACTCCGGATCCCATACCTGGAGGCAGGCATGTACAGAGTTCCCATTTTAGTTTCCGACTCAGGAAACCCTCCCCTGTCCAACACCTCTATCTTGAAGGTGAAGGTGTGTCCCTGTGATGAAAACGGAGACTGTACTGTGATCGGGGCAGTGACTGTGGCTGGGCTGGGAACTGGGGCCATCATCACCATCCTCATCTGTATCATTATACTGCTCAGTAAGTGATGGATGGATCAGGGGCGGATTGATGGTTTGATTATAAATGAATAGATGATTAAATCAGAGAATGCAACAAAATCGAATCTCCACAACATCAGTAAATTGTGATTAATAACCTTTCAACATGTCATTTAATTTTTGATTATTCATTTTCATTGAACTGTCAATCAACATTTTCTCAGTTTTATGAACCTCTTAACAAAGTCTCCTTAGAAATATGTATGGGACTTTTCCCATTCAATGCATGTGCCATCTTTAAAAGCGACTTCCAAAAAGTATCATTAAATTATATTATAAGCTTCCAAAATAAATTATATTATATTATATTATATGAAAGTAAAGAAATTTATAATGTTACAAACAATTTCTATTTCAAATAAATGCTGTTCTATTGAATGTTCTATTTATCAAATAATCCTGAAAAAAAAAAATCATTTTTACAGTACACAAAGATATCAAGCAGTGAAAATTCATCTATGCCATTGCAGGAATAAATCATATTTGAAAAAATTGTTGTTTCACAATATTTCTAAACAACTTAATGTGGCCTTGGTGAGAATTTTTCAAAAATCTTACCAACCCCAGACTTTTAAACATTATACTGTACCAGTAGACTTATACATCTAAACTCAGTAGGTCTATATATAAGTGCATCAGAAAGTGTTTTGTTTTCTTAGATCATGTCTTGCCTAAGGCACCAAATAAGTCTGGTCCCCCACTGGTGCCCCCTCAAAATTAGAAAATAGGTGCATGACACCCCTGTATGTTTGTTTTTTAGGTATGGTTCTGTTCTTTGTGGTGTGGGTGAAGCGAAGGGAGAAGGAGCGTCAGACGAAACCCTTATTGATCGACCCTGAGGATGACGTCAGAGACAATATCCTGAAATATGATGAAGAGGGAGGAGGAGAGGAAGACCAGGTCAGTGTCACTCAAGTCATGCTGTTATCGATTGTCGAGTCAAGGCTGTTTTGAAATTTTCAGTAGTTTGCTGCTTTTTGTCAGTTGCAAGAGCATTTCTGACCTTGTTTCAGATGTGCCCTGGTATATTTTTATTTCTATTGCAGGACTATGATCTGAGTCAGCTGCAGCAGCCTGAGTCTCTAGATCACATAATGAGCAAGCCTGCAGGTGTGCGGAGAGTGGACGAGAGACCCGTTATCCTAGAATCTCAGTACCCTGTCCGGCCCACGGTGCCACACCCAGGGGACATCGGGGAGTTCATCACTGACGTATGCTCCCTCTGTTTCTTATCATGAAGATAATCTAGTTAGGCCTTAGGTTCAACTAATGCCTGCAGAGGGGCATAGGAAGGAAATACAGTTTAATTTGCAACGAGACTGGAAAGCCGTACTTAAAGAGGTCATAACAATTTTCCCTCCTGATGTCTAGTTATAATCATAATTTATTTTGGTAGAAATCATTCAGAAATTGTTTTTCATCAGTAATTTGAGAAAGAGAAAGAAACTGAGTTCTGAATCATTTCTGCAAAAAAAATAACTAAATAAATAAGATTATAAGTGTTATAAGAAAATGTGGTAACACTTTACTTAAAGCCTTTATGTATAATGCTTTATAAAAGTAGTTTTAATGCATTAATAATGCCTTGTAATGCACCTTATAAAGCATTGTACAATCTCATGAATAATTGTAACCACAGTTACTACATTATAACACGTCAATTTATTGTTACACTATGCATTTTAAATTTGGTTATAATTATTTACTGTATTACAATGCACATTATGAATAATTATAATGTGTTATACCCTTTAATAATGTTTTATAATGCATTATACATAAAAGCTTTAAGAAAGTGTTAGCGAAAATGTATAATTCTGTGCTGAAAAGTGATATACAAAGTGTGACGTATTAAAATAATCAACAATCTTGTTATAAGTAAACTTCAGCTACTCTTTCCCAACCTTGCACTGCTTTAAGATATGCAGAGTAGCAGGTGCTACATATAAGCGTAAACAGCATAATTTATAGTATTTATTAATGGTAGCGGTAACACTTTAGAATAGGGAACACTTATTCACTATTAACTAAAATTAAAGCAGCAAATTAGGAGTTTATTGAGGTAAAAGTCATAATTAATGGTTTGTTAAAGGGTTACTCCACCCCAAAATGAAAATTTTGTCATTAATCACTTACCCCCATGTCGTTCCAAACCCATAAATGCTTCGTTTGTCTTTGGAACACAATTTAAGATATTATGGATGAAAACCGGGAGGCTTGTGACTGTCCCATTGACTGCCAATTACCACTGTCAAGGCCCAGAAAAGTATGAAAGACATCGTCAAAATCTGAATTTTATGAAGCGATGAGAATACTTTTTGTACGTGAAGAAAATAAAAATAATGACTTTATTCAACAATTCGTCTCAAAATGGCGCTACGGTGACGCGGAGGAGACGAATTGTTGAATGAAGTCGTTATTTTTATTTTCTTCACGTACAAAAAGTATTCTCGTCCCTTCATAAAATTCAGATTAAACCACTGATGGCAGATGGACTATTTTGACGATGTCTTTCATACTTTTCTGTGCCTTGACAGTGTTGTTTACTTGGGAGTCTATGGGACAGTCACAAGCCTCCTGGTTTTCATCTAAAATATCTTAAATTGTGTTCCGAAGACGAACAAAGCTTTTACAGGTTTAGAATGACATGGTGATTAATGACAAAATTAATGACAAAATGACAAAATTAATGACAAAATTAATGACAAAATTTTCATTTTGGGGTGGAGTAACCCTTTAATAGTGAGAAACCCTTTAATAGTGAGTAACCCTTTATTAATTTTATGAATTAGCTTATCCTGTAATATTTTATATATTTTTTAATATTTTAATAGTTTTCATTTTAGTTTGTTTTGTAACTGTGCTTTTGTTGCTTTTTATAACTTTTTTTAAATATTTCTATTTACTGTAAATGCGTTCATTTTTTGTAATTTTAGTACTTTCAATTAGTTGCCAAGGCAACGTTTCAAATTTTTCAGTTTTTCATTTAATATTTATATTTTAATATTTTTTATTTCAACTGTAGTTCAGTTACCAAAAACAATTTTAATGGTTGGATGCATAGACGTGTTCATCTGATCTGCCTGATGTGAGAAAGAACCACAAAATGAGTAATTTTTGCAGCTTAGTTTCACAAAATGGTCTTTTTCACTGAGCAGGATGTTACAGTGTGTTTTCATAGTGCATCAAGGTCTTTCATCTGAAACGATCAAGGAAAATTTGATTCTTTCAAGCACTTTCCAGCAGCGGCTTTCAGAGCATTTTGTATACGTTTGTTCCAACAGCCTCGTCTCACGATCTCTCCCTCTCTCACATTAGGGTCTGCGCGCGGCAGATAATGACCCCACTGCTCCTCCCTACGACTCCCTGCTGGTGTTTGACTACGAGGGCAGCGGCTCCACAGCGGGCTCCGTTAGCTCCCTGGACTCCTCCAGCTCTGGAGAACAGGACTACGACTACCTCAATGACTGGGGTCCTCGCTTCAAAAAGCTGGCGGACCTCTACGGAGGAGGGGGAGAGGACTGAAGGTGGGAACTCGAGGAAGAAGGAGGAGAACGGAGAGGGCCAGGAGGGACAATTGGCTTCTCGGATGTTTTATAGAGAAGTCGCACGCCAAGCCTCCAAGTGGGCTGATTATCTCTCAACTAAAGTTCCTCTGCACGCTACGGAGGCATCGAGAGGGGAGGATATTGCCCTGCAGCCTGCTCTGGACCTTTGCTGCAATCCACAAGTATTTTACGGCTTTTTACAATATTTCGCGTTGTGGTTTCTTCAGTGTTGTTTTGTCATTCCTCTCGGATCGCCTAGAGGCTCAAGATGGAATCGAGTTGCGATGGCGAATTCTCGGCGTGCGGGAATCGAAAAAAAACGAGTGCGCACGCTCGTTTTTTTCGTTCGCTTTATCACTAAAGAGAGTTCCACACACACTTTTTCTCTCAACTTGAATTTCAGTAGAACAGAAGCACTGTTGTTGATAAAGTGCCTTTTGTGGTGTGTTTTGTATTGGACTCCTGCAATCTCAGGGTCGGTTGCCATTTTGAAAAGTTTCTTCTGTTGGGCACACACTCCCCCGTTCCCGTCTGCTCCTCTCGACTACCTTTTGCTTTCCTTTCATCCCTGTATTAACGGTGCAGAACGCCTCTTTGACTACTATGTGGAAAACAAACAAAGAAAACAGAGAATGTTTTGTCAAGACTTTTGTTGATAAACACAGGACTCATTTTCCCTTAAGAAATCTCATTCTCCCTTGAGAAATTGGAGCGTATGAAGTACAGTGATCCAATTCGAAAAAACATAACACTTTTTTTTTTGGTTTTTGGTTTTGTTTTGTTTTTTAAACTTGACCGACCACGACCATATAATGTTATGTTGTGTAATGGTTGTGTAAAAAATCAAGGTCTTTATTTTAAAAGAAGAAAAAATATTACTGGAGAATGCCTTTTAGCTCATACTCTTGCCTGCCTTGTACGATTTTGTGTTGCGTTTCCGAATTGTAAAGGTAATTTAGGCATGACAAGTTGCCAGACAGTGAGACTAAAAGTGATGGCTGAAGAAACCCGACACTAAAAGGATTGCATAAGAAGAAACCTTCTTTTTTTGTCTTGAACATTCCCCTTTTCTAACTTTATAAGTTGATTAAAATATTATACGTGCATGACTTCTTTCAAAACAATGTCTCAAATCTCTCGCACTTGTTCCTCTGTGGTCAGAATGTGAAAAGTAGTTGGCAAAGAATATAAACCATACGGAATAAATATAATCTGAAAAGAAAATAAAAATAAAAAAAACAAAAAAGATTCAAAAATGTTTAAAATGCTGTAAAATACTTATTTTTGAAGTATTATTTGAAATATTTGCTGCTCTTCAAGCTCCAAGTTGGGCTAAATGACAGTGTCTGGGCCCATTTGGTTTTAATTGTGTGTGAATGTGTGTGAGTGTGTGTTTGTCTATATCCTGTAGGATTTTTAAATTCTCTTTTTATATGTTTGTCTTTTGTATTTTTTTCCTAGGTTTTACGTTTATTCTTTGGCTATGAGAAATGCAGCAGTGTTCTTTTTGTCTTGTCATGCTGAAGAAAGTCTGTCTCGTACGTCCTGTCCCTGGATAAGGGTCTAAACCTGCATTGCAGAGAAGCTTACAATCTTGCCTGCTCCACCATTCAGTGTAACTGATTTCTCTTTCCATTCATCTCAAATATTGGATGTGCTTTAGAGAATAAACAATCACATCTTTTGGAAAAAAAGAAGAAAAAACAAAAAAAAATGGAAAATTCTCAGTCTCTGTCCTGTCCATATAATAGGGTCATGTCTCTTTTCTTCTCCCTCGTACTTCTATGTTTCTTTCAGCTGCTTGTCATAGTGTTTTCTGGGCATGAGTGAGCATTGCATTATGCCATCAAGTGACAATTGAATTTAGCTGATATATCGAGTATGGGATTTCTGATTAAGCCATAAAATCAGGCCATTTTAAAATGGCAGCGTGATTATCATTAGCACTTCTGGATTTCCATGCATTACCATTAAATTAACATTGACTTAACATAACTTTGGACGACTGCTCCTCCTTCACATTTGCCTTCAGAAGCATTAATGATGAAGCACTCTGTCCAGTGATGACAACACTTATCTGATAGAAAGTTTCTTAGATTTTTTTTACATGTATTTAAATGAGCCATGAAGTTCTTTCCCATGACCCAGTGAAAGGTCAGTGTACTCAAAGGGCATATGGCATAATTAAAACATAAGGCCCACCACTAATGACGAATCTCTGGGAGTGGATTAAGGCTAAAGACCATGAAAATGTATGAAATTACAATTGGGTAATGAGATTAAAAATGTCATAAAAGTTCTTTCTCTCTCTTTTTTTTTTTTTTTTTAAATGTCAACATTTATGTCAGTGTGGATCAATTGATTTGCAAGTTTTATGCTTTATTTGGACTATCAATCCGTTTAACATTATAACTACATTAATTTCTTGATATATTGATTAATTTGCAAATAATTGCATATAAATACCTGCAGAGAAAAACAAAGATAACAGTTAATATTTTCATATCATGTTCTTGCAATCTATGTTGCAGTGCAGTTTGTCCATCTGTCCAAGGTACACTTAGGAATCGTCCACTCAGGACGTGGTCTTGCATTCCATCTACAATATATTTTAATTGTTAGTCTATGTTAATATGCGTTAGACAGAAAACCTTTGCCTGATGATCTTGCAGTTTTTAAAGCATCTTACACTGTGAGCGCCACATTTTTAAGTCATTTTGTAATGATAAAAACGCTTCAGTTGTTTTAAATGACCACTAAAGTAACAGCCCTTATACAATATTTATAGTACAGTGGATTTGTTATAAAATGAAGGGGAAAACAAGGGAGTTTGGTTTGGACTCAACCTCTACAGCATGCCACAACTCTTTTGGTTTTGATCTCATTTATTAACCTCTTACCCATTTTAAAGACAGATACATACTGACAGTTTATCAGTGCTCTTCCATTTGTTTCAATCAGGACAACTCCAGCTCGCAGCACCCCTCTCTCTCTGCATCTCTGTTGCGCATTGCATACTAATGGTGAACATGTTCTGTTTTATCTATTCTTCATGTACCAAAATTGTGTATGAGTATCTCTCTGCGGTTTCAATAAGTCAGCACACAGAGAGAGTGAGCCGAGACACCAGAGAGAGTGAGAGGTGTAGGGGATTGGAACTCTCTGAGGCCGTGTCTATCAATTAGTGCTCTGATTAATCCCTTGCTTTAATCTCATCAAGCAGAACACTGCTAATTACCCACAGACGAGAAGAGAGAGGGATGAAGAAAGAGCAAAAAAAGAGCATGTGTCATTAGATGCAAGAAGGGGTGGTAATAGAGGAAAAGAGGGAGGAGAGGAAAGAAACGCAGAGGAGAGCAATCATACGAGATGGCATCTATCTTGGGGTGAGATGTTGAAAATCTATGGCTCAATTTTGTGAAACACAAGACATTTTGAATAATGTACTGATGGAATATACAGGCTTAAGTTTAAGCCATGTTTTGTACAATTTAATGGACTAAAGTAGCTCCAGTTTAGAATTTCAAATCTTCTGAAATGTTGGAAACCAATTGCACATAGCTTTTAAAGTCTCCATAGCTTAAAATGGAAGATTAAACCCATGCTGAGAATAATGGTATTTAGAATCTTTGCAGGACAAAATATAACAATATTAATTAAAATAAGCAACATTAGTAAACATTCTAGAGTACATACATACTAAAAGCACAATTCTGGCACATTGTGTTCTGAGAGTGTATTGATATAAATATATAGAGATAGACAGAGATCAGTGGGAATATCTGCTGAATGCTGCAATCGATTAATCACAATTAGGTATTCCTGAGTACTTAAGAAGCAATCAAACTGATCTGTGAACAAATCAACTATACAAGTTTTTGAATTGGATTTCCTACTCATTGTAATTACACAGAAAAGAAAAAAATCTTATTTTGAAGACAAGAGGAAATAAAGGCCTGCAGGTTTGGAACAACATGAGAATGAGTAAAAGAATTTTCATTTTGGTGAAATAACCTTAATAGCAGCTCTTGTTTTTGTACAGAAAAGTGTTTAAATGAAGCCAGCTATAAGATGAATTTCCTTCGTGTAGTTGGTTCTCAGGCAGCCAAGCCACGGTGGCAGAAAAATATAGCGAGGCACTGATGGATCGTTCTTTCGCAAATACAAACTTAACAGGTGGCTTGCGGCCAACGCTGTGTGTGTTATTAATAAAGTTTGCCCTTTCAAATACACTTAAACATATTTTTCATCTACTCAATAAAGGCCTAGATTTCCAAGGCCATGAACGAGAACAAATCAATTTGAAAATGATTTGGACAGCGTACATGTGCCTGCGTACATTATTGAATAGGGTGTCTTAATTGAATGTTTACAGGTAAGCGCTGAGAGCATCCTGAACAAACAAAATCACTCTATGGCTACGCTTTGCTGACTCAGCTATTCTATTGTGAGATGCAAGTCAACCACAGAAAGTGTTTCTGCTATGTAAATGAAATGAATACAAAGGAGCCTTGGAGTTTGTCAGTGTCTGCTGTAATGGCTGTCCATGTTTCACTAAACCATCATTCAGTATTATAAGTACATAAACTGGGAAGTAGATTGTAATATTTCATCAGCTCACTAATAGTATATGCAGTAAACAATGGAGATAGCATACCAGTCTTAGACACTAAATTATTATTGAACACCATTTACTTATATTTGGCAACTGATAAATGTTTTGCTTACGTAGCATCGAGATGGGTCTAGTCACTACTAGGGTGATGTTTAAATCCTGATTCAGCAACATGACAATCCATACCAAAGTCAAAATGCAGCTTTAGCAGAACTCAGAAATCCCTCTGGGATGCTAAAGTTGGTTCTTCCCATAGTGGGCGTGTCTCAAGAGAGACAACTAATTGGCTGTGGCCAAAACACACAATCTCAGTGGATCTGGATTCTGCTGTTACGTATATATATTTCAGCTGGAAGGTGTCATACTGTTCTATTTCAATAATATCATTTTGCTGAGTCTGATGAATTGCGTTTTATATATTTTGTGTTTTTGCGGGGTGGTGAGAGATTTGTCAGTGGTCTACAAAACTCAAGTTTGCTGAATTTCAAGAATCAGTGAAAAAGTCTTCATAGACACAAAATGGTGTAATCTGGGAGCCACTGAAGTGTGAAGTTGTACAGTAGGAAAACTAACAAAACTAAGTTTAAAAATGGCAGGAATTTTCAGGGGGTGAACAGTGTTATAGTTGCTAGGTGCTAGATATAAAATTATCTACAAAACAGCTTATTTACACACCTGCATCTGTAAAATAATATTAAATATCATGTAGAAATTTTGACACTGATGGATTTTATTGCTTCAGAATCCCCTTCTGGGGGCTGACATGTTCACAGAATTTTAATATGGTGTGGGTTTTGTTTTAGAAGCCGTCACTGAGTCATCCAAATGAGAATCTCATTAGCATGATTACAGGTGGAAGAACATTTTTGAATGGTTTGATGGATGATCAGGGTAGGTTTTAAAACCTGAAAGTAGTCATTATGAGAAACCATCCCTCCTAAATCAGTGCTTTTCACTGCTAATATTTTAGTTTATGTAGTGTATACTTTCATGAATATCAAAAAACAGTCTAAAAGAAGTAGAACAAGCATTTGGGAGATATGCTGACTCAAGGCCAGGTGAAGCCCCTTTGGATGTTCCACAGTTGAGTGTGATAGTCATTTTCTATCCATGGAACTGCAATGGGAAATCAGTTTGCTCCCTGCATATCCAATATTCATATGGATGATTTGGAGCAAGCAAGTATCTGGAGCAGGTTGCAACAAACAGCCTAATTTAAGAAAAACTGCCTTACAACGCAGGTACTGTGCAAGAATACTGCGGTGGCTACAAATATAACAACAATTGACTCTTTTGTCTTTGTAATCTTTCATCAAAATGTAAATTTGAATAATGAACTTGGCCCACCACTGAAATTACTTTTCAGCTGACATCAAGTCCTTTTTTCAGCTCCTCCCCTCCAAAGACCTTTCATATCAATAGACTTTTCACAATCCAGTTACTTCCCAGTGGATAAAATCAAGTCCTGTTCTACATTTCTTCTCACTGAATATCCTTTTTCAGACAGAAATATATATCAAAATTTTGATCTGAGTTCACAAGTCGGATGTCCGACTTCAAGCGGCGTTCTAGACGTTATTTTCAAGTAGGAGGTGAGAAAAATCTGAATTTCGATTTGTCTGGAATGCAGCATTATACAAACCTGGAAGGATTGTATTTGGCACAGAAATACTCCACCATACGTCCAAATCGCTTTCTTTTTTTTTCTTTTTCTTTTTTTTTTAAACTTTAGCCATGTTTAGCATGAGAATCCAACTCTTTAACAGTGTAAATAACTCAGAATGCATGAAATAGCATTAGACCCTCTCCTTTAAAGCCCTAGACTGAGGGGATAAACTTCTTAAAACTAAAAAATTGAGAGTGGCAAGGATCTTTAAATTGAGACAATAATCCAAAAAGATAAATCTTATCCCTTTTGTGACCACCTTTCTTCTTCTACAGTATAATTACAATCTATAATTAACACTTATGTGAGGGAGGCACAGTACTTTGAAGTAATATCCGTGTTTCGAGAGGAACAGGGTCTTCTGGTTCATCGTTTTGGAATGGACAACGAGGGAACAAGAACAATCATTTTAGAACAATACGTCCACAAATCCTCTATATCCCTTATTTTCTGTTTGGAGTCTGAGAGACCCTTAGGTCCCATTTAGCTCAAAAAACAGGCCTGACTATAATTGGTACAAGGCAGTACTTTTTACTTTTGAATGAGTTGTATGATTACCTATGAGAACAGATTCTAAACAAATTTAACCTTTTTTTTAACAGTGTGTTCTTGTTGGGGTCAAAGTGACCTCCAAACACAAGTAACATCATGATTCTGAACAGTGCTTTGTAGTAATACAGAGGGTTAAAGCTTCAGTAATATCTGTCCTATAGGTTTTAATTAGGTTGGAAAATTGGAAGTGATAATATCTGATAAATCAACACCTCTTATTTACATTTACATTAGCGTGGTGAGGAGAATCTGGCTACTGTGAGTCCTAAGAAGTAAAATGATTGAGAATGTAAATGATTGATATTGAAACTGCATACCAATTTTCCTAATGGTCTGAATGAAATTATTTAAAATTTCATGGATTATGGGGTAAGAGACTATTTTAGGACTTCAATTATTAAGCAATTATAAAATCCCATTTTAACTAACATTTCAGGAAATTCAAGCAATGTTCAAGCAGTTCAGTGTTAATTTCATTCTCTCATGCTGCACAGTGCCAATTCTGATGCATTTAATTAATTTACATGTGCATTTGTGAAAAATACACACTGTGTGGTTTGTATATAGTTCAATTTATATACAAGTATGTATTGATTTTATATGTATCATAACTGCCATGAAGCTTAACTCAATCCCATTGTTTTGTGTTATTTTCCACAGTTGATATCCAAAAATTGTGGATTCAAACTCTTATTCCTAATTGTGAATAAGATAAACCTACTTGTAACTTCAATATAATCCTAATGCTTAAAACTATGTGACCCTAGTCAAGTCTGGAACATTTTGCTCTACTTATTTGTGACAACTAGTGAACAGCAGCTGTTGGACATCGTCAAAGCAGCTAAAGCTGACAATTTCCATGGGCAAGCTAACAATTACCATTAGGCAGAGCTGAGGCCGCAGCGGCACGTGACACGCTCAGACCCGTGGTATCATCCAAATGAAAATATCCTGTTTATCCTTCCAGCTGAGACGCAGCTCATTATACAGATAGAAATCAGCAAATGTACAGATTTGCTGTTTACACTCAATGTCAAATCTTCAAGTTTCCATCCATTACAGACAGAAACATTGAGCAGGTGCTCATTTGCGGTTGCCTGTGTCCCGAAAGCACCATCCTGAGAGAATTTTCTTCATCTGAAGTATAAATTCAGCAGCAACTTTGAGAGTGGATAATGATTGATTGTCTGTGTGCTTGCTTGTTTCTGCTTGTTTCTGTACGTTGCATCTCTGTTAATGGCTCCTTTTTATCTGAGAACAGTGGGATCCATTAAATAGGACCAAAATAACTGGAAAGGCGCAGCGTTTTTTCCCTACATGTTGTTGATGACAGAGCCATTCCTGCAGGTCAGTGTTTTGATGGCGAATAAAGACGACAAGCGAGACATTTAAATGCTTTCAACTTGTTCGGATGATTGTTTGGACCTCTGTCTGGAGGAATAATCACAAATCAACATGTTTTGATGTCTTCAAAATATCCATTCAAACCATAATTACAGGCCGAAACTGTCAATTAATAGAGAAATTAGCGTAAATGGTTGATGGATGGTGTTTGGTTGCATTCACAGGCCCTACACTGTTGAAGCTAAGCTTGAGAAGTTTGTCAAAATTGCATTAGGAAAGTGGATTTTGCTGAGCACACACTAAAATATGATTTATTCCTAGTATGTTTTGGCTGTGAAATGTGTTTTGGCTCTAGCTGGAACTGCAGCATTTGAAAGAACAAGCTGTTTCAGTGTCTCATCAATAATATATCTTCTGAAAAACTATGTATTAGGGATAAGAACATCACAACACACAATGATGGTCGCTGAGTTGATGAATCGGGACAGAATTTAAAGAAGCTTATAAATGTGAACTTCCTTGCTCACGGCCTTGTTCAAAGATGCAACAGCGTGCTGGGTTTGATCCATTGAGATCTGTGTTGAGGGAGGCCCTAAGCGCAGGATTCTTGCTGATGAAACTGTAGTAGTTGTAGAAGACTCACACCAGCTCACCAGGGTGGAAACATTCTCCGGTCCAGTAAATGTAATTTCTCCTTTGGGTCATTGCCCGACGGCAGGACTGCTGAGGTGGTACCTTCAACATGCTCTCATGCAGAAAAGCAAAATCTTCTTTTACATTAGCACCAAACTACTGAATATACATTTATTATTATTGTTATGCTATTAGCAGAAGCAAGGTAAGATTCAAATCAATATTTCATGCCCATGTTTGGCTACGTGACTATCCACCTCATTTTTCAATGCAAAAATAAACTATTTCCTGTGACTGTGCGAGACATTCGATTCATTAACTAAATGTAAATAACTAAAATAAAGTGCACTAAATGGTAAAACTATTTGCACAACAAACCAGCACTTTTTAGCATAATAAATTACATTTTTATGATAAATACTAGTTTGCTATAACAAGCTGTTTTTTCGTACAGCTAAAATAATTGGAAGTGATTAATATTGGATGCTTTACACATTCGAGTTAAAAATGGCCATGTCCATTCTTATGCTAACAAAAATGTGGACAGAAAATACTTAACGTAACAACTTTTGTTAGGTAACTTTTTGTTTTGTTAGGTAAAGGCAATTACAAATACATGTTTGCTGCAATCAATAAACTGTTTTAGACAACACAAAAATCACAGATTTTTTGTAAGTTTGAGATGAAAGAAATGAATCCTGTCTAAACAGAGTATTGCCTATGGCCCAAAAAATAACTACCCATCATGACCTCAGACTGAACACAAACAGTTAGAGACAGCAGCTTCAACATTTATTAGACAGAATCCTGCAGACTTAAGGCACCAATGCTGAACTGTTTGAACTAACATATTTTCATACTGATGTTGGTGTAAAAATAATCTAATAGTAGCAGTTCTGAAGAAAGAGACTGGATTAAAAAAAAAAAAAAAACCTTTGTAAACTAATCCAAAACTGTTAATAATGACCTCAGACTTTAATGTGCAGAACACAAACAGGTAGAGACAGAAACTTGAATATTTAACGTTAGTAGACAAACTCCTACAGACTTAAGGCCCATTCACACCAAGATCGATAACTAAAACTACCGAGTTTTAATAGTCGTTCTAAGTCTGTGAGGGAAGTTCACGTCAGAACAATATTGATAACGACAAACATGGAAAAATAAATCACATTTTTTTCAGCCGAAGAGCGATAAAAACTTTGACAGCCAATCAGAATCCATCAAGAGCAATTAAAGCAGCAGGCGACAAAACGGCAGCGCGAGTTTATAATAATTATCATTTGTTTTAATACCCAAAAGGTAACTTTAATACGCTCCATAACTTATCGTTATTATTATCCATGTCCTTGACAAAAGTATTAGCTGAGTCCAGTATCAAAAGGAATGGATATAGCCTCTATATGCCATCAGTCCTCTCTCAAAAATAATAGGAGCGTTTCCTCTATAATTGAGCAAATACAGGTGAAAGCAAATACGGGCGAGAGAGAGAGAGAGCAGCTGTTGAGGTGGGTATCATAAATTGAAGTTGACGTAGCTAAAATGAACACATGCACAAAGAGAATGGAACATAATCGCTCTGAGCACATCAAACAGCGATTTCAATGCAAGCTGATGACACAAGCGACCGCAAGATACATACAAACACAAGGCCGGACCCTGATGCAATAAAAAAGATGCTGCGATGACCTCTGTGTACCAATCAATCGAGAACTTCAGTTTTTATGGCATTGACGAGTCTGTAGTGCATACTATCGTATGTCGGATGAGAAGTCACAACAGGGGGTCTTTGTAACAGTAAGATTTGGGCTTCCTAACAGCGTCGGGATAATAGTCGGGTTACAACTGCTCCACCCAATCAAACCTAAAGTCTGTGATTTTTCCTCCGCAGCTCGCTGTTTACACAGAACAGTCTGAGAGATGTAGCTAGGCAACCAGTCAGCCTCTGCCATCCCTCTTTCTTCCTCTTGAGAGGGAGCTTATGTGGGCTTAGCTCTAGAGGAACAGTGGCCCTTTGCAGCGAAGAAGGGAATTACCATGGAAAACACTGGATTGCGCCCGCACACAAAGGGCAAAAGAGGGAGGCTGACATGGCAGAGGTATTCTGCAGTGTGGGATAGACCGACATCATTAGTCGGAGGCGATTTGGTAACGAGTCACTAAATCTACACGATGAGGTACAAAGCGGTTCGGGATACATACTGTGAGAGGAGACCTTTTGACCTTTGAGTGAACATGCAGAACTTTAGATTTCCAGAATGAGCTACTTGTAGCCTAGAAGCATTAACTCAACCCATGCCATCTTGCCTTGCCAACTGTCATGAGTTTAACTCTTAAACCTGCGTATATCCAGGAGGGATGACTGTGACTGTAACTGGATCAATTTGAGAGCCAAAGTCCAACAGTTAAGTGTTTAATCTATCCTCCCTGCTCATTTCATTTCTCAAATAACAGTGACTGAACAACTGGCTGAAGTCATATATAAGAAGTCAGAATATGTCCTTTCAAATGTGTGAACGTCTGAATTGTGTCATTATTTTTCATTTTCAGCAACAAACTTCTAGCACAATGCTACGGTCTCAATCAACACAGATGCAACGCCACAATGAATGCAGGTCTACAGTGCCATCTAGTGCACAACAAGAGAACAACAACGTGATGTTCGATTCACGAACAAATGGTTCTTTTGAACTTATTTGAATCATTCGTTTGAAACAATTAAATCACTCGCCTGAGGGAAGTAAAACGGTGAGGTAGGGTGACCACGATCATAAAACCTAGCAATAAATGTTATATCTAAAAGAACACTTTCACAGCAAATCCCTAAAATTGTGGGCAAAGGAACATTCGTGATTGAAACAAATCGAGAGTCATGTATTTGAATCAGTTAATGAAAGTGAACAGTCCTATTTGTTCAAATGAATCTAGCAATTAGGGATTCTTATAGCGTTAACTATTATAAAACCACACCACCAAGGTTTTTATAGAAACTTTGTCCACTTTTATTTCTTAAAACATCTTTATAAAAACACAAATATAAAATGAATGGGTAGTTCCACTGTGAATTCTTTTTTTACATAAGTAATTTGCACATTACAAAGCCACCTTCTATGAAAAACATGATATATAATTGCAATTTTCTTTTAACACAATTTCTGAAGAGTAAAATCCAAAAGGGGCAAGAAGCTAAAAACAAGGCAAAATAAAAGACAAAGAAAACCAATAAAAAGTGAAAATGAGAAGAGCACAAGTCAGCTCGAGAAAGGAAAGGTAAATGCATCACTGTATGTGTATGTGAGACAGTGACAGAAAGTGAGAAAGTGTGAAAGAGCGATAAAGAAAGACGCAAAGGGAATGACAAAGAATGATAATAACAGCAAAAAAGACAGAATGAGGGATAGAGCCCTAAAGACTGAAATGAGAGAAGGACATGGGCTATCTGCTATTTGAGAAGGGCTCGGTAGAGCAGTTGTGAGTGGCTGGTGCTTCTCTCGTTCTCTAGACAGAAGAGCAGATCCCTGAGGTTTACACGCGTGATGCGCTGGCGAGTGTACTGCCTCGACGCTCCTGCATTTAAGCCCCCGGATGCACTCGCGCACAAACCTGAGCCCTGTCAACACACACACACGAGCTTTGACAACAATGCTCATCTGTCTGATCTAACATTTTAATACTAATGTTGGTAGATTGATAAAATAGGAGTAATCTAATAGTGACAGTTCTAAGGGAGAAAAGAAAATAAGTGAGATTTCATTTTACAAAAAAAAATATTTCTAGTCAGTTTTTTCTCTGCTAAATGTGAACGAAAATATATTATATTTCTAAAATATTTTTAAATTGTGAAGTTCTTTAAAATTTGTAAATGATAATATGACATAAATAGTATATAAGAAATAAATTGCATAAAACAGAAATATATATATATATATATATATATATATATATAATTATTATAATTTAAAATTCTAAGAATTGGCTGAAAATGTCTCAAAATAAATATTTAAATAAAAGTTTGACTGCAGTTATTTTTCTGAAAAGTGATGATAATATATTGTAATATTCATATGAAAATATAAATAAACTAAAAGAAAAATAAATACCATGATCTGTAATTATTTCTTAAATACATCTTTACATTTGCAAAGCTTTTCTATGCAAAATGTGAACGATAATATAACAAAAAACATAAATAACATAAAATAACAATAAATAGCATGATTCATGAATATATACTTAAAATTGTGTAAAAAAATTTTTTTTTTTAAAATTGCTGAACAAAATGGCTGTGTAACTGTCCTATCTGCCATTTGTGACAATCTGAGACCCTTGAAGCACAACCTGACATCTCAAACCTGCTCAACAGGTGCTAAATGATTTAAAGAGGGCACAAAGAGGGACAGAAGGAGATAGGAGGAGCAGGAGGGCAGCAGACTGCCATGGTGAGGGAGAGATGTTTGGTACCTCTGTGTCAGTCCCAAGTGAAGGAGAATCCAGTTTTCTTTTCTTTCTGGGTCCGATAGCCGCCAACGCCGTCAAGTTGGCATCTCTCTGTCGAATCTGAGCCAATTCCTGCTGCTGCATCTGTAGCCACACGCGCACATATATCAGCTCTGACCCATAATCAAACACAATGGTCCTCTGACAAGATAAACATCTCAAGTGTGCCATCTTACCTCTTTGGCCTTCTGTTTCAGCCGCAGCTGCTCGGGGTCCTCTTGTCGCGAGCGTGACTGCAAAACATAAATAGCAATTAGAGAGGATCAACAGTCAAAACACACCATCAGACATCTGCTGGAATCAAACGAAGATGTAAAAATTAAGGCTGTCAGTCGATCAAAATATTTCATCATGATTAATTTCATGTTTGTTTGTTTTTTTCCCAAGTTTCGGTTTAAGAAAAGAAACAAAAGAATGAGTATATAAATGTGCTCTTTTCATGCACAAAAAGACACGAATAATGTACTTTTCTCATACTTTTTAGATGTACACACACTACCGTTCAAAAGTTTCGGCACAGTAAAATTTTGTAATGTTTTTGACAGAAGTCTCTAATGCTGACCAATTTATTTGATCAAAAATACAGCAAAAACAGTAATACTGTGAAATATTATCAGATTTTATAGCAACTGTTTCCTATTTTAACATATTTTAAAATGAAATTTATTTCTGTGATGGCAAAGCTGAATTTTCAGCAGCCATTACTCCAGTCTTCAGTGTCACGTGATCCTTTAGAAATCATTATAATATGCTGATTTGGTGCTCAAGAAACATTTTCTATTTTTATTAATACTGAAGGTTTTGAGCAAACTATGATACAACAAAAAGTACAAAAGAACAGCATTTGTTTGACTTTTCTGTAAGAATGAAAAAGTCTTCGCTGTCACTTCTTTTTCTTTACTGGTTGGTTTAATGCATCCTTGCTGAATAAAATAATTAATTTCTTTAAAAGAAAAAGAAAACAAAGTTTCCACCCCCAAAGTTTTGAACTGTAGTATACATGTATAAAGATATAAAGAGAGATAAAGATAGAGTATAAAGAGAGAATCCTGAAATGCAGCAAACAACAATCAACATCATAAAAGAAATCATCATAAAATCATGAAATCATAACAAATTACAAGCAATTATAAGTAATTACATTCCTTCACGCTGATGTTCACATTATTATTCATATAAATGGTGTTGTTTCACTTGTACAATTATTTGACTTCTGTCTAATGATACTGCGTTGATGCTTCAAGTATAACTTTTATTATTATTTGTGTGTTCATTTATATAATTCCCTAAATTTCAGTTCATGAAAAAGCAGTTTGTCTAAATAAGAATAAACTTTGAAACTCAGTGCACTTAGAGCCGTTTCTATGAGCTGTGGTACTGGACAAAAGTGAAGTGAAACGAGAGATTGAATTCGAATACTCTCTCCCTGGCACACTGAGTCTTGCTTTATTCTCAATATCATGTTTGGAATCCATACATTGTGATGCACTGAATCATGGCGTATCTTGTTTAAAAATAAAATGAAGAAATTAATCATAGTTAAATGAATCACAAGCATCAAATCCATTGTAGTGTGAGAGAAAAAAAATCCTATTTTACCACTGAGTTTGGAAGACTGAACCTGTTCTGAACTTAAATCAATGATCAGAACCTCTGGCCAATGGTAGTATTAGAGGTGTGTGTGTGAGAGAGTGAGTATGGCTGGAGGTGGTTTACTAACCTTAGCTGCCTTCATTAAAATTTCTCTCTCCTGCTCCTCTTTCTTCTGTTTCTCCAACTGGTCAAGTTGCTCAAAGAACTTGAGCTGAGAGCGAACATCCTCCACCTGCTCGTACCGACTATCCTCCTGCACACACATCATTAACATCACACACAGCCTTACAGGCTCAAAACAAAAGCTGACACCCAAAGGATGGAGCGCTTTTGAGACCAAAACCCGCAACAGCCTCTGGATTCATAATTCCGATTCTGACTCAAAGGAAACATATCCAGGGTTCAACAAAGTGTGGTCAAGAAATATAAAAATGTGTTACTATCAACATACTATAATGAGCCAGCCCAACTGGGTCAGCAGACTTGCCTTGTAAGTCATGTTCTTTTGCTGGGCGATCAATGAGACCTTCTCTAGAAGGTTTTGCAGTCTCTGCTGAGTGGCATGAGAGACTATGTTCACGACTTCAGGACCCAGCTCCGTCACTCCAAACCTTTGGCCTGACCACATACAGGACAAAAACTATTAGCTCTGGTAAAACAGTACATTTTAGTAAAACTGAATACAAGATTTTGCCGTAACTAGAAGTCTCACCTATCTCTAGTATCTTGTGCTGTAGCATGCTGGCGGAGAGGAAAGCTTCATCCTTACAAGACCGCGTGACTGCGCCAACCAGCTCTGAGTTGGTGGCCAGGATACGTGCACTCTCCTCCGAAAGATTAACGCCTGCCATTGAGGCCACGTCATTAATGTCATCATCATCCCTGGACAGATTTAGACATACAAGAATATATGTTAGAAAGAGTTTGAGAGTCTGTTTCTCTAGTTTTACAAATGCTGCATGACTTTCTAAACACATTTTAAACATGTCCTTTGCATAACTGCTCTAATGACAATTTACCATACTTTCAAGTATATAAATCTGTGTAATATATCTATTAATATATTTTAAATAGATATCATGTTAGAACTCTTAAAAAGTAAATTATGCATTTTTCATAATTTATACGTTCAGTACAGTGTTACTATTTCCAACTAAAACTACAACCTAAAAATAGCTTTCATCCATTTAAATAAAATTGAAATAAAATCAAAATATTAGATTAAAAAAACAAACATCAAAATCTTAAAAAAGTATAAATGTTGGCTTGATCACCAACTGCAATAAAATAAATTTAAGTTGAATTTTTAAGTTGAATTACTAAAATATCGAAAACTAAAATAAAATTAAAGTTAAACAGAAATATTTATAAAAAAAAATTAAGCTGACAAAAGCACAACAAAATGACTAAAACTTAAAACGAAATAAAAAATATAAAATAAAATAAAATAATAGCTAATTTAAAATAATAAACACAATAGTATAGAAATAATACTAAAATAACTGGTTCACAGTAAAAACTATTATTACACTGTTACGCAACCCATGGTCTTGATAATGGCACTGTAACAGTCATAATTCACACACAAACTACTGCGTACAGCCTGAAATGAATCAAACTTGATGAAAATGCAACATCTTTTCATCACAATCAGTTTAGCTAAACTTTGTGTACTACTCATGTATTTTGTGCACAATGTCTCTTGGGTAAACGTTGCTGTGCATGGCAGCAGAAAAGTGAAATGAACACAACACAAACCTGAAAGTTCCTCCAGCACCATCCTTTGTTTTATTCTTCTGAGCAAAAGCTACAGACACGGAGCCCGGAGCCAGTTTAGTGCTACTCACAACACCCTGCTTCACAGCAACTGGAAGATAGAGTGAGAGAGAGAGAGAGAAAGAGAGAGGGGTTACATTTTGTGCCATTATATTATGAGACACAAAACAGACAGTGATGGACTTGACAGACACACTCACCTGTCTGGATCTGTTTGAGCTGCACCTGAGGCTGACCCACCACTATGTGGCTGTGGGGTTGACTCCTGAGCGTTACCATGGGGGTGGTTGTCAGGGTAACCTGAGGGGGCTTCACTATTGCCCCCTGCTGTGGAGGCTGCAATACCTGAACAACAACATTGAATGTAATTCTATAATTACAACCATATGGGACAATCAAACATGTACAGGCTGGATGTGAGAGAATTTTGGGCCAGCTAATAGAATGATCATTAATCATGTATATTTTGTTTTTAAATATTTGTTTATATATGAATTAATATTTATTCCTATTATTATTGATCATGTATATATTTTTTTATTTAATTGCCTTTGCACCTAATTATAATAATATTATTTGTTTAACATATAATAGCAATTACTATTATTATTGTTGTTAATATATACTAATAATAATATGTGGAATGGGACTCAAAATGAATTTAATCTTTTATTAACACAAAGTTTCATAAAATATTTCCATGTTATTATAATTGCATTATCATTTATTTCAACAAATCTGTTTTGAATCTGTATCTTTAACTACACATTGTCATACAAAGTTAACACTGATTTAAGTCTCGTGATCCTTAAGTACACATAAACCATAAAAAAATGATTCAAAACTAATCTGTGAGTCTTTCTGAAGGGTTCATTAAAAAGAACCAGCAGGAGTCATTTATTCGTGAATCAGACTGACCAGTTGCATTACAGTGTCTCTACCAGTTTGTTGATGCAGTGCAAGAAACACAATTATCTGTCCACTTTAGTGGAAAATGCAGACATTCAAAAAAGGTTGACAAAACTATGCCATAAAAATCGTTTAGTTCTTTTTAATAAATCGGTTTCTGAATAAGAACCGGTTCACAATTCCCAACCTTTGTCCTTTATCAGTATTATCAGACAGAAAAATGTACTCTTTGTCACCGACAGTCAAAATTCCACACCAGTGTGTAAGAAACATTATTTAGTTATAATGATATGCATATGCTGTTTTCTTTTTGTATTAACTGACAGCTCAGAGTGATTTTTTTTACTTTGCCACAAGGCAAATACAGGCATTACCATTCAACAATTTAAACTATGTGCTAAAGCAATTAAACTCCAATCATTTAGCTGAGTGTAAATTGAGACTAAACACCTCATTTTACCTGTAATGTGCTGTTAGCATTAATAATCCCAACAGTGTCCTTGCACCTCACTAAACAACACACCAAGTAAATTATGCATGTAGATCTGTGTTTACCAGAGAGGCAGTCTGGCTGGAGTTGCTGAGGGCAGGCTGGATGAGTGTGCGAGGAGCTGTGGCGGTGGCACCAGCGGTGTTAGAGCTGGTCAGCACCACAGTGGTCGCCTGAAGGGCCTGGCTCTGCTGGATGAAGGCTGTGGAGTCAGGAGTGAGCTGTCTCAGAGCTGGAAGACTCCTCTAAGGAAACACATGGAAAAAGAGGAATTAATTGTGGGAAGTAGGACTGTCCCGATTATAAAGTTTTGACTGGCAATTAATCATCATATAAGCAATTGCAAATAACGATTTAAAGCAAATGCTGCAATGTGTCGACACATCTACCAAAATATACACGCTGCTTATGTGTGCTTTGTGAAACAGGGCTAAATAAGATAATATTGTTCAATAAACATTGTTCATAAACGTAATCCCAGTTCACTCTTAAATGATATTTTCTCCAATTAGTAGATACTTAGAGTAATTTATTAATTTATTAAATGTTAATTACTATATAATCACCTGGTTCCGAATTACATGAGTTACATTTTCATAATATTTTAAGATCTTTACCTTAAGGAAAGGCACTAGATAAGGCTGAGGAGAGGAGTTGAGCTCTTTGTAGAGCCTGCTGGTGAACTCCTCTGCTTCAATCGTCCCTTCCTGAGGGGACAAACACCAAAAACAGCTCACACATAGGGACATTTTAGCATATTTAGAAGTTCATATCCCCCACGACCAATGACTAATACAGTGGGTTCAAAAGTCTGAGACAATATTAAAATATTAATTTAAAATAAACATTTTGGAATTTTAAAAATGTCAAACAAAGAAAAGTTACTGTGTATATTGAAGAGGAAAATTATAAGATTCTTTACTATTTCTGTTTAACTAAGCAAATTTGTGACAATGAGCATCTAAACATATTTATATAAAAAGTCAGACTGTTTCCATTAAAGCACATCATGATCATCAGGTTTTAAACAAACTTCACGAGTTCATGCAGCTCAAGTACATTTTCTGCAGGCATACAATATTAAAAAAATTATTCAGAAATTCATATTGATTTTTCAATTAAATCTTTTGATGAAATTATGCTGATTAATATATTTTATAATTTAAAAATGAAAAAAGGTTAAATTATATGAATTAAATTAAAAATCTTATAATGTATGTAATTATATGAATAAATTATTACATATTATACTAAACATACATACATTGATACTTTTACTCAGAAAGGACACATTAAATTGAGCAAAAGTATCATGTTTTTCACCAAAATATTAAGCAGCACGACTGTTTTCGACATTGAAAAAAAATAAGAAATATTTCTTGAGCAAATCAGAATATTAGAATTATTTCTGAAGGATCGTGTGACACTGAAGACTGGAGTAAATTACATTTTAAAATATATTAAAATATAAAATGGTCATTTTCAGTTGTAATATTTCATAATAATAATATTGCATATAGTACAATATTACTTTTTTGCTGCATATTTGCATTAAAGCATTAAAGAATTCTTTAAACAAAAAAAATCTCAAGACCTCAAACTTTTGAACAGTAGTGAATAAAACAGAAGCATTTTCATGAATGATCACAGACTCGGACCCCACAGCAGGGGTAGACTATGAAACACTCATTCAACAAAGTGACAAAGTGAATCTGTTCAATTCAGGTTTTACACACATCATTTAAAAAAAAAATAACTTACACAATTATAAGATGTCAACATTTTTTCAGCAAACACACTCAACCTCTGAAACTCACCAGCAGGTTCTTGACCAGCTCTTTAACGTTGGCGACAGTCTCTGATGACTGCTTACCACTAGTGGCCAGCTTTATCAGCGTGGACAAGAAGTTCCTACATTTCTTTACATTCTCCATAGTCTCCTATAAAAAAAAAGAAAAGCGACTGCATTAGCACAATGTAGTTTTACTCTGCAGCAGCTTAAGGTTATCTTGCATCTGTACCTTGGATGCATACAAATGTTCAGGTTAAGATTTAATAGCATGAGCCTTGCATCAGTTGGGGACATCAGGGGATTCCCAGTCTGAGAACAGTACTTTCATTTAGGTTTGCACTTGGAAATCTCTTTAACTCCTTTTTACCATATATAATCAGGTCAGTTTACAGACACTTCAAGAAGCCTTTAAGCATGAAGCTAAACGTTCAGGACCGTTTCTTCAGTTGTGAACCAGCGTGTCTTTGTGTGACTGCTAAGTTAGTGCAGCCTCTCACCGTTGCCGAGGAGACGGTGGTCCCTGTGGCAGCAGTCACAGTCCTCTGGGCGGTTCCTGCCTGCACTGACAACACTGCACCCACAGAGGAGGCCTGCTGACACACCAGAGAGAATGAGTACAAAGAGAGAAGATAACAGCCACCTCAGAAATACACTTTACAGCACAGACTGATTCCTGTCATTTCTAAAGGGGCTGTTTCTACATGATGTGCCTTTTATAGCTACCTGTACAGGTGGTCTCTGGAGTGTGGTAGTGGCCGTGCTGCTGGCTGTAGGAGAGCCCTGCTTTATGATGGTTGTAGGAGTCACCTGTCGGGCCATTAGAGGAGTTCCAGGTGCCTGCAAATATCAGACAGACCTCAATGAGAAAAATCCTGACATTGGGAATGAGTTAAAAAGAACGGAGCCGACTAGTTAATAGCAAACTTCATTATCTTATGGCTTAACAATACAGATGGCCTGATGTCCCAAGGCCAGTGTGAGAGATTTTTGTTGCTAGTTGACAAAACTTTCACATACCCTGTTGGACCTGGGCTGTGTTGCTACATTTTATGCCTTACAACATTGCATTTATATGATCTAATGAACAATGTCAAATCTTAACACAGACGACTCCTAAAAGATGAGAATTTGTTGTAATTTTAAAAACGACTTCTTATAGTCTTGAAAGTATCAGTCAGAATGGATTCAAATGATAAACAAATCAGTAACATTTCATACCATATTCTACTATTTCCTAGTGTATTTATGAATTTATACACATTTTTGCAATTGAGTTACACTACTATTTGAAAAAACAATACAATTGTGAAATAGTATTACAATGTAAAATAATAATAATCTAGCTTAGAATTTTTTCTGCCTTTCCAAAATTGTCTCTGACCCCACCACAATTATAATAAATAGCTATTCAGCCAAAAGCTGAATTTTTAAAAGCATGGATCTGATCTGATATATTATAACACAAGAAGTCTATATAATAATATAGTACTATAAATGTAGGCTATTTATTATTCCGCAGTCACTCTGAAATATGTACCGCTGATGTCAGTTCAGTTCGGGGCAGTCAGATGGCGTTACCTGCGCAGGGGTGATCTGCCCAGGGGTGGTGCTGGTGGGGACAGCAGGGCGGGCGGCTTGAGACTGGGCCTGCATCTGTGCCAACATCTGCTGTGGGATCATCAGTAACTGACCACTGTCACTACGCACCAACACCATACCTGCACAGACAAACATGACACATATAAGAATGTTGACATCACTTCCCATGTAAATTGTTATTCATTAGTGAGATTTTCCTATTGATCTGACTGGAGTCAAGTCTGGCAACCGTGCCCTGCTTAGAGGCACGAAGAATAAAGCGCACAGTTGGTGGCCTATATTTGCACAGCACACTGAGAACCCTACACACTCCGTCTCCGTTACCATGTGAAGCAACGGATGTGTTCTGAACAGAAACTGTTGGTCGGAGAATCCAGATGGCCTCTTGTAGGAAAATCTGTCAAGTATTCTGTCCAGCCAGACAACAGGCTTGTCAGAATGACCAGAGCATACAGTCAAAAGAAAAAAAACACTAGAAAAAGAATAACTTTATGTGCATTTCCTGAAGCAAAATTCAGTGCTTGTGAGGAAGTAAAAGAATAGTGTTGAGGTCTTCACTAAAATCACCCAGTAAAAGGCCGGTCACGCTACACTTATCATTCCATTGACTTTCATTCATATGTATGCCAATGCTGAAGACTGGAAATGCAGGCTTATACAAAGAACTTTCACAGCTTGCTAGTTTGGTGAACTTTATCCTGAAAATTTGTATCATGTCAAGCCGTGTGACCAATAGAAGTTTGTTACGTCAAAGCGTGACCTCTTAGCAGATTGTGTATTTTTACATTTTGGATTTATTGTTATTTATTACATGAAGAATTTATGTTTTAAAAAAAGATGCTGCAGAGCATGATGTCATATCACAACTGCTGTGGTGTCAGAAGAAATTTGACATGCTCAAAGAGAAGTGCCCCTTAAGGAGAAGATAGGTAGAAGTAGGGCTGGGAATTCGATAACGATAATTATCGCGATATAATTTTCCTCGATAAAACGATATGAAGAGTTCGATAAATGTTCGATATAATGTTCATGCACCAAAAGCAGAACGAAACAGTGCGACTCATTTGAATCACGCCACACGGTCAGTTTATCCGCTCGCATCAAAGTCAAACTGCTGCGTGGCACGAGCTCACTAGAGCAGATGTGTTTACTCGCTGATGAGACGATCAAGTGAAAAAAACAGAAAAAAACAGCGCTGTGACATCCAGTGTGAAGCGCTTGCATTCAGCGAGCAACACAAATGACTTGGTGATTTAAACTAGTTTAAAGCCAAACAGGAGAAACACTGTGTGCAACAAGACAGTCAGAAGGCTTTTCAATCTACACATCGCCATCATTTACCATGGATTTACTGTAGTAACACTAACTGCACCATGGTATTGTGGCAGAAATGTGGGATATTCACATTGAATTTTATTACAGGAGTAATGGTATAATATAATTATAGTGCATGTATTTGTGATTAAGCTATAGCATGTGTGCATTTATACTGAATGTTCTTAAACTACTGTTTTTCATTCAAATAGGCTGCCTGAAAATCATATAGTTATATTTTTACCATGGTATTGAGGTGTGGTTTTAACTGTATTTATCATGATTTAAATGTATGCTACTATGGGAGACCAATGCTTAATTTAAAAAAAAAAAAAAAAAAAAAAAAAAAAACTTGGTCAGAATAAATTTAACCATGCTACAATTTTTACATATGTTACGGATTTTAAAAATGAACAAAAATTTACCTCTGCATCCTAACTCAAGCTACTATCAAATGTGAATTTCTAAGGAGACAAAAAAATGATATTATTATTATTAATATTATCAGGCAACTCAGACTGGTTTCTTGATTTGAAACAATTTCACTCTTTAGAACATGAAGAATCTAAGAAAATTATTTTTTCTAGTTAGATATCTATTTTGTTAGGATAAATTAATGGTCTGGTTTCTATAAATTTCACTTTGGAGCAAAAAACTGGCTTTAAACTTGAAAGAAATAAAGATTTGACATTTATCGTGAAAATTACCGATATCGACTGATATGAAAAAAATTATCGTGATAATTATTTTGGCCATATCGCCCAGCCCTAGGTAGAAGAATGCAAGACAGAAAGAACTGAAACCAATATATACTGGCATTTTAAAGTTATTATAAAATCACTGGACATTACATTTTAAACTTTTTAGCACTGGAAGTGAATGAAAGAATCTAAACCTTTAACCTCAAGTTAAGATAATAACTAAGTATTTACAAAACGTTTGAAATTAATCATATTTGCAAGAACTATGGCCAAACTTTAACCCAACATTTTCCCTCAAATGCAGCTACTACTGGTAAAATATCAACATTGATATCAACATGCTTTCTAACTATTTATACTTTAAAGGCACAAAAAAATGCCATCATTTACTCGTTCTCATGTTGTTCCAAACCTGCAGGATTTTTTCTTCTGAACACAAAAGGAGATGTTAAGCAAAATGCATCTCTTTTTCCGTGCAGTGAAAGTGAATGAAGCTGTCATTCTGCCTGAAGTCTCCTTTTGTGACGTGCACAATAAAGAAAAGATATGCAGGTCTGAAGGATGCGCAGTTCTAAGGAGAACTATACTTTATATAAATTTCAGGAAGTTTAACTGCTCTGCTGTTGTTGTGTGCACTTACAGTGTGTTTCCAGTGTAGCGCACGCATCACAACACGCGCACACAAACTTCGCACAGATCACAGATGGCTGTTAAAATCTCTACAACTTCCTCTATTACACATATTCACATCATTATACACACATGCAAGGGAAGAGCTAGTGTGAGAGAGGGTACCTGGAGGAAGCTGGATGTTCTGGATGTTTTGGCCCGGAGTGCTCTGAGGAAGTCGGGGCGCTACCACCTGTGGCGCAATGGCCCTGATGGCAGGGCTCGATCCCGCTGCTGCTGCAACAGTTGCTGGAGCCGCAGTTCTCGCAACTCCCGGCAAAACAGCCCCCTTGGACACGCCAGGGCCGAGAGTCATGGTGCCGGCGGGCTGGATGATAGTTTTAGTAGCCTCGGACTTACTCGCTGAGACAGAAGCAGGAGTCTGGTTCATCAAAAGAGGGGTCGTTGTAGTAGTAGAAGTAGTAGTAGTAGTAATAGTAGTAATGGTTATTCCCGGGGTCGCTACATTGGCTACGGTTGCCGAAACATTGTTATTATTATTACTCCCGTTAATAGTTAAACCTGTTCCAGCAGTTTGCATAGATGGCCTGACAACTGTCACTGAGGGTCCTGAACTGGATGCTGCCGCTGGAGGATTCCCGTAAGAAGACTGTATCACTGTGTTTGGGCTGGGGGCGACAGTGACAGGGTTTCCGTGTCCTTTCGCCACCCCGGGCCCGTTATTAACAACTGGGACAGAAGTTGAAGCGTCGACTGATGAAGATGAAGATGATGATGATGATGATGGGCCACTGGACACTGGAGTGCCGCTTTCAGTGTGCGGATCCATTGCATTGCCTCCGTTCAAAGTTTGCACTGTGGACGTCCCGATCAAAGTAGTTACCATAGCATTAAGAAAGACTGGATCGCCTTAGCTGTCTTCCATCTGTGCCTCTGGCACATCAGTTCAGGAAGTTTGGGTTTTCATCCGCTTTTCCCTCCAGTTGCTTTCGAAGGAACAAGCGTGAGTGAAGGGGAGTCTCGTGTCACAATGTCAATACAGATCTGACAAGCGCCCGTGTCACCTCAAGTCCACTAGTAACAATGCTCTTGGGAGAAATAATCATCTAACACTCTTGAAGAGCAGCAGCTTTCATTATGTTCATATGTACAAGAGCTCGCAGAATGTCAACATTAGCTAGTTGAATTGTCTCTTTTCCCGGAGTCAGCGGGGTGATTTTCCGGCTGCCTGGGCGCTTACCTCAAACTTATTGTGACAAGATGTGGAAACTTCTAATCTAATACAACCTGAAGTGTCGGTAAAAAGTTTCTTTCCCACTCTTTTAATACAGAAATCCTTATATAGCAGGTCAAAGCCTGCCGCCATCTTCGATGTGAACAGTGAGGAGCTTTGGACAAAATGACATTGCGCATGCGCGCAGAAGCGGAAACGTCATTACGCTGGATTTTTGCGGAGCCCTCATTGGTTGTCTCCGTGCGTGGAGGCGGGACATGAGAAACGTCAGTTGATTCTGGCGGAGCGCGGTCAGAGTCGGTCTGTCATCGAGAAAAGGGCCTTGTTAAGTTGAAAAACAACCGTTGATATATACGCAGATTGCTCTTGGGCATATCTAGAGGCACTCTTAGCTGTTATGTGTTGGTTATACAGCGTGTAGCGGCTATTAGGTGAACTTCACAGCGGGCTGTCTTCCCCCAAGATGGCCCCGTGTTTTGAAGCGTCTGTGTTGAAAGCGTGAAAACGCGCCACACCTCTGCCAGCTTGACTGGCCATAGAGGGCACGCGTGCAACTGCATCCATAGTTCACACAGGGTTGCTGCTCAACCCCGCTTGACTTACAGTATTCTCCCCTTTACATCGCTCCGTTACATTTTTGCAATCGCGAACTATATATGCTTTATTGCACGGTGCAATAACTAAAACTTTAAAATGTTTGCAAGCACATTGTGCATATAATATGGAAATATAAAAGCTTTGAAGGGATTTTCTTGAATGAAACAAAAAGCTTTTTTTGGGGCACAATGTTCAGGTGGTCATTTTTTTTCTAGATTAGTTAAAAAAAATTAAAATTAGTGATGAAATTTGATTTTAAAAACATTTAATGTCATAAATTATAACGAATTACTTATAATGAAAATATGTTATATATTTAATATAATATATGTTATGTTTTTATTTAAACATTTTTAATCATTTTGATTATGCATGAGCTCATTACCAGTTAAAGTCTGTAACACATCTTAAGTTAAACATAATTAATATTAAGTGTAGTAAAGTATTGTTAAGTATTGTGAAATTGTATGAAATGCATGTAATAGGTTTTAGGAAAGAATTAAATTTGCATATCAGATAGGAACTCAGATAACAGGTAGAGGCAAAAGCACCTCTCCAGTAGGTTAATCTACCATTAATTACTTTGAAACTGTCAAGAAAGAGTTTTAAATCAAATATCTTTAATATTGAATTTGATAAACTTATTGTAAAGTTGTAAAGAGTTTAACAGTCATTTATGAAAAATGCATATACTGAGGTTCAAAAGACAGAATAATTGAATAGTATTCATAAAGGATGCTGATGTTGTGTGGGTATGTATAGTTTTTTTTTTTTTTTTTCCGTTTCTGGTTTGAGAAGAGTATGTGTGTATGTGTGATTAAATTAAAATAATTAGTGCTTTGGAACAGTGCTTTTTTGAATTTAAGGAAAAACAAAAAATGTATACAATATGCTAAATATATACATGGATTAAAATATGAAGATGGAGAAAAACAATAATACATGGTGCTATGCAAACAGTGACTGAATGCTAGAGTGCAAATAGTGATTATAATGTTGTGAATATAAATACAGTTTTAAATCTTGATCTAGGATGATTGTAACTGTTCAAATCTGATAGATCCACATGATTATCTAAATGACAATGAGATCCACTTTGAAATGGTGAGCACATTTAAAGATAAAACTCAAAATGAATGTAAACAAAATTAAATGACTGATTACAACACCAGTGGATTAGGTAGTGAACTAAAGCAAAATTTATGATACTTAAGTTGTAGAAATGCTGTGAATATCACTTCAAAACTGACTGAAAGTGCCTGTAAAAGAGGTCAATAAAGTAAATATAATATTTGTTACATATTATATTACAATCAACATTGTGCCAAAATAGACTTACAACAGAAAAAGACTCAGATCATAGTATTTAATTGAATACAAGAACTGTTATAATCACCCTCTTAAGTGAATGGATGAGGCAGTTGTGACACTTGAAAAACCAAACATTTTAGACAGCAGAAAAATAATATTGGCAGAAAAACAATAGTGAAATCCAAAAGTTATTTCATACCTCAAAATGTATTTATTTTTTAGTATGTGTTTATTATTATAATTGTTGTTGTTGAAAATTTCTCTCAAAATGATATAATCACATAGTGTGTATAATTGCTCCTGATTTTCCCTACTCATTCATGCATATCAGTTGTGCTTTGATAAGTTATTTCTGAAAGGGATTTAAATTATTTGCATCACAGCTGTGGCTCTCATGCAGTGTGCTTAGTTCCAGATTCAAATTTCAAACATACATCACTTCTTCATTGTTACTCTTTCAGTGCTTTGTAACATACTGCCAATGTATATAATAAAACAGTACTTTTGTATACCCTACAAGGAAGGGCTCAGTGTTGAACTCATTTGTGTGTGAGAGATCTTTGTTTATTCTCTTATTTTGAACTACTCATGATTTTCTTTTTTTTCACCATAAACAGCAATCTGAAGACTTCCCTAGCATTTGATGGATTATACCATACCCACCAAACACTTTATACTATGAATTGACTTTAAGAAAACAATCGACACTTTCTGGATACAGCATATGTGACAAAATAAATGAAAAATGTGTGATTGTATAAAGATGTCACTGTAGTTTAGATATGGCCACCATGAAGTACAGTGACTCACATATCTGTTCAGGCATGGGATCCTCCACAGATGTGCGTACAATAGTGCTTGGGTGGGCTATGACAGCATCAAGAGCTTTCTGGGCATGTAAAGCATTGTTTACCAGCATTAATTACCTATTTGAGTTTTTTGCTCAGACTTCTGATTTGGGGGATTCATTAGCAAATTAAATGTCAGTAACTGCTGCTTTTAACAGTAAAAATCTGTTAAAAGCATTTTCCAGCTTTTGGTACTTGCTTTGTACAAACACATTTGTACAGTATATGTGAAGTTATGGTCTTCAGATCTTTTCTTAAGTTAACAGATTCATTGGGTGACTTTCTAGGTGCAATAGTATGGACAGTCGATCTGGATAATGGTCAGGGAACAGGCCTGAGGCTTATGGACTAAAACCCTGAAGAGAAACACACAACATGCAGAATCTACTTTATTGTACAACTGAGCAAGGGGTCAACAAAAAAGATTTCACTTATAGTAAAATTTACAGAAGAAAGAGAAAATTTAGTGCATGTGTTTCCTGGGAATCAGTATTCAGATTATCACTGTAACTTTAAAAACTATACATAAACTATACAAATTTACATGTTCTCTGCATTATGCATGTTTCATATGTACACCATAAATGTTCCCCATCTTTTTTTAAATAGAAATATTTGTAATATAAATTTGTCTGCTAATTGTACTCATACTAATTTGATTATTGATTTGATATTTTTTTAAAATATATTTATATTTATTTATTCAAAATAAATATTTTATTTCAATTGAAATAATTTGAATTTCATTCAATTTTCCAGTAAGAGCACCAAAAAAAAAAGATAAATGTAAACATACAAACTTCTCATAAAAGGTAAAAAATAAAATCCAAATTCAAATGGAGTACAATTCAACACTCACATAAAAAAGAAAAATGCACAAGCAATCAAACAAAAGGATTACAATTATGTACAACTAAAACATCAAGTTATCTTGTTCATTAAACGACATGGAGACATAAAGTGCTACATATGCATATACAGCGGGTAAAATAAGTATTGAACACTCTCAAAGGAAACTCTCAGTTGGTTTCAGAGAAAGAAAGTAAAGCTGCTAGAATGGCCAGCCAATCACCTGACTTGAATCCAATAGAAAATTTATGGAAAGAACTAAAGATCAGAGTTCATAGAAGAAGCCCATGGAACCTTGAAGATTTGAAGACTGTTTGTGTGGAAGAATGGGCCAAAATCTCACCTGAACAATACATACGACTAGTTTCTCCATACAGGAGGCGTCTTGAAGCTGTCATTACCAACAAAGGCTTTTGTACGAATTATTAAATCAATTTCAGTAAGCGTGTTCAATACTTTTTCCCTGGGTCATTCCATTTTATTACACAGAACTTAATTTCTGAACTTATTTGTATTGTTGTCTTTGTATGCATGGATTACTTGGGTTGTTACCGACATCTGGTGAAAATTTCATGTCAACAGCACCTTTAGAAATATATTTACTGAGAGAAATGGTGACGTGTTCAATACCTATTTTACCCGCTGTATGTACAAATATATTAAAACACAATCCTTGAACAAAATTTTTTTACAATCTAGTTGTGAATTTATTTGAGATTACAAATATATTTGCATCAGTCGTTCCTCTTTTACCATAGCGCTCCCCTCTGTGACATTGCAAGTAAGGACCCCAGTCCTCTGTTGGTGAACAGGCTGCTTTGATACGCTGAATGACAAAAGCCAGTGATCAGAATCAAATAGTGCATGATTAAAGAACACAATGCACCACTGACATGCTATCCATGTTAATATCTTTACAAAAATCTTTAAAAAGAATTTTTTAAAAATCTCAGATAAGACATTAACATTTACCTGCCAGGGGCCTCCACTAGCTTTGTACACTTTCCAGAATGCAAGAATAGGGATCCAAATGAGGCAAAATGCAGTCATACACCAGCCCAGAGAAATGCCCCAATCTGGATATGCAACTGAGCCATATGTGGGGGATGTTAAAGTATACAAGGACCATACGAGGATAATCTGGTTAAAAAAAAAAAAAAAACAATCATTAGGTATAACTTTATTATTATTTATATAATAATTATATATAGTTTAAAAATTGTGTACATACAGAAAGAACCACTGGGGTGATGAAAAACCAACAAGCTCTCCACCATAACCAGAAGAGGGTGCTCTTACTCCCAATCATCATCTCAATGTCTTTGATGAACTGATTACCACCTGAAAATGTACATGCATTTTAGAAAAGAACAGAACAGTAATTGGAGACAGTACATACTGTATATCTCATATTGCTGATATAAACTCACCATACAAGATGGAAAGACCTAAGACCTCCAGTAATCCAGCGACTAGGAGAATCCATCCAGCACAAAAAGTGTCAATTAAATTCACCCAATATATTCCTGCCTATCAAAACAGTAGGGTTCACTCTGTGCAGAATTCCCTTATTCAACTTTCATGTAATGTATTTTTATAATTGTAATATTTTTAATGTTGGTCTTAAGTATATCTCAGATTAAATGTGAATCTATATTCATAATAGTTTGTCTACCCCTGTGACACATGGCAAGCCGAGAAAAAAGAGAACAATGCAGACTGCTGTCGTAACAATTCCTCGCTTGGACTTCAAAAGCTTGGGGTAGGCATCTTGGAGGCAGGTGGCGATAACCTCTGTAGACAAATCATGATTAAGTATTTGAGTAATTTTGTTCTTAATTATTATTTTACAATATCTAAATCTGCTTTTATTTACCTATTCCTGCAAACTGGGAGTCCAAGCCAAGGGTAATAAGCATAACAAAGAACAGGACTGACCACAAGGGTGAAATAGGCAGCTTAGAAAGTGCATCAGGGTATGCAATAAAGGCCAATCCAAAACCTAAAACACAAATTGGGGCTTAATTTAATAACACGAGAATGAGTACATCATGCTAGAATGTTTATTATTGTTTAAACTATTGCTTTAATTGGAAACTACACATTTTATTACTTTCTTTGTTTTAAAAGAACTCTTAAATGCTCTGCAAATACACTTGTTTGATTACTGAAAAATGAAAAACAATACTACATTTACATTTCAGATCTTACCAGCATCTGCAACTTCTGACACTGGTCTCTGATAGACATGCGCCATGTGTCCAAGAATAGAAAAGATGGCAAAGCCAGCAAAGACACTGGTGCCACAGTTTGTAACACACACTATAATGGAGTCTTGATAGCAGTTGTTGTAAAACTTATTGTAAGAGGACAGAGCCATCAAACCACCCCAGGCAATGGAGAGAGAAAAGAAGATCTGTGTAGCTGCATCCTTCCAAACCTATGGCAAAAACAGGCTACATTAGCTGTCTGATATCAGCGTATTCCTGTGATTATGAATGGTAAGGTTAGACTGTTGTATTTAGATCTTGACAGACCTCAGAATCAGACAGTTTGGTGAGGTTAGACTTTGAACCGATGTAGAACTCAATGCCATCTCTTGCTCCCTCCAGAGTCACACCACGAATCAGCAGGATAAAAAGAACAACATATGGGAAAGTAGCTGTGAAATACACCACCTGAAACATTTACATTTATGCATTTAGCAGACGCTTTTATCCAAAGCGACTTACATAGCATTCAAGTTACAGTTTTTACATTTTATCAGCTCTTGCTTTCCCTGGGAATCGAACCCGTGATCTTGGCGTTGCTAGCGCCATGCTCTACTATTTGAAAGAGCAGGTATGTTGAGCTACAGGAAAGCTGTAGCTCAACATACCATTTATTATGTTAAACTGAATGCAAAATGCTTTGTTCTTTTGCTGCCTCAACACGATTTATTGTACAGAAACAATTTAATGTTACTAAGGTGAAACACTAACCTTCCCAGAGGACTTTATGCCTTTGAAGAGAGCTGCTCCGACTAGTATCCAGGCAAGCAGCAGGCAAAGGGCCAGGTGCCAAACCACCGGCCCCGTCTCATTCATACTGCTAGTGCGCTGAAGAGCCACCTCGCTGAGGACAAATAATTCAAATGTCAAAAAAATAAAAAATAAAAAAGAAAGACAGAAACAATGAAAGAAAGAAAGAAAGAAAGCACATAAAACACACCTAAATAACAAAAAAAGATTCAAAAGAATGCAGATAAGAAAAACAGATCTGGATGTTTGCCCTTTTGACTCACTCCCATTGATTCTATCATTCAAGACTAAAGATTAAAACATGTTGAGGTGAAGACCATTTTTAAACTTCACTCAAAAAAAAAAAAAGTATCTTTAGAGAGAGAGAAAAATATTTGAATTATTTTAATGTTACTTACTAGATATTGGAGACCGTTTTACAGTTTGGGGGTGGTAAGACTTTTAAAAATATTTTTGAAAATCTCTTATGCTCACCAGGGCTGAAATTATTTGATCAAAAAATAGTAAAAACAGTAATATTGAAATATATATATATATATATATATATATATAAAACAAACATGAAATTCAAATAAATTAATAAATAAAAGAACTACAGTCTTCAGTGTCACACGATCCTTTAGAAATTATTATAATATGCTGATTTGGTGCACAAGAATTTTTTTTTTTTTTTTTTTTTGTGAAAACGTGATACTTTTATCAAGACTCTTTGATTAATAAAAAGTTCAAAAGAACAGTGTTTATTTGAAACAGGTTTTTTGTAGCAATGTACTGTACTGTCTTTACTGTCACCTTGATGGCATTTGTTACTGTCACACCAAATTTTTTACATAAATTCTAATGATAAAATGTTAATTCTAAAATTGTTCAAATAATTAAATCATACAAATGTCTTGAGTGATGTTAGTCTAGTTTTTATTATTATTATTTTTTTTTTTTTAAATACACAATTTTTATCTTTTGTGTTTGCTGCTTCCATCTTAAAACTAAAGCCTTAAGCCTTAAACATCAAAAGGCGAGACAAACTAAACATCCCACCCAAGCTTCCTGTTTCAACAGGAAATACTTCAGAACAAGAAAGAAACTACACTCTTCACATTTTTAATGCTGTGCCAGTGACCCCAAAACCTGAAACAGCCCAAAACATTAGTCATGAATAATCCAAAATTTAGGATATATTTTGTGAAAGAAAGAAAGAAAGAAAGAAAGGTGTGCCAATAAAGCTCAATCTCAAAGCTGTACAGAAACTATGGGGTAGAGTCTGGAGCAACTTTACCACTCACAAGGTGCATGAGAACAACTAAATACAGGAACGTGAGGAAAAATTCCAGCACTACTTGTGATAAGGAGATCTTTATTATAACAGTACCAACACGTTTCGGCCTAAGAGCCTTCCTTAGGGTATTATACACACAATCTATACAAGCATTTAAAAGGCACATCTCCATATAGGACTGCACATTTACAAATTAGCAACAGCTGACAAGCTTAACTCAAGTCATCACACTAATTAATAGGAATTAACTATCCACAGGAATTAATCACCCAATCAGAGCAGATTCACAACAGATCAACATGTTTCAGAAAACATACACTGCAGAAACACACATAAAACCACCATCATAGAAACTCTTTAAGGGAAAAATCCTCATTCATACCTTTTGGAAACACAATTTGTAAATGTATAGTCCTATATGGAGATGTGCCTTTTAAATGCTTGAAATAAGCTGTACAGAAACAAATGTCAACTTACTCCCAGTATTTCTCGCTGGGGCTCTGGCCTGCTGAAAAATCATTCTGGCAGGTTTGGTTTTCAGCAGTCACATTCAGTGCTGCAGCAGTAATGTTGTAAGCTATTAAAATACAACATAAGGTCTAAACAATGATCCACTGCACTACATTCTGTATCTTGATAAATAAATACTTTGAACATATAAAATAGTAATTAGATCTATAAAGAAGTAGTTATAGTTTAAACTTATCATTTTAAGCAAAGAGCTGTAAGGAAGTTCCCATTAGAGATTTTTTTACAGTGTTAAGTGTGAAAGGCAAATTTCCCTTGCAAGCCAATTCATCTAGAAAAATCCAAATACTTTCTTTATCTGAGCATAAAGCCAGGGTATGTCTGACACAGAAACATGGGCATCTTTAGAAAAGAAACAGTCTACATAACAAACCTGTTGAGTTGCAGTCCTTCGCACTCCAAGGAAGAGGACATTGAAAAGATGCAAAAAGGTAGTAGATACTATAAGCAATGATCACATTATAGTAGATTGCCACAAAAGTGCTAACCAGCATCATTGTGATGCCTACACCTACAAAAAAATAATAAATAAATAAATAAATAAATAAATAAATCACATTAAAAAAAATGTTTAAAATATAAAAGTCAAACATTTGAATCAATTTGCTTAAATATGTGAGCACTTGATTTGCATGTCAGATTTTTTAGTGTCCACAAACCCCCTTAAACATTAATGTAAAGGTCCTGAGGGCAAATGTAAATATGCATTCTGCATGTTAACTGTGTCGCCGGAGTATTTGTCCTTGTTGTGTCTCAAGGTTGGTTTAATACATTTATGAATTAGCCTTGAGGTGTTTACCACATTGGTGGACCTCAAAATGTGGCAAAAGTCTATTTGGATCCACAGTGTATTTTTAAGAAACTCCTCAGAAGCTTTTAGATCTAAGTTTGAATTCAATGTTACCTTGCAGTATAGGCACAGCTTTCCACACATTGATGGGGCCTTGGCTGCAGAACTGTCCGAAAGAGCTCTCCATGAAGAACAAAGGAAGGCCAGCAACAGCCAGCATGATAGTGTAGGGGATGAGGAAGGCCCCTTGAATTGTTGAAAAGATGCAGTATTAAAAACAGAGAGAAATAAAGAAGACAATAAAACTAAATTTTCTTTAAATATTCTTTAAATAAATTTGTGCACATATAAATGCTCATATAAATGAGTTATGAAGGAAAAGTAAAATATATTGCCCTTTTTCTTGCCTAGTTTTAACTTCTTGCTCCTCTATATGAATAAGACATTAATTTAACATACAGTATTGTGAAAAATTATATTAAAAAGTGATCTTACTGTACCTCCCCCATGTTTGTAAGCCAAGTAGGGAAATCTCCACACATTTCCAAGACCAACTGCATAACCGATCATAGACAGCATGTACTCTCTTTTGCTACTCCAGTTTCCCCTGTCAGTGTTTTCATCTTCCTGCTCAACATGAGGATCTGGCTTGTTAGATTCATTGCTATCCTGCAAAAAAATAAAAATAAAAATAAATAAATAAATACATAAATATATATATATATATATATATATATATATATATATAACTAAAAATAATAATAATAATAAATACTCATTACTAAATCACATCACAAAAAACTTCACTTGGTCTCGCTTTCTTTCTTTTTTTTTTAATTATTATTATCAGAACATGCCAATAAATAAAAATTGATGTAAGCATAATTGATTGTTACCTGCTCAGCTGCAACTGAGTTTTTGAATAGTACTCCTGTAATGTTGCTCAAGTTGTATTTCCTCATTCTTCTGCACAGTCTCAAGAGCGACAGGTGAAGTGATGGATACACCTGACAGAGTGAACCTGAGGAAAAACTGTACACAGTAGTCTTATGTAGTTCACATACACCCCTCCCCACCCCGTTTCAACATGACAAAACATCACATTTGGTGTGTTCACACTTTACAGACACTGATCATAATCTCAGTTTGCATTTACATTTACTCTGTTGGAAAATATTATATTATTAAATGAAATATTATATGTTATTGATCAATATTTTACATTTTAGGTTCATTTATTAATGGGATGGTTTTGGAAGAGTTAAATTTCCTTGATTGTGTAAATACATATATGGTATAACCATAATATGACACAGAGGTTTTTTTGTTTTGTTTTTGTTTTTTAACAATGGAAAGAACTGGGCTAATTTAGTAATCACTAGGTATGTCATCTGAGAAATTTCTAAATACCTAAGTGTCAAGTAAGTGTCAGAATAACTGTTGCGAACAAAGACCCCCGATAAACTACATTTCTCCCTTATGAGGGGGCTTCACAGTCATCCTCTGTCATAACAGCATGAAAGTCACTTGTTCAACAAGAAAAAAAATTTAAAATGAGGTTCAGATACTTATTTATTCAGCTAGATCACTTCCATGACATTTTATCAGTAAACATTTAGGTGAGACACAGCTATTTAAGGAATGTCAGGGCTGCAATATCCAGTGAAACAAAACAGCCTTTGTTATTATAAAACATGTTTTATAGAAAGTTCAAAAATATGATGTGGTTTTATAGAATGATAGCTATTATATAGTTCAGTTCCACAGAAAAATGCAATAGTAAAACTCTGGGAATGTTTTATTGTCTTTTCATTGTGTGGCAATCATCAAAATTATTAATCAAGGCAATTTATCAAAACAAAAGAAAAGATTCCGGGAATTAAATGACTCCACTTCCCTGTTTTTGTCTCCCAAAGCATGTTAAAGTGCAGATTCCAAACCATTATTGACATTCCACAGACCCTCAATGACTGGACACTGAGGGATGGAGAGCAAACATAAGACCTTTGTATCAAGTCTGACAAGAGAGCACAACCTTAAAATAATCAGGCAACTTATTAACTCAAAACGCTCAGCTTTTCTACAGGTTTAAACTTCTCACCACCTGCATTTAAGCCTTATAAATCACTGTCATTGTGTTAAGCGCCAAATTACAGTATGGTTTGCCAATACACATGAACCATTTGTCAGAAACGGGTCATGAGGTGTCTGCCGCAGTCTGATGTTATTGCCCAGAAGAGTTTTGACTGTCATTAAAGTGCTTACCAGGTAATTACAGGTAAAGGAAACAAACAGTAGCCCCTCAAAGGCTATGTCTGTTTCAGAGGAAAGGGTTAAAATAAATGAAAAGTCATGGAATGAGAGTGATAAAAAAATATATATATATAAAAAAGTGTTTGAGCCAAAAAGCGATCATAAAGTTGTTTTTGTAGTTCGTTTGACAGAGGTGGTATAATTTTAATTGTTCAAGGAGTCATGCGAGGTGAATCTCAGGTAAAGTGGTTTTTTCTTTGAAGGTTACTTCCTTGATTTAGGCCTCAATCTATCTAAATGTTCTGGTTGTAGCAATACTCAATATTTCAAAGACGTGTCAACATATAATTAAAATTTAATAGCAATAACTTGATATTAAATAATGATTAAGAAACATCTGTCAAAACATGATTGTTGACTTAAGGGTAACTTGAGACATTGTGTTATAATCTATATCATCAGAATCAAAGTAAATTAGCCGCTTGTGTTCTGTGATTTCTTTAATAGGAATATGGTTTTACATTAACTAATCTCAGGTATGGATGGACCATACAACTCTTTGTTTTCAATGTAGCCATTAACAAGAGCCAATGTAGATAAAAAGATATGAATGTTGTCACAGAGAACTCGAGAAATATCATTTGTTTGGATATGTTTTAAACTCACATAAAAGCATTTAATACATCAAAATATTAGCTTTATTGAGTCACGCGAAAGGTCTACAGGCATGTTTAAACACCAGAACCTCAGTCATTTTTTATAACACATGCAATACATTTGCAAACATTCAAACACAAACATTCAAAGTTTTTCTTTCGCCCTTTCTGATGTGAATGGAAGATTATGGATTTTAAAAAGTGTTTCTTTAATTTTCTCCTGATGATATCAGATCAGATGATACATTATACAAGTGAGATGGATGTAGTCAAGTAAGATCTTTCTGTTCTCCATTCAGTTCTTCTGTCTTACATGTAGAATAAATACTCACAGCATTGTTCAAACTTCTTTCCTGAAGAGACATGAATCCACAAACCTAAAGTAAATCAAATGTGTATCAAACAAATACCAAAATGCAATGTTGATTTTAGCGTTGACAATAGTGTCATCAAACTGACAGATAAGCACACACACATAGAGTAAAAGCACAGAATGGCATATTAGAATGGTTATGTGGCTTTTGAGAAAAATAAACTAGCTTCACATACCTTAACAGAGGATCTCCATTTCCTATCTAAATCTCTCAATTTCCTTTTTCCCCCATTTATGTATTTGTACTTCTCTCTAAAGTCCACAGGAAATTAGATTCCTCTCATACAATATCCCAAGGCACTATAAATTTCCCTACAATAAAAATTTACATCAATGCAAAGTCATGCTACTCTGATATAATAATGTTGGCGGGAAACAAAAGAGCCCCCTACTGATTGGGTACTGCCATTACACAGCAATATCAGTAGCCAGACGAAGGCATAGGGCAGCATCAGAGGGCATGTCTCCAGCACTGATCTCATTTCCTTCCAGCCTCAAGACTTGCAGCTTGGAGAAGTTCATAACATCCACCACACTGCAGAAACTGCCCAATGTAAACTCTGAAACGAATGGAAAACAAGTTTTATATGCAATTTCAACATGTCTGGAATGGGAACAGTCATTGGATGAAAATAGTTTACATTGAATTACACTGGAAGAAATAAATCAAAGTTTAGCTTTGAAAATATCTTAAAATATCTAACATCCCTAAACAAGATACATTTACAAGTAAAGTGAGTGATAAGAAAATGCCAAAATATATCCTTCGTTTTATTGTTTTGTTTTTATATTATTTGCAATCATAAAATCTCACTAAATGTTATTTAAAAATAAATAAATGTAAAAAATAAATACAATTTCTGTGTAAAACATTCATTCAACATTCAAAACATTCTTTCACATTACCAATTATATCTTTAGATAACATTTATATTACTAATTTATATATTATTTTTAACTTTTTTTTCAAAATACCATTACATTATTTTTTTATTATTAAAAATGTGTCTTTTTAATGATGTTTGTATAATTTTTTACTGAGTTACTTTTAAAGCTTTTGCTTTTGTCGGTTATTCCAGTCAAGAGACTAAGATTATAAGTTTTTCTTTGAATAAACCTAATTATAACAGATAAGGCTGAAATAATTACTCCTTGAATAAATTTAAAAAAAAAAAAAATCATGAAAGTGTATACAAGTGTTAAAAAATATGTAGAAGTGCTGTACCTTTGATTTGATTGGCCTGTAGATAAAGATGTTGCAGATTAGTACTAACAACAGGAATGCTCTCCAACTTGTTGAAGGACAAATCCAGCTCCACCAGACCGCTGTTGTTAAAGATGTTTTGAGGGATGCCTTTGTTTGTGAGCTCATTGTGAGAAATACGGACATACTGCAGGTTGGTAAACTGGCTGAGGAAGTTCTCTGGAACGGCTTCGATGGAGTTGGACTCTAGGTAGAGCTGGTGGAGCATCTCGGGAAGACCATTAGGAACCTTCTTGAGCTGGTTACCGCTCACATCCAGCAGAGTTAACGACTTCAGACCTTTCAGGCCACCAATATCCTGGAGACCATTGTTATGGAGCAAAAGTATGGTCAAATTCTCCATGCCCTCAAAAGCGTTGGGGGGCAACTTAGTGATTTTATTGTGATTGAGACGAAGGTCACGTAGTGAGCGAGGCAGGTTGGACGGCACCTCGGTTAGGTTGTTGTTGTTCAGGTACAGGCGATCCAAGTTCACCAGTTTGGCAAACGCTTGCTTGCCCACTGAGTTAATGTGATTCTCATGCAACATAACCCACACAAGGTTGGTGGCATTTCCAAAAGCATTATCTGAGACAGTGGTAATCTGATTGTGTTGCAGGTACACATACTTCATCCGAGACGGGATGTAAGGCATTTTTTTCATATTGCGGTTTTCGCAGTACATGGCGATTGGGAAGGTTGGAGGACAGTCACACTCCTCGGGACATTCTCCTCCAGTGTTGTCGGCCTGTAGAGAGGCGTAACCATGGCTGTGCAGGGAAGAAAGCCACTGGAACGGATCTCTGTCCTGAGCCAGCGAGAACTTCAGGAGTCCCAACAGCAGAAGAGCGATTAGCCGCATTGTCACTGGCAAGAGACTTGACAGCTGCAGACAGAAAGAACACTTTTAATATTTGTAGGATTAATTAAAAATGCGTAATTAGTGACTACACCAGCCTTGGATAGACTGCTGGTCTTAGCTGGTTTAAGATGGTCTAGCTGCCCACTCAGCCCATATAAACTTATGGTTAGCTGGTTTAACCAGATGTTGGAATGGAAAATTATTGGGGGGGGGGGGGGGGGGGGGGGGGGGGTGAAATAGTTACCAGTGTGTGATAAAACTGAAAAATAATGGCTATTGTATAAAAATGAACAGGACAGATAGGAAAACCAGACATTTCATTTATATATATATATATATATATATACAGTACATTCAGTAAAAACTGTTTAAAAAAAAAAAAAAAAACATATTCCTGCAAAATAGCAACCAAATAGCAACACAACCTGTATTCAACTACTGTGAGCTTGTTCCACTTAGTACCAAATCCAAAGAGGAAAATTTCAACAAGTCTCCATTGATGCAGAGATGCAAAATAAGACTAAATAAATAAATAATAAATCTTCCACTAACAAGCAGGCAGTAAAAACAGCATCACACCTACCTGATCAACAAAGGCTCTGCCTTCTCTTTGTCTCACTGCGAGTCCTTGTAGCAAAATGAAGTGGCTTTGGCAAAGACTGCAAATACCCCTTCTCCCCTACAAGCTTTTTTGCCTCCACCCTCTGAAGCCCCCTCTAAACCCCCGTCCAATTACAGAAGACTTGCCTTTCTGCATCCCAAGTCCATTTTTCACCAGTGTTGAGGGGCTGGTCTCGATCACTCCCAGCTGTGGAACATGTTAGGGACATCTGCTTCTGCATACATCAAGCTTTTCTCATTAAGCAGAATGCGGCCCTTTCTGTGAGACTGACCAAACTATCAACAGTGTATGAGGGAGCTGTATACAACTCTACAGACCCTTCTTACCTCTGGGCCGCCCAAGAGGCACAACAAACATGTTCCCTTCAGATTACAAAACAGACACATATTCAGCACATTTTCTTCAGATGCAGACTGAATGACTCAAGTCATTTACCTGACCGTAGCGGCCAATATTAAACAGTCTGCCTGTGTTTCATATCTACTTGGAGTTTCATATCTCCAGGCACTCATCCTGAGGAATGTCAGGTCCTACATCTCCTGAGAGGCCTCTCTTTGTGGTCTTTGATGGCTGGTTGCAGCCAGCTGGTGTTTGGTAAGCCGATCTGTGGCACACTAGAGGTGCTGCGCTTTGGAATCGATACAAGACACAAAGCCAGACAGCTTTATGTTCTGACAGCTCCAGGCCTGAATCACAACCACAGGTCTTGAGGGAGCCTCTATCTTTATTTACTGTGTGAAGGGTTGAAAAACCATAGGTGTGGATGGGGCGTAGTGGGAATTGTGAGTGTTTTGGCACCTTTGTGTAGCCAGTTTGCTTTAATGATTTAAAAAAATCATTGTCAGCCTTCAAAATGCAGCTTAAAAGTAACTAGAGTAATCAGCTGTACCAATAAGGGATTACATTAATGATTAATACTAAATTGCAATTTCACCATTACAATATCTGACATTCAAGTTTCAATTAAAGTATGTTTCAGTTTACAATAAACGCTTGTCAGTGCATGTGGAAGAAAACTCTATAGAAATAATTATGAATTTACATATAAAGATGTTCAGTTAATGACACATACAACAAGATGTTAAGTCATTAAAGCAATCCAACACTCAACTAATTGATTTTTTTCTAAATATATGCCATAGTAGTCAACATTTGAAGTGGATCAAAACCTTTCATCAAAGTTGTCCTAAAATCAAAACAATACCCATTCTTGTCTTAGGACAACTTTGATGAACTTTTTTGATCCACTTCAAATGTTGACTACTGTATATTGACCCTTTGCAGGGAGTTTGATTGACAGGTGATCTGACCAATCATAACGCAGAATCTGCCATTTTGTCCGACAAAACTGAACTTGAACTTAAAAATGGTATTGACATCTTTCCGTGGTTTAAACAATATACCTTCTGATGTTCATTCATGTTTATTTTGTGCTAACTATTAAAGAGGAAGAGATGATCGGGTCATGTGTCGCTTGAACTGCGGCGCTACAGCAATCTGTCACACAAAACGGTATTTATTGTTTGAATTTCTTACAAAATGACAAAATTTGAACGCTAAGACTTTGTTTCATACCAAAAGTAACCCGCACTGTCTTGTCTGTTGGCAAGTTGTCAGTTTCCTTTTTGCGCCGCAATGTATTTTTCAATGCGTGAGAGCAGCATAGTCTTTGCAAAGGGTCAATTAAGTGTCCAAAAAATTACATAAGTATATTCTTTTAAAGTATATATTTCTCTAATAAGTCTTATTAAGTAATAACTATTTTTTCACAAGAGTATGTCAATCTAATTATGTAAATAGCTTAACTTAGCTAGCTGATCTACTTACTAAACACACCTAATAACCTTTAAAACAACTTTAGCTAGACATTTTAGCATTAATTGTGAAAGAAAATTCTAAATGAAACAACATAAGAATTCCTCACTCCCCAGTCCCTCTTCATTCTGTACACTTTGGATGCATAGATGACTCGATCTCTATAGCCCTGTAGCATATTGTTTTGCAAATATAGCCTGAAAAAAAGCCTCAGGTCCAGAATGCACAGGGTCTGATCCCAGAGGGAAGTGAACTCAGCATCAGGAAACACTTTACATTCCTGCCATCCCTGTCCCTGCTCCTGCTGATCTCTCTCCAGCCGTGATTTAGCCTCTTTGAACTTTAGAATGATATGTGATTTGTGTTTCAGAACAAAAGTCAGACAACCGAGGTGACCTGAATCACTGCGAGACATGCTTTCTTACGTTCTCTTCAGTGATGACCTCTGTGTGTAAATGAAGACTGAAGCTAATAGTGATCAAGTAGAGTAAGTTATTCTGCTGGAATTTTGTCCATTCTATAGATGTGTTATTCGAATATATACAGCTCTAAAACTCAGAACTCTGTCATCATTTACTCACCCACATGATCCAAAATTGTATGACTTCTTTATTCTGTGGAAAATGAACACAGAACATAAGAAATATTTAGATATAGAGAGATATTTAGATGTGTGTGTGTTTTCGAAAAAAAAAAAAAAGTAATGCATACAGATTTTAAATGACAATTTAAGAGATGACTGAATTTTCTAGCATTACTAGAATTTATATTCTAAATAATAAATATTCTAAATACAAGCAACTAAATATTCTAAATACAAGCAATTAAAAATATTTCCACGCAATTCAGCATAATCTGACACTCACAAAAAAAATAAAAAATACAACTGAATAGTAAAAGTACACCATAAAATATTCTGCATATAAACAATATTTACCATCATTTGTCTTTGTTTTTTCAAAAACCAAATCTGTTGGTTGTAATGTAAATTACATTATTAGTGTTAAAATTCATAATTTTTAAACAATTTTTTACATGAATAAATATTATCTTATTTCTCTCTATTTAGATTATCATAGTTAAAAAAAATAATAATATATACAATGCAAAATACACACTACATTATACATAATAAATTATGACAGTTTTAATGTGATCTTTTTATTTTTAATGTCATACAAAATGTAAAAGGCTGAAATACGGTATTTTCAATAAAAATCAACCAAATAAGTGCATCCATTTTTTTTTTGTTTCATAGTTTTGATGAATTTACCATTATTCTGGTAGCTTGAATTCAGCAGATAATAAATGAACATGCCAAAGTACACTTTAGTAACCCTAACGCATACATAAGTCAAACCATTATGATTTTATTTCATCAGAACTCACATAGTAGTGAAGATAGTTTGAGATATAGCGCTCTCTAGGCATCAGTTTACGGAAAAGCATGTGATTCCGCAGCCAAGATATGAGTCACATTAACAAGCAGATGATCTCAATAGGAAATAACTGATCGTATCCAATCATATACAGTAAACTGGAAATAATCAACAGGCTTCATCAAAGCTTTCAAAGTAACATATGCATTATAGATCCATGAAACAAGGCTTTTCTTTTTCACAGGCAACACTCTGCATTAGCTCTAAAATGTAAGGAAACAGAAATACCCGCTCTATAACATGTCCTCCAGCTTGCCTGTCCTGTGCCATTGGCTTGGCATGACTTTTCCAACCACAAAATATTCACAAAGTCCTCAGTCATAACGTGCCAAGAGAGAAACAGCTCACACGACTGATGCATGCTTAAGAAAATGCACTGGTTGACTGGTTCTAAGTGTACACAGAATTTATGCTGACTGGAAATTGTACGCCAACTTGTGAAGAAAACATTGAGAACAGTGAGGAAGTACAAGAGACGAAGGAGAACATGAGTGTAAGGAATTATGGTTGCATAACCCTAAATATACTGAAGGAGATCTAGACACTGATGAATTTAACCCTACATAATTTAGCAACAAGTTCTGATTCCAGTGTTTCATTCCAAGCACTACATGTATTTATTTATTTATTTATTTATTTATTTTATTCTTTTTTTCTTCCGCAGTCAGACTGCACTGCCTGCCGGGTTACAAAGTAAGATTCCAAAAGCACTGGAAGGTTCTTCATTTCCTTCTGTTTAAATGGAAAAGCAATCTGGCAGCCAGTGGCAGTCTACAATGTTTCAGGGAACAGAATAACATAAACGCCCCTTCAAAAACACTCTAGCTCAGGCTCAAAGCAAAGTCAGTGGTTATCAAAAACTACCTGTCTAGCCTTCAAAGAGAGTTCAAAGGACTCAGTTAAGGGGTTTCAAATCCTCCATATGGATCAGTCACACACCATGTTAATTTTGGTGTCCTAAACAAATTCAAGTATAAAACTGAATAGTTTGCAAATAAAAATTATGCCTGATGATTTAAACATTTTGCCTGAGAAATTACAATTATATAAAACATTTTTAAAAAGCTTTTTTGTATGGAAATAGAAAAAAACAAAACAAAAAGTTTTATATATATATATATATATATATATATATATATATATATATATATATATATAACTGGTTATAACTTTACATTAATATTTAAACTATATAATACCTGTATGCGGTAATATATATATAATATATATGTGAGAGAGAGAGAGAGAGAGAGAGAGGGAGCTTTAAAAATATATATATATTTTAAATTTATTTTAAGTTATTAAAATTTGACTTTATTAAACAATGTTAAATGGTAACATTCTGGAGGTTATGTTTGCATTAGGAAATATATTAAATATTATATATATTATAAAACATACAGGTATTATATAGTTTAAATATTAATGTAAAGTTATAACCAGTTATATATATAAAACTTTTTGTTTTGTTTTTTTTCTATTTCCATACAAAAAAGCTTTTTAAAAATTTTAAAGAAGCACTGAGTATAAAAAAATATCACTGAGTATAAAAGAATATTATATCAAATAATAACATAACCTTGCTTTTGTGATTGTTATGGTTGATTTGAGTGCTAGGGGGCACTCTGACTTTTCAGACCTTCATAGACCAAAACATTGTCTCATTCCTATGGAAGGGCTTTGATGTGTTGGGCTAAAGCTATCTTAACTACTCTCTCTCTCCCGCTCTCTTGCAGATGAACAGGGTCTGTTTGGCTCCCCAGGCCCCCTCCAGCTGTCTGACTGAAACCATTGCTCTCTGTGCTAGATGTTCCAGAGCTGACTGCTGTGCAGGGTATGTACTCCCCTTTCTCACAGGCTCAATGACGTGATATTACAGTTCATCAGTCAGGGGCCTAAGGCTGTTTATGTAACAGTATATGGTTTGCATAAGCATTAACATATGATTCCACATCAGTTGTATATTACTCAAAATCAAGCTTTGAAGGAGAAAGTCACATTAAATCAACAACAGGATTTCTATCCACACATTATGTGATGTGTATTAAATCCAAAAGATTTTAAATCACATCAGCATTGTCCATAAAGATTGCCCTTTCTACACTGCCAGCACATGTTTCTACCAAATGTTGTGCAGCGGTTAGGCTCCAGCCATAAGCTTCCGAGACAAGTTGGAAAAAAAAGGAGTGAGAATAAGCTGTATGGAAGAAAAGGCCATCGCTGAGAGAGGAATGTTTCAGTAGCCGCGTAAAACTCTTCAGGTTGCCCCGTTCAAATGTCTACAGGGATAGTCTCGACAAATCTACCTTTCAGAGGCTCTTCTAACTAAAATTGGCCGGGGAAGAGAGGTGAAAGGTATGCACATTCCTCTAGCATATGTAGATGATGCATGTGTTTGCAATGTGATGAAAGAGAATGGAAGAAAATCACTGGAAAGTAGCATTTTTAAACCGGTTTAGCCTCTTGCCTATTTAGCGACACTGTAGCTGACAATGAAATAGAGATTATATAGACATGAAGATGTATTTGACACATTATTATAATGAAATAAGCAAGAATGCAAAAGCTCTGCTGCTGTAAATTACAAAAAAAAGCCATTGTTTTTACATATCTTTATCTAAGCAGTATGTGTTGAAGCTTTTTTTTTTTTTGGCTATTAGAAGAAAATAAGCTTTGTAAGTAGTTTATAAACTCTGTTAAGGGTTGAAAGTGTCAAAGTTTAAAGTCCTCAGAAAGGCTGTTTGTGTTTCATTTAGGCAGGCGGACGAATGGATATAAACACAATTTTCTTGTTACTCTCTGTGTGTGGGCCGACTTGGGCCTTCACGCTGGACTTGGACTATGGAGGTGTACCACTCTGGATCAACCGTTTTTTGGGAGAGCCGAGTGTGTTGACTTTGAAAGATCGGATGGATCCCGGCTGGTTTCGTGCTGTTAATACACAAAGTTGTCCTTTGGAGTGTGACTGCCCTATCCAGTGGCCAACAGCCCTTTATTGTGACCACAGGGGCCTTACCCAGCTTCCCTCTGGCCTTCCGTCCCGCACACAGTACATGTTTCTCCAAGGGAATAATATAACTATCCTTGGATCCGGAGCGTTCACCAATTCCACCAACTTGCGCTGGTTGATCTTGGATCGCAATCAGCTACTGAGTGAGCAACTCGATAATGTGTTGTTCTCCAATCTGACCAGCTTGGTAAATATTTTCATCAATAATAATAACCTGACAAGGGTGCCAGTCGGACTGCCTAGTGGACTTAAGCAGCTGAGACTCGCATATAATCACATCGAGAAGATTTCTGCAGGTGCTTTCCAAAATCTGCACAATTTAACATTACTTTTGTTACAAGGTAACCGTCTGACGACTATTAAAGAGGGCGACTTAAAAGGTATTCTTTGGTTTTTATATTTTTAATACATCTTTCAAAAGATAAATCTAGAGATGCACTGATATTAAAAATACAGTATAAAATTAATAATTATTTTGAGATTTGCTAAAAAGGAAACAATACTGATAAACACTGATAAATGAATAAATAAAATAAAACATATCTCTAATATCTGATCCGATAACTGATATGGGGCCGATATATTGTGCATCTCTACATAAATCATCAGGAAGTATTAACAAAGTTAATCATTTCATAAACATTGTCATGTTCTTCACCAGGACTTGGAGTCCTCAACCTCCTGGATCTTAGTCACAACCTTCTGGAGAATTTCCCCAAACATCTGCCTCCATCTGTCCAGCAGCTTTACCTCTCCAACAACTCTCTGACTGGCCTGACCGAAAACAGCCTTCATGGTTTTAATAGGCTTCGTTATTTAAGGCTTGGACACAACAAATTGAGGAATGAAGGGCTTGACCCTGGTGCATTTAACCTCACATCTCTGGTAGAACTGGATCTTTCTTATAATCAGCTGACAGAAATCCCAACAATTCCCACCACCCTTCAGTACCTCTACCTTGAAGTTAACCATATTCAAGGTGAGTTTCTTGTTTTATACAAACAAAAGCACTGAGGCTTATCCTTTAGCACTGCACTGACGAGAAAGCAGCACTGCTGAAGTTCAATGTGACACAGGAAAATTTTCAGTCCATGAGAGCGTTTCATGCCAAATTTAATGACAGAATAACTACGACAAGACAGAGAACCTTATTTTTTTTAGATATTCTCATGCTGATGTTACATTAACAAAACATTCAATAAATTGCTCCAACAGAACTTGTAGGGAATGTGACACTTAAATCTTACTACAGGTTTTCAAGAGACAAGATGTTTATAGTGGATATAAAGCACTGCTGACAGACTTCAGGAAACCACGGATTGGTTTTGATCCACAAAATCACTTCAATATGGCAAACGACACAATTTCTTTATAATTTGGGAACTAGCATTATGTGAATTTGAATTGAATTGGCCACAGCGGAATTTTGGAATTTGAAGTGGTTTTAAAGGAACTGTGGCAATTCGGCATTCTACAGTATTTGCAAATTCAAATTTAATTCAAATTCTAGAACTGAACTGGAATTAAAGGAACATTTTAAATCCTGCACAAATCTGTCCCAGGCCTTGTGATAAGAAGGAAACCTGCATATAAAAACGTTGTCATGGTCAGTGACAATTTTTGTGATCCTACTCACATGTCTGCTACAGTTTTAAATATCAGCCAAGAGCAGAAATGATTCTAAACACAAATCTGTAAGCTCGCCAAATGCTTGACTGAGAACTGCTTGAATGTTTGTGTCCTGATCAGCAGTCTTACAGAATGAGGCCGTGTTCTCAGGCTTGATGAAATAATCCCTGGCACGAGAGAATCAACATTCAGACCCAGATGGGCTATGGGAAAAGTAATGGAAAATGTGACAGGACTTTAGAAGAGAAATAACAAACTTTCCCTTCTCTCTTGGTTTTCTTTTCCCCCTTTCCCGTTCTCTAATGTGTTTGTCACAGCGTGTTTGCAGACAGACACATCCTGGAGAGACACAAGGTGACCAGAAAAAGTAGGTTAGCTGAAAGAGAAGGAGGGAGAAAAGAAAGAAGGTTTGAGAACATCTGTGAATACTCCAAAAGGAATCCACATGTGCTAAAAGCACGCTCTGTTCTCCCCCTCCTCCTCAGCAGCACGCTGGGCTCAGTTACAAGAGCTGTGCCTCTGGTGGACAGCAAAGACTTCAGCAGACATTCTTTTTTTTCAGGCAGTGGTCATGATTCACTCTCTTTGAACCACAAAACAAAATCTCATGCCATCAACAGTGGTTTACCAGCTCAAAATGAAGTATAATTGTCTAATTACTCACAAGCAGCCACTATTGAAAATGACTGGTATATTATAACCTAGAAGTGGAGGTTAATAAAAGGTTAAACAACCTGTCAGGTCTACCTTCAGAAAAAAAATGGAAAGAATGTAATAGAGAATGTATTGACCAGCGCCATTAAAAGGCTCCAGTCTGAGGGTGGAGACACTATGATGTTTTTTGCATAGGTCTCCAGTAATAATATTATTATCATATTTAGAGGAGTGGAAACAAGCTACAAAAATAGTTACAAACCTTACGTGCTTTGTAAACTATTCTCATATATTGAGAATAGTCTGAGATACCGCAGTTTATGACTCCTAAAGTGTCTACAAGCTACAGATACCTAACTATTATGCTACCATTACAATCAGTATCTAAAACGAGATGAAACAGATCTGCCCACTACAGGTTTCCTCTTGAGTTCTCACTGACACTGAAGGTGCCAATGGCAGCACACCTGTAACTTATTTGCATGGTGCTAGGAAGCAGCTCCTCCCATTTACGAGGGCTATCATTTGACTGTGGCGTGTGATATAATGAAGGATTGATGTATGCTGCAAATTCTCTGAAGCACTGTGTCACATTAATCGCTGAATATGTTGACCTCATTGTCTCGCTATCTCTATCTACAGTAAACAGTGGAAGCGGTAACGCAGTACCAATATTTCACGGATTGACAGCTTAACAATCTCAGCCTGCTTGATAAAGTAGCTTACTATGAAAGTCAAGTGAGACAAATGTAAAAATATGCCGAATAAATAAATACCCTTCTGAAAATTTGTAACACTAACTCTGCCATACTGGTTAGATAATTTAAAAAAAAATTATAGGAAACAAAAATATGGCTCTATGTTTGATCATGTGACAAAAAAACGCTACATGCCAACTAATGACAACAACCGACAACGTTGCTGTTGTGTCTTCCAGAGTTCAATGTAAGCAGTTTCTGCAGGACAGTAGGACCCTCATCATATTCACGTATGAAGATTCTAAGGCTGGACGGTAATAAATTGGAGTATCACAAGCTGCCTCCTGATTGGGTATTCTGTCTACGTGTCCTCCATAACATTTATATTTGATGTAATAGAAGCAGTCAATGTCTTACGCATCTGTACATTTTTAGGTTTTCTGAAGACTTTGAAATACAAGCATGCAATGATATATTATAACATATATATATATATATATATATATATATATATATACACACACACACACACACACACACACACACACACACATATATATATATATATATATATATATATTTAGACTACAGAAAGCATGACAGCAGAATAAACTACTCAGTGTTCAAGGTGCTGATGTTTTGAATATAAGCATGCTGTCAATGATTTTATACTGTTTTAATGAAACAGTATTTAATAATACTGTTTTTATTCTGGATGTACTGTATATGGGCAGGCATATATTATTTTGATACACAGTGCAAGTCTTGCGCCTTGTCCTAATCTTGACTTTACGTGTTCTAAGTATAATCAGAATTAACCTAACTGTTGAAAATGTGGATATACACTACATTATGTTTTGTTTTTTTTTTTGGAAAGAAATTAATATTGAACATTTTGTACCAAGGTTTTTTACAAAAAACATTAAGCAGCACAACTGTTTTCAATTCTGTTAATAAGAAATGTTTCTTGAGCACCAAATCATATGCAACTCTGTCATATGCAACACTGAAGACTGGAGTAATGGCTGCTGAAACTTCAGCTTTGCTATCACAGCAATAAATGACATTTTAAAATATTTTAACATAGAAACAGTTCTACAGTAATATATCACAATAATACTGTTTTTACTGCATTGTTAACAAATAAATGCAGCCTAGGTGAGACTTCTTACAAAAACATTACAAAACATTACTAACCCCAAACTTTTGAACGGCTCTGTTACGTATAGTCTGGAAAAAGTTATTATTCCATCACTGAGGCATCTCTTGTAAGATTAAAATGTATTTCCCCTAAACGCTTAAAAAATGAAGTTCTAGAATTCCAATTAAAATAAAAGCCTTTGTGTCAAATTATATTGACAGTGTAATTATTTTCATCTGTTCTACAGCAGTTTAGTTATTTTACTGTTTCCTCTGTCTGTTTTAACTGGAATTTTAATGGAAATTAATTTTGATATCACATAATAACTCACAGCTCTGCTGCATGTTCTGGCTTAGCAATTTTGTAATGAAAGAAAAGTGGTATTCACAACGTCCCTCTTAATACACTGCAGTACTATCAGTGCTGTCAAGAATACTGCTTCTGCCAAAGCTGAAAACACTACAAAAATGATTACATCCTCTTTGTGCATTAATCAAAAAGCATAAGACAATGTCTATGACAAAGACAAAGTATTTTGTGAAAGGCACTTCTGAACTACTGATCTTTGGACACAAATATTCTATTGTGTGACATAAATAACAATCACAGATCCCTCAGAGAGTATCCATGAGCAAAATTAGTTTAGCCAAAATGTTGTCATGATAGAGAATGATATGCCTTGGCTTCTTTTGTTTCTTGAACAATGTTTCTCCTTCAATACAATGGATATGGATAACAGTATCATATTTGGCTGCCTCAGGATCCTGTTAAAGGGATAGTTCACAAAAAAAAAAAAAAAAAAATTCTGTCATTAATTACTCACCCTCATGTTGTTCCAAACCCGTAAAACCCGTTCTTCTTTGGAACACAAATTAAGATATTTACCACGTTAAGTTAAGATATTTAACTACCACGTTCAAGGCCCAGAAAGGTAGTAAGGACATTGTTAAAATAGTCCATGTGACATTAGTGGTTCAACCATGGGCGTCGGAAGCAAAATAAAAGTGGGTGGGTGGGTGGGTCACAACATCACAAAAGACGGCTATTTAAACGTGTTTCCAGTGGCGCAGCTGGTAAGCACATCGTGTTTTTGACGCGAGCAACCCGAGTTTGCGTCCGCCTTTTGCCAAAATCGTGCTTCTCCCTTTTCACATCTCATATTACATCGGAAAAGCATTTGTTTTCAATTAAAACAAAAATGAAGGAAATAATCGAAAAGTTCTAATAAAGTACCAGGTAAGGTTAGGTGTATCTGAGCAGCAGATACACTAAGATGCTGTGTCGCGGGAGTGCAGCAGGGGCGAGTAACTAATGAAAACACAGAATAGAGTTATATGGACTCTGATTGAGCCAAGTAGAATAGATTTGAGGAAGCAGCAGTATGGAATTCAAGGCTGTAGCTAAATGGAGTTTAAGCTGTTAGGGCATTCGTCACGTGGAATGGATTTGACTGACGGCGCTCTGAAAAGTGCAAAGACATATTCACTGAATTAGAAACGGTAAAAGTGGGTGGGTCCAATATCACTGGTCTTCAAAAGTGGGTGGGTCCTATCCCACCCTCATACAATGGTTCCGACGCCCATGGGTTCAACTGTAATTTTATGAAGCTACGGGAATACTTTTTGTGTGCAAAGAAAACAAAACTGACTTTATTCAACAATTTCTTCTCTTCCGTTTCAGTCTTCGATGTAGTACTGTCGTGGACGATCGATCGATGGATTATTTTTTACGATGTCCTTACTACGTTTCTGGGCCTTGAACGTAGTAGTTCTGTTTCTGTCCATGCAGGGTCAGAAAGCTCTCAGAATTTCATCAAAAATATCTTAATTTGTGTTCTAAAGGTGAACGGAGGTCTCATGGGTTTGGAATGACATGAGGGTGAGTAATTAATGACAGAATTTTCATTTTTGGGTGAACTATTCCTTTAACACAGTGTCAATCAGCACTTTATTTTGTCGGTCACTAGAATCTCTTTGTTAGCGTCAGCCCAAGTTACTCACTGAAAATTCATTGGATCAAAATCCCGACCATAAGATACTGAAATATAACAGATCACTCAAATTCCACATGGAAAACCACAAACAGGATACTGTCTGGAGAAGCATAACAGTAATATAAGTGTTTTTGCGAGTGCAAGAGTGTGCAAACAAATACACTTTTAAGTTTGTGCATTCGAGGCAGCATTTTTGCTTTCAGTGTGGACAGAAAAAGTACTTACAACCCAGTAGACAGAAGAGAGTGAAGTCAACCACAACATCTTCAGCACAAGAGCTCATTCTCGCCAGTCCAGTGAAACTAAACGTAAGTAACACAATCATGCTCAAACTATCAAACTCAATAGGGCTTTTCACACTTGAAATTGTTAACCCTGGGTCATCCTAAACCCCGGACAAGCGGCATCCTGGGTTATCTGTAATCACGTTTCACACTGCTCATACTATGCCTGGGGTTAACTGTTAACCCTGGGTATTCATTAACAGATGTTTCACACTGAACAAACTTAGCACCGCAATGCGGGGTTTACACCACAAATGCAGTGCTAACCCTGCTCCGGAGCAGGTTTTCATAACCCCGGGTAAAATGCGGTGCTAACACCGCTTTCAAATTACAGGTGTGAAACGAGTCTTTACCCGGGGTTAAAAGTTTAGAACGACGATAACCCGGGGTTAAGCGCAGTGCGAAAAGCCCTATTTTGTCACAAGAAGTCCTACTTGTGCTGGATCAAAAAAACATTTCCCCAAAACTTAATGTTTGATCTATAAATCCAAAGAATGACTCCTCCATATCTAAATGATTGTGAGTTAATGGACTATGTGTTCAAGATGCCGTAACCCCCTCTGGGATCTCCACTAAAAAGAAAATTTCTAGTGCAGAACAGCAGACACAGATCAGATTGGTTTGGACTTCACATTCCCCATTAGCAGAGCCATGACAGCACAAAGAACTTGAAATTTTATTTTTTATATATATTTTTTTTTCACATTCTGTCACAGTGTTAAGCTAGCTTTCACTCTTCTATACTGTTTGTTCTGCCTCTGGAAATATAGTCCAATCAGCGTCGAGTCACGTTCTGTGTAGTACCGCCCCTTTTTGGGCGATTTCTGTCAGACTGAGAATCGCCCCGAGTGTTCCCATAGACTTCAATACTAAGATGTTTTTTTTAAACTGCAGGCACTGCAATGCAATCTCTATGGGTTCCGGGAGGGCTAGCACTAACCAGAGCCGTTGAGAAACAGAGTTCCGTTGTTTTCTCAACGGCTCTGGCACTAACGTGCTTTCGTCATCATGCGTAACCTTAACTTGTGCAGCGATTGGTCGGAACAAACATACCTCTAATAAGAAGAAATATGAAGTCAGGACTAGTCTGTATGGGCTGAATAAAGCAAACCAGTATCTTACCAGTGAAGTTTTGATAGATGCCGATTGTAATGAAGGCAAAGACGATTACAATCAGTTACATACATGAATCGTAACTTACCTTATTAGACGCGCGCGAGTCCGTTATTATTAGTGTGCAAATAAACAAACCGTGTATGTGCACTCTCTGATAGTTTCATGAGCACATTTCAGTATGATCGCATGTCTGGCAAGTGTTTTATAATGGACACTCGCTGAAGAAGTGTGTTTTTATAGGAGTTTGCTATGTAACGTTACAGAGGAACAGTTCATTGGTCATGTTGAGCTGCCTTCAGATCACCACACTCAACAAATTCATAATGTCTTTATTTACTTTTTTAATTTGTGTTTTGCTCTGTTTAATAATTCTGAATACAGATCCGTGTTATATTTACATAACTTTAAGGTGACTGGGATAGTGGTCCGTTGGGGTCTCCGTGTGGTCCTGTTTGGTACTGCAGCTTGACTTGTAGTTATTTATACATGTATAGAAAATGGTCTAAACAAATATAACATTTATTTTTCTCACAGATTTTACTGTTGCACTGTATACATAAATTTTGAATTATTATTAAAATTAAAAACAAAATGTTTTCATTTTTCTTGAAAAAAAGCTTGCAGAAAATATGTGAGAATCATCCTCAGTCTTGAATTTGGTAAAACAGTTTTCTTTATTTAAAGTGTTTCATGTCTTAATCCTTTTCTTGTTGTTATACTGAGATAAATCATATCGGGATGTATGCTAAAATCTTTGGATGTTGCGCCCCACCTAGAAAATATATTTATATTTATATATATATATATATATATATATATATATATATTTATATATATATAAATATATATATATATATATATAGATATATATATATATATATATATATAGATATATATATATATATATGACTCACTGAAAGAAGAGATTTCTTTAATCTCAATGGGACCTTCCTGGATAAATAAAGGATTAATTATATATATATATATATTTTTTTTTTCCAAATAGCTAAAAGGTAAAAAAAAAAAAAAAAAATAGAATATACATACACCAGCCTAAACATAGCCAGACGGTTTGCTTTAAAGAATCATGGGAAATGAAATAATATACAGCTGTGTGGTGGTAAAGTCATTAGGCAAAGGCAAAAGACAGATTCATATCACCTATGAAAGAAGAGGTGGTCCCACAACAGACCTCAGAAACAGAGGTCCTTCTGGAGCATATTGTAGCAGTGGTTGTTAGAACTGCCTATGAGGGCATTCAGGCCCATTAAAAACATGCTCTCTTCAGTTATCCAAATAACTAGAAATCCACATACTAAATAATGCTGTTCAAACGTATGAATCAATCAATCACAACGCAGAAACTGAAGCACAAATGGCTCTAATATTTGTGCCACAAACATCCATCAAGTCAGTTCATCCATCAAGTTCATCTGGACCAAAGAATATCACAGAAAAAGGTACATCAACAAAATCAGTCCAAAGTAAATATCCAATTAACACAAGAAACAAATCAAACACATGTGTTTCAAATAAAGCTATTCAAAATGTTGGGATGTGTTTGTTTGTGAGTTGTGACAAAACCATGGCCATGCAGTAGCATTATACAAAAAGGAATAAGTCACAGGACCAAACAGGCAGATAACAAAGCAAAACACCATTCTTCAAGAGATGTTGTCTCTGGTTATCACTTTCACAGTGTAAAACTGACTGGAATTGTACTGCTTTTTAGTTTTGTTTGGTCTTTGTTCTCTACTTAAACATTCATTTTGTTTGACCGATTGATATGATTTTCAGACCAGCAGAACATTGTGAGTACGATATAGTTTTTATATGTTGTGCAAGTAAATATAGACTAACGTACATATCAGACACACTATTTAGTCGGTTTTTGCTCTGCCAATGAAAATATTCCAAACAAGAATCAAACGCTGCATGTTCAGAGCATGTTGGTGATGTTCTTTAATGAAAGTGTTGATTCAACAACTCACTCATGTTTCATTCATGAATGAATTAGCATGTTTAAACAAATCGCTTGAGTGAATGATTCAGTGATTCACTCATAAATACAGTGTTTTGGAGAAATGATGTAACCTACAGAAAGAGTCACTGAACAGAAAATATTATTATAAAAGTGACAGACTTTTTGCCTTAAAGCAGCAGAACATATTTATGCCAGTCAGCTACAATACTAACTACACAATAATTGCTGCATAATAATCTATAAATTCAATTTACCCTTTCTAACATATGCCAAATCTACATGTACTGACCCTGCTGCGTTTTCACACATTCTGCTATAAATGAATCAGGTAATGAGCTCTAGCTTTATTTACTTGGCCTACTTCCCAGAAAAACTCAGTCTGATTAACTCTTCAGGAGCGATTACTTACACACAGTAGGAGACCGCTCTGATATTTTGCTGAGTTCAATACTCTACCTAGGGGTTTTGGCAAGTTGTGGTGGTTACTGGTGTCAGGCCCTCCAGGTCGGAGAAAGAGCCTGGTAAGCAAAGGTCCTAATGAATCTCAGTCTGATTACAACAACCAGACCTCCACCACAGACATCATCAAAATGCTTGTGGTGGCCACAACTGCATTACCAGTGGCACTTCATTAATTCAAAAACAGAGGAAAAAGTTGGGTGGTGACACATTGCTAAGCATCTGCTTCTGATACAAACATTTTTTGTTCTGGGTGGCAAAATTACAAGGTGTAATGCTTGGTCTGTTAAGAATGATGTAATAGAAATAAATAAAAATGATATAAGAATTTTTTGTCCATACAGAAAGCAAAATCTGCACCCCAGTGATTGTATTATTCACACATACTGTGCATCTGAGTTTGCACATCTGTCAATCATTTGTCTGTCTGTGAATGTGTGTAAGCACACACAATAAAATCAACCCAGATGGCAAGACATCAGACACACAATCATCTGTCAAGCACATGCCGAACGAAATCCTTCTCACCTTAGCAAAATTAGAAGAAGAATGTGAGTGAATTTGCTTCAGATGCTCACGGTCAGTTCAACATCATACATATGACTAACCTTGGTTGTTTTCACCAAACCATTAAGCTCTTGACAATAAATCTTAAAGCATGTAATTAAACTTGATATGCAAATAAATTTAAGTTGTATGAGGAAGGAAAGATATTTCCTTGCCAAAAGGGTACTCCAGTTACACCCTTTTACTTTTAATTAACAACAAACTTTGGGTTTGCCCTAGATGACAATGATACTGGCTTAAATAAGGCAGACTTTGGAAGAGATATATTGCTGTGCCACACACAAAATTTGACCTAAATTATCTCATAAGGTATCAGAGTAAATATCACAATGACTCATGTACAGTACTCAGTAAGAGCCATTACGACATGCAAAAACTCACTCATTATAACAGTGATGTAATGATGTTTGATAGAGACCAGCCTGTGCCTGAATAGTGAGGTCAATCTAAACATTTTTCATAATGTCAAGGACTCGGTTTGAGTGAATGAGTGTTAAGACTGAGATGAAAAGGGGCAACTCCCTAACAAAAGATCTCAGAGCATATGAAAGTGATCTTCCTAAAAACAGAACTGGACCAGCACCAGTGACACTTCTTCACATATCGCAGTTCATCAACAAAAAGGACAAAGAAAAACACTAAAATAAAGCAATCTAAAGTGCCCCAGTTTACTAATTTAGGAAGCATGGAACTGGAACACTATGATTTTTGTAGAAGTGTCCTGTTTCTTGACCATCACATTACATTAAATAACAGATATTTTTTTCTTTTCTAAATTGTCATTTTAAAGCGCTGTCTTTAAAATGTAAAAAAACAAAAAAACAAAAAAAAAACCCTCTAACATATCAATATACAGTGAAAAAATATTGGTTATATAAAACATTTTACTTAAAGCCTTTATGTATAATGTATTATAAATGTAATTTTAATGCATTAATAGTGCCTTATAATGCATTGTACAATCTCATGAATAATTGTACCCACAGTTAATACATTATAACACTTATCAGTTCATTGTTACACTATGCATTTTAAATTCGGTTATAATTATTTACAACAAGATATGTATTACAACCCACATTATGAATAATTATAATGCATTATACCATTTAATAACCATTTATAGTGCATTATACATAAAGGCTTTAAGTGAAGTCTTACCAAAATATCTTACAATTGTGACTTTTTTATATTATTATGTAACTTTCTATCTCAAAATTTTTATTTTTATCATCATAATGTGACTTTCACAATTTACTTTTTTCTCATAACTGCAATTTTATATATAAGTGTGATTTTTATTATAACTGTGACTTATCATCTTAGAATTTGTCTTTAAACCTTACAATTGTGATTTTCTTTTGGTCATATTTGTGACTTTATCTTATAATGGGCCTTCATATATCACAATTGTGCTTTTTTTCATCATAACCATAATCTTATAATGTGACTTTATACCTCACAACTGACTTTTTCTTATCGCAACCTTATATTTCACATCGTGATCTTTTTCATCATAATTGTGACTTAATATTTTAGGACTTTATATCTCACAATTGTGACATTTTACCATAACTGCAATTTCATTTCTCACAATGTGCCTTTGTATCATGCAGCTGCAAAGTTTTTCATAACTGCAGCAAATTATTTCTCATAATCTTATCTTGTGTTATGTTATCTTATTATAATTAGTATATGTAATGTATTATTATGTGCGTGTGATAGCTAATATAGGGGGTTTATATGTGGTGGGATGAATTGGGCCGGTATAGGTCTCTGGGCTGTTTAAGAGCTCCAATCAATCCCTGAATAAAGCTGACCACAATTACAGCCCACGAATGTATGATTCTTATTTAGCACAGATGTGCAAATCTGGGACATTGCCAGCGATCTCAGAGGAAGAAAACACTAAACAGTCATTTTAAAACCTGTAACTGACAGAGTGCTGCAGCTCTCAAGACTTACAATTCTAAAACTACATATATCACAGATGTTGTTACTCCAGATGTTGAAGTCCTTTGGGTTTGAAATATAAGCACGAGTCTGACTGTGCAACAGTGTGAATGTGTAATTGTGAGTAAGGGAGATAAATAGGTTTCAATGGGAGTAAGAACCGTTTTTCACATCTCGTCACCATTGCTCTGCAGCTGCAGCTCTCTGCACAAGGCCTGAAAGCACAAGAAAGAGAGAAAAAGTCACTGTGAGAGAGGTTACCTAAAACCTTGAGCACTGAGAATCCCAGTCAGGCAATCCCAAATAAGGCCGATCATGTGATAAGATTTTTTTAACTTCAGAGAAAATCAGGCATACACCACCCAAGTATGCAAAAAGCAAAAAAATAGGAAGCTATCCAGTACTCTGTGGTTCTAAACTAAATAAAAAGCACACGATTTTGATGAAGTATCCCAAGGATCCACGTGATCGGGCAGAGGATGGTGCTGGAAAGAATTCTGACCCCACGCTTTCTGTACTGATCTCCACCCTGTCCCACCGGCCCTGTAGTCCTCCACACACACACATTTACATGCATCAGTGTGTACAGCAGGGGAGAACAGATCCCGGTGTTAAGTTATGGAAGTTTCGATTTAATTTGAGCCACTTTCCCTGAAGGCGGGGCAAGGAGAGACAGAATTGTTGACCTTCAGAAGGAAAAGAGGGAACGACCCAATAGGCAGCCTGCTTAGCAGAGGAGAACAGGGGAAGTACGGAGGAAAGAGGGGGAAAGAAACAGAGTGAGAGAGGAGGAGAAAGCAAGGTGGGAGAGCAGAACTCTGTGAGAGTGAAGTGACAGCAAGAGGATTCATCAAACAAGGGCAGGAACCAGCAACAGGTAAGAAACATTTTGTTTCTTCAAAATAACCATAAATCAGTCTCAAAGGTGACAAGCAACATAAATACACACATGATAATCAGAAAATCTGTGGATGCTGGCAAGAAATGGCACAGGAATTTAGCCATTAATTTAGTCCTAAAGTCTGCTTTCTCTAGCCAAGTGCCATTTATTCAATTTAGTTAAAGCTTATAAAAATAATGGCATGATTACTTTGGCTGTTTACTCAGTACTTTTCGGTACTCTTGCACCAACTTCTTAGGGCTCACTTAATGTCCATATTTTTCACATTAACACCTCGAATTGCAGTGCTAAAACAGGTAGACACTCTCTTACAATATATAAAAATAATTTAAAAAATAATAAAAAAAAAATTGTAAACAATAATATAATATAAACAATAACATAAAAATATACATGTAATAAATAAATATAATAATAAAAGCATAAAAAGATAATAAAAACAAATATAATTTATTTAACAAAATAAAATCATTGTTCATCTGTCTTTTGACCTGTCCAGGTCTATCCTCCTGTCTGATCTATCAAAGTGTGTACGTGTTAAGACATGAGAAACCAGATGAAAACAAAATGATGAAAATACCCAAAAGTGTATAGCAGAGTCTGGCTATAGGAATTCTATTAGCATCTGTTACATTCATCAAACTTGCACCTGATATGTCAGGAGAAGCTTTTTCATTGATTTTCTGCTACATTTTCATTAATCATATCAACTTCCTAGCTAGCAGACCTGTAATGTTTCTGGTCTGATCCATTTCTGAGCAAAACCATTGTTCTCTTGGTTCAGAATTAATATATCCCAGAGACCTCTTTTGTCTTTTTCAACCTCTTTCGACCAAATCTAAAACTCAACAGTTCCCTCCTATTTTGAGTGTTGCCAGCGCTGACTCATTACATGTTTTTGTTGTTATGCATTTGTCTTATGCCTAGTAATGACCTAAATCTCCTTATATGGTCACAAATATTATTTAGTTTGTTAATCAGCATTTCTGAATTAATCAGTTTTCCTCAATACCCGGATAGGATTACAATCTCATTTGCACCCCACCTAAAGCAGGCATGCAGAAGAGAACTAAACAAATCAACACTTTCCCAGATTTCCTTTCTCTCAAGGCCTGAGCCCTGCTGCCTGCTCTCCATGACCATGCAGCTGACACCCAGCCAGGCACTTTCAGCCAAACATCTGAATGTGATCATGCATCAGACCCGATGCACTGCTCCTTGTTTTGTGCCTGGGTGTGAGTCTCTGCATAGGATGCATAAAATATCTCAGTGAAATGATTCATCTAGGCTAAACAACGGAGTTGAACAGGGATGTTTTTAGGGTCTGACCCATCCAATCAAATCAAATCAAATCAAATCTAATATTAGACAATCGTAACCCTGTGTAAACAAGCATCACACGTTTTAGACATGTTTATCCCACTAGGTTTATTAACCCAAATAAATCAGCCCTGCTTAATATAGTTTCACTTATTTTTAAAGTTTTTCACAAGTGCAGTATAAAAGAGTGATCAAAGAAAATTCCAGATGGGAGCTCAGGGCAGAAAAAAGATATTGAAATTTATCAGTCAGTTTATTTTACAAAACCATTTCTTTCCACTGAACCATAGTAAGAACAATAATCTTCAACCTGAGATCACTTCCCAGCAGTCAGGCTGCCAAAATATTTCTAAGAGTGGTTTAAAATCACTTATGAAATTATGAGGACCCTGAAAAAAGCCATGAATTTTGCTTTGTATCAGAACATTCCTAAAGAGAACATCTGGATACATCTCTAAAAATGGAAGCTGATGCACAGTTAGGTAATCAAGACAATGATCCAAAAGACATGCGACTCCAAAGTAGAAAAGCCAAGAAAAGCTAAATTAAAAAGTTTTGTCCAGTTAAAAACATGTGGCATAAAATTTAAAAATATAAAATTTCTTGCTTTAAAACCTTTTTTTTTTTATGGGATTGGGTTAAAAGTCCTGCAAAGTTAAAGTCCAACAAAGACTGATATTGCATTACTGAAGCTTTGATAGCAGTCATTGTTATCATATAGGAGTTACCAAGCAGATAAATAATTTAAAAAATGAGTTTTTCATATTGTCTGAAAAAAAAATCAAGTAATATGGCTCAAATTTATATTTTGTACTGCCAGCAAATTATAAACTAAAGACAAACATCCTAAAAAAGCATTTCTGGCTAAGTAGAGTGGGTTGGCTACTCTGTTTGATCTAGATTTACAAGTATTAATTATTTGAGTAATTATGTAATGTTTTTGGTGTTCCAGCAATCAGCAATTCAGCTGTGGTATTTGTTAAGCAAAAGTGACACACAGAGGTGCAGATAGCATAGTAACGCTGCAATTGTTCCAGCCATTGGTTTCCTCTAAGCTCCCCTGGGTGTTTAGCCTGTTTCCCTCATTAGGACTCACTCTTTCCTAGGTCTAACATTGCACAATAGAGTCTTTATCGGAGGCCTGTGCAGAGAAACCTGTAAATCCAGAGCTGCTTTTTTTCCAGAGTCTGTAGAAGTCATAATAATCCAGCCAAACTGGAAGAATACATGACTGCATGCTTTGACAAAGATGACAGCAAAAACTGAAAGTCTGTAGCTCTGTCATGCAAAAAGAAACAGAATAACAGAAACATGACACGTCTCCTGTAGAACTTCCAAAGGGATCTCAACGATGTTTCAAAAAATGCTTTCCAAGAGGCCAAAAGCTACAATCAAATGAAGTCAGAGATGTCAATTTCAGTTCTTATTTACCATCTTCCAAAATCAAACTAAATCATAAACTACCGTTCAATATTTTGGGATCAGAAAGATTTTTTGTGTTTTTAAAGAAGTCTCTTGTGCTCATCAAAGCTGCGTTTATTTGATTAAAAATACAGAAAAAAACTGTAATATTATGAAATATTATTGCAATTTAAAATAATGGTTTACTATTTTAATATACTTTAAAACATAATTTATTCCTGCGATGCAAAGCTGAATTTTCAGCATCATTACTCCAGTCTTCAGTGTCACATGATCCTTCAAAAATCATTCTAATATGCTGATTTATTATCAATATTGGAAACAGTTTTTGCTGCTTAATTTTTTTTTTTTTTTTTTTTGGAATCTATGATACTTTAAGGATTCTTTGATGAATAAAAAGTTAAAAAAAAAAAAAAGTACACCATTTATTTAAAAAATAAATCATTTGTAATATTATACACTACCATTCAAATGTTTGGGGTCGGTAATTGTTTTTCTTTTTTTCTTTTTTTGAAAGAAATTAATATTTTTCTTCAGCAAGGATGTGTTAAATTAATAAAAAGTGATGGTAAAGACTTACATTGTTAGAAAATATTTCTATTTTGAATAAATGCTGTATTTTTTATCTTTTTATTCATCAAAGATTCCTGAAAAAAAGGATCACAGGTTCCAAAAAATATATATATATATATATATATATATTAATCAGCAAAAACCATTTCCAACATTGATAATAAATCAGCATATTGTTAATAAATCAGAATGATTTCTGAAGGATCATGTGACACTGAAGACTGGAGTAATGGCTGATGAAAATTCAAAATTCAAAAACTTATTTGTGAAAGAACTGATCAGCACAGGATAAGGCGATATGACAATGTTTTCTTGCTGCTTCTCTGTTCAGGACCATGAAAGCTGGGCTTGCATACTGCTTTCTTCTTGTCCTTCTTCTGATCACGGATGTCTGTGGCCAGCGAAGACCAAGACCAAAACCTGTCCGTCCACCTACCACCAGGAAACCTCCTGCTCCCAAGAAACCATCTCCTCCAGCCCCAAAACCTGAGCCCGAACCCCAGGAACCCACAGACTTTCCCCCTCCGATCCTAGGCCCTCCCTCTGAATTCCCAGACTGCCCCAGAGAGTGTTTCTGCCCACCATCTTACCCAAATGCATTGTACTGTGAAAACCGCAACCTCCGGAAGGTCCCGATCATCCCGTTCCGCACCCACTACCTGTACCTACAAAACAACTACATTGACCAAGTAACCGCAGACCCCTTCAAAAACTGCACCGAGCTTAAGTGGATAAATCTCGGAAATAACCGCATCCGTTCGGTGGAGAAACAAGTGTTTGAGAAGCTACCAAACCTCCTTTACCTTTATATGCAGAGGAACGAGCTAAAGGAGGTGCCTGATGACTTGCCGGCTGGTCTGGAGCAGCTTAGACTCAGCCGCAACCAAATATCAAAGATCCCTCCAGGAGCGTTCAGCAAGATGGAACATCTCGCACTTCTGGATCTGCATCACAACAGGATCAGCGACAGCAGCTTGGGTAAGAACATCTTCAAAGATCTGAAGAACTTGATTCAGCTCAACCTGGCCCATAACATCCTTAGGAAGATGCCTACGAATATACCGAAGAGCCTCTTCCAACTGTTCTTGGACAAAAATAACATTGAGGAGATTCCACAGGATTACTTTAAGGATTTCACAAGCCTGGCCTTTGTGAGACTTAACTACAACCAGCTTAGCGACAAAGGTCTTCCAAAGTTGGTATTCAACGTGAGCTCGCTGTTGGATTTGCATTTGTCCCATAACAAGCTGAGCACTATTCCCCGGTTCAACACCGACCTGGAACAACTTCACCTCGACCACAATAACATTGAGAGTATGTACTTCACTACAATTTGTTACTGTGCCACAGAACATTTTCTCCAAAATAACACATTTGCTTATCTTTGCAGGTTTAAACGGCACTGAGATTTGTCCTTCTAACTCTTTCAACATGCATGATGAGAACGGAGCACCCAAACTGAGATACCTGCGTCTGGATGGCAATCACTTGATTCCTCCCATCCCCTCAGATGTCATCATGTGCTTCAGACACCTTTATGCTTTAGTAATGTAAGATGGTTTGAGTGATGAACAGATTCACGAATGCCTGTGCACAACCAGGCCTTCCTGTCTACTTGACAGTACTGATTGAATCAAACAGTACCGGAGAAAACATTTTTAAACAATGTATTTTCTTCCCTTTATGTTCAGGAATGTTTCATTGTGTAACCTAAAAACCTTCAGTGCATCATATTTATTGAATTTCCTGCCTTGAATGCAACTGAGCATGAGTATTCTGCATTAAACGTCTCTATGTGATTATACAGAACAAAAGCAGCAGCTGTGGCTGAGCGGAATTAATTAAACCCTAAAAATAAAGGTACATTAATGGACGTATTGTGCGACGGACAACGAGCGTAGTTACAATTGAGGAATATATTGGTCTATATGGGGTAGACTAAAATACAATGAAACTAAATGATAAATGGGGGAATAACGTAACTACTGTGTAGTTGAAAATGTCCTTAATGTGCCTGTGTTTTTAAGGTACTGTTTGTAGTCTTGCCTTTATCTTGTGTTGGTATTTCTATATAAATAAATATGTACATTAAAAAATTTCCATTTCAACATACTTTTAAAAAAATCATTTGTAGAATATGTAGAATTCACCTGCTATTTTCCACACTTCACATAATATAAGACAAAATGCATCAATAAAACTAGACAACAAGCAGATTTAGTGTAAAATTTACTATACACTCTTAAAAACAAAGGTTCCAAAAGTGGGTTTTTCACAAAGATGCCATAGAAAAAACATTTTGGGTTCTTTAAAAGAATCTTTCAGTGAACAGTTCTTAAAAGAACCACTTTTTTTTCTTGCTTTTCCAAAGCCAAATTTACCTGGCACATTTTTCTTTTATGTTTATAGTGACACCTTGTGGGAACTTTGTACATTATATTGAGTAATGTAAACTATATTGAGTTCTCTAAATGATTTATGCTATATACAAAATAACCAATATATACACAAAAGAATCGTAAAAAAAAAAATAAAATAAATAAATGTAAATTGAATGTAGATAAATTATGAAAAATGTAGATAGAACATGTGGAACTTTCAGAATAGGTATCACAAAGACTAATAATATTAATATTAATATTTATCAATGATAAATTATTAATGTTTTATTAGTGTATTCTCTTCCTGCTCACTGACTGCAAATGAATTTAGTGTTTCAACATCTTCTCAACATTTTAAACTATTAATCAAACAAGTATTTCATGTAATTTGTTTCCTTACTGGGCAAAGAATCTTTCCACATACAGCTACCTGTATTGCAACACTACAGGTTTGATTGGCAAACATTCAGAGCAACCATTGTTAGGAAGGACAAAAAGAAAACAAACTGCCTGCAGTGTCAGGAAACAGAGCAAGAAAGGTCTGAACTTATTTCCTGTCAGTGGAGCCCAACAGTAGCAGAAATAGCATTCTACTGGACCATGTAGCCTACTTTAAAAAGGCAAGCAATGCTGGTCATTTGATTATGACATAACCAGTAAACAAACATTGTCACATAACACAATCATGTTGGAAAGAAATTAGTTGTCCCGTTTAGAAAAAAAATTAATACAAACTAATGAAACGTCAAATATGAAAACAATTTGGTCACAAAAGGAAATTTTATTTACATAACTGTTCATGTGAGCTGCGCTGAAAGGTAACAAAAAGACACTTGATTGAAAAGGAAACTCAGACTTTTCTGTCAGTGTTTATCAGATGAAATACACACATGCAATGATTTAGAGATGCTGGAAAAGCTAGTAAACTAAACGTCATAGATTCAAATTTCAGGAGTGATATGATGGACGGTTATCACTTGACCAAGCCCCTTATCCCCAAGAAGCCCCCTGAGGGACTATCCCTGTGGTAAGTGTACAGTAATCTGCCTTTTACGTGAAGACTGCTAAATAAAGAATAACCAAATGATGAGCAAAAGCAGTGTGCAGTCTTTCTTCCTCATTATTATTTTAAAAAGTTTATTATTTATAATTGTTCAAATGTAAATACAAAAATTCCCAATAGTTATTAATTCTTGACAAAATAAATGTAGGGTCAGTAAAATTTATTTTGAAAGAAATTAATGTTTATTCAGCAAGGATACTTTAAATTGACCAAAAGTAATAGTAAAGACTTTTACATCGTTACAAACAAAACTTTCTATACCTCAAAGAACTCTGAAGAAAAAAAGAAACTTTCCACAAAATTATTAGGTATAACTGTTTTCATATTTGATGATAATTAGAAATGTTGAGCATCAATCAGCATTTTAGAATGATTTCTGATTATGTGACACTGAAGAGTGGAGTAATGGCTTCTGAAAATTTAGCTTTGCCATCACAGAAATACTTCACAATATTACTGTATTTTTGATCAAATAAATGCAGCCTTGGTAAACATAAGAGATATCTTTCAAAAATATTAAATAATCCCCAAAATTTTAAACGGTAGTGTATAATATATATAATTGCACAACTACACAGTATAACATGCCACTACAGGTGCAGTAAGATTATATACGTCACTAATTGTTTGAACGGAAGTCCTTCATCCCTTCACGCCAGTTCCCAGAGTGATAAATTAATAATCTTGCAAAAACATGCACTTCCTTTTACTGTAATGGGAGGTAGAAGAGAATCAAGGAATACCTGTTGAAATTCCCCTCCTGTCCCACTATAAGAGCACCTGCCATCACCATGCAGAGGTGCACATCATTCTATGAAGAAAAACACCTGGACATCAGACCTCACCAGGTAATAATACATAACGTATAGCATATTAATTTTATCCTATACAAGACACATACAGCATTACATTTTTGTAGCACATTAGTGAAAACCAGTCATAAGTGTCAATTTTTTGAAATTGAGATTTATACACCATCCGAAAGATGAATAATAAGCTTTGCATTGATGTATGCTTTGATAGGATAGTACAATATTTGGCGGAGATACAGCTATTTGAAAATCTGGAATCTGAGGGTGCAAAAAAAATCTAAATATTGAGAAAATCGCCTTTAAAGTTGTCCAAAAATTAAATTCTGATATTTACGGTAGGAAATTTTCAAAATATCTTCATGGAACATGATCTTTACTTAATATCCTAATGATTTTTGGCATAAAAGAAAAATCGATAATTTTAACCGATACAATGTATTTTTGGCTATTGCTACAAATTACCAGTGCTACATATGACTGGTTTTGTGGTCCAGGGTCACATATATGCTTATGTTTGACTGTCTTTTCTTTTCATCTCAGGCCGAACTGTCAGTAGCATAATGAAGGACTCGTTCATCATATACAGCGTATTTGTATGCTCCATGCTGTGTGGTCTATGGGACACAGCCCAGGGTCGGAGGCTTCACTTGGGCAGTTGTGAAGTGAACATTCACACGCATGAACTCAGGCACCACTTCCAGCACATCCGTCAAAGCATGGTGAGCACATTTACAGTCATGTATTAATCTCAGCATTTCCTTCTGTTAAAACCGCTGCTGGTGGTTTGATGCATGCTAAACATGCATCAATTTCTCACCATAACAATGACGTCAATGGGATTTCTTGACAGGTTTGACATGTCAACCAACAGGTTATTGATATATTTTAAGTTCTTTTAGCAATCTGCATGCCTAAATCAAAAGAACAGCATGTGGCAAGACATGCTTTTTCATGTTTCAGTTTTGGGTTCAACATGCAAATGATTTTTTAGCATGACAAAGCAAAAGGGAGCAAAAGGAATACTTCAGTCAACCCTGGAAACTCCTGTCAATGTCTTCAGCTCTTTGTCAGGTTGATGAATCATATCTCTGGCAAAAACGGAGCAGAAAATTCACATGTAAACAAAGCCATTTTTAAGGTGGCCTCATTTTATTGCGTCTGTGGTTTGAGGTTATGTAGTGAGTACAACGGTAATGCAATATGATAATATCTTGTGTTTTGACAGATTTCAGGAGATGATCACAAGGGAATCAGATTACTTAGAAAAGATGTGATGAACAGTTTACAGGTAACATTTTTTTTAAAACAGATTTTTTTTGCAGGGCCTGTAGCATCATAACCTTGGTAGAATCAACCAATCAATTACAATACATCACATATTACCTAAGACTATCAAAAAAATCAGTGATTTATGCGTCTTCCCCATTATTAGGCTACAGAAAGCTGCTGTTTCCTCAGGCAGCTCCTTCACTTCTACATGGATAAGGTTTTTATCAACTACACCAGCAGTCATTCCCTTCATCGCAGAACCACCAGCGTTCTGGCCAACTCCTTTCTCAGTATCACCAAGGACCTGCGAGTGTGTGTATGTAACACTACTAACTAAAGAATGTTTTAATTGTAAGACTGGAAAAAAACCCGCAAATCTTTTTACAAAGGTCAAGGTCAAAGACCTTCTTTTGGTATTTGAATGGGATCAGAAATCCCTGCAGAAGGTCTTTGAGTCATAAAAATTTGTAAGCTACAATATTTGGGAGTTTTCTTATTGTTTCCATTTTACCAACTCTGACCTACATACCTGTCTGCAAATAAATGGACGTGCAAGTTGTGATTATCAATAAGCAACCGTAAATGAAATCAAGCCAATTGTATTTTAGAATATTGGTGTAGGATTAGGGGCAGCTGTAAGCACAGGAATAGAGATCGAGAGATGTAGTTGGAAAGCTTTTAGCAGACTAATCTAATCATGTCACTGTTTCTGTCTATCCAAAAGCATGCTAATGCACACTGTGAGTGCGGAGAAGATGCCAAACTAAAACTCACGGGTATTCAAACCACGTATGACAAGGTAAGAGACATAATTCACTGACAGGACACACAGTAACTAGGCCTGCCAACAGAGTTCCTCTGACTTTTAACACCCAGTTTTCTTCCATTTTAGGTTATTTCATCTTTTATTTAATCTGAAAATATTTATACTCTCAGCTCTGTTTAACACACTTTAAATACATTACACCAAATTCTACTTACCTTTCTCTCACAATCAGAACAAATCAGAAAATCAAAGAAAAAATCATTTTCTTTACGTCTTTCAGCTTGATCAGGCATCAGGAGCAGTGAAGGCTATCGGAGAGCTGGATTCACTACTTGAATGGATAGAAAGATTCCAGCACCACTGATAATACACCAAGACCAAGCTAAATATTTATTACAGTTCTAAAACTGGGACAGCTGCCAAGATTCAAGAAATCGAAGAAAATAATCTTTACTACTTGACACTTTTTAAAAACAGTTTTAAAAAGTTTTCACTTCCTGAGAGTTTATGTGAGAATAATTTATTTATAATTAACTACATTTTAGACATATTTCTTAGCATATTTGCATGATGTTTAAATGTCATGCTGCAAAGTAGACCTTTGCGGTCAGTTTGTGATCTGTGATTTCTAATGTATTGTTGTCTTTATAAAAATATATAATTTATCAAATAAAGATATATTTAAACTGTTATGAGTCACCTGTTTTACCACAAAATCTATTCAGACTAATTGAATCACATTATAGGAAATTACGTCTTCATATGCTTCATATGCAGAGTTTCGCCACATAAGAGTAAACACAAGTAACCGTATATGTTTGTCATGTTTATGCTAAACGGAAACACTCTGATGTTAAGAGTTGACGCATGCTGTTTGAGCAGGTCATCATTCTGTGTTTTCTGACAGACCTTTTTATCAGGTGGCTACAGAAACATAAACCGCATTTATCACTGACTTTCAATTTGGGTAACAGGTTCACGGCTATTCATACCAAACAAGAAGATATTGAGGCACTAATGCATCATACCACGTCAAATTCTGACTTAATTCTTAATAGAAAGTAACAGCAAAAACAGTGGAAAGAAAAAGAAAATGAATGACAACACTTCTGTTAAATGTTGCTGTAGAGCTGAATTCGGAATGCCACTTAACTATACTAAGAAAGCGCAGAAGAATATAGTAGGAATAGCATTCATCCATGCATCCATTTTCCAAACATCTTATTCTCTGTAGGGTCATGGGAATGCTGGAGCCCAAGTAAGATTAGTATGCTGCTCCTAATTCAGTCTAGCAACTTACACACTTTCAACAAGCATACTTACTGGCATCTAGCGGTCTGTAGTGGTGTTAAACTTTGCAAAAACCAGAACTTTGCTAGTGGGATATCATATATTTAGACTACTGAACATCATTAAATGAGAGGATGAAAGTAAAGTGAAACTACTTTAATATTGCATTTCTATATTTACTTATGCAAACTGCTTACCAGTGGAAATAATAAAACATTCCGTGAAGGGATCAATCAAAAGTAAAATAAATTCTGCTTTAAAAAGTGTTAAAACTTAAATACAAATAAATGCTGAATAAATTTAATATTTAAATTTATCTGTCATGATAAATCCAAGCTAACTGGAGATGCCAGCAAAGTCTGTAGACTTCTTTGTAGCTTTCAAATATGAGATACTACTGTTTTTATTGCTATAACACTGACAGATCTGTGCTGTACTGTAATTTAATAGATTTACCATTCATTGAACAACATTAAAAATAAATTATCTGTTGATGTTGATACCGTAATCTCATATGCCAGGGTAAAATACAGTTCCGTGCCAAATTAAAAGACGTGAAAGTGCAAGATAAAACCAAGATAATTTATTTTGCTCTGTAGGAGAGGGGACATCTTAACGTCATGGAGACATTTATATACGCACAACATTCAAATATTTCAAAGCTTTCCAGTGACAGTGAAACAGATGAATTATTCCATTCTAAATTGCTGATGACGGTGCTAGAAACGTGCACTGCATAGCTGACTTGGCTTGAATTTCATGAATCGCTTTCATAACAGCTTTAAAAAAAAATATTTCACTGAAACCAGCTCAGCATAACAGGAAATTTCCTGTGTTTTAGATCTTGCTGATCAATTAACACATAAAATTATACCAAAAAGTAACAGCAAGCAAAGCACGCTAAGAAAAGCACTACAGATAGTATTGACACGCATGTCATTTACAGTATAAAGAATACTGCCAGGCTCTGCAGAAATCGCGGGGAGGTTATGACCCCCCTAATCTGATGATTTCCCCCCTAAAAATATCATTAAAAACCACGCTATTTATTGTAAGCACCTCACAGTGCTTTGGTCCACTACCTGCTTTTCACCCTTTACTTCACTTACACATAAGTCCGGTGGGAGAGAACAAAGTTTTTACTGGAGTTCTTGTGGAACTCCAGTAAGTAGATGGTCAAGGCAATTTTATTCACTTTAAACATCAGATGAAGTGATCATCGCTATGATCAGATGATGCTTCTCTGTCATTAATATATTAGTCATGGCAAAAAAAAAATTATGATTAACCAACGTATTTTTCCTTTGTGTTAGTAATTATAACGTTAGTTTGTTTGGTAGCTGGTTTTATACCGCTGGGTGGGCCATATGAACAAATTCTCGTATCACAATATGAGTCATTTTAATTCATGATAACAAAAAAAAAAAAAAAAACTAATACAAGCCTAAAAAAGAAAAAAAAAGAGAAAAACTCAAGAAGTAAACAGTCAGCAATGAAATAAGAATAAGAAAATAATTACAAGCAATAGGACAAAAAATGCTACATACATTGTATAAACTAATCAAAAACACTGCATAGTCTTCACTGTGTAACTTAAATATATATTTTTCTTCTTATTAAAGTTACAAAAGTAATTTAGCCAAGAGCAGTGAGAGATTTTCTCTCATTGTTTGATTAACATGAATGACAGACAGGAGGAATATTTGGGAGCTTCCACTTTAAGACTAAGGATCTAATATACTGTTATAAATTCGTTTGTCTTTCTCAGCTGTTTACTTTCTGGCCTAAATGACTGTGTTTACAAGGATACTTGCAGAGACGGGCATTTTGACATATATAAGTATGTGCATTTAACTGTTTAAGGCCAATAAAGCAACAAAAATACACACTTCTCACACTGCACTCGCATATAGCGCTGTTGTTTGCATCTCAATGGCTTAAAATCCCTTGTTTTTAAACCACAATGCTTAAAAATTAAAGTAAATTATAAATTATCATGACACACATCACACAGCAACATGATAAAGGCGATAGTCTACCAGATTGAAAAATTTCTACAGTTTAATCGTGTCTACCGGTATATTGCCCGCCCCTAAATACCACAGCTTATTGGATAGAAAGTCACCCATTACAACTAACACGGCGATAAGCCTGTGTGTGAACTGATATTAGGCCAATATTGTAAATCTACTGTCAGTGGGCTTACTGTAGTTGAATATCTTAAGAGACGTCCACTGTCCCAGATTAAACCTAAAATACTATGTGGAGGACGTAAGATAATTTAATAATTAGAATATGACCTGTCCGCATGGTAAACCTATGAACCTAACTCATATTTAAACAGCTATCACTTTGCGTTGATGGCCAGATAAAATGAGAAAAGTAAAACGGACATAAGATAATTTTTTAGTTCCCCCAAACACCGTACAAAAAGTCTCCATCTTAAGGGAATTTGGCCTTAATTAAAGCAAAATATCTTTGTGTCCCCTTCAAAAGTTGCTCTTGAGAAAATTATATGTTTATGTTTGCCCCCCAATTGTTACATGAAATTTACAACCCATGCCGCCAGGGTCACCCAAAACACAAAATGTAATAAAAATGTGCAACATGGTTTAAAATTTTTACAGTTTCAAAACATCTGTTTTGCATGGTCAAAACCAAATGTACAGTACAATAGGTTACTCTTAACCAAATGGGAAATAACCTACAAAGCACACTTAATACACTTCCTCTAAAACTTCCCAGGACTAAGAGCAAAGTTGAATGCTAAGCACCTGAGGTAGCTCATGACTGCATTGCAGCACTGAATCTAATGACCTTTCAAACCCAGAATAGTACCCACACTCTACTATACTATTTGTCGATAAGACTTGTGTCATGCTTCATGACACAACATGGCATGACATTATACCAGCATCCATAACTGTCCACATGATATGGCACACATCTATGATACCAATTCCTCAAAACAAACTCATTATGGCTAGCTGTCACAAAAAAATATTTTGTTAAATGAAACTAGTGGTCATGAACAAAAACTCTTCTGCTGAGTGATTTGCTGTTTTACATATTAATTTATACATATTTACATATTAAAATGTACAGCGTTCGCAATTATGTACTTGAAGACCAAATATGATGATTTTGCTACAAGGACTATTTTTAACAGCAGTTCCAGATTTTACATTAGACTTCAAATTTCAACCCAACAGAAAAAAACTAAAATATCCTTGAAACAAGTCATTATATTTAAGTTGCTTTTGTTTGTTCCATTTTGTATGGTTATGTATCTTTTCTTTTCTTAATATTTTAAGTAAATGCCATGTGTATATTGTTATGTATATAAAAAGTTTAATAAAAACACAGTTAAAAAAAAAAGAAAAGTCATTAAAATGAACCAATACTATGAACCACAGTTATTTCGCACAATATGCAAAATTCTATTTTTGTTTAGATTTTTAAATGCCTCTATTTTGATGGTTTCATGCTTTCAGCAACCAATAACTGACGTCACAAAACACACTGTAGTTGGACAAACCATATTTATCCTCACTGAGAGTGTATTTAATGTAGTCTATGTCATATATTGTTTCCCTTCCCATTACAATGGCCAAGTAACAGATGAATTTGTTCATTAAATTAATCCAAAATAACATAAAATACATTTATAATGTTACAAAAGATTTTTATTTCAAATAAATGCTGTTCTATTGAATTGTTTGCAGCCATTTCATGAGCACTAAATCAGCATATCAGAATGATTTCTTCTTTCATGTGAAACTGAAAACTGGAGAAATAGCTGCTGAAAATTCAGTTGTGCCATCACAGGAATACATTACAATTTATTTGAAAACAATTATTATTTTAAAGTGTAACAATATTTCACTGTCGATAAACAAATATCGGCACACTGCCACTACTGCTCTCAAAAACTTTTGAGAGCAGCAGTGGCAGTGTGCCGATTTTTGTTTATCGACAGTGAAGTTTTTGGATGTGCGCACATTACACTTACTTATAGTAATAATATTGGTCCCACTTTATATTAGGTGGCCTTAACTACTATGTACTTACATTTAAATTAATCATTTGATACTATGCACTTATTGTGTACATACATGTTTTTACATTGTACTTATATTTTTAAAAATACCTATATGTAATTACATCTGTAATTAATTTCAGTAATTACATTTATAATTACATTGTTCACCCATCCCTTACACCTTAACCCACCCTTAAACCTACCCATACTACCAAACCTGTCCCTAACCTTACCTATTTCCCACCTCAATAGCAGCAAAAGTGTTTTGCAATACAATATGACCACAATAAGTACATTGTACTTATTTTTTGATGTAAGTACATAGTAGTCAAGGCCACCTAATATAAAGTGTGACCATAATATTTCTCAACAATACTGTTTTTTTTCTGTATTGTTGATCAAGTAAATACAGGCATGTTGAGCATAAAAGACTTTTTCTCAAAAACATTTTACAAATCTTGCTGACCCTAAACTTTTGAATGTAATGTTTATGGCTAGATGCATTTTAATATTTGCATTTAACATGCATTGTTTTGTAAAAATTCAGAACAAACTTGCAACTCAGCATACTAAGATTTAAGATTTCTTGATGTTGGCCCTTGAAAATAAGTCATGCACATTGTGTTCCAGTGACAGGAAGGGAGGAGCTTTTATGCAGCAAAACATCCATATGTACGCTTCAGCAGACGCAATCTGTTTTGTTTTGGAACGCAACCTCAGTCATGTGGGTACCAGTACCCGCAAAGGCACGAGCCATAATAGCTTCATCCTACATGCCAGTCGACAAACCGCCTCTTAGCAAGCACTCTCAAATGCGTCACTACAGAACGCCCATGAGAACATCGGGTTTGACACATTAAACAGTTAAACTAAAGAAAAAAATGTGAAACTGAAACTGCAGCAGAATGGTGTGTTGAGCGATTTCCTTTAAAGACAGTCTTAGTGAAACAAGGGTCTAGCAGTGACCCTCATGAACAAAAAGCAAATTTATTTGCAACAAAATGTTCTCAGTTCTGTTTCAAAAATCGAATAAAACTTGGTCTAAAGTAGGCATTTGTAGTAATAAAATCATCAGAAACAGAAATTATTAATATTTTCATGGCACAAGATGCCTGATTAATAAGGGAGTGTGTAATCAATTCATCAGCAACCTTATGATCAATAAAATCATTTGAATAAATATAAAATTGTAACTTCCCAATATTACAAGTTAATGACATGGTCAATGAGTCAATGTGGTTTAGCATGATTTTAGATAAATTTTTAGCCGAAACTGCATATTGCTTAACAGACACTATAACAGAAACTCTTAGCCATGAAATGTGGGACTTTACATCAAACAGAAATGCTACATTTAACTTAAAATGTACAACTTAAGCAACTAATGTAAAATATATACAGAAGTGAAAGTAAAGGTTTAATATCATATTACTTATACATTAAAAACAGAGTATAATGATTCCTGTTAGTAACGTTGATATCAGACTATAAATAGATCTGAAAAACAATTCAGTTTATTAGAAATACTGTGTAATAAGAATAACAGTTTAACTCAGGACTCTATACTAAAAAGACTTTTAAATGGGTGATTTATAACTAAGAAGCTGACATTCATTAGACAGTTTCATATCTTGATACAGAGCAGTTTCATATTTAATGTCTCAGAACATGAATCTATCAATATGCAAATACTTTCAACTGTCAAAAAGAAAAAGGAAGAAAAACACCTGTATGAATAATATATCTTCAATGCGGTGCATTTCAGTATGTTTACCTCATAAATCCCTTTTTAGCTTTCCCCTCAAACCTCCTAACCTCTGCCCCCAATGCATCACCAATTCAAACCTCATTGTGGGGCGATGGGTAGCCTGTGTACTCACAACATGTAAGCACCGTTTTTATCATGGGAAAGCAAGAATGAATGTGGCCGGATCTCAGCCAGATGCCCCGATGTCTTCTTCAGCTCCTTGTTTCTCTTGAGTTTTCTCTAAAAAGGGGGAGGGGAAACAGTGGAACTTATTTTTAAAAAATCTACATTGAAACATAAATAACAAAAACATTATCAGCTGTGATTGCTATCAGTCTACTACAAGAGGATTCTTTAAGCTGATAATATGCTTAAAGGGATAGTTCTCCCAAAAGTGAAAATTCTGTCATCATTTACTCGCCCTCAAGTTGTTCCAAAATTCCATGAGAAAATTGTTGACAGTAGCCATTGACTTCCATAGTATGTGAAAAAAGTCAATGGCTACCACACATTCTTCAAAATATCTTCTTTTGTCAACATAATAATAAATTATTATTATGGATAATATTAATATCCAGGTTTGAAGGTAAATGATGACAGAATTTTTCATTTTTGGGTGAACCATCCCCTTCCAAAAATTCAACAGTTTTAAAGAATAGTATGTTGTTAACCAAACAGTTTTGGTGACCAGTCACCAAAAAAATAAAACATAAAGTACATTTCCTCAAAGTATTTTATGTTCTACAAAAGAAAGCGATTTGGAACAATGTGGGTGAATAAATAATGACAAAATTGTCACTTTTGGGTGAACTATGCCTTTAATGTGTCTTCCTGTATGTATGTAAAGCATTGTAGCACCACTCTTTTTTTCCTTTATGCATTAGAGTTTCTTTTAGCCGGATATTTTTTTTATTATTATTATTATTATTATTAAAAAGTGAATTTAGCTGAAACATAAACCAGTTACAGACAATAATCAAAACAGGCAAGCTGTATATACTGATCATCTGAATAAGTCACAATGTGCTTTCTGAGAGCTGTGATATTGTAGACACAGGAGTGGTCCAGGAATGAATCACCTATGGGCAAAAATTCTATTGGTAAGTGGTCAGTTGACTTACAATACACTTATTAGTCAAAATCTCTCTTACACACACACACACACACACACACACAAAATCAATAGGAGGATGATGATCAAATCTCTCTTGGTTTCAGGCTTTCCACAGGATGAATGTTTTGCTGCTCAAATGTGTTCAGGGAGCACATTGTAAATTCCTTTGTGTTTTTATCCAAAGGCCCTCCATTACGTGCTAACTGTCAGTAATCTGTGCCTGTCTGTGAGTCTTGTGTAGATCTTACCTCAGCTACTCTGGAGAGAAGAAAACCACCAATTTTGCATCATGGGTTGGGCTTACCCCACTAGTATTCACACTAAAAGCATGATGTGAGATACAGTCAAAAATGCGTACATACATGGTGTAATAGTAAGTCATGGAACAGGTTAGCTCATGCTTACATTACTCAGTTAATGACAACTAATGAAATTCCATAGCACTCATTTATTTCTTTTAATAACCTGATCTAAAATAAAATTCAAGGGATGTAAAGAAGCATTTTTCAGCATAACATTAACTGTAGCAAGTAAAATAAGAAGCAGCTTTCCATAGGCTCAGTTCCCTGCAATGCTTTAAACTGGCTTTAAGTGCAACAAAGATGGACAAATGTATAATGATTATCAAAGATGTATAATCATTAAACATGGCAAGAGCTACAATAAGAGCAATGTCTGATACTTCATACCTGGATGATCAATTCGAGTCCCCTGTCTGAAATGTATAGTAACATGTCAAAAAACAATACCAAAAAACTGCTGAGACTGATAATTGGCCTGGAGATTTCATATATTAGGGTTGAATAAAATATATATCTTTATATCTGGTTAATTTTCAAGCCATTGTATAACACTTCTCAATGGGAATTCATTTGCTAAATGTAGTTTCGCTGGTTGTGCAACGAACTGTAGTTTCACTGACTGTGGGTGTTTGCGACATTTTTAACTTAATATGACCAGTCTTGGTGAACTCTAGAATATGCAAAAGCAGAAAAAATGTGTTTTCGTTTGGTGACATAAGTCTACGTGCTTTAAGTGACACTTAATTTCATGAAATCTTCAAGAAAGAAGAAGCCTGGCCAAAATATAGAATTTCATTCTTATTTTAAATAAGGTCAAGTATATGCTTAGTCAGCTTGATTTAGACAGAAAACATACAATATTTCAGCAAGCATATTTACATTGTCTCTCCCAGATAGAGATTTGTTCACAGCTGGTGTTTATAAACCATGTACATCACATTTAAAAAGTGGCGTAATGTGTTTTTCTTACATGCAATGCATTGGATTAATAGGAAGAGGTAGCTAGAATTTTTTTTTTCTTTCTTAAGTAATTCTTTAGTGCTTTCTTACATGTGTCTTGTATCACGTTGCTTTCTCGTTTCATACAAACAAAAAATTGCAGTAAGAATGACATCAGAGGACTTCAGTATTAATAATACTGTAAGATTGTTGTTGCAGTGTTTGTCTTGTTGCTAGGCCAATTGTTTAGTACACGGTAATGGACAATTTTTTTTCTTAGTGTAAGCTTTTAGATAATATACAAGTAAATTAACATAATTTCAACTCAAATCTAGCCATATTTATTTATTTGAGTAGCTATGTAACAGGAATAATACTGTACCCAAGAGAAGTGTTTATTTTTGTAAGAGGCTAATAATTTAAGTTGAGTTTCAGGAGCAAGTCTGGCATGCATTATTTTAGAATCAATGGGCCAAGGTAAATCTGAAAGGTCTCTGTGGTTTAGAATACCAAGGAGTTAATTGTCACCCAGAAACCACACTGGACCCCTTACAGTCATCTCTGTATGTGTGAGTTTACGCTCACCTGTGAAAGTTGGCTTGATGCACATACAGGGCTTCCACCATCTGCGTAAAAAGAAATGTCAGAGATGAGACGTCTATTCAGTTCACTGCTTCTGACTGAGAAACTTACAGAAGATTCCCGCAACTGCTAAAAAAAAAGGATAAGGTTAAATCATATAAGGACAATTAAAATATATATTTTTAATTACTGTTTAAGTTCATTATTTCTTCATTTTCCAAAAATGATGAACTACAAATGAATCTATTATCTTTTATTTATTTTGGTAGGTAGAATGATAGATAGAACAATATAATTATAGATAGATAGATAGATAGATAGATAGATAGATAGATACATAGATAGATAGATAGATAGATAGTCAAAATGATAATGAGAAAACAGTTTCCAAAAAAAAAAAAGATTCTAGAAAATAAATACATTTTATTGCTGACATCAGCTTGAATTAACCATCCTAGTTCAATTTTCCTATAACTTCTGTATTCCAAAAACAGAAAGAAAAAAAAAAATGGTTTATGCACAAGGTGATGACACAGTGTAAGACAAATTGCCAGTAAGTCAACACCCACCCCCTCCACCACCACAGCAAGTTATAGGAATTTTCTGGGGTATAAAATAAAGGCACCCCAAAGCTCTTCTTTACATCTCCTATTTTGAGGGCTGAATATCAAGAAAAAATCAAGAACAAAGAAAGAGGATTGAAGAATGGTTTTCAGTGGAGTCATCCTTTCTGCTCTGGTCATGCTTCTGCTTTCTGACAGTGCGCAGTGCAGAAGAGTCGACTGCAAGTCTGACTGTTGCTCATTTGTGGAGGGCTTTCCTGTGAGACTGAAGGAGCTCCGTTCTGCATACAGAGAAATACAGAGGTTTTATGTAAGTATATTTAGACTGATTTCCAGCTCAGATACATTGAGTTAAATCTGAGCCTTGCAGATCCCAACCTGCAAGGTATTTCTGCTTTTTTAGTGCTATATTGAGGTTCGAGGTTCTCTCTAACAGGATTTTGTTTACATTTGTTCTCCTCAGGAGTCCAATGATGACTTGGAACCGTTACTGAATGAAAACGTGCAACACAACATCAATGTAAGTACCAAACTCATTAATTTACTCCCACAGTACTATAGCAGCAATTATTCAAATTTAAAATTATCAACAGCAGAAGTAATCATACTGAAACAAGGTTCTGTGCAAGACGTGTGCAAACCAAACTAAAATCTCGCCTAACTTCTTGCATCTGCACATTGCTACAGCGGTGGCAAAGTGTGATAACCGTGGGTGTCTGAAACTGCTCATAAATCTCATATATGATCCACAGAGTCCTTATGGATGTCACGTCATGAATGAGATCCTGCGCTTCTACTTGGACACCATTCTGCCAACAGCTGTCCAGAAGGACCACTTGCACTCCAAAACACCAATCAACTCCATTGGAAATATATTTCAGGATCTCAAGCGGGATATACTGAAATGTGTAAGTCTGTCTTTTGGTCATTAACATATAAAATGCGTTTAAAGGATGATACATTTGGTCTCACTGATGTGATTACTTTCACAATCTGTAAAAACTTTTCTGTCCTGGTGACAAACACATCTTAAACCAGCCACAACCCCTCTAAACCAGCTGACTTACCAGCCTAACCAGGCTGGGAGAACAGCAAACCAGTTTAGGCTGGTTTTAGGATGTTTTTTTACAATTATGTTGCTAAAGTTAAGGATGTGTAATGTTAGGATGGTAACTTATTTTTTTGAAAAACGTAGTTCAGGCATCTTTAGGATGTCGAAATGGTGCGCATATGTAGAAAGCCTATGTGGCTTTTTATTAGCAAGAGCTGTTGCAAATCAACCAAAATACCTAGTGCTTGTTGTGCAATGGTATGGTGAGGCAAGGAAGGTGTCTTTAACATTGCAAACTACATGAAATAACACACATCTCTCTTTATGTTACAGAGGAATTACTTTTCTTGCCAAAATCCCTTTGAGTTCGCCAGCATAAAGAACTCGTATGAAAAGGTAAGTCTTACAACATGTTACACCATCAAAACTATCTTCTACTCTCATTCAGTTATGTCTGAAAGCTATTCAAAGGTTGACAACATCTTTTTCTTTTTAGATGAAGGAAAAGGGCGTTTATAAAGCCATGGGAGAGCTTGATATGCTCTTTAAGTACATCGAGCAGTATTTGGCATCAAAGAGAGTCAAGCACTAATAAGATGTCACTGTGGATTAGATGGTGGCCTTGATGACTTGAGTCAAGTCCGAACAATCAGAAAAGAAACAACGGACAGATTAATCACATACTGTAGGATATGGCACAAATGGACTTCATTCTTTAACTTATCGCTTGCACATCAACATTCCATCACACTACTTTATGATGCACTGGAATGCCTTCCTCTTCACCTTCAGTTTATGGCAATGTTTTAGGTTGAACTAAAACCATAAAATGTTGTTTAAGTCACATTGACTTAAATGAGGGCTGTTTTACAAATTAGTTGCATTTTGCCAACTTGCTGAAATAACTTGAAAGTATTGTGTAAATACTGCTATTTATGTCTTGTGAACTTTATTTATTTTGTTATTTCATGTATTTCACTGTATTGTTCATTTATTTCTGATGCTTGTATTTAATTTGTTACAGAAACATTTCATCAATAAATTATTGCAACTCAACGCAACAGACATTTCCTTTTTTGGTTAATGTGGTTATTTGTCTTCCTCATGTTGACATGGGTTCATACTGCTCTTCTGTTTACTTCCTGCAATATCTGTCAAGCCTTGATCGTAAATGTAGCCAAATCTACATTTTAAAATGACAAATCACTAAAACAGTGCTCCTGTGGCTTATCATTTAACACTATCATTTACAGGGTGTGTCAAAGTGAGCTAGTAAGGGTTAAAACATGACTGTGCTAACCTCAAAACTGACCTAAATAGAGCAGTTACCAGCAGCTCAGCAGTCAACCCTTTACTGTAATTGCAGCAATGCATGTCTCACCCTAATGAGATTAACTATGTAACAGCTAACACAGGCCGCGGAACTTTAAACCTGCAGCAGTGGCGTGAGCTACTGAGTAAGCAAAACAGTATGGGAACAAGACGCTAGTTTCAGTTGGTGACAAAACGCTGAGCAAGGCCTGGGGTGGTTAGCTGGTTGGGGTAGCAGTTGAAATTAAAAACTTTTGCAAAACAATAGAGTACGGAGTCATATACTTGTGCATCTATAAACACCAAACAATCATAGGCTGTGCATGAAACCTTGCAGCGTTTCTCTATGAAGGTACCTCCTAATGAAACTAGTCACATACAGGCTTCCAAGGCACCAAAACATCAGGTCCTCTGATGCAGAACAGATTCAAAGAGAAATATGTGGTGACTGCAATGCATATTTCTTAGATAAAGAATTGTACAAGTCTTGTTTTTATTTTTTCCATTAACTAACTGCACATCACAAGCATCTAGCTGCCTTCAAAACCAAATGAAAGCTGTCCTGCTCTCCCAACAACATGCACAACATTGCTACACACTAGGAGATGATGGGGTGGGCGATATGACCAAAATCTGATATCACGATATGAGTAGTTTTATTTCATGGTAACAATATATATCACAATATAGTTATTTTTGCTTAAGCAAGGTCTTTATGATATCAACATTTTTGACACCATGGAAATTTCATAATTCTTGTCGCCAGTGTCAAAAAACTAATAGTAGCCTAAAAAGTAGCCTAAAAAAACCTCAATATCACTGAAGACAAATACACAGTCAGCGATTAAAAGAGAATAAGAAACTAATTACAAGCAATAGGACAAAAAAACTACAGAAGAACAAATAAATAAGAAATGCTACATACATTGTATAAAGTATAATCAAATGTATAAAAACACAGCATATCCTTCACGGTGTAAATTAAATATATATTTCTTCTTACTAAAAGTTACAAAAGTGATTTAATCAAGAGCAGTTAGAGATTTTCTCTCTTTTGTTGTATGATTAACATGAATGACTGTGTCATTTTAAGAGCTGCCCGGATCCAATATACTGTTACACATGTGTTTCCTTTCTAAGCTGTTTGCTTTCACTTTCAGGATAGTTCACCCAAACATTAAAATTCTGTTATTAATTACTTACCCTCATGTCGTTCCAAACCCGTAAGACCTTCGTTCATGTTCGGAACACAAATTTAGATATTTTTAATGAAATCCGAGAGCTCTCTGACCCTCCATAGACAGCAAGGGTACTACCATGATCAAGGCACAGAAACGTAGTAAGGACATCGTTAAAATAGTCCATCTGACATGAGTGGTTCAAACGTAATTTTATGAAGCTACGAGAATAGCTTTTTTTGTGTGCAAAGAAAACAAAAATAACAACTTTATTCAACAATTCTTCTCCTCTGTGTCACCTTAGCTCCATTTTGGAGAGTACCATGACACATGGGCGTGCTTTCCTCTGAATGTAAACAAGGCGCAGCGCATGCGAGTTCTACCTCAGCAGCACTACGTGCATGAGTTGTTTAGGGCTGCAACTAACGATTATTTTGATAATCGATTAGTTGGCCGATTATTTTTCGATTAATCGGGGGGGGAAGCTACATTTTCTTTTTTATTTTATTGACAAAAAACACTTCCACATTCTGCCCAATGTTCTTCAAACAAGCGTGCCAACTGAATCCTATGAAAACATACAGTGCTTAATTTATTAGACCACCTGTCGTCATAAAGAGAAAACACAAATATTTTAGGAATTTGTCAAAGAATTGTTTAAATCTAAAACTGTTATTGTCATTTATTTGACAAATAACAAACTGAAACAACTAAATAGTATTTATTCACATAATAATAAAAAATGGCCTCCTGCCTTTCATAACAGCATGCATTCTTACTGGCATTGTTTAGGCACTTTTTGACTGTAACTGGGTATCTGAAAAAAATCTTTCATTCTTTCATAACAGCAATAATTACATTATAGGAATAGCCAACTGTTACTAAAGAGCTTAAGACATATTGGAGGACTAACCAATACAGATAGCTAAAAAATTATTTTAGTAAATACCAATACTGTTAGTTTAGAGCAGCAGTGGCACAGAACTTACATAATTTGTTATAAACTTTACATAAATTTGTTTTAATAAATTTAAGCACTGTATATAGGCCTATAGTTTAAATCTCTTCATCAAAAATTAAGATAATAATAAAGATAGAATAAAAACACAAACTCAGTGTTAACCAACAGGTAAGAGTAATGCTCTGCAGGAACACGTGTTCACTTTTTGATCACAGTCAGGTTTACTGTAATTTCTTTAACCTGTAAAGGGCGGCTATGAAGCATCAGATATTTATATTCAGACAACTATACGCGGTTATCCCTTTACAGTTCCTACTCTCATAAAATACGTGCACTACATGTTGACTTGTAAACCTTAATTTAACGTTCAACAACAGATATTTCAGCACAATGAATGTTTTTGCGCTGAATATTAATCCCTCTCTGACGCGCGTTCACGCGTCCGCCGCGGTAGGGATCATTCAGTAAAGATTTAAATTTAACACAGACTGTCAGGACGGAACTTTATGCTAAAATGGAAATGCTCGCGTGAAATTGTGACATTTACAGATGGAAAACTGAAAGTGTTTGCGCTGAGGACGCACACGCATCTGTCAAAGCGCCTGATAAGACAAGCCATTACGCTAAAGCATTAACTTAAAGCTTAAATAAAGAATTCTCATGTTTTGTGCAGCTTGGATCACGTACTTCTCCCGCAGCATCTCATTCTGTTTCCTCCACTATTTTCAGATGCATTTTGGCCATAGAAATGCGTTATTCAGTACTGTAATTTGACCCGACCGGCTGAAGTTGGACGTGCACTGTGGGCAGACCCGACTAATCGATAATTAGAATCGTTGTCGATGATTTTCATTATCGATAATAATCGATTTTATCGATTAGTTGTTGCAGCCCTAGAGTTGTTTACCATAGGTATGTAGAGGACACATTTCTATGTTGTTTATATGCAGGAAAAGCACACGCATGCGTCATGAAACTCTCCGAAATGGAGCTTAGTGGAGAAGAATCGTTCAATAGTGTCATTATTTTTGTTTTCTTTCCGCACAACAAGTATTCTCGTAGCTTCGTAAAATTATAGTTGAACTACTGGTGTCACATGGACTATTTTAACGATGTCCTTATACGTTTCTGTGCCTTGATCGTGGTAGCACCCTTGCTGTCTATGGAGGGTCAGAGAGCTCTCGGATTTCATCAAAAATATCTTAATTTGTGTTCCGAAGATGAACGGAGGCCTTACGGGTTTAAAACAACATGAGGGTGAGTAATTAATGACAGAATTTTCATTTTTGGGTGAACTATCCCTTTAAGACCTACATTATTGTGTTTACAAGGGTACTTGCAAAGGTGGGCATTTTGACACATACAATTGTGTGTATTTAACCATTCAAGGCCTATAGAGCTGCAAAAATAACTTGATTCAATACTCCTGCCTTCACGTGCACATGCCTGTCCGACAGCGCTCCGAAAGACTCTCTCAGACAGCGCGTGCATATAGCTAAATGAGTTCTCTTTTGCTGCTGATTGCATTTCAATGGCTTAAAATCACCTGTTTTTTAACCGCAATGCTTAAAAATGCATGCAAATGATAAGTTTTCGTGACCACGTAACACAGGAACGTCACGTCTGCACGTAATTGCGATAGAGACGATAGTCCAAAATCTCTACCGATTGACAAATTACTACCGGTTAATCGTGTCTACCAGTATATAGCCCATCCCTTGCGATGAAATGCACTTTTTCCAGGAGACACTGTGTGGAGACAAATACAACACTGTATTGATTGTCTACATCTACCAGTGGACAAATGTTCAGTTGAATTTGAACTACCAAAGTCATTTTCAGTTTAAGAAAAAGCTGATATGGCAGAAAGTGTTACTGACATTAAACAGCCAATACAAGCACAGTAAAACAGAAAAATACATACTCAAGTTAGCATGTAAAATGGAAACTGGATACTGCCAGTGAACTTAATGGTTCAGTTCTTGCACTACTGTCATTGTCGGAGACAGACAGGCACGTGTCCAGGATGTGCAACTGAGCATATCTGAGTTTTTCTAAACTCTTGCTATCCTCAAACTGATGCTTCTGAACCATTTCCCAGAAACTAATGAAAATGGGTGAATGTGCGATTTAGCTTTTCACAAGGGTTTGTTATCTGTAACATGGGAAAACCGAAGCTGCTTCATTTCCGCAACAAGCAGCCATCACTTTTACCACAAGTTGTTGAGGATGGTCATGCCACCTTTTGCTGCCACTGATTCACAAAGAAGTGTGAGTCACAAAAGACTTCCTGTAAGCCCTGGTGCTCTGTGTGTACATCCATAAATGCAGTATACCCATATCTTCTTTTTGACAGTTAAAACATTTTGGTTTTGAAACAACATTACACATTTCAAATTCTTAGAATTGCTACTTTAGCATAGAGTGTTAAGTGCTCTCAAATCGTAGTTCAAACCCAGTATATTCAGAGAAATGGAGTGGTTTGATACTTAACAGAAAAGCAGAAGAAAGGCAAAATTCTTAGAACATGTGTCACTGTATTGATCTAGACAATTTAGTGCAAATTTTAGGAGTCCATGGCATGAATACAAAGAAATAAAATCTTGACTGTTACAGTGTCACAAGTTTCTGTTTTGTATGCTGGCAGTCATTTCTTCTCAATTGGCCATATGCCTATAAAAATGTTTGACATTAGAAAAAAAAAAAACACTTTTGAGTTTGTTTACCAACAATGAAACTACATTTAAGACAAAATGGTTTCAAATGCACTTTGCCCAGACTGATAATGATCAACATCATCACCCATGTCTTAAACGTGGTTTAATTTGCAAGGAATGCGTGTAACGTAATGGATGTAAATGCATGTAATTACTTTGAATGCACTGTAGGTTCTTTTGGACAAAAAAAAAAGCAAAATCCACAAATTAAGATTTGACATTAAATACTATAAACTGTTCTTTAAATTTCATTTATAGTCCAAGGATAACCATGTCCAAAGCCTCTGTTTTCCCAGTGCTACTTAACTGAGATTTAAAATTCCACTTTTTAAAGGGATCATGAACTGACTCTTTTTTTTTTTTTTGTACTGTCCTCTGAGGTCCATGTATAATGTTATCAAGATTTTCACATCAAAAAACATAATTTAGAAGTAATAGGCTATTTTCTGTCCTGTTTTTAACCCCCCTCATCAGAACGCTCTGTTTTGCACAACATCTTCTTGTCTTCGGAGCCTTCTTTATCGTATGGTTTCTGAGTAGACCTGTGCGTTTGCCTCTCTCGTAAACACTACATGCGTGAATCGGTGGGCGAGGATAAACACTCAGCGATGTAGAAGCAGGCATTGATCTTATGCTTATCCACAATATTACATCATAGAGTGGTACATTCCACAAGCTGTTGTTTTGGCAGACTGGCTTCAATATAAACACTTTTTAGTCTAACGAGAAAGTTTGGAGTTCTGAAGTACAATGACCTCTTATATGTGAAAAGGGAATTTTGGTTTCTCAATTCATGACCCCTTTAAAATCCGTTTTAATATATTGAAGCTATTTTATATGCCAAAAGAAAAACACAGCCATAATCATCCGCAACTGCCAAATTGGATTGGTGGGATAAATCTCTAAGGTCTGTAAAGAGATTAATGAAGCAAAATCTTGTAGCAAATCAGCTCAAAAGGGAAATGCATATAAATAATTACAATTAATTATGATTAATTACAATTATTTATATCGGCTGACAGTAATAACTGTAGCAGAATTAAATTGCCATCAACTGATCTATTCATCCAGCGAACATTCAGTGTAATTTCATATCAACTCTAAGAAAGGATATTTCCATGGCCACAGAAAATACTTTCCTATTAATGCATTAGAGCATGTAGCAAGGGTCAAAATCGTAAACAGACATTAATTTGCAAGGCAGAACAAGAAACTCATGTAATTTGTGCGCACAACTTTTTTTAACTAAACGCTAACACACATAAACTAAACAAACAAACGAAATAAACATACACTCACGCGTACATACAAAAGGGAGCTAAAGTGGATGAATAAAGCCATTAGAGAAACCAGAGAATGCAGTTATGGAAAGAGTCAGTTAACCACCTGAGTAAAACCATCAGCGCCGTTTATAACGGGGGTCTATAGCTTATACTAAACCTCTGTTTCGTTTAGTTAAATGTACGATACTACTTGCATTGCCTTGGTCGTTGAACGAGTGTCCGGATGCAGTCTCGGATGAAAGTTCTGATGGTTTGAAGGTTTGGTGGTGTTGGAGTTATTCAAGTTCTTCCGGGTTTGAAGGGTGATGAACTCCAAAAGATATTATTCTGGCTCGGTGGTAATTGGGAATTTCTTCCCAGGTAGAAAGTGAAAAAAAGAGCTAAGAAAGAGATCTGCTGAGATCCGAGGATCTTTAGTTGAATGGAAAGTCAAGGCCGCAAGGCCTGGCGCAAAAACTTAAGGGTTGCTGAGAAGCTCACATCCTTTTCATCCTCTTAGGATCTAAAAGAATCACAGACTGCTGTGTCGAGGCCTACCACACGTGGTAGCGCCGGGCCTGGGACTTAGCAACCAGAAGATGGAGAGGGGATGGGAGATGAGTGAAGAGACTAAAAAGCAAGGCGGGTCACTGAAGTGAGGCCTTTTAAACCCTATGGAGGTCACACCCCTGGAGGGTCAAAGAGCCAATGGTGACTTTCACTTTTGGAGGGAAAGTTTACAACTCTTTGTCTCCAAGCATGGTAATTTGCATATGTAACTGGATCGAAGTTGATATACAAACTAGTAAAGATTCTTACAACACTAATATGTTGCATAGGTATCATTATATAATATAACTTCTCAATTAGATCATCCGAAGACGAATTGATAGAGACCAAACATGCTATAAATGAGATGATATTAACTAGTGATCTATCATAAGCATGCATAAAACAGTATAAAATACACAAGAACATATACAAGAACAGTAATAATATACACAATGACCTGAAAGATATGTGTGTTCATTCAAAGAAAGGTTTTTCTATGAATTAATTAGAGAAGAGTCCATTTTTATGGGCATTATGTGTCTTTCCTAAGGAGAAATGAAGTGTGAGTTGCTCTGCCTGCATTCCTTTGAGCAATAAAACTAGTGTTATCAGATTGGTTGTCATGGAACCAGAGGCCTGTTCTGCCTTTCTGAGGTGTTAGATGCATTTCAGGGGAAGAGTCCACAGACCCTCATAGTTGGCCCTTTGGTTGGGTGAGGGGGGCATTAGAGATTATTTGTTAAATATAACAAATAATTGTGTGCCTCATTGGTCCAAATGCTACAATCTGGAAATGGCCATGTGGATTAGAAAGGCTTACAAAGAAGCTGTACTACATTTGCAAACCCCTAGTGAATTGCTGTGATGGTATGCATTGGATATGAAAAGTTTTTACCTTTTAATATTGTTTTCAAAATACTGAGATATAACTCAACCAATTGAATTAGGAAGAAACCGGAGGCCTACCCAGTCAATTACCTGCCATCGTTTACTCACCCTCATGCCGTTCCAAGCCTTGCATGACTTTGTTATTTCTGAAGGCCAATTCAAACCACACCAATGCTGGCGAATGGCAACAGACACATTCGTCAGGTTTTGTCTGATCAGTGGTTTACCCCTGTCAGTGTCTGTTGCCGTTGTTCAGTGTTTGGTTTCACCAAGTAAACATGTTGAATCCGTGTTTGTCGGGTCTTGGAATATCTGAGAAGTGCTGTACTGTACTCAGTCAGCTGTTGCATTGGGGTGCGTCTGTCTGTGCGGTGTGAATTGGCAATAAAGAGACATCTTTAATGTCTTTTTGTGTTCCACAGAAAAAAATTAATCATATGGGTTTGGAATGACATGAGTGTGAGAGGAAATACATAAAATCAGTTTATTTTTATGTGAACTATACCTTTACCAAGGTTTTTTTTTTTTTTTTGATCGTCAATCATTTTTACCGCCAATTTCCGGTCTCTGTTTAGGGGGTGAACAGGGGGCAACGTGGGAGTGTAAATCTGGAAAGGGGATTTCCCTTTAGGTGTGGTATACTAAGAACATGAAGATGAATAATTTCTTATACAATGGTATGACTCTGCTAGCTAGAATCCAAGTGGGCTTTTCAGATTTATCCACATTTACTGTCACAGAATCATAGTGGGAGCCATTCATGGCATGGCCATGACCATTCAATATTACAGTGGTACTCACTTTGACTCAAGGCACGTAATTTGTGTTGCAAAATTTATAAAGATGACACTTTGAAGACTCATCAAATATCTGTCAAGTAAATTAGTCAGCTACAACTTGGTCCAAATGCTAAGCTAAAAGCTACCTTTTTAGGGCTGTACGTTAACTTTAAATGTTGAAAGGTTTGTAGCACAGGACACACAATTGTAGCACGAGAATAAAACGTGTTACCATCTCTGAAAACAACCACAAGTAGTGCAGCTCATCATTTAAACAGGACATTAATGTTCAAATATTACTATATAAAATTTAACAAAATAAGAATCATTTAAGAATAAATATAACTATTATATCATTGTGTTTTACAGAAAACATTTATTTTACAGAAAACTGCAGGGTGACCTGTTAACATGCAGGGGGCCTATAACTATCAATCATTAGAAATGTCTAAGGTTTTATAATAACACCTTAAATTATTATGATAAAAAATCTGTGAGAGTATTTTTAAATTATTATAAAAAACAAACTGTGAGAGTATTTTTAAATTTTTGTCAGGAAATCTTATGCATCCACTGAGAGAGAAAAAAAAAACTCCTGTACACTTCTCTACACGTAGTTCACTGACAAGCTATGCAATATCATGTTCAAAATCGCAGATGAATTGCACTCAATTTTGAATGCGATATTGACTAGCTTGTCAGTGAACTACGGCTCTGTGTAGTAAATGGCGCTCTATCTGAGAGCAGGTGATAGCGTTTTAATACCAATTACGGAACCGGCTTTACTGACGAGATGCGCGTGACAATTGCATACGATTAATTGCACAGCCCTAGTTGGAAGTCAAAAGTATCAATTGTTATAATAATTTAAACAATTATTATCAAACAATTATATTCATTTAGTAACATATAAATATATCTTATTGTAAGCTATGTCTTTAGATTTTTATAATTCATTATCTTCTTGTCGATCCACTGGTTCACATTTACAACTGCGGGTTTTCTGCGTAAAAATAAGGGTCGATTTTGGCTTTGGTCGAAACACAAAGAGCAGAAGCGCTTATTGAAAAATGCAAATTCATTCTCTGCCAGCAGGTGGCGCTTTCAGAACTGCAGAAATATAACCGTTTCCACAGTAACCGCAGCAAACAAAGCAGCACAGCACCTGACTTTGAAAATTGCAGCGCTCATATTTAACTAAACCATGGCTTTTTGAAGTGTAAGCTATATCTTATTTCTTGTCTTTCTGTCCCCAAATTTAAGACATTGTTGTACCATTTAAGACTTTTTATGGCCTTAAATCTGGAACAGATTAAAAAATATGGGAGAAATATGTGAAAATATTTAAACGGGATGATAGCGGGGTAGAATAGTAAAATACGTGAGAATCCCAGGAAAAACGGGAGGGTTGACAGGTATGGTGAGTACCCCTCAAACAAGCCTGCGGTGGCCCTTTACGGCCCACTTAGGGCTAGCCTAAGGGCCCCCAGCGAGCTGCCAGTGCAGGGCCCCTGAGAATTTGCTCATTGGCAAAACGTTGGCCCCTTAGTGCTGGCCCTGCACGGGCAGCCCTCACTTAGCCCCCAGGAAACCCTCACTAAGCCCACACAGGGCCAGCACTATTAATCAACAACAATACATCTGTTTCACTATCAATACTTTCCAGCTACTATAACTTAAGTCTTTGGGAAAAACAGTTATTATACATCTGAAATGGATGCAGTCACCACATAACTAATGTCTGTATTGTCAAAAATGTACAGTAGTCAAAGGGATTTCAAATCAATTATATTAAATACAAAATAGAAAACATTCAATTCAGGTTAATACAGCTACATATAGCCAAAAATGTAAATACACAAAAGAACAAAAAAACAAAAACAAAAACAAAAAAAACAAAAGAAAGCAAACAAAGCAATGTGAGATTGTAGGATTTCATCCCGTGAAAGTTGATGTGTGCGAAAGTCTTATCTGTAGTGCATAAATGTCCAAACACTGTCCATAGCTGAAGTTACTGATAGCAAATGAATAATCCAGCCTCTTGTAATGAAAACAAGCCACAGCTCTCAAACACCAGACTCTTCCTAACCAGGAACAGTCAAAAATAGTCCAGACTATGGTCCCATGTTGAAAAGAACTTTAAATCCAAATTCAAACTGGACCATGATGTGGTGACCTAACCAATAAAGAGTCCTTCTAAAATGCATACAAATACATTGTCTTAAACTCTTAGCATCAACACAAACATAGGGCATACATATATGTAACATCTCTGCAAAAAAAACATCAACTCCTTGCTTTAGACAGGACACAGCACAATGTGCTCAGCAGGTGAGCCATGCTGGCTACTGCTGCTTGTTATTGCTACTTAAGGAAACCTAAAACACCCTAGCATCCCTAGTGGTCGGGAAGAAAACTGCCCACAAAATTATTATTAACAGACTCATGTCTGTTGCACCTCAAATATGACTCGTGAGACCCACTTACTGCAGAGTTTAGTTCCAACTTTTATCAAACTCATCCAACTGTGATTTTCTAATGATCCTAAAGACATTGATTAGCATGCTCAGGTGTGTTTGATTAAGGTTAGAACTAAACACTGCAGGAAAGTGTATCTTGTGAGCCAGATTTGTGGATCCCTGGATTATTTGATTCAACAGGTTCTGAAAAGGTGTCTTTTGGTTTGAGCCATTCCAGTTCAATTGAGTGGCTAAAAAATGGCCAGTCAATGTTGTTTGTATTCTCCTAGTTGCATTACAGGGCTGCCTACACAAAAACCTGCATGGGCCCAAAGGTACAAAAGTTGCTTTGGGCCCGAACGGGCTGGCCCACACTGGGCCATCATTGAATTAATGTGGGCAGTCCCATAGTGTGGTAGGGCTGTCAAAAAAAAAAAAATTAGAATTTCGAATATTTGTCGAATTTAAAATAAAAATCCACATTCGAATGCAAAATGTTGCATTTGAATTTTAGGTGTGCGTCAGGCAGCCTTATCAGTGGCGCACGAGATGACGATGTAGGTAGATGTCATTGCATTTTAATGCTTTTTTTTTTTTTTTTAGCCTATCGAGTTGAACCCACTGGATACGTTGTTCATTCAAAATACTGCGGAAAAAGAGAACATCAATGTGGAGATGATGTTGTTTACATCAAAACTGAAACCAAGCCAATCACACAGAATGCATATGTTGCGCATTTTCTAGAGGGACATCTATCACTGTTGCACTCACGTCTCGCAAAAGAGAGTCGGATATTTAGAAAGCCATTTAAAAGTATTGTAAGTTCAACTTTGAAAAAAAACGTCTCAAAAAAACGGGTCTTTCCCCATTCCACTGCATCTCATGTTTTTCAATTAAAAAAGTAATGTTACTCTTTGATTGGTTTTCCGTGCTTTGTATTAAACTGTGTATACATGATGCTGTTTTGTTTCTAATTGTTTATGCAACTTAATTAATTATATATGGTTGAACATTATTTTAAACATTATACACTTTTTTCAAAGATTGTCGTGTTATTGCTTTGAATAATTGTGATATTTTGCTCGATGCATCCTCTTGTGGCCTCAGGAGAGAAAGACAAAAGCTTTTTTTCCTCTAACTGAAATTATGTCTTTTAAATTCGAATATAATTCGAATTTTGATAATAATTAAGTACAAAATTTGAATTTAGTTTTTCAGCCATTTTGACAGCCCTATAGTGTGGGCTGTTCAAAGTGAGCCCAAAGCTGTGGGCCTCGCCTGGGCAAGCCCACACTGGGCCTGTTTAAGTTTGGTGTGAGCTGGCCCTAGTCCATTGTGCCCGCAAAAAGCCAGCATGCGCAGGTGCATGTTTGCAGGGTACACACACGTAATGTAATGTAGTAGCTGGAGGGAGCCCTCATGCAGAAACTCCACAAGTGATACTCAAGTAACAGAGCTCATGACATTCCAGGAAATCCCTTATATGGACAAAAGCAAGGCATTCCGCTATTGCTGTAGCAGAATAAAATGCAGATAAAGATGTTTTACCTGATGAAACATCAATACAATAAACATACGACTGTGACAATATATGGTTAACCTGTGTTCTTCAAGCCATCTCGGGTATTTTTATCTCAGAATAAAGTATATTTATAATGCAATGTTAATCGACTTAGCCTTCTATCAATGTATAGAATATAAAATAGTATGAATTCCGCCTCATTCTCTGATATGAACCCTTGTCAGAACACAAAAGGAAGTTTAACTGTCAAGACAAAACAACTGTTTCAGGAATACAAGACCTTCTTCAAGCAACATACAACAAGTACATAAAGGCTAACAAACCTGTTGACACCTCACCTGAATTCGTGTTTGATGGATTTATCTTCGGTTTTATCTTTGGTGCACCAAGCGAACGTGTTTTTTTTTTTTCCCCAGTTAATCTCAGGTAGTGCAATGGTGTAACTGTCCTGGCTCCTAAGATGTCAGCTAGGCGGGAAGTACTGAACAGTTGCATACAACTGACTAAACGCCCGCCAGAAGGGCTCTGCACCATTTGAAAGAACCGCCCAACTAGTGAGTGAATGGTTTACAGTGGAACGACTCCAGTCGATACTAATTATAGATGTAGGGAAGATGTAATATGTTCTCAAAAGGGGCTTTCGCACCACGTAGTTCTAGAAACTTAGTTCTATCAGGATAGTTTTAGACCCTGAAGTAAGAGCTAATTTAGTTGCTCCAAACGGAGTTCCAAATGTTAATAATTTGGTTATGTTATTTTCTTTTATACTGTTTACTTTAATTTTCAATTTTTTTCATATTCCTTAAATGATTTATTACGTTGTCTATTCTGAATGTGTATCATGTTTAATTGTTGGATTGTTGGGGTTTTATTTGTTTATAGGTCTTGTGGTAGCAAAGTGTTTTATTTTGACATTCATCCGCATAAGCGGATATATTGTGGCGTGCTCAAAGCATTCTAGTACGGAGATGCACATCGTCGATTCATTCAAAGGTTTACGGTTAAAGAGAACTTCAAGGATTTAGCTCCTGGTTTAAATTGAGAATTAGGTAAAATATTGACTGTATTGTTTTGGATTTCTTTTTTTATGTAATGTTGTATGGTTGTTTTGTTTGTATGATGTTAGGTGTTAAATTGCTGATGTATGTTTGTTTCAAGGTTTATTTATATTATGTTTTGGGTTTGTTTTCTTTATACAAAGCTCTTACGTGATTTGTGATGTCTTATGGCATTTGACGGCGATTACTGCAAATCTAGAGTGACGGATCTTTAAATAAAGCTCATTATGAATGATCAGTCAAAGAGTCCAACTTTTTTTTTTTTTTAAGCCAGGAAGCTAAACCAATAACTAAAACTGTTCCTAGTTCCTGTGGTGCGAACACGCCAAAAAGTGGGTAGTTCCACAATTAGTTCAGATACTATGAAAAGGTTCCCGCGGTGCGAAAGGCCCTAAAGCAGGGTTCCTCAAATCTTTCCCTGGAGGTCCAATCCACTGCAGAGTTTCGCTCCAACCCTGATCAAACTCACCTGTCTGTGATTTTCTAATGATCCTGAAGACATTGATTAGCATGTTCAGGTGTGTTTGATTAGGGTTACAGCTAAACTCTGCAGGAAAGTGGATCTCGAGGTCCAGATTTGAGGAGCCCTGCCCTAAAGTGTCATGAAACCCCCTGTTTCAGCACTGGTCTTTCACACCATAGATCTGAAAAAGACTCCAGAAATGGGCATGTAAAACTGTGGAAAAGTGGGAGTGTAGAGGGTGGGAAGAGGGGAGAAAACAACCAATAAAACACAGACCTAGAACACACTCATTATACAGACAAATGAATATTAAAATATATTTAAAACAGAAAGAATAAAGGCATAGTTACTTTTTGTTAACTCTTCTTTGGATTTTCAGTTTATATCATTGTTTGCTGTGTATCAATAATCCGTCGTGTCACGCATTCATGATCAGACCTGTTTTTATACAGTATATGGATCAGACGTACCGCTGTATCAAGCGGCAACTTTCCGGTCTCTCGTGAAACCAACACGGAAGTGACTTAAACTGTAATTCATCGACTGGCTGCAAAAGGGAGTCAATCCCATCAAGTACTCCTCGCTGCAGACTGTAGCGCGGTGACGTCAGGTACTTACGTCACGTATGTGTTTACCGCGCATGCGCAAAGTGACGTATGGTATGTCTATAAAACGCATGCGCAGTAGCGCGGCAACGTCACGTACCTACGTTACGTATGTATTTACCGTAAATACGCAGGTTCAATAATGGTTCATTCACTTCCGGATGTTCAAAAGGTATGGCGGCAGTAAGTCAAAGAACATTTACTTTTGTTTTCTTAAAAATGTGCGTTTGTGTTAGTGGCTTTTATTTGTAAGGATGCTTTGGTCATAATCATAGAGAGTGTCATTACAAATGTGTGCGATTTCAAACATTTATGACATGTTTTATGATGTGTGTTCGAAGTGACAGGGATTCTGCTGGTCTTTAAAGCGTCTTTAAAAGTCTTATTTCGCCTAAAATGAGCCTTTAAAGATGTCTTAAATTAGAGCAGAAAGACTTATATTAAAAAAGTAATGCCATTGACGGTTGCATGCACTGCAAAAAAAAAAAAAAAAAATTCTCATATGTCAACTTTTTCATTAACTAACATTATCAAAGATTAATAGATACTGTAACAAATGTATTGTTCATGTTAATTAATACATTAACTAGTGTTAACCAATGACACCTTATTGTAAAGTGTTACCTCTTAAATTTACCTTCATGTGACTTCATGTGACTTTTTAGGGACATTGTCAGTGAGACGAAATTCAGAGAAGAGGCCCACTTCATGTGGCTAGACAGATAGTTCTTTAACACCTTAACATGTAGTGAGTACTGTAAAAAGTATTTGAGTGTCTGTCTCCTCTCAACTAACCGTTTTTTTTTTTTTTTTTCTTCTTCTTTCCTGATAGACTGTATTGCCCTCAACTGTAAAAGTTTAAAATTGAAAAAAACTTTCAGGCTATGCTTTCTCAAGCCAAGCCAACCTAAATTTTGACTTGACAAACTTTTTTAATTTTGTTGATGTAAATGCTGATTATAAATTAAATCTCTTAGGTACTTTACAGACAAAGCAAATAACACTCTTTTTCTAACACCATCCTATAATATATTTTCCTTGTATGGCTCTTTTGCCTTTCTTCAAAATGATTTAATATTGCTTTAATATTGTTTGTTCTTTTATGTAAATTAGGTGTCATGAACTGGAGTGCATTTTCTGCACAATACAAACAGGAGTTCCGGGTGCCATTTTCACTGACCCAGTGCCTACAGTGCAGTGAGATATTTAAAGACTGCCCACCTGGGTATGTCGGGAATGGCAGGAGGGGAGCCCTGCATGGGTTTTATTCATTCAAAGAATTTGAGGGCTACTGCTCAGTTGATTGCTTTATCAGTGATGGAGGTGAATTTCAGAATGAGTAGATGCAATATTCTTTTTTTCTTTCTCATGTGTCATGTTTATAATCTATAGTCTTAATCTATATTTGTATATGCAATTATATTTTCCGTTTTGTTCTTTGAAATAAAAAAAAATGATCACTGTTATCAGTTTGGTTTTTTTGGAGGAGCCATGCATAAACTGGGATGCAGACACTGAAAATATACTGTATGTAGTCAGTTGAACTTAAAACTACTTTATTGGCTTAAATATTTCACATGCAGAATTGCCAAAGTAAAAGAAAAATTATACAAAATAAATAAATAAACAAGAACCATGACAGAGGAAAGATTAAAATAAGAAAGGCAGCGGCTATTTACACTGTGCAAATAGCTATTCTATTCACACTGTTAAAATTGCAGGATTTTCTGCTATTTATACTGCTTATTGCAAACAGTGGCAATTATCTGCACCTCAGTATTGTAGTACATTATAAAACATTATGCAATAATAACAGAGCGTAAATTATAATTTTAATTCAAATTATTAAATGGATGCCATTAAATGGAACCCAGGTCTATCGCGTCATTATGTGAATAACACACGTTTTACCATCTGCGCCACTAGAGCTGACGACTGATATTTATCTTTTGTAATGTTGACTAGCCTAATAAGAAATATATAAGGTGCCGTAAAAGTGTAATATTACAATATACACAGTGAAGTAAAGTGCAACAGAATGTTAATAAATTGTAAATAAAATACTACACAGATATTACAGAACTCTGTAATTCCGTATAATTTTACCTCAGATGAGACATGGTTAAAATCATGGATATGTGCTGTATTACATTTTACTGTTTTGTTTTTCCACCTTAGCGTTCTTTAATACTTTTACATTTTATTAGAGTATTCTGTTAAGTATGCTTAATGACGTGTTACGTTACGCACGACGCGAAAACACCTAACGTCACCACGCAATGCAAATTACACACGCATGCGCTGTCACCACGTTAATGTGCATGCGTGTTATAGACATACCATACGTCACTTTGCGCATGCGCCGTAAACACATACGTGACGTAGGTACCTGACGTCACCGCGCTACAGTCTGCAGCGAGGGGCGGCGGTCGGCTCCGCCCACTTTAGGCTTCAAAAATGCTTTTCAGAAACCTACGGGTGACGTCACGGACACTACGTCCATGTTTTTACACAGTCTATGGTTTTGGCAGGTTATATGCGCGGCGCAGAGAGAGTGAAGAAGCAAATGTGGTAATTAATATTGCTATTTAAATATGACAGGCTCATAACTCGTAAGACATGGGAAATACAGTTGCAAATTGGCTTTGCTTTTTCATTTGAAATGTGGCAGTCACTGTGCGTTTGCGAAAGCAAAAATGCTAACGGTAATGCAAGATTTGCAATTGCATTTGGATTACGTCACAATTTATGCGTCCACATATGGAAAACACAACTGAAAATACAATTTGCAATTCTATTTGAAAATAGTCTGGAAAATCCTTCCATACTTTAAAGCCTTAGGGGGAGCTGTGTTTTTTTTGTTTGTTTGTTTTTTTTTTTGTTTTTTGTTTTTTTGTTGTTGTGTGAACCTCCATAAAAGGGGTGGAGCTGTTGTTTAGCCACAGTTCTGTTTCCTCATGGAAAGGTAAGGAGGGTTATCCTGTTCTCTGTGAAATCTGTTAAATTTATTTAGTTGTATTGTCCATCCATGCCAGTTAAAGAAATATAGTGTTGCTAAGATGTTTATTGATGTATAAGTGTGATTATTTTTGATGGATGGTCTCTTATTTGTAATGTTGTTTTGTAATTTGTAAATTCCGTGTGGCAGAGAATATTTTTCTGTTGTTGTGTTTGAGCTATATTTGAGTATTTAGGGGTTTTATTCTTGTAATCTGGATACTTATGACATTTATCTTTATTTGTAATATGTTGAAGTTTATTTTTTTTTTCTGTTTGAGTGAGTTTGTGAACTAGGTGACTAGTTTTCATTTAACTGCTGCCACAACTGTATTATTTCCTTTTCATAATTTGTTACATAGTGTTATTTTGATCTTGCTTGTTAACTGACACTGTTCTGATTCCTTATGTGAAGATGCTGCAGTTCTATGATGTACAGGTGCATCTCAATAAATTAGAATGTCGTGGAAAAGTTCATTTATTTTAGTAATTCAACTCAAATTGTGAAACTCGTGTATTAAATAAATTCAGTGCACACAGACTGAAGTAGTTTAAGTCTTTGGTTCTTTTAATTGTGATGATTTTGGCTCACATTTAACAAAAACCCACCAATTCACTATCTCAACAAATTAGAATATGGTGACATGCCAATCAGCTAATCAACTCAAAACACCTGCAAAGGTTTCCTGAGCCTTCAAAATGGTCTCTCAGTTTGGTTCACTAGGCTACACAATCATGGAGAAGACTGCTGATCTGCCAGTTGTCCAGAAGACAATCATTGACACCCTTCACAAGGAGGGTAAGCCACTAACATTCATTGCCAAAGAAGCTGGCTGTTCACAGAGTGCTGTATCCAAGCATGTTAACAGAGAGTTGAGTGGAAGGAAAAAGTGTGGAAGAAAAAGGTGCACAACCAACCGAGAGAACCACAGCCTTATGAGGATTGTCAAGCAAAATCAATTCAAGAATTTGGGTGAACTTCACAAGGAATGGACTGAGGCTGGGGTCAAGGCATCAAGAGCCACCACACACAGACGTGTCAAGGAATTTGGCTACAGTTGTCATGTTCCTCTTGTTAAGCCATTCCTGAACCACAGACAATGTCAGAGGCGTCTTACCTGGGCTAAGGAGAAGAAGAACTGGACTGTTGCCCAGTGGTCCAAAGTCCTCTTTTCAGATGAGAGCAAGTTTTGTATTTCATTTGGAAACCAAGGTCCTAGAGTCTGGAGGAAGGGTGGAGAAGCTCATAGCCCAAGTTGCTGGAAGTCCAGTGTTAAGTCTCCACAGTCTGTGATGATTTGGGGTGCAATGTGTTTTTTGAAAACCAAAGTCACTGCACCCGTTTACCAAGAAATTTTGGAGCACTTCATGCTTCCTTCTGCTGACCAGCTTTTTAAAGATGCTGATTTCATTTTCCAGCAGGATTTGGCACCTGCCCACACTGCCAAAAGCACCAAAAGTTGGTTAAATGACCATGGTGTTGGTCTGCTTGACCGGCCAGCAAACTCACCAGACCTGAACCCCATAGAGAATCTATGGGGTATTGTCAAGAGGAAAATGAGAAACAAGAGACCAAAAAATGTAGATGAGCTGAAGGCCACTGTCAAAGAAACCTGGGCTTCCATACCACCTCAGCAGTGCCACAAACTGATCACCTCCATGCCACCCCGAATTGAGGCAGTAATTAAAGCAAAAGGAGCCCCTACCAAGTATTGAGTACATATACAGTAAATGAACATACTTTCCAGAAGGCCAACAATTCACTAAAAATGTTTGTTTGTTTTTTTTTTTTATTGGTCTTATGAAGTATTCTAATTTGTTGAGATAGTGAATTGGTGGGTTTTTGTTAAATGTGAGCCAAAATCATCACAATTAAAAGAACCAAAGACTTAAACTACTTCAGTCTGTGTGCAATGAATTTATTTAATACACGAGTTTCACAATTTGAGTTGAATTACTAAAATAAATGAACTTTTCCACGATATTCTAATTTATTGAGATGCACCTGTATGTGAAAGAAGATGCTGTTTGCTGCATAGTGGCTGTGGATAAAGAGCCTAATAAAAAGAAAGCTACTCTGCTTTCTCAACGGAGATCTTTCTGTCCTCCTCATTCACAATACAACACAGAGACATTTGGGGGAGCACGCCAACAAAGAGGGTTACATACCGATCAGTGATTCCAGCTCAAACTAACTTATGACACCCATGATTTAGACGGTTCAACCGGATATACAATGAAGATCAAAATTAGAGAACAACCTACAATGTCCCCTCACGAAAATGAACAATGGTTTTACCACAAAAAAAAAAAAAAAAAACATGGTTACTATAGGCCTAGTTAAACCATGGTAACCACAAAATAACCATGGTTTTGCTAAACTAACCATAGTTTAAGCATGGTATTTGTAGTAAAACTGTGGTTATACAAATGGTAATACACACACACACACACACACACACAAAAAAACATGGTTTCTACACTTTTACTACAATAAAACCATGGTTAATTTTCATAAGGGTCCTTAATTTCAAAGTCACTGCTTAGTCCTGTTTGAAGCTATCATAACGCATTTTATAAATTAATTGTATTCTGAAGCACAGTATAGAAAATCTTAAATGAGATATTTGAAAAAGAAGTCAAAATTAGAGAACACTTACAGATACCAAGTTATTGGTGTTAATCTGGCACCTGGTGCTAATTTTCTTAATTATATGACAAACCCTATTCAACTGGCAGCATCCCTCTAATTTTGCAAATAACATTGCAATAGAAGCTGGTCATTCCAAATCTTTGATTTCTAGAATATTGCAACTTTACAATGACACTAATTTAAGTCCTCCAAAAAGGTTGGTCATCCATCTAAGACAAATGCACGGGAAGACAGGATAATGCAGAGACTCTCAATGGGGAATCGGTTTATCACTGCAGCTGGAATTGCTCACCAGTCCAGTGATAAACAGGGTATGGATCTGTCTTGGCACATTTAAGGAAAGTTGGACTGAAAATGCACTGTGCAGTGACGAAGCCTCTTATCAACAAAAAGAATCAAAAGGCTAGGCTCACCCTTGCTGAGGAGCATGTTGTGCTAGTGATGATAACTTGTGATGTCCTGCGGCCACAGATGTGCTTAAGTCATTCAAAGTAGGGGGCTCTACAATTCCTACTAATTTTTGACAGCTGTAACCCTCCAAAATATTAGTTGTAATTTTCTTTTGTGCTACAGTGGTTACTGTTCTCTAATTTTGAGCACTGTTTTTCACAAAATAAGGTTTTTATTGAAATGCCTTGGTTATTTTGTCAAACAAGTTAGTATAACAGTGGTTTGTTCTGATTATAAACAGACATAAAAAGAAAATATTGTACACTTATTTATTGCTGAAATATTAACTGTCAGAAATGTAAAATAGTAAATAGCTTTGCAACATGATTTTAAACATACTGACACAAGTACCTCTCCAGCGAGAAATGTAGTTTAACTAATAGAATCTATTTATGGCTTATTTTAGTGATGGTTTATCCACTTCTTCTGAATCTGGGTTATGAAATCACTTTAAATATGCTGGTCTTGCTGTTGACTCTATTAGTCACATCTTGCAATATAAGCCATCCCTCAATACCATGCATGCTAGGTGCTTCCCCAAACAGTAAAATTAACCCCAAAACTACATTTATTAGGAAACTCACTAGCCCACTACCAATATCCTTTCTGAGCAGAGAACGGTTTTCAATTCTTCATAAACAAAACTGAGTCTATATATTGCCTCTTCAATTTCACTTGGCTCTTCTAATTTTCTCTTGCACTCTGGTTTTTCTCTGTCATCTTTTTCCATCAGCTGCAGAGCTTATTAATACATCTAACTCATCTTTGTTCCATTAGCATAATGGGCGAGAAAGGTTAACAGGATGAAAAAAGGTGAAATTAGTTAAAGATTATTAGATCTCATAAGATAAAAGCATTTTTATTACTTGGTTTGAGATGATGAGAACTGAATTACATCATATACATAACCAATTTCATGAAGTGAATGAGAGGTATTTGACAAGTTAGTATAAGAACATTAACAAATTCTGCATAAACAGGTCAGAAATTGTTCATACTAGAAATAATGGTCAACATAATTCTACAAGTTTAAATGAGACACAGACAGTTGAGTTTTAGGCATTTTAATCCAAAGTTGAAGCAGACCAAGAAATAAGTACAGCAGTTAAATACTAAAAACGGGACACGTATCTGCCTTTCCCTGTTAGTATAAAATTCTGTGGGAATTCTAGTCTTTCAACTTTGCTGATATTGTAATCTTTACTTTGAGAAATGGATGTATGAGGAAGGGAAAAGATCCTACAAAGTGGCAATATCAAAGAAACTGCAAACAGTTTCCTAAATAGATGTGTTAAATGCAAGAGGGACACTGAAATCATTTAGCAGGTATCTGCTGTTTGGGAGTATACTGACATTGCAAGTTCAACTTTGTGAGCATTAAATCATATCCTTAAAAAGAGGATCAATCACACAACAAATATGAATATACAGTTAAAAAAAAAAAAGACTATATAGAAAAAATAAAACAAGATACAACCTTTCAGCATACATCAATCAGTGCAGCTAAAAATCAGTCTGCTGGATGCGTAGGATTCCCTGTATCCCCTAAACATTTCCAGAACATGAGGCCTTAAGTCAAAGGGGGCGTTTCTTTGTTCCTTTATCAAATACCTGGTACCTATAAGCTGCTCTCAACAGGTGCATTCAAACACTTACTGCATGGTAGGCATGGAAAACAGACAACACAAAAAAAAAAAAAAAAAAAAATGCACTGGCATAATGAAGAGTACAGTCGACGGCTAACGCATGTATTCTTTCCATAGTCGAAGAAGAACCATCACCTTCAAAAAGATCCCATTTCATAATTCATTCATTATACACTTGAGAAAATAATACAAACAGACTTTGCGGTTCAAGGTGGTGGGTTAAAACCAGCAGACTATGTCTACTGTTTTTTTTTTAGCAGGTATTTGTAAAATGAAATGCCAGAGCATGAGTTAACATTCTTTACAAATCTCGGAGGAAAAACTAATTGGAAACAAATATGCATAGAATCAATTCAAGGCAAATCATCATGCACCCAAAACAATGTGAAATAAGCATATCATTCAGCAAGCAGAGGGCTGAAACAATGTGTTGGACTGGCTTTCCATGGTAAGCCCAAACAAAACCAATGTTAAAGCAGGGCAATATGTGGTTTTCCTCTCAATTTGAAGACTAGCATAAGGCTAATTGGATCTAAAGCTCAAAAAAGATCTTGTATTTTACTTGACAGGACCCTGAACAATACTGACAGATATTTTCACAGTAAAGAACAGAGTGCGTCTACATTCAAAGAGTCATTTCAAAAATACATTTTCATCTGGACACCAGTACTGTCTTTTACTGTAAAAGAGCATTCAAGTGCAGAAATAAACGACAAATATAATGAAGAATGAACAGGAAAGCTAGCACTATGCATAGGCTTCTCAGCACATGAGCAGAAGAAAAGAAACTAAATAATCATTCTGTTACAGGGCAACTTATTTTAGGAGCCGTCCCGTAACTCAGAATGGAACATCATTTAAACAAACAGTGTTAAGTGTGTATAACTCATGAACTCATGTACCAATGGCTTTTGATTTAAAAAAAAAAAAAAAAAAAAAAATTAAAAATAAAATGCAAAAGGTAACTAACTTAGCATTCCGATTACTCCACTAAACACCCTGTGAAAAACAGTACTTGTGAACACTTTAAGGAGCAAATTAGTGGACGTCAGCTGCTTCACAACTCCAAAATGTAGTCTTGTATCATAATTGTACAGACCCTTTCTTTTGGTAGCAAAGTGGTGTATTAGTTACAGATACTGAGTGATTAAAAAAAAAAAAAAAAAAAAAAAAAAAAACCTTTCGCCTCAACTTTTATTGCTTCCTTAAATCAAACGTTTCAACTGATGTACGGGTGTAAAATGTGTGTGTGCATGTGCGACAGAGCGAATGTGTCCTTAGCAAGCGGGCGTCTCGTTTTCAGCAGCCGTATTGTTGGCTTTCTTTCTCCTCTTCATCAGCAGTGGATTGGATGAGTCTTCAATCCTCTTGATTTTGACTTGCTCATAGTCAACTCTCATTGTTGCCAGGGCACTAGTCATTTCTTCCTGTGGAACACAGACATAATAGCATTAAAAAGAATGAAGATATGGATCTGAGGTGCAGTGACTGCAAAAAGCTTGCAGGAGACGTTCTGAGAATACGTTTTTTTTTTTGTTGTTGTTGTGGGAGGCCTCACCTTGACATCCTCCCATGTGTCTTTCTCTTCTTTCAAAACACGGCTGGTGTGTAGGGGCGTCTGTGGCACCTCCATTGATTGCTATAGCCAAATAAATAACCATATAACATAGTAAGCCAAATATAATGTACAAAGGAAAGCCATTTGTCTAGATCAGCACAGAATCTATAAAATAACGCTAATATTCACTCACATTGATCCAGGGGTGGTTCATAAACTCTGTGATGGTCATCCTTTGTGTCGGCTCAGTTTTCAGTAATGTTCTGATGAGCTGCTTGGCTACAAAACAGGGAGAGTGAGTCACTAAAAATCTAATCATTCTTAGAAACATGCAAAACAAATGACTTGTAGATAACAGCATTCTAAGAACGGTTTCTCAAGTTGGTTTTAAAAACAGGAACTTGACAGATACCTTCCTCTGAAACTTCCGACCATTCAGGATTTGGAAACTCGTACTGTCCCATGCGGATGCGTTTCTTCATACCAGGGGATATAGCCAATCCGTGGTTGGAATAGAAAGGTGGATAACCACAGAGCCTGGAAGTTGAATGAAGTGAGAGTTGAGCTATATCACACACACACACACATTACAAGGTCAAGAGTGGCAAAACTCATTTAAATAGAGGTCCAGACAGAAAAAAATGGCGTATGCACAACATGAGACAGATTGACTTACAGAATATACATGATGACACCCAAAGACCACATGTCACAGGACTTGTCATACTTTTCTGGACCAAGAACCTCTGGGGCTATAACATGAAAAAGATGAAAATTCTTAAAAATGAGATCAAATGGCCATCCTGATATCTAATAATCGATAATTCTGATATTCTTACCAACATAATACGGAGTATAACAAGGGGTGGCCAGGGAGTTGTGTGAGGTTGTCTCTTTTGCGAAGCCGAAGTCTGTCAGTTTGAGAAGGGCGTTGGGCCTTTTAGAGGTATATAAGAGGTTCTCTGGCTGCAAAGTGGGTTTTCAGGCATGTTCAGTTAAGAAACCCATGAAGACAAAATAATTCATTATTTCAACAATAGTGGTCGTAGTAAGAATATTACCTTGACGTCTCGGTGTGCGATGTTTATTGCATGTAAATACTGAATGGCCTCTCCTATACTCTTCATGATATCAGAAGCCTCTGAAAAGCCAACAGAACAAGAAAACAATTAAAATTTTGAATTGAGTATTGTGGCAAATGGGCTTATTATTATTTTGGCATTCTTAAATATGTTTATGTATACTTAAAGAGAGGAGACAATGCCGTTACCTCTCTCAGTAAATGCCTGGTCCCCTCTGTCCTGAATCCGACTGAACAGCTCACCACCATCCATGCTTCAAAACAAACACAAAGCAAAAATCAGCTGACATATCTCAAAATATCTCAAGCAATGTCATATTAGTGGAGAAAAAAAGAATATTAAATGAAAAAAAGATATTAAACTATTATATAATAACATTAAGACAAGATGCATTTACTATATAAGGTCATTTACTACTACTACTACTACTACTACTACTACTATTATTATTATTATTATTATTATTATTATTATTTTAACCACATTTGGCTGAATGTACAACAGTGGATTTGAAACAGAAATGGCAACATGTAGCTATGGCAATGTTTCCTCTAAAAGCACTGATAGTTCAAAAGTATACGTGCTGAAAATTACAAAAAAAAAAAAAAAAAAAAAAAAAAAAACCACACACATCAAGGGGGGATCTTTTCACCTTTGTCCCCATATCATCATTGTGGTTATCATTTCCGATTATAGCAAACCACTGCTAGGTGTGCAAGTCGTGTGAGCTCCATTTCTTGAAAACTTGCCAGTTGCGAGAAACTGGGTCAGTGGGCTTAGAAAGACTGTCTGTCTCTCATCAGAATAGAGGAAGATGGGGGGGGGAGGGGAAGACAGAATGGGGTAAAAGAGAGGGATCTGCGTAAGACTGCATGGTTATGATTTTGATAATTGGACTCAAAAGCACTTGGTCTACTTGCTTCTAGCACATCCGTTATTGTAATGATAAAGCATGATCATTCGTGAAAGGGGGTGCAAACTGCTGATAACCGTGTACATCTATGTAAATGTGAAGAATCATGCTGTTCTCACATCTCCACGATGGGCCACAGCGTGCAAGACAAGTTTCATTTCTACAGCTCACGTAGAAGTGCAGCCAGTTTCAGGTGAAATCAAACGCCTGACAGAAAAAGAAAAAAAACAGTATGAGTTTGACTGAGAAAGCCTAACTCACTGTGAAATAGGGGCTATGACCAACCACATCACGTTTTACTGCTTTCAGTCTCACTAAACCTCAGACGCTTCGTGTCCCATCTGACAATCGACATATAGCTGAATGTGCCAAAAAAAAAAAAAAAGTGTTAAGCTTAAGCGTTAGAACTTCAAAAGCATGTGATTTATGGTACAAAACACCAAAGCCCCACTGAAGAGTTGGGTTGTACCATAATTTCTGTGTGCAATTTTTCTTAGAAAAGCCATATTTGAAGCTGAACATCAGTGTTGGCATTTTCCATTTCCATCACCTGTTGCACACTCAGTTCTGACGACCTGTAGATTCTGTTTCCTGCATGCTGAGTAGCTGGATGTCTCTGGCCTGATTTCTTGTAATCTATTCATGATCTTCTGCAATCTATGATAGACCTTCAGCCAGCTTATTTTAATATTTGCATTATGACTATCAGCAGTTACATATGGATGATTCTATAAGATGTTAATGATACCCCATGAGCCACTGATACCACACGATCACTCATGTCTGGAAGCTCCTCACACACTCATTTCCATCCTACAAACAGAAACAACGGTTTCTAAAGAAACACTACACTTCCCTATGAGTCTCTTACATCAAAATGATGCATGAACTCTTGCGTCATCCATGAAACAATATTGCGCTTAATAGGAGACAATGGACTGTAAAGCAGAAGCAAAGCAATGTATCGATTTATTTTTGCACCTATCAAACAATGACATCTGTGCATCTGTGACATGCAAAGAGTCAAAATGGCCCAAATTAATTGCAGAAATGTGGAAATGTACAGGAAGGAGAGGTCAAGTAGAAACACAGAGTTGCCTCTTCTCTGTTCTTTGGTACATTTAGATGAAGACACTTCGCAAAGTCAAAATTTCTGGAGAACACAAGGGTGTGACTAACCTCCACACAATGCATCTAGTTGACCCTGCACAAAATGAGTTCCGCTAAAAAGATCGGTAACCTTTTATAGCACAAAACTATCAGTTGATAGTAAGTGTCGATTTTTTTTTTTGTTGAATTGGCAGTGAATTTACATGTAAGGGTCATCTGGTGGACTTTTGACTGCTTCAGGGCTTTTGTTAAAAACTACAGATCAAAGTTCTGCATTTTTGTATTCCTGCCCAAAGACAGTTGGATTTACAGCGAGACGTCGTCAAAATCAAAAATGCATTATCGCTGTTAAAATTTTAGGCAAAAGCGAACACCACAGCCCTTTTTCACAGTTTTCTCTAGTAATGTAGCAATAACAAAAGAAAAAAAGTCCATCTTGACAGTGGTGAATTACCACTTTAAGAGATCAAATTTCTCAGAAAGGGATTTAAAATGCTGACAGTTAGCATGCTAAAACAAAGCATGTCATCAACGCTCTACAAACCTTTCCAGAAGTTGCTTTGCTTTATATTTGAAAAATATGAATGACTTTGAAAGTACCTCATTAAACATCTAGTATATCATCCCGGTCCATCCCTACCTGCATCATCTCTGATCAGTAAAACAATTAAAAACTAACAAACAAACAAGTTAAAAATTCCAAACTCTAAGAATCCTCACCCTGAAAACCTAAAAATTCACATAAGCTCACATCTGCTGGTAAACAACAGTGATGGCAAACACAGTTTTTGACTTCCTACAAAACAGGCGGTAAAGAAAATGTGTGAGTCAGCGCATACGTGAGACCAAGAGAACTATCAAATCAAAGAAATGGAAAAAGATAGGTGTGATTTCTGATCCTCTGATCATCATATCTGATACAATAAAGGTGTGTGAGTTCAAGATCAAACACTTGGAGATGTCACAAGCACATCACTTTGATGTTTTCAGTGAAAGCATGCATTTCAGATAGCCAAATCATGTTGAAACTAGACAAGACCGTGTCACGAATTGACTTTGGAAGCAATACTAAATAATACTATGTAAATATTATGCATTTAGTGCACAGTGTCTGGGCGATATATATTGAATATTCACAATTGGGGGTGGGTGATATGACAAAAATCTTAAATCTTATACAGTCTTATGGGTAATTTTATTTCACGATAAGGAAATATATCATGACAATTATTTTTTGCTGTAAATTAAATTGATGGAAGACTGCATTTTGCGACAATCACATTACCACTGTACAAATGGTATATAAAACAATTCAACCAGACGGAAATTTCATTAGGTGATAATATAGAATTAAGCTACATCTAAAATATTGCAATGATTTTAAATGTATTTCATTTTACAACACTTCCCAAGGCTTCAAGAACATTAAAATGTTTTAATAACGTCTCTAGTTTAAATTTAAAAAACAGAACTGTTTTCAGTTAACTCTGAACTCTCTGACTGAACTGACTGATAGATCTATAAATAAATAGGTCTATAAATGTTGATGTACCATATGTGAAAACATGTACTAAAACACTTTCCACTTTCACAGCATTGCCACTCTCTTTTCCCTGAACTCTTTTAAATAATCATATCAGTAGTTTGCAGTTTAAGTAGTCTATTGCAGACTTAACCAAAACATTATTATTTTGTGTCATTATACGAGAACTTGTATCCAATCGACTTGCATTTTGATTACAGCAGGGACCGTCCCAGCAAAGCAATCTGGGTTCAACTGCCTTACCAAGGAGCGCACAATGGTGGTAAACAGAGAAGTGTTGGTACCAGCTAGCATACATGTTGCAAGTGTGGGAAACAACGGCGTCTGCTTATGCAACTGCATATAGTCTGTATGAAGGAGAGGTCGCCACATTAGAAGGTACGTGATCAGACAGGGGACTTCTGAATTTACTCAAACATGAAAGGGGCACATAGGTGTATGAGTGTTTACCGTAAGTAACCTCCAAACACCTGCTGGTAAACTATTTACACAGATGAGGCACTGAAACCTCAGCAAAACATTACAAATGAGTTAAGGGGCTGTGCAGAAAGAGTAACTAAATGAATCAAGGTTTTCATGACAATGCAATTCAGGACACAATCAGACACAATGCTGGGTGCACTGCAAATGTCAAGTCATTATATTGCTCATGAAATGTCTACTCAAACTGTAATTGGCCAAATGTTACTAATGAACCATAAAATCGACTTGACATTCTGTTCCCTTAATAATGACTCTTTAAGTTAAGTTCCTTTAGCTTTCTTGACGGTTTTAACAATCTGCTAGTTGTACAGCCCAGATGGTTAAGAATAAGGTCCACAACAGCAAAAATTGCAAGTTGGGATGATCCATGAAATAAAGATGATGCCTAATCATAATGCTGATCAGTATTTACCATCGAACAAAGAACCTAATCTAGGGTTTCTCTAGGTGAACTGTTTATGAATGGAACATTCATATTTCACAGAATTATAAATTGCTTATAAATGGAAAGTTGTCCAAAAAGGAAGCGAAATACAGAAATGGCCACAAAAATAGGGCATTTTCATCTCCATACCGAAGACAGCAAACGATGATGAAGCTGATGACTCACCACTCCATTACAATAAGAAGGCACTTCCTGTTTTGGTAGAGATTCTCATAGACGTCAATAATCCTGACGATATGGGTACAAGAGGATGCCCGCCAGTGCAGCTCCACCTCTCGTCTAGCTTTGGGACAGTCATGAAGCATCTTAAAGAGAGGATAAAAAGGAGATCAAGTTATTTAGTTGCAACAGCAATTATTTTCTATTACTATTTTCATCATTCACACCTGAATTTTGTGACAAATGTTTATTATTAATAAGAAAGCACAAAACAAACAAACATACATATACATATACACACACACACACACACACATATATACACATTTACATACACACACATACATATATATACATATACATATATATATAAAATTTGTTTTTATTCACATTTATTATAATATATTTTATTGAGTTGAATTTCTTTACTGTACAAGTACAACAAAATTGAAACAATCCTTTGGATGCATATATTTTATTATAATATATATATTATTTCCAAAAAGAATAACTATGAGGCAAAAAGACAAGAAAGTAGTATATACTTGTCTATTGCTACTAATGTCACGATGCAGAACCACCAGATTTATGTAGTTTTGCCTCCCCCTACAGGTAACTACACCTTATTACATTAAGATCTAGGCATTATGCTTTTGTAAATGGTCATACTAAAATCATGAATTTTTTTATTTTATGCATTATATTATACAGTTTAGTCCAAGTTATGTTACAGCATGATATTTTAAATTGATCATATTTATTAAAAGTGTTCCTTAATATGGGACAGCTCCAGTGTTGTGACTAGAATTCAATCATGTCAAAATTATTGTGGTTTGAGGATCAGCTTTTCTCTGCTCATAAACAAGGTACTCTCTTGAATGGCAACGGACAGTGAGACAGTGGAGAGGAATTGTAGAATAAAGTCGTTACTTTTGTTCTCTTTGCACACAAAAAGTATTCTTGTAGCTTCATAAAATTAAGGATGAACTACTGATGTCATATGGGCTATTTTAACAATTACTATGTCCTTACTATGTTTCAGGGCCTGGAAACATTTCAGTTACATTGCTGTCTATGCAGGGTCAGAAATAGGGATGTGCCCGAATCCGAATACGGTATTCGGAAAGGTAATGGTGTGTACTACGGCAACCATAGAGGGAATAAATACGATACATACGAGAAAAATATATTTCAGTGCTTTCTCTCACAATTATAACGTTGGGTAATTATCCTGTATATAACTTTTGAGATTCACAATCACACGTAGCCTACTCTACTACGGAGCGGCACTACTTATCACACATTTCACAAGATTAGATGTTTGTTAGTGGTGCTCAGGATCTGTAAATCATTCGACATCATCCCATCGGTCATCTCTCCTTACCTCTCTCCGTTTATGTGGTAAGTGAAATTTTATGTACTGTAATGTAACAGGCTACTGCTAGCAAGCGGCTAACCATGTCCCTTTTGTGGCTCCGTAGAATGCATTGTTTGTTTTCCGTGCCTTTTCGAATACGGATTCGCTATTCGGACAAGTCCCTAGTCAGAAAGCGCTCGGATTTCATCAAAAATACCTTAATTTGTGTTCTGAACATGAACAAAGGTCTTATGGGTTTGGAACGACATGGGGGTGAGTAATTAATGACAGAACAGTCATTTTTCGGTGAACTATCCCTTTAAACTCCACACATCCCATTTTACCAAAGACCAAGGCATATAATCTACTGCAGTCAACTAGGCCATGGTTTTGCCCAAATATAAAGACTGCAAGTATAGATAAATGTCCTTCATTTATTTATTTTTATTTTTTTAATTTTTTTAAAATGATGGCCTTTTCCAAAATACTACTGTAAATGTTCTGTCTAAAGGGAACATCCTGTTTCACTCCCAACTTACATTTCAGAGCCCTAGAAATTTGTGTGGTGTTTTACGACTGCTAAGAGCAATCACATCACTGAAAATGTCAAATATAGGCTCCCAATCCCAGACCTGAATGAAACATCACTGATAAAAGAACACATGTTCCTGCCGCAAAGCTAATTGAGGTTTAAAAAAACAAAAACAAAACAAAAAAAAAAAACCTTCTTTTAAAGCACTGAAAGAGACATTTGGAGTGTAAAGAACACAGAGTTAAAGCCTCTTTTTTTCTGCTTTTAGGACAATAGGGAGAGATTTAAATGTTCCAATTAATATTAGGCCTCCAAACAAAATACACCTCTAGTCTGCCATGAGAGCAGAAAGAGGATGCTCTTAAGTTTATTCCATCGTGAGAACACGTAAGCAGTTGGCCACTATTAAGGCATGTTGTACTGCAGCACACAGTTATGTATGACAAGTAGTGGAAAGAATCCCTTTTTGGGGGGGGCTTCAGACGGCAGACGTTCTCTCTTGTCCAGATAGGCAGCTTAGAGGTCTCAGGATTCCTCTCTTTGCACACCGCCCACAGCACGCCTGTGAAACCTCATATCCTCACACCAGCCTACAGGGGGCTAAACAGCTTATTTGGCAGAGCTAAACCAGGAACCTTCATTTGCTTGCAGCCAACCATGTATACAGGTGTGATTCAGACCTACTTATCTGATGTGAGAGGATTGGTTATCACAAATGTAAATTAAAAACTGAAATAAATTAAATAAATGTAGCATGTAAAACTGTGAAATATACAGACACATCACCCACACACTGCACAACAGACAGTAGCAGTCACAAAGCCTTCTCTCACCAAAGCCCTCTGGTTCTCAAGCACGTAATGTTTCATTTCAAGGTGGCATTTCACTAATGCTCAGAACAAGAGTTTTTTTGTTCATCTTCATAGAATATGTAGTAGCCTAGAGTGTGATGGACCTGAATGAGTCCACTTATACTTGACTTACTGTCATTTCAAATACCATAATAGGGTTTGTTAAATGCTTTGACCTTTGATGGCATTTTAAAATCACAGACAGGATAACCTCTTGTTTTAAAAAGACTATTCACATATACCAAGGTCTAGTTCTACTCAGTGACTGATTTGATGTGGAAAAGGGTAGACGACATAAAATCCAAGCAGTGTGACTTGCTACAATACATCTAAAACAAAATCAAATCACATCACACACACATTTAATATGAAGAATGCGAAAAATGTAATTAAAATGGGTGAGAAAGATTAATACTGGCATTTATGGAACCAAATATATAGAAATAATCTTCTTTTATTGATAAGTGAACTCTTCCATCATTTTAAAATCACTTTGACCCAGAAACACAAGCTTTATGCACTCAAACAAACAGGAAGGTTTCAGCTTTCTAATTCTATAATTATTTTCTAATGATTAGTATTCTTCTATTCGAAACCACTGCAGAGATGTAATCATTTTGCTGTAATCATTTTGATGGCTGCAATGCACCCTTGAGAAAATGAACACCGCAAACAATTTGTTTTATTATTTAACAGCATTAGAAGATTTATTTAAATATAAACTAGCAATCAAAAGTTCAGAATCATTAAGGTTTTGAATGTTTTTGAAAGAAGTCTCTTTTGCTCACCAAGGTTGCGTTAATATTTGATATTGATAAGAAATGTTTCTTGAGCACCAAATTAGCACATTAGAATGATTTCTGAAGGATTATTTGACACTGAAGACTGGAGTAATGAAGCTGAAAATTCAGCTTTGTCATCACAGGAATAAATTAAGTTTTAAAATATATTAAAACAAAAAACTTATTTTAAATTGTTATAATATTTCACAATATTACTTTTTACCATATTTTTGATTAAATAACTGCAGCTCTTGGTGAACATAAGAAAATGTAAAAAAAATTAAAGTCCCCCTGTAGTCAAAAATTTGATCCTTTAAAACTCATCTTTGATCATCAAAATGACATATTTAAATGTTTTTTCTTGTGAAAATAATTTTCTCATGCCTTAAAATAGCTTGAATGTAACTCTACACCCTCGCCTCATTTACTATACGCGGATCTATGAATATGCAAATTAGCCCCGCCTTCACGCAGTCGCACACCAGCCAGGGCCTGCTGATCCACTAACTGAACTGTAGTAAACGCGATACAATGGCAATGGCAAGTGGAAATATTTCTTTAATTAAGCCATATATGTTTGAACCAGAAATAAGCTGGTATGCTCAACGTAAGCAAGGAACTGATGATTAACTTCGTAAGGTAACATTTTCTGTTTGCGCTGGTTCGTACACGGATAATGACTGATAAAGCTATGTTTTTACTAGCGGACAGCTACAGTGGATACTGTAACATTTGTTAAATTTACCTACTTGATGTTGTGTCCTCAAAATGCCTTAAAGAGTCAAATGCAGCCAAGTTTGTGATTCCAGTTCGCACCCGCGATCATATGCGTGTGAAGAGCGGATGTCAAAGCGGGAGAGGTGCGTCTGACTCCGGGATAGGAACCCTTGATGCAATTGGTTATTGAATTTTGTGACGTAGCAAACCGAGGGCTGTTTCAAACCGCATTTCTTTGACTGCCACTGAGAGACTACAGTTTTAAAGAGAAAATACTCAGCAATGGTGTTGATAAATGGCTTGGCACATGGTTTGTTTAAAAGCATATTAAAAACACCCCACAGACGAATAAACAACATAAAAAAGTTGATTTTCACCACAGGGGGACTTTAATGTTTCTAAACTTTTTTGACTGGTAATGTACATCAATAATAGTTAAGTAAATATTGATAAGTAACTAGCACTGGACATCAGATAATTTTCCTGATGTAATGCAAGATCCTGCAAGTGACAAGTTTACAAACTGATTTTTATTTTTTTTTTTTAAGGGATTAAGGGACATCCAGGGAAAGACAGTATATGGCTCTCCTGTCTGAAGAGACTTACCCTGACAGAGATCAGTAAAGATCCAGTTCCTGGACCAATCAGAAATCACATGTGGCTGTTTTTCAGTAACCGTAGGCCTAGACCAGGGATAGGCAACGTTGGTCCTGGAGTGCCGATATCCTGCAGAGTTTAGCTCCAACCCTAATCAAACACACCTGAACAAGCTAATCAAGGTCTTCAGGATTACTAGGGCTACAGGCAAGTGAGGTTTTTTTTTTCAGGGTTGGAACTAAACTCTGCAGGACATCGGCACTCCAGGACCGACGTTGCCTATTCCTAGACCTTGTAACATTTCCCAGACATAATCCATGCCAACATTATGCAAGAAGAACAAGATGACAAGAAACTGTGGCAGGTGTGTGAATAGTGCTGGGCGGTATACCGGTTCATACCAAATACCGGTGTTTATTTTTCTTATGATATGAATTTTTAAAATACTGCAATACCGGTGTTTGAGAGGGGTCTCTTTTCATTATTGCACTGTGGCGAGGACAAAGCTGTATGTGTTACTAAGCGTGAAAGTTCTGAAGCTGTAGAACTAGTAGAACTCATCCACAATATCCACCGCCCGCTGCCATCAGCTCCCGCGTCTCACACACACACACACACGAGCGCGACTTTAGCACTATATTTAGCAACTTTCAGACCCTTTTAGCGGCTTTTTTCCATAGAATATACAAACTGACAAACCTAGGGACTTTTTTGAATAAACCTTAGCTATGGTTCAGTTGGAAGATGTCTCCAGTGCTGCCCCACGAGAGCGAGATCTGACTCTCCCGGCGCAGTGTCGCCTCTCTCTGCGTCTGTTCTGTGTAGTGAGCGGCAGAGAAGCACCACATTCAGCTGGCCGTACCGTAGCAGACTCGTCAGTAAATGAGTACAAAACATTGTTTCCAAGCACCTGCCGCTAACTGGCTGTTTGGAATTATAAATATGAGCATAGTTCGTCTGTTAACATTATGCACTTCTTTGTTTATTGTTTTTTTTTTAGTTTGTTACTCAGACGCAGGCAGTGCGCTGCATGAGACAAAAAAGTAATATAGCCAAAACCACCGCATAGCCGCTCTATGCATGTTCCTTTTATCAGACGATGTCGCGAATATAAATGAGGGTGACTCCTGGTTAACATGTATTAATGGGTCGTGTTTAGTCACTATTTAGTGTTGAATTTTTCTACAATATTCGCTCATCATGACCGTAAAATAGGGCATTCCAAGTCAATCTACTGCAGTTTTTCCTCTCTCAATCAGTAGAAAATGTGGTTAACACCCGGTCATGCATGAAAAAAATAAATACAGTCATATACCGTGAAACCAGTCTAATTTTGAAAAAAAAAAAAACGTGATATAAATTTTTGGTCATACCGCCCAGCACTATGTGTGAAAACACTCAGGGTATTGTATCTAGGTCTAAAATAAAGCTCAGTCTGGTAAGGTGAGACATCCCATTGTTCAAGCGAAACGTAATTATATGCCAAGCTGACGAACGGAAAGTGTTGTCAAGCCAACACAGACCAATTATTGCCATCACTAGACTAATGTCTGTTTTTTGTGTAGAGCAAGAAAAAAAGCTTGAAACACATCCTAATGAAACAAAACACAAGTTTTCATTCGTCTCAAACATAAAAGAATACCAGCATTGTTAAATATTAAAGAAAAGCACTCCTTTGCTATCAAAAATGTAAATCAAAATAAATGAAAAACTTTTTACACCAAAACGTTGGATTGCTCTGTCATTCTGACTAAGGTTAAAGAGTGTGCATGCTGTGACTGTGTAAATAAGGGAACTCTGAATGAAACTGCGTCATTAAAGGGTCTGAAGGTGCACTAGGTACATGTAAGCTTGCGTCACAGGAACAGATTTGAAGGGCAGCCACCTGCCCGGCCTGAATGCAACTGGAACATCTATATTAGACTGACTTTAAGATATTAAATGTCATTAACAAATCTGGCATGGATAACTGTGAGTGACAGGGAGGAAGGGACATATGGCAGGTAGCACGAGCTTTATTTTGCATGTGAAGGGAATATGAAAGGAGGGGTGGCATCACGTGTGGTGTCATGTGAGAGGGTGTTGGTTTCTCCGAAGAAACGTGGTAGGGCTGAGCGTGCTCTGATTTCATTGCCAAGCCCCAAAGCACCCTTGATATCCTGTTAACATCCTGACAACAAACAACAACCTGCTAAGACTTCAAAATATACAAACGCAAAAAAAAAAAAAAAAAAAAAAAAAAAAAAAAAAAAAAAAACACCCACGGTGGCATACGGGCACAATGTTTAGGACAAACTCGCAAAAAAAAAAAAAAGTCATCATGGTATTTTTATTATTTTACAGCAATTAAAGGTTCTAATCAAAACTGCTTTCGCTTACACAGCCAGTCAAGTTCAATTTTATGATTCACACAAACACCTGCAATACACTGTGTGCTTGCCAAGTATGTTTACAAGCACAGTTATAAATGCAGAAAAGGCTGGTTTTTGCATAGTCATAGTACAGTCTAAGTATACAAAAGTGTAATTGAATACTTGAAGAATTAAATCTTACCTTTGTCTTTCAGACAAAGTGCTTAATTTGCATCTTGAAGAGATTCAATTTGCTTCAAACCAACTGAAATCAAACTTTTAAAGTTTGTGTAGAGGGATAATTCACTCAAAAATAAAAGTTCTGTAATTATTTACCCCCAAGTTGTTTCAAACCTGTTTAACTTACTTTCTTCTGTGAAACACAAACGAATATATTTTAAATATTTAGAATTTATTTGTTTCCAGTGTAGCTTTGAACCTTATTAAAATGGACCCCAAAAGCGGTTAAAAAAAAAATTCCTTTGAAATGTCTTGTGTTCCACAGGAAAAAAAAAAAAAGTTTGAAACAACATAAGGGTGTGTACATGATTTCGGAATTTTCAATAAAGGATGCACTAGCCCTTTAATTGCTGATTACAGCCCAAAAATTGCAAGTATATGAACAATCAATACATAACATGACAAGTGTTGCATTCTCAGCATTGCAACAAATATCAGCCCCTTGAGTACTAAGGTTTGTAGCACAATAACACAAAGCAACACTATTATACCAATACACATCAAATCACAGGAATCCTTCGGTTGCAATATGTTTGTCAAGTTTTCACATCTGTGTACAGTTAAGTATATATACTATTTACACTATAAAGAGACACGTTTACTTAAAATGAGCCAAATTGTTGAGTTAACCTTAAAGTTCAAACTATTGTTTTTCTCTTTTAATTCCACTTTTTAGTCCCGCTCCTTTAATACCAGCGGATCTGCAGAAAAATCATGTCCATCTGTTATCAGAGTTTTGCCTTCACCCGCTCAGTGGGAGAATAGCAGATGTGGCCCATTCACCTTCCTGAGGCCCAGTACAAAAGATCCCCTCCGCACGCACACAAAAGAGCAGGGTGAGGGGTTTCTAGAGGGTGGGAAGGGAGGGCTGAAAGTGAACGGCGAGCATCTTCCACCTGTTTCTGTATAGGGACTGAGGAGACAACAGCCTGTAAGCTCCTTACTATCTTACTTTAGAACTAACCACTCTTTGTGGCCAAGTATGTGAAAGTCGTGACGTATTGTCAAGTGACGTATTGTCAAGTATGGTGACCCATACTCGAAATTGGTGCTCTGCATTTAACCCATCCAAGTGCACACACACAGCAGTGAATAGTGAACAAACACGCGCACACACACCGTGAACACACACCCGGAGCAGTGGGCAGCCATTGCTCCAGCGCCCGGGGAGCAATTGGGGGTTCGGTGCCTTGCTCAAGGGCACCTCAGTCATGGTATCGAAGGCAGAGAGAGTGCTGTTCATTCACAATCCCCACCTTCAATTCCTGCCGGTGTGAGAATCGAACCGGCAACCTTCAGGTTACAAGCCAAACTCTCTAACCATTAGGCCACGACTTCCCCGCTCATTGTGTTTGCTCATTGTGATGACTGGCCATCCACATGTCAGAGTAAACATGTTTGTCACAAAATGTCTTGATCTGATTAAAGACATCTGCCAGTGTCCCCTCTGTCTTAACTCAAAAGGAGCTTTGTCTATGACATATAATAACATTACAAATGTCTTCTATTTTGTTCAGAACTGATTTCCTGTTATCACAGATTCCATTCTCATCCCATTCCAGACCGTGACCAACAGCTTGTAACACTTACTGTCACTACAGCTCTTTAATGTGTTACACCTTCCTTGCCTTCCTGTGATGTACATATGGTTTAGGGCCAAACACTCTTAGGGCTTGTACTCACATGAAGAGCTGTCGAAAGTGAATGCGTCTAGAGCTCATTCCCTTCCTGCCAAAATAATGTCATCCGCAAACCCACAACAGCACTTATGGGCACTGCAGGCAATGGATGACAATTGAACTTGCTAGAAAAGGACTGTATCTGAACTTACTTATTCATAAGAATTTCACAAGGGTTTTAGAGTGACAACTGTATCTGAATGCACTGATCCCCTTAAAAAAAAAAAAAAAAAAAAAGAAAAAAAAAGGGTGTCATCATCTTATGCAGGCCAATACCTTTATTTGTTAACACCACATGCTTTTCTGGTACTTATAAAGTCCAGAATTAACTTTATACAGTTATAATAACAAAAAAATTAAAAAGGGAACACATTTTCATTCAGTATGTTAGCACACACTAATTTTTGCCAATCAGAATGGATCAAATCTGATTTCAGATTCTGAAAGTTCTGTTATATGAACCTAAAGGCTGCAATCTAATTCACGTGTGCATTACATGTATTCTATACAAAACTTTAGCACACACTAGGGGTTGCACCAACTAATCGACTAGTCGACTTTAATGCTCTGCCATGACGCTTTAAGCTTGACGTCGACTAGTCGCTGGTCCTATAGAGGGCGCAACAGTATAAGAAATCTCTGAAAGACTTCCACATTTACGCTCCGTTTCCAAACAGTTAAAATGACAAATAAATGCATACTCTGAAAGCGCTCCACAAGACATGTGTGATTATACTACTGGATGCTCGAAATTGAACGGGAGAATGCACGTTTTAAACAGCTTGTAATACAGGTCAGTTAATCGCCGTTCTAATATAATGCGCTGCTGCTCAGTAACGCTCACACATATGCTTCAGTAGCTCGTACATCCCGCGTGCACAGAATCATTCAGCGCGGAAATGTATTGTCAACACTGTTCTGTGATTTCTCAATAAAATAGCTTAAAAACTGAAAAGTTCAAGCATATATTTCTTAACTAAATCCCACAGCTTCACTACTAGTAGAGAGTCGCTGCCAGGCAGAATTAATTCACACGCAATCGCTCTCACTAATGCATTCATATGAATGTAATCTTTACTGTGCTACTTTATCTGTATCTGATTTAGAACGAGCAGAAATCTGTGAGAAATATAACGACCCAAAGACAAAAGAACTGATAAAAATGAGCTGTTATACGAGCAATAGCCATGTGGGCAGCGCTGTATCATATGCCATAGCTGTGCACAAGGTGTTCGTCACAGCTCCAGACTTATTTGTTCATTAATGACGTCATCAGTGACTAGTCGACTTCGACTCGACTTTCATCAAATAAAAGTCGACTTTAAAAAAAATCAGAAGTCGTTCAACCCCTAGCGCACACACAGTGCCCAGTGACACCAGTCGCCATTTTCAAAATTAGATAAAGTCACCACAATAATGTTCTGGAGCTACCGCAAGTGTTAACTATCATGTTTACCTTAATGACATAGACATATATACACATACATACATACACATATACACACACACATACAGGTGCATCGAATTAGAATGTCGTGGAAAAGTTCATTTATTTCAGTAATTCATCTCAAATTGTGAAACTTGTGTATTAAATAAATTCAATGCACAAGGACTGAAGTAGTTTAAGTCTTTGGTTCTTTTAATTGTGATGATTTTGGCTCACATTTAACAAAAACCCACTAATTCACTATCTCAACAAATTAGAATACTTCATAAGACCAATTAAAAAAAAAAAAAAAAAAAAAACATTTTTAGTGAATTGTTGGCCTTCTGGAGAGTATGTTAATTTACTGTATATGCACTCAATACTTGGTAGGGGCTCCTTTTGCTTTAATTACTGCCTCAATTCGGCGTGGCATGGAGGTTATCAGTTTGTGGCACTGCTGGTGGTATGGAAGCCCAGGTTTCTTTGACAGTGGCCTTCAGCTCATCTGCATTTTTTGGTCTCGTTTCTCATTTTCCTCTTGACAATACCCCATAGATTCTCTGTGGGGTTCAGGTCTGGTGAGTTTGCTGGCCAGTCAAGCACACCAACACCATGGTCATTTAATCTACTTTTGGTGCTTTTGGCAGTGTGGGCAGGTGCCAAATCCTGCTGGAAAATGAAATCAGCATCTTTAAAAAGCTGGTCAGCAGAAGGAAGCATGAAGAGCTCCAAAATTTCTTGGTAAACGGGTGCAGTGACTTTGGTTTTCAAAAAACACAATGGACCAATACCAGCAGATGACACTGCACCCCAAATCACAGACTGTGGAAACTTAACACTGGACTTCAAGCAACTTGGGCTATGAGCTTCTCCACCCTTCCTCCAGACGCTAGGACCTTGGTTTCCAAATGAAATACAAAACTTGCTCTCATCTGAAAAGAGGACTTTGGACCACTGGGCAACAGTCCAGTTCTTCTCTTTAGCCCAGGTAAGATGCCTCTGACGTTGTCTGTGGTTCAGGAGTGGCTTAACAAGAGGAATACAACAACTGTAGCCAAATTCCTTGACACGTCTGTGTGTGGTGGCTCTTGATGCCTTGACCCCAGCCTCAGTCCATTCCTTGTGAAGTTCACCCAATTTCTTGAATCGATTTTGCTTGACAATCCTCATAAGGCTGCGGTTCTCTCGGTTGGTTGTGCATCTTTTTCTTCTACACTTTTTCCTTCCACTCAACTTTCTGTTAACATGCTTGGATACAGCACTCTGTGAACAACCAGCTGCTTTGGCAATGAATGTTTGTGGCTTACCCTCCTTGTGAAGGGTGTCAATGATTGTCTTCTGGACAACTGTCAGATCAGCAGTCTTCCCCATGATTGTGTAGCCTAGTGAACCAAACTGAGAGACCATTTTGAAGGCTCAGGAAAACTTTGCAGGTGTTTTGAGTTGATTAGCTGATTGGCATGTCACCATATTCTAATTTGTTGAGATAGTGAATTGGTGGGTTTTTGTTAAATGCGAGCCAAAATCATCACAATTAAAAGAACCAAAGACTTAAACTACTTCAGTCCTTGTGCATTGAATTTATTTAATACACGAGTTTCACAATTTGAGTTGAATTACTGAAATAAATGACGTTTTTCACGACATTCTAATTTATTGAGATGCACCTGTATATATTAGGGGTGGGAGAAAAAAATTGATTCTCCGATGATAGAAAGGCAACAGTAACTCAAATAACCACTCGTTACAACCAAGGTATGCAGAATACCATCTCTGAACTAGGGCTGCAACAACTAATTGATAAAATCGATTATTATCGATAATGAAAATCATTGACAACTATTCTCATTATCGATTAGTCGGGTCTGCCCACTGTGCATGTCCAACTTCAGCCGGTGGCGTCAAATTAACGTTACAGCACTGAATAACGCATTTCTATGGCCAAAATGCATCTAAAAATAGTGGAGGAAACAGAATGAGATGCTGTGGGAGAAGTACGTGATCCAAGCTGCACAAAACATGAGATTTCTTTATTTTAAGCTTTAAGTTAATGCATTATCGTAATGGCTTTGACAGATGCGTGTGCATCCTCAGCGCGAAAACATTCAGTTTACGGTCATATCCTTATCTGTAAATGTGCATTTCACGCATGCATTTCCATTTTTGCATAAAGATCCGTTCCTGACAGTCTGTGTTACGTTTAAATCTTTACTGAATGAGCGCCAGCGCGGCGTGCACGTGAACGCGTGTCAGAGAGGGATTAATATTCAGCGCAAAAACATTCATTGTGCTGAAATATCTGTTGTTGAACGTTAAATTAAGGTTTAAAAGTCAACATGTAGTGCACGTATTTTATGAGAGTAGGAACTGTAAAAGGATAACCGCGTATATAGTTGTCTGAATATAAATATCAGATTCTAGCCGCCTTTTACAGGATAAAGAAATTACAGTAAACGTGACCATGATCAAAAAGTTGGTTAACACTGAGTTTGTTTTTATTGATCTTTATTATCTTTATTATTATCTTAATTTTTTGATGACGAGATTTAAACTATAGGCCTATATACAGTGCTTAAATTTATTAAAACAAATTTATTTAAGGTTTATAACAAATAAATGTAAGCTTTGTGCCACTGCTGCACTAAACTAACAGTATTGGTGTTTACTAAAATAATTTTTTAGCTATCTGTATTGGTTAGTCCTCCAATATGCGTACACTCTTTAGTAACAGTAGGCTATTTCTAATGCTATAATATAATTATTTCTGTTATCTATGAAAGATCTATGAAACATTTTTTCAGATAACCAATTAGTCAAAAAGTAGCTAAACAATGCCAGCAAGAATGCATGCTGTTATGAAAGGCAGGAGGCTATTTTTTTTTTATTATGTGAATAAATATTTAGTTGTTTCAGTTTGTTATTTGCCCAATAAATGACAATAACATTTTTAGATTTAAACAATTGTTTGACAGATTACTAAAATATTTGTGTTTTATCATTATGACAGGTGGTATAATAAATTAAGCATTGTATGTTTTCATAGCATTCAGTTGGCATGTTTGTTTGAAGGACATTGGGCAGAATGCAGAAGTGTTTTTGTCAATAAAATAAAAAAAAGAAAATGTAGTTTTTTTTTTAATCCGATTAATCGAAGCAAAAAATTATCGGCCAACTAATCGATTATCAAAATAGTCGTTAGTTGCAGCCCTACTCTGAACGCACAACATGTCGAACCCTGAAGCAGATGGGCTACAGCAGCAGAAGACCACGCCAGGTGCCGCTCCTGTCAGCTAAGAACAGGAAACGGAGGCTACAATTCACACAGGCTCACCAAAATAGGACAATAGAAGATTGGAAAAACGTTGCCTGGACTGATGAGTCTCGATTTCTGCTGCGACATTCAGATGGTAGGGTCAGAATTTGGCATAAAGAACATGAAAGCATGGATCCATCCTGCCTTGTCTCAACGGTTCAGGCTGGTGGTGGTGGTATAATGGTGTGGGGGATATTTTCTTGGCACACTTTGGGCCCCTTAGTACCAATTGAGCATCGTTTAAATGCCACAGCCTACCTGAGTATTGTTGCTGACTATGTCCATCCCTTTATGACTACAGTGTACCCATCTTCTGATGGCTACTTCCAGTAGGATAATGCACCATGTCACAAAGCTCAAATCATCTCAGACTGGTTTCCTGAACATGACAATGAGTTCACTTTACTCAAATGGCCTCCACAGTCACCAGATCTCAATCCAATAGAGCACCTTTGGGAAGTGGTGGAACGGGAGATTCGTATCATGGACAAATCTGCAGCAACTGCGTGATGCTATCATGTCAGTATGGACCAAAATCTCTGAGGAATGTTTCCAACACCTTGTTGAATCTATGCCACGAAGAATTAAGGCAGTTCTGAAGGCAAAAGGGGGTCCAACCCGGTACTAGCAAGGTGTACCTAATAAAGTGACCAGTGTGTGTGTGTGTGTATGTATATATATGTTGAGGGTTGAGGTCAGGACTGTGTGCAGGCCAGTCAAGTTCTTCCACACTACACTCGCTCATCCATGTCTTTATGGACCTTGCTTTGTGCACTGGTGCGCAATCATGTTGGAACAGGAAGGGGCCATCCCCAAACTGTTCCCACAAAGTTGGGAGCATGGAATTGTCCAAAATCTCTTGGTATGCTGAAGCATTCAGAGTTCCTTTCACTGGAACTAAGGGGCCAAGCCCAGCTCCTGAAAAACAACCCCACACCATAATCCCCCCTCCACCAAACTTCACAGTTGGCACAATGCAGTTAGACAAGTACCGCTCTCCTGGCAACCGCCAAACCCAGACTCGTCCATCAGATTGCCAGATGGAGAAGCGTGATTCGTCACTCTAGAGAACGCGTCTCCACTGCTCTAGAGTCCAGTGGTGGCGTGCTTTACACCACTGCATCCAACGCTTTGCATTGCACTTGGTGATATATGGCTTGGATGCAGCTGCTCGGCCATGGAAACCCATTCCATGAGGCTCTCTATGCACTGTTCTTGAGCTAATCTGAAGGCCACATGAACTTTGGAGGTCTGTAGTGATTGACTCTGCAGAAAGTTGGCGACCTCTGCGCACTATGCACCTCAGCATCCGCTGACCCCGCTCTGTCATTTTACGTGGCCTACCACTTCGTGGCTAAGTTGCTGTCATTCCCAATTGCTTCCATTTTGTTATAATACCACTGACAGTTGACTGTGGAATATTTAGTAGCGAGGAAATTTCACGACTGGACTTGTTGCACAGGTGGCATCCTATCACAGTACCACGCTGGAATTCACAGAGCTCCTGAGAGCGGCCCATTCTTTCACAAATGTTTGTAGAAGCAGTCTGCATGCCTAGGTACTTCATTTTATACACCTGTGGCCATGGAAGTGATTGGAACACCTGAATTCAATTATTTGGATGGGTGAGCGAATACTTTTGGCAATATAGTGTAATATATATAAATAAATAAACCAACTAACATTTATTTTTAGTAAACACATTTTTAAAGTAAAAATTTAGTTAATAGTCTGTCTCATCCACTGACCATTATGTGAGACCAGACAAACTTAAGCATGTCTGTGTAACACAAACCATATGTAAATATATGCATCACGGTACTGCATGTGTGCACAGTATTTTTAAATTTGATGGAGTAAATAGTCTGATTTAAGCGTTTGTGTTTAATTTTTTCCTGTTGATCACATTATTTTAGGTCTACACCACCCCTTTCAGTTCAGTTTTATTCGGATCAAGCTTAATTGGATGACTTGAGATGTTTACATGAAGGCTTTTCAGTCTGACTGAGCCATCTTTCCGATTATAAAAAGATTATTTGGGTGTTTGTAAATGTAGTTATTGACCAGAGGCCTTTAGATTACATTTAAATGCATGAAAAAGAGAATATTAAATATGTTATTAGAATATTAAATATCACACAAACGCAGAGATGAACTGACAAGCGGCACTCTATAATAGGGCTGGGCGATAAAACGATAATGATAATTTTCACGAGAGAGTTTGATAAATGTTCGACAATGTTTATGCGGCAAAACTTAAAAAAAATAAATAAATAAATTTATGCTACTCAAAGTTTAAAGCCAGATGACACAGCGCTGACAAACAGGAGAAACACTGTGCACAACAAAACAGTCAGAAGGCTTTTAAATATACAAATCGCCATCATTTACCATGGATTTACTGTAGTAACAATAACTGAACCCTGGTATTGTGGCATAAATGTGGGATATTCATCAAATTTTATTATATTATTAATGTGGACATGTATTAAAGGAGTACTGGAATATAATTACAGTATTTCTGTGATTAAGCTATAGCGTTTGTGCATTTATACTAAATGTTTTTAGACTAGGGTACTATTTTTCATACAAATACCTAGAAACCATTTAGTTACATTTTTTCATGGTATATGTGTGGTTTTAACTGTGGTTATCATGATCTAAATGTATGCTACCATAGAAGACCAATGGCTAATTTTAAAGGTCCCATATTGTAAAAACTGAAATTTCTTGGCTTTTTTCATGATAACAGAGGTCTAGGGGCTATGTAACTACCATACAAGTTTCAAAACTGTCAATCCACAGTAAAATGCACACAGCCTGCATAAAGTAGCTGTGATTTTTCACGAGCCGTTGTGACTTCCGTAAAAATGTGACGTCCGATCTACTCAGTCACCGCCTTCAGTCATCACCCCGAGCACCGCCCACCGTCCTTTTGCCAAACAACATCGCGTCCATGCCATTGCTGAGCAACAACAACACGGAAACATGTCAAAAAGGTTAACTTTAACAGACAAAACCAGATCAGCTGACCTGCAATGTTACACGCTCACCCAAAGGATGGAAGATCTGACAGGATTGTTACTATAAGGTGGATAACATCTAACGTGTATAGACACGGTGAGTATGACTTTACTTTATCTAGTATCTTTACTTTATCTAGTCATGATGATGTAAATACATTTCAATTTAAGCAGGCAACTACTTTTATAGCTACATTATTATTCCAACCACAATTAAATCACAACAATGTATATAAAATTACAAATGATCATATATAAATTGTCAGTTTGTTGTTTTACACACATGCACACAGACATTATTTCATACACGACATAGTCGTGAGATGCAAGAAATCTTTAGACGCGCCCATAACAACAAAAGACAATACTTTATTGAACCCTTTCTGATAAGAAGTGTGCGCTGCAAACGCAAGCATTTTTGACGATCGTGTCTGTCCAGTCTGCTCGTTTTATCGTGTTTAACCACAGCTGTCATCGGTTTTTTGTCTGGCAGTGGCAGCGGGTATGCGATCAATTTTCTAATTTGAGGCTGTATTACATTGATTCTGGCACCCGACATCACAACAAGATGATATTTTAAGCTCCTTGTGTAGTCGAATCTGCGTTGGTTTGAATGGGCCACCTCCAGTTTCCCCTTTGTTTTGCCTCCAGCTAGTGCTGTGACATAATTGTGACGTCAGCCCTAAAGGTGGTTGGCCTGGCCATGCGTCACTCAGAAAACAACAGGCCAATCAGAAGAGAGGCACATGAATATTAATTAGACAGGCCAAAATCGACCTGTTCTTAGCAGAGCTCCTGAGAGGGGAGCTGTAAAAATATATTGAGATGGTTTTTGGTACTTATACTGCAAATATATATTCTTAAGGACATCAACACCTAAAATAAACCTCCAGAAAGTGTACAATATGTGACCCTTAATAAAGCTCAAACAGTCAGAATAATTAAATTTCACCATATAAAAATTAGGCGGTTACATTTTTTTTTTTTTTACAGATACTATTGATTTTGATAATGAATATAAATTTACATCTGCATCCTAACTCAAGCTACTGTCAAATGTGCATTTCTAAGAGACAAAAAAAGTAATATTATTAAAGGGATAGCTCACCCAAAAATGAAAATTCTGTCATTAATTACTCCCTCATGTCGTTCCAATCCGTAAGACCTTCGTTCATCTTAGGAACACAAATTAAGATATTTTTAATGAAATACGAGAGCTCACTGACCCTCCCATAGACAGCAAATGTACTACCACGATCAAGGCACAGAAACGTAGTAAGGACATCGGTAAAACAGTCCATGTGACATCAGTGGTTCAAACATATGGTGCCAGGGTAACGCAGAGGAGACGAATTGTTAAAGTTATTTTTGTTTTCTTTGCGCACAAAAAGTATTCTCGTAGCTTCGTAGAATTATGGTTGAACCACTGACGTCACATGGACTGTTTTATCAATGTCCTTGCTACGTTTCTGTGCCTTGATCGTGGTAGTACCCTTATTGTCTATGGGAGGGTCAGAAAGCTCTCGGATTTCATCAAAAATATCTTAATTTGTGTTCCGAAGATGAACAAAGGTCTTACGGGTTTGGAACGACATGAGGGTGAGTAATTAATGACAGAATTTTTCATTTTTGGGTGAACTATCCCTTTAATATTGCAGCCTGCACTGCAATCTTTGCTGAAGATGCACGTCAAAATCAGGCAACACAAACCAAAATTTCACAATTTGAAACAATATCACTCATTTAAATGTGCAGAAACTATGAAATTAATTTTTCTATTAAGATATTTATTTTGTTAAGGAATAATGACTGGAAAAATGTAAAGAATTCACAAATGTGAAGTGTTTGTCATGTTCTGACCATAAAGAGTAGTTTAAAACCACAATTAACAGTCTGGTTTCTACAACTTTCACTTAAGAGCAAAAATCTGCCTTTAAACTTGAAAGAGATAAATATTTGAAATTTATTGTGAGAATTATCAATATCGACTGATATGAAAAATTATATCATGATCATTTTTTTTTGGCCATATTGCCCAGCCAGCCCTATTCTATATCTATAATAAGTCATGCAAGGTTGTCCATTACCAAAGTTGTCAGTCACACTAGAGTGCTTCCATTCATGCGTATGCAAACACTGGAAAACGGAAGAACAAGCACGAGGGGAAGTTTCGAGTTCCACTGTGCATTTAGGTTGGTGAACTCTGACCTGTGAAGTCAGACCAATAGAGAATTCAAATTTCATGCACTGACCGTTTGGAATGGAATGGAATTCAATAAGGGGAAATGAAACGAAAAAAAATACTGCACTGATTGCAGTGTTGCAAGGTTGAGTAATTTTCCATGCTCAATGCAAGACCAGAGCAGAGCTTTATTTAAAGGAAAATAAAAAAAATTTAAAATCTAAATGACACTGCAAATATCAAATATATCAATATATGTAAAAGTTTTTATATTAATCTAATCTTTATATTAATCTATATATCAAGTAACACAAATTGATTTTTGTTAAATGTAACTGGGTGATAAAAAAAATAAATAAATAAATTTAGAAAAAAAGTCACTTTGACCTGAAACTGAAAAAACATCTGCATTAATAAATTGTTTACAATAAGATCAATAACATGCATTCATGCATTTCAGACTTTAAAAAAAAAAAAAAGTTTTACAGCACGAAATGACTCATATTCTAAACACTGATCTATGAAGGGAACAAAGATCAATTTCAGAAACAGGTAGTAAGGAAGACCCCTGTAGCTGACAATCAAGTTTTAATGAAATGCCATTATTTGCACAAAAAGATGACAAATGTTGCCTCAAAGTGTCAGTCTCTTCACAATACAAAATTCCTCCACCAGGTGTCCTTGCATGTAAAAGAATGCATATGACGGTTAGAAGTTTCACTTCTACAAGTCCGCCAAACATCCTGTCCCCACTTCCTCCAGTTGACTGTGCAGCTGTGTGTTGAGACATTAGAGCTCACTACACTGACCCATTTGATTCTCACTCCTCATAAGTGCGATCTGAAAACTGCCACCAAATTTGACACTTTGCTGATGTAATTTCCCTTTGTTATCAGATGACATTTTTGTGTAAATCACCATCACTAAGCTAATGATAATGATCCTTTCATCAGTCATCATTCTCTGCTTGTCATCTGTTTTCCCTTGGGGGTTTTCCACCTTTCTAGCTGGTTGAGAGATGGGAAACTCCTTAGTGGATGTGGTCAGTTAACTTCCATGGAAATGGAAGAAGGGCCACACAGGGGACTCATGTCAAAAAGTCTAATAAGCTGATTTCATATTCATTAGACTGGACTCCCAGAGTAAAACCCTTTATCTTTACTAATATAAAAAGTGCCTGTGGGACATGCGAGATGCCATGCCACTTTTAAAATTTCAAAATATCACTTCTAAAATGCGATGGAAGGCTGTTGTAATATGGAAATAAAGAGGTAGCATACACAGAGAGATTGTGTGTGAGTAATGGATTCCCTTACCACAAAGCCAAGTTCAAAATGTAAAAAAAAAATGACCACAATCAAGTCATTTTGTCATACCATGACAAACACTCATTCATGCCATGTTCCAAACTAAGATTATTACATAATTCTAGCATTTTACACAAATCCATCAGCTGCAAGCACATTGTAAAAAACTGAATAAGCAAGGTGGATACACCCAAACATAAACAATACAATGTAAAATTAAATTAAGTACATTTAAAAATTAAGTTATTTGCCTATTTATCCACAGGTGTGGCTCTGGGGTTGGTGTACTACAAAAATAAACTCTAACAGTCACAATTTCATAGAGACAGAGAGGAAGTACAGCCATATGCCAGCAGGGCAACATCAAGACGCCTTCTTTCATGTAACAAAAGTCGTGACGTATTGTCAAGTATAGTGACCCATACTCGAAATTGGTGCTCTGCATTTAACCCATCCAAGTGCACACACACAGCAGTGAATAGTGAACAAACGCACACACACACACCGTGAACACACCCGGCGCAGTGGGCAGCCATTGCTCCAGCGCCCGGGGAGCAATTAGGGGTTCGGTGCCTTGCTCAAGGGCACCTCAGTCATGGTATCGCAGAGAGAGTGCTGTTCATTCACAACCCCCACCTTCAATTCCTGCCGGTGTGAGAATCGAACCGGCAACCTTCAGGTTACAAGCCCAACTCCCTAATCATTAGGCCACGACTTCCCCATAGCCAGCCACTCTCATACACAGAGACCAAATGCAAAAATACCAGGTGGCTCTTCCACTACTTTAGGCTAAAGAACACCATAGCAACCCTCACTACATATAATTATATGGAAAGAAAAAGGAAGAAAAATAAAAAGTACTTCCTTTTAGTAGCCCACATTCTCAGATTTCTGTTATGACTGGATAAACCACCCCTTCGATTATCTTAGCTGAGATGAGCTAATAAATCTAGTAACACATTATCAATCAGAGCTGCACCTTGAAGTCCATACTCTCTGATAGCTCACACAATTTGTCATATCTATTAAACCAACAAAAGCATGTTTCTTTCCACTTTCTTCCAACATGCCAGAAAGACTGCTCTCTGTTGATAACCACAAACTATGAATGAGCAGAAAAGTCTTTGACAGCACATATAGGGGTTAACAGAAGAGCTGGAATAAAGACTGATCTTTTACTAAAAGCCACTCAGCATTCAAACTCAATTCAGAACTCAATTATAATATACATTAATGAACACTGTTGTTTTTTGCTTAGAGATAAACGTCCAATACTTGAGGTTTGTAGATCATATAAAGTGAAACCAATATTAGACAGCCTTCAGTGAGGGTGAATCACATGACTTCCTTGTTTAAGAGGGTGTAAAGAACAGTCCATTGACAAGCTTTTTTTTTTCCTCATAGAACTGTCATTGCCTTTCTAGCATAGACTACGTACAGTGTTCCAGAATCAGATGTAGGGCTGGAATACACTACACGACTTGTAAATACTGAACAGATCTTAAAAAACTGTCCATCATACAGTAAATGACTGTGGATCGTACACTACCAGACTTTAAAGTCGTTTTGATCACAACAAACTCTTGCAGAAACGTGCACCTTGTTGCTAGGATAAGTGACAAATGAAAACAATGTTCTAAAATTGACTCAAAATATCAAACATATTTGATATCCTCCGATTGGATGGAATGAAGCTAAAAAAAAAAAAAATCAGAGTCCGTGACCAACATACACCATGCGATTTTCTATGAAATCTGTCAACTCAAATCTGCATACTGTCTCTAACTTGCAGCAACTAGTGTCGACTTATCCAAACTGTAAATCGGGGCAAAAACCATGTAGTGTATTCCAGCCTTTAACGATGTTCTTCTGATCATTCCAAAGCATTTTAAAAAGCATGTGTAAACAAGTTTACATGGCTCTTGACTTGTGCATTCCCTTTTGTGACAGGATGATGAAGGGCAAGATGAACCAGCCACCACTGCAGCTGAAGCTGTCTAAAACTGACCTGATTGTGGTTATAGCACAGGAAATAAATGACAAACCAGAAATTGTAAACCACTGAAAGTTCAACATTTTAATAGTGACACTGTGGGAAATCATGAAACTGAGTTTAAAAAAAAAAAAAAAAACACCTTGAGAGAAAATGAAGTATTTTAAAATAAATACTATTTACAAGACTATGTTAGAAATAAACTTGAATCATAATAGTAGGAATTCAGAAGCAAAACAGGCTGACATATGAAATGCTACATGTATATATAAGAATAACATTTGACATTTTGTCTGAGCCTGTAATCTATCCTACAGACTACGACTAGGTCTAGCTTCTAGGAACATGTACATCTCAAATCAGGCTGATTCAGAGTTACCTCATGTAAATGTTTGTCATTTTCCTTGGCTCTAAAAATACAACCAATTTGGGAGGATATAACTAAGGGCACACTGCACAATGTTGTCTTCATTGTATTGGTGTACTTTACACCTCTCGTTTACTTAAACCAAGGGTTGTTGTAATATTTGTAATTCTGTGCTTAAGAATAATGTTGCATTACATGACACCCCTGAAATCATATCAACCTCATCAAGACCACTATCAAACTGCAATTAATAATTTGATTATTTACTTTAACAGATTTCAATGAAAGCTATTTTCTGAGCTATCAGTAAAGTTACAGATTAAAACGCAGCAAGTCAAAATCTTTTCTATTGTAAAGCAGTGATGTAATATCATAACCTGATATTTTGCCATAAGTTAGACCGTTAGGTAAGAGATACTCAGATGTACCTCAGACTATTACAGATACCATGGACAGGAAAAATAAAAGCCACAAAAAACAAGCATCTAAGAACAGACACCATGTGGCGTTTAATCCTCAATTTAATCTGCAAAATATATCAGAGGATGCACCGCAGGCTCATATGTCTGATGTACGGATCAAAGAGGAAGTAAATATGGTATAATCACATAAAAAAGGATTTAAGGCCAAATCTGCAAAACAAAGCATAATTTTCTGAGAAAAACATCGGAAGTGCTGTCTTCTGTTCTCTGAAAAAAATCTTGAAACTGTCAGTCTACTTAGGATGTGTTGTTACTTGCACCCAAAATGTTAAACACATAGAATGGAAATAAGTCAATTAAAAAAATTAAAAAAAAACATGTCCAGGTTTACAGGCTTTTGAGGGACTTCTTTTTTGTGGTTTCTTGCAAATGTGTTCCCGACAGGTCTTTAGCCCTATTCGGGCGGGACTAGTTTTACAGGGGGTCGTTACAGAAATTTGTGCTTCACAGACGTACTTGGTGATTTTAATCCCGTCCGAATCGGCCATGTCTGTTTCTCTCACACAACCTCTGTAATAATTCCAGAGCAAATTACCTACTGTTTTACAGCAAACTCAGTGAACCTCTGAGAAAACTAATCCCGTCCGAATGCGATGTCTGTGATTGCCAGTGATATTTTTTTTCACAACGCGTTTCCTTGTGTGTTTTGGCCAGCGTGAATTACCGTAGAAGCTGTTTTGCAAAAAAAAAAAAACAATAACAATAATAAAATCAAGAGCCAGATCACGTAAACTGTTAAGACTGGCTATTGTAACATCAGCGTTAGGTAAAATTACTCTCGTTCATTTCTGAACTCAATTACATGTTTTAATTACATATGTAAGCCTACCTTTATGAAAATTAAACACGGGTTTACTACAAATAAATAACTAAAGTAAAACTAAAGTAACCACACATTAACATGGTTTTGCTATACTAGCCATATAGCTTCACCATGGTATCTGTAGTAAAACTGTGATTATACTAGTGGTAATCAATCCGAATCAACGCCCAGATGTACAAAACAGACCCTTCCACCTCTGTAATAAACACAGAGATGTTAGTCCCGTCCGAATTGGTACATGAAAATTGCAGACGTCAGGTGATAAGAATCAAAACTCAAACGTAGTTTAGAAAACTAGTCCCGTCCGAATAGGGCTTTTGATAAAATTTTTCATTTACAGTAGTGGTCAGAATTATTGGCACCCTTGATAAATATGATCAAAGAAGGCTGTGAAAATTAATCTGCATTGTTAATCCTTTTGATCTTTTATTTAAAAAAATTCACAAAAATCTAACCTTTCATTGGATAATAAGAATTTAAAATGGGGGGGAAATATCATTATGAAATAAATGTTTTTCTCTAATACACATTGGACACAATTATTGGTACCCCTAGAAATTCTTATGACTAAAATATCTCTGAAGTATATTCCCATTCATATTCACAATTTTGAGCACTCCAGGGTGATTATGAACATGAAATTATCCAGCCATGGCTTCCTGTTTCACAGAAATATAAATAGGAGGGAAAACAAAGCCCAAATTCCCTTAATCATCCATCACAATGAGAAAAACCAAAGAATATATTTCTGATGTGCAGCAAAAGATAACTGAGCTTCACAAATTAGTGAAGTGGCTTTAAGAAAAGAGCTAGAGCTGTGAAAATTCCCATTTGTACCATCAGGGCAATAATTAAGAATTTCCAATCAACATAAAATGTTACGAATAGGCCTGTCACGATAACAACTTTTTGTTGTGCGATATATTGCCCCAAAAATAATTGCGATAAGCGATATTGTCATTTTAAAGACTGAATATACCACCGAATATATAATCGTAATGTAACAGCATAATAATGCAAGAAGGCCTACACACTTCCAAATGACAACATACTTTTAATTCTTAAGAATATTTAGATCATGGAAATTAAGTATCAAAATATTAGATACCTTAAAAAAAAAACTTGAATAAATAGTAAATAAACATTTTCTAACAAAAAGTGCAAAGTAACAAGTAGGAAATAAAAGAAAGAAAACTGCACAAAGAACTTTTATGGAGATTTTTCCATCTACAGATTTTCCCCTGACCTTCTTTTCTCTGTAAATTAAGGGTGCACACTATTGCTGAAAAACAAAATCCCTACTTAGCAGTCAGATGTCCGCATGCACAAAGGCACAGATCCCTAAACAAGGCCATATCATTTTTTTGTAGAAGCTTTTTTTAAATGTGAACTAGCACCTCATGACTATACCAAGTTATGTATGAGAAGCTGCAAAAGACACAGGCACAAGTGGAATGCAAAAAACATGGTGACGTTCATTTTTAAGTAAATATAATGGGTGATATATTGCGTCACCAAAATATATTGAGGTCATGTACATATATTGTGCGATAAGTCGATATATTGATTATTGCGACAGGCCTAGTTACGAAACTGCCTGGAAGAGGACGTGTGTCTATATCATCCTAATGCACGGTGAGGAGGAGAGTTTGAGTGGCTAAAGACTCTTCAAGGACCACAGCTGGAAAAATACAGAAAATAGGTGAGTCTCGGTGTCAGAAAACCTTAAAAATAAAAAAATAAAATAAAAAGTGTCAAACAGCACCTACATCTCATGTTGTTTGGGAGGGTTTCAAGAAAAATTCTCCTAGCTCATCCAAAAACAAACTCCAGCATATTCAGTTATCAGACACGACTGGAACTTCAAATGGAACTGGCTTCCATGGTCAGATGAAACTAAAAAAAATGAGCTTTTTAGCAGCAAACACTCAAGATGGGTTTGGTGAACAGAGGGATAAAAAGTACCCCATGTGTACAATGAAATATACTGCTGTATTTTTGATGTTGTGGGCCTATATTTCTGCTGGAGGTCCTGACATCTTGTTTAGACACATGGCATCATGGATTCTATCAAATACCAACAGATAAAAAAAAAAAAATCAATAAGTGACTGACTCTGTTAAAAATCTTATAATGGGCCATGTTTGGCTCTTCCAACCGTAGGGCTGCAACCATTCTACTGAATAGCAAGATGTTAAACTTGTGTTTAAAGAAAACTTATCAAAAAGGGTCACAATTTTATGTTTTGTGTTACATTTTATGTTATATGTTATGTTATGTTACATTTTCACTGTTTACAATGGCAGGGCCTGCCAATTTCTTTGTCATCTGCAGATTGATTTTAAGTAGGGGGGAAAAAAAAAAAAAAAAAAATCGAAAATCGTAAATCGGATTTTTTGTGAAAAAATCTGGGATTTTATTTTTAGGCCATATCGCCCAGCCCTATCCAACCGTACAATAATTCAAACACAAACCTCAAAAACAACACAAAAATGTGTCACTGAGCACAAAACCAAGCGTCTGCTATGGCCATTCCAGTCCTCTGACCTGAACCCTATAGAAAATGAGTGGGGTGAACTGAAGAGAAGAAGCACCAACATGGAGCTGGGAATCTAAAGGGTCTGGAGTGATTCTAGATGAAGGAATGGTCTCTGATTTCTTGTCAGGTGTTCTCTAACCTCATCAGGTATTATAGGAGAAAATTTAGAGCTGTTAAACTGGCAAATGGAAGTTTCAAAAAGTACTGAATAAAACGGTGCCGTTAATTGTGGCCAATGTGTATTTGAGAAAAACATTTATTTCATAATGATATTTCCCCCCCATTTTAAATTCTTATTATACATTGAAAGATTAGATTTTTGTGAATTTTTTTAAATAAAAGATCAAAAAGATTAACAATGCAGATTAATTTCCACAGCCTTCTTTGATCATATTTACCAAGTGTGCCAATATTTTTGGCCATGACTAAGTCAGAAGGGCAGATGACTTTGATCGCAGACTTTACAGATCTTTGACAAGTTTAAATCTGCATGTTCATGAATTAAACATCACAGTCTAACAGACAGTCCTCAAAGTCAATTATTCCTTGGCTTGAAAACAAGATGATACCGGTGGATCAAGCTGAAATTCCAGGTATATATAATCAGGAAATGCGTTCACTTCTAGGTAAAAACAAGCCAATTTCCCCAACACGTACACAAGGAAATGCACTGTTGTCAACAAAATTATGCTCCTTTGTGGGGTGGACAGCTCCTCAGGTCAAATTAATTTTACTAACAGGCAGGTCAGCTATGACTCATTTTTCCCCAAACATACGGATTAAAGGCACCCTGACGCACAATCACTAAATCACAGTAATGGGTGAATGTCTGTGTCCCTAACACAGATCATTAATGGACTCTCCAAACCACTATCAGTCATTATTTATCACACGCTTTATAGACGCTCACTCTTTTCCTGCCTCCCACAAGCATGTAATGCTCTTCTGCAGCTAAAAACAGCCAGGCCGTGTGGCAGTGATGAATGCGGGGCTGAGCCAGATCTGTCACCGGAGAGCACAGAGATCCAGCACGATGACAGAAAGCCAGCCAGGGTGCTGACATCATCAGTGGCCCTGGAAGATCAACAGGGCTTTCCTTCAACAGATAATCATCCTATCCCACCAAGCTGAAGCAAAAAGCAAATGCTGGATCTTACAGTAGTCCCCTTTAATCAAAAGATTTGTTTCTACGCCTTTCTATTTGATCAGAGCAACATTTTGTGGTGGCATCAAAATAACTTTCAACTTCACCGTAATAATGAATGTCTCTAAAAAAAAAAAAAAAACCTCAACCAAACAAATGTTACGAGGGAGTAAATGAACACCTCTGCATTTCTACTCTATAGCAGCACAGATAGTGAGTGGGAAGAGGCCAACCGCAGAAGTGGATTGTTTTGGCCTTTGAGACATATATTTTGCCCCGAGTCTTGTTGGCTGGCTTTTAACTTATCAAAAACTGCCGGGACTAAGCCTACCTGTGTGCTAATGAAATACAAAATGCAATCACTTATTAGAAGAGTAGACAGTAGATTGTAGAAGAGGTCACCATAGTTCTACTGACAACACTTCACATAAGACTACTACACACACAGAAACCATCTGATACTAATACTACTAATAAGTCTCAGTTAGTCGACCACAGTACACGTAGCTAGGTTGTTGTTTTTTGTTTTTTTTTTTGAAAAATAAATATATAAACCTTGCTACGTGTACTGTGCTCGATTAACTGAGACTTGTCCTGACACTTGTTTATTGTTTCTCTCTCGTTGGTCTGATTGCTTCTATTGTTCCTCCTCATTTGTAAGTCACTTTGGATAAAAGCGCCTGCTAAATGATTAATTGTAATTGTAATACATTTCATCATGATGTGAGGTTATGGAAAAATAAACTGATTTACAGATTACATAGTTTGGTTTTTAATTCGTTATTTTTCACAGAAAAAATAAGACAACTAAACTTCAGAAAATTAAAGAAAAAAATAGGTCATAATTCACCTAAATGCAGGTTCAACCTGTGTAAACCAAGGGCCGGAAATTAACCAGGGCTTAGGACAAAAACAAATGCCTAACAAAGCCCAAGTTAAGTCAAATGTGCTGGCAAAAATGCCCCTGTAGTAAACTTCTGGTTGCTTTTTCTTTTGTTTGTTTATTAGGTTTTTTTGCTTGTTATAGAATATTTGAAAATCTGAAGACACCATCATAAGCTCTAGCTGTCAGATAGTTTAACCTAAATGAAGATGTATATTATTATCAAAGCTTTTGCATTTGATGTTGATTTTAAGATTAACAGCCACAATGGTTTAGAAACAATTTATATATAATGAACTAATTCAAAGTTACATTGATAACACAACATACTGTTTTCATAGGGCTTGAAAATAAACTCATATCTAAAAATAATAATAATAATAATAATAATAATAATAATAATAATAATCATCCAGGGGCAAATATTTATAAAAACAAAAATAAGAAAAAAAAGAGAATTCATTTTATTAAATATAATTTTATTAAAATATATTTGTGGAATTATGCCTTTATTTTATAGGACAGTATAGAGGAGAAAAACAGTAATAGGATGAAAAAGGGGAAATTGAATCTTGGATCTTGAGTCAGAATTAAACTTGGGTTACACAGAGCATTAACTCCTCCATACGTCGGAAAACTGATCACAAAGCTATGGCTCCAAAATGATTTTAATTGCTCACCAATAAAAATAATAATAAAATTCTGTCATCATTTACTCACTCTCCACTGTTTGGTTACCAACATTCTGCAAAATATCTGATTTATGTTTAACAGCTGAAAGAAATTCATACAGGTTTGGAACAACTTGAGTGTGGGTGAACTAACGTTATGCCTTTAACCACATGCCCAAACATATATAGCCTAAATGACACCTGATGATTTCAGGACATTTTAGTATGTAACCAGTTTGTCACTACCAGGAAGTTATCTACAAAGCATGTGACGACTTTTGGTGGAAACTTCCAAATTAAAAATATGTTGGTATTAACTTTCCAAATAACTAAATTTGAGTCAACCAAATACAGGCCAATGCTGGTGTCAACCTGCTACAAACAACCAAAAAAATTCACATGGCAACTTCAACACGACACACTACTGAGAGAACTGTCACACCCATCCCACAATCACCTGACCAAAACAAGATTCACCTTCCTGTTTTGCGTAACTAGGAGTGAATTTGCGTCAGTCGAAATGAAACAAACCCTCCTCCTGATGGAGGTGGAATGTCATGTGTCATTATCTGCCCTCTCCTCCAAGCCATTCTGCCCAATACAGTCGTTAATATCAAAGGCCAGCTGGAACAGGAACCTGCCACCTGGTTCTTAATAAAACAGATGGCTGTCCAATTTCCATTGTGCTCCTAAAATGAATGATTAACTCACTCACAATTCACTGTGTACGCTGGAAGAACACCTGCAGAAGGCCTTCCTGATTACTATTAAATCCCTTAAACATACGTCCCACAGAAAAACACTCCAAATGAAGAATAAAACATTGATTTGACGCTATATGAATATGAGAGAGTGGGTAGTTTGGCTTTTAACAGCCAGAAAACAATGCTGAGGTGTGTTGTTATATCTAATAGTAATCACAAAAGCATGTCCTCGTTTTAATCACTCTCATAATGTGCGACAGCAGATTTATAAGTGGCTCAGTTTTACCTTTAAAGCATACTTCTCCCCACTCCTCTTGTGAAAGATCTCCAGCACCCTGCCATTGATGCCCAGCCCCAGGACCTGGCTGGTGACCTTGTAGTCGTCAGTTATGGCATTTTTCTTGATCTGAAGTGAGGCTTTTCCCATCATGAACTGGGCTGGATTCTGTTGTTGCTGCTGCTGCTGGTTTGGAAACTTCGGCGGACTGTTGGCGTTAGTCAACATCTCCCACCTCTTTTCTTCCCAAACTTAAACAACTAGCTACTTCTCCCGAACTTCAGTCTTTCTTTGGCAACACCCAAGGCGAAGACTTGCCTCAGAGAGCTCGACTCCAGGCACATAAACTACGTTTAAAAGCGATAAAACTTACACAGACCCTCTGATGCGCCGTTATTTCGGTTTCTTGGTGACTAGCTAAGCTAGCTAATATCCATGTCGAGGGTCAACCCACCAATTCAGGGCTCAGAGAGTTAAAAAGGCGACTTAAATAAAACCACTTCAAGTTTAAACGGCTTCGAAGTGTCACGGGCTATTCGAAAGAGCCGCCGAGCGAGTTAAAAACACAAATGTTGAATTAAAAAGTCGAGAATAGCGTGCGCTCCAGCCCTACTCCTCTGTGAGACGAGCACTGGCCCTTCGCGACTTTCGGCCAGCGTCTTACTGCTCTGACGTCATAGCAGGGGTCGGAATGCTTGCGCTCTTAAAGGAGCCGCCACCTGGAGCACTTGACTCAAAATGCCTCTATATCGAAAGTGCAATTGCAATAATGAATGTTTTAAATATAAAATTATGTATATATATGCTAAATTAAATATGAAACTATTTACTTCAATCATAAAAGCTTGCGGACCAGATAAAAACTTTCCTGCCATACAGGGGGAGTAATTTAAACCAGCAAGCTCCAAAAAAAAAACAGCTTAGGTTGTTTAAAAAAAGTAAAAAATAAACTCATTCAAACATTGTCGTCATTTTCTCTACTTGTAGTCTTCGTAAGTTTGTGTTTTTTTTTGTTTTGTTTTTTTGTTTTTTTTTATTTAGTGGTATTTAATTTTTCATCCCTACATGTATCAACAGGTGTCGCTGTTGTGTAAAACTAAAGAAAAAAAGTGTAGCGATGTAAATATGTATAGCCGCAAGAAGGCGCAGTCTGCACACGTTTCAAAGAATTTCACAAACCTTTGTGAAAATAAGCCTATTATTTAAAAAAAAAAATTACAGTTTAATTAATTGTTTAAAAGTCAAAAATTCGAAAATACATATCTAATAATAATAATAATAATAACACTAATCTTTTCGATTCATAGGGAAGATAGATAGGCCCTATATGTAAACCAGTTCTGCAGTAACCAATACGTTAATAATAAGAAAAGACGCAAGAGGGCGCTTTAGATTAATTCACCCTTTGAAAACAACAGATTTGAGAACATTTCAACACTCTTTGTTTTTGTATTATGAAATAGCACAGAACAGATTTGTAGATTTTATTTGCAAAAGAACCTGAATCATTCACAAACAGCTTTAATAATCAGCTGGTATTATTGAGAAATGACTGAAAATCCTCCTTATGTCACTTCTGGCTGTGTTTTTGTATTGTGCTCATTCAGAAAACATTATACATTGTAGCATTCTCTTTTTATGTGAATGATTTGGGGTATGTTTTATTAAAATCTTGCTATTTAATAGCCTAAATAATACCTGATGAGTTCAGGAAAGGTAGGTAGCCTACTTGAAGTTTATTACTACCAGGAGATTATCTAAAGAGAGTGTGACTTTTATGGTGGACACTTCCAAATAAAAAATAGTTTGGAGACTTCCAAATAACTCAATCTGAGTTACAGGCAAAACACTGGCCAATGCTGGTGTCAACCTGCTACAAACAACCAAAATCACATGGCAACTTCTACTGACTGAACTGACATACCCATTCATAAAATGTTGCTATTTTAAGTCACTTGTCTGTTGTTGACTTCTGAATAAACCTTTGAGTCAGATCAAAAGACTTTTGATCAAAAGACCTTTGTTTATTCAGAAGTCAAAAGTCAAACTGCAACAAAGGGATCATATTTGGTTGATATATGCACACAAAAGATCCACAAGTGACTTTAGCAAGCAGATATACTGTAAAACATGCTTTCTGTTTTTGGGTGGAGATGTGGGTGTTATTTTGGCAAATATTAAATCAAGCTTCACATGGTTCACTAAGCATACAGCTCTCATTTTCACATACTCACGCCTTTACACTTTTAAGAGGCCCAGTGGCTGTTATCAGTGTGTCAGCAATATTTCACACTTGCAGCCCCTTTTTCTGATAGAGGTGGTGACCTTAAAAGAGCACGGCACCAAGCAGATAGCAGATATCTTTTTTTAAGGAATGGAGAGAGGCAGAAAATCCCTCTGATCAAACCATTATTTTAAATATTTCAGGACTTATACATGGTTTTTTGGTAATGTTGGATGGAAATGGTTGGAAACTCGGTTTATTTGTCATAAATATCATACAATGATAGGTAATAGGGTATTTAATTTAATTTAATTTAATTTAATTTAATTTAATTTAATTTAATTTAATTTAATTTAATTTAATTTAATTTAATTTAATTTATTTTAGCTGGTATCCAATAACTAAATCCACCAATGGCCCATGTTTTATTTGCTCTTGTAGTCTTACCTATTACTCTCATTTCACAGCATTTTAAACTCTATACAAAAAAATCCCTACAGTCTATATAAAAACTATTCATTTAGCAGTTGCTTTTATCTAAAGCAACATACAAGAGCAACAGAAACAGATTTGCAGTCTGGTCCTTTCAGGTGTGCAGGGAATTCTGCAGTCTACATAAAGCATACGAGCCAAGTCACATTTACGGAGTCTATTTACGGCAACCTGCTTCCAGTCGCGCTTGCTTCCCAAAAGCTAAAATCAACCGAGCCCAGTGGAGAACTTTATATTGAGAGAAGGATTTGATTTCACACGTAGTCTTTAGAAAACGGACTTGGCTTGGTTGTGTGGACAGATGTGTGTGTGAACCCACTGCACCCAACCAATTCAACCAGTGTTACCATATGTCAGCCACTTTCTGCTAATGGCAGTAATCACGATCTGACTGGTGAACACACACTGTTAAAGCTGCCATTTTTCTAACTTTGTATGTGCATGGAAACAAGAAATTGCCGTTTAAAGTGTCATATGCTTACACAAGCTACACCAATCAGCACCCAGGTATAGTTAGCATGTTTTCCCCCTCCCGCCAGGCCAGAAGACAGCTCGACATGTTCCAATTTATCCAGAGACAGTGGAATTTAGGTGCTATAGCTTAAGAGACGGTGTTATATTAACATTAAGGCCAAACATATAAAGTAGATAGACTCATAGGAACGTCTGAAATGCTACTGTCATAAAACTTTACACCATTAGCTTGCAATAAAATTGATTTTAAAAAAAGCATCAAGACTATGTAAAATGTTCACAGTGTACTATTTGATCTCTTTCTTGGACGTTTTCCAGTCTGCGTGTGACAGTGTTGTTGCTAAAGTGGAATGTTTCTATGGTGATGCACCATCTCACGGAAAGTACAAGAGGGGAGTTTGCCATCAAGTTTATTTATTTTATTCATGTATTTTTCAAGCATATTTATTACGTTTTTCAAGTTCAGAACTTTAGGACATATATACTTATTTCCTTGTATGTGACAAAGCAAGCCATTAAAAGCACAATGGTTCATTCAGATGCAGCTCTATCATGCTGCATTTCATATAAGTAAGAGATTAGGGTGAAATCAAAGCATCCAGAACTGAAAAATCCAACATACACAAAGTAAACTCACTAATGAGGAACTTCAGACTACAGAGTTCCCTGTCCATAAAATTGCCGGGTACCATTATTGTAGGTCACATGATTCTGAGTGGAATTTCTCCTCTTCTGCAGAAAACCACACACTCTTAAGGAACATAGAATAAAAGCATTGTTGAGAAGGGAAGCACTTGCACTCATGTTCACGAGTCATTTCGTCATGGCCTCAGGCCAGAGCAAGAGATGATTGATGAGTAAGAGATTATGAGGAAAGGACGTCATCGTTCCCAAATCTATATATAATATAATAATATCTAATAACTAGCAAGCATGCATAGTCAGCTCGGTCATTGTGCAGCTTTGTCTGAACAGCTGTTTTTGTTTCCATGTCAATGCATTCTAAAAGTCATTATATTTATGCAATATTATATTTATCCAAAAAAAAAAAAAAAAAAACTTTAAAAAGAAGAACAAAGCAACTGATCAAAGAGCCAACAATTATTTTAGCACACAATGTCAGAATTATTAGACAACTAGATTAGGAAACCAATTAGAGAAGATCCTTTGAAATAATTTTATATTATTCTTTAATTAATTTGTACATCAACTTAAATAGATGGTTTTTTTTTTTGTTGTTTTGTTTTTTTTGTTTTGTTTTGTTTTGTTGCACAGCTTGTATATTGATTGATTCTGGTGTTACAGAACAAATTGAATTGTACATCATGTCCTAAAACTATATTTTCCAGAAGCCAATTTCCACCTCAAAATAAAAAAAAAAAGTTTATTTTGATTAAGTTTAAGTTAAGTAATAATGTCATGTTATGAAATGCAAAGTTACACTGTGAAATATAAAGTTGCAATTATGAGAAATAATAAGTTGCAATTGCAAGATATAAAGTCACATTGTGAGATATGAGTTGCAGTTCTGGGATATGAAGTCAGTGTGAGATATAAAGTCTATAAAAGCTACAAATCTTTTTTTTTTTTAATACACAACCAGCAAAGACTCAAGTTGTTCATCCATCCATAAATGCATTCTCCAAACTGCTTATCCTCCGTAGGATCATTGGTTGTTTAGTGAATGCTTTTCCTATATGGAGACTAAACTGAATGCTAAACAATCAGATCATTTTGCCTGAGTGTTTGAAACTGTCCCACAAAGATTTTATTGGTGTACAATGAAGAATGCTAGCAAAATGCTATGATGTGCTCTTAGGTCAGTAGGGCACCACAGGGTCTGTGTGGATGGTCCCAGCGCTTGCACGTCTGAGTCACATGAAAATGCCTGTCATCTCCCCCTTGTGTCATTTCCATAAACAACAAAGGGCCTGATGGCGGAAATTTGTTAGCCTACTTCTGGGTGCCAAGTTCCCTTGTGTCTCACTCAGCTAGAAAAACTGCCCCACTTTACACTTCACTTCTCAGTCACAGGAGCAAACGGATGACACGGCTAAGATGCTCCATTTGTCATGTACAACAGATTTGGAATTGTTTTCCAAATGGGCCTCAGATGAACTTTCAAGCAGGTCTACATCTCTGTAGCCCCAGACCCAGTAACCCACTACTCTAGATGGGTAGCAGCCAGGTTGGCAGAAGCTTGGTTTACAAAATAGCGAACAGAATTAAACTTGTCGTCTCTTCAGTGGTACAATCACCAATGACCTACATATCGTCACCTTGGAATTATAAGGTCCTATCTGACATTTTTGTCAAAATTGAGTTATTCACATATTTTTATTATGTGACAACTGATTTACATTATGTGATTTTTTTTTTTAAAGTTACATACATTTTGGGACTTTTTATTTAGAAAACAAAAAGGTTCTATCTACAAAGTATATAGAATGCAAAAACTTTGAAGCTCAATATCTCAAAACTGCTCAGAATGCAGATAGAACCTTATAATTCCAAGATGATGATATATTCATTCAACATTTTAGCAGATTTTATTCAGGTTTATTTCTATATTGCTGTTCACAATAGATACTGTTTCAAAACAGCTTTACAGAAATCTCCACAGAAAGAATACACACACACATATATATATATATATATATATATATATATATATATATATATATATATATATATATACAGTATGTATGTATATGATGTGATCAGATCTCTGTGTGGAGCACTGGCTGTTGTCAGACTCCTTGTGCAAACAAAAATCTCACTGGATTATTACAATTAATGGCAAAATGAATGTTTGGACATGTAAACTGATATTTCCTACTGACACACTACAGCAAAAGATAGAAATAACTGACTTAAAACCATTTTTTTTTTTTTTTTGCTGGTGAAAATACTAGTGGCCTAAAACCTTTGCACAGTACTATATTAAACTAACTTTCTGCAGGTTAAATAGTAAATAGTTAAAGCAATGACAAGTGACTGTCTTCAAGAGTGAATCATTTTAATCATTCACTCAAAAACATTAATTCAAAAAATTCTGATTCATTTAGAAATAAAAAAGTGACTTGCTTTATGAATGAGTCATTGAATCATTTACTTGATTTGTTCATGCAATTCATGCAGTAACAAAACAGTGTTACAGTACAGTAGTTCTGCTGTGGCTATGTTTTCAACATTTTTTTTGGGGGGGGGGGACAGACAAACAGACAAAGAATCTTTTATATTGCATGAATATGTATTAATATAAAAATATATTTCTATGAATAATAGATTTTTTTTTAATAGAAAACCATCAGTGTCATATTAGACAACACATTATCTATTACAATATCATTAGTCATGGCAGTGTTTTTTCTGCAGTATTTAAATACCTTGTATTTTGGCTTTCTGGTCTATTTTCAGTTTATCCAATCTATGAGGCACATGCTGACGTACAACAGATCCACACACCTGCTGTCGACTCTCTCCTCTCATACCCAGCTGATCTCTGATCAGTTCTGGCCAGCAGCAGTAAGGAAATGTGAGCCACTTGCTTCATCTTACAGATCTATCGGTTCATGCATTAGGTGCTTCTGGGCACAGATGCCAAATCCGCCTAAACCTTCTCATCCTGCATTTAGATTACAAGAGCCACTTGCGTGCAAGATTACCACTGAAACATAAGTCACCCCTATATGCTGCTTGTGGATAATCTATATAATTTCAGGCAAGTATGAAGATAATTTTAAAGTGTTTCATTCAATGCAGAGATTTTCCCATTATCCATCCAGAGAATTGTCCCACATCCAAAATGAGGTTTTCCTCTTCCCCAGCCTGCTCTAGTAGAGGCCTCATACTCTAAGCACTCTCTCATTTTATTTCTTTACATTGACATGGCCAACATCAGTCTAGTGGCTCTCTAATCCTTGACCTGTTTTGATCCCAGTCACATTTCAACACTTGACACTTCGGCCTGCAACAACACAACCTACTGCCCTAGATAAAATATAAGGCAGCTTTTTCCATACAATCAACTCTGCTAATTCACTTATTTTCTTTGTATGGATTTAAGACTAATTATTATTTTTCAGTGCATGCATTTTAAATGCTGTTCACCTGGTCTACATTTACTACTCCTATCTTTCACGGCATCCATCCCTCAGACATACTGCGCAGACATGGGATGAGCACTACCAGAGTCTCCGCTCATGCATACCCAATGGCCATCTTGGGGTATTTGAAACAAAGGCCATCTGAGGTGTTTCCTTATCATTTTTGCATGAACGTTAACATCTCTCTAAGCTAATCCCTCTCCATGCCGTCCAGAGGAGAGAGTTATAAATAAACAGCCATGCCTCAGACATCTGCATAAGTATCACATTCTAATATTGCTGCAAATACAAGCCTCACGTTTCAGTGTAGATTTCACTGCCTAATAGGATTAACTGAATTACCCCAAGCAAGGCCTCTTGGACAATTAGACTTCAACTCAAATAGTGTGCACAGATGTCTCCTGTGCAGAGTTTTCCACAGCAGGCTGGAATGGACACAATGCAATGCTGACTAGTCTAATCTTGAACTATAGAATGCACTGCATTACACTTCAGATCAAATATTTATACTTTGTTATTTGTGGTCAACAATGCAAAATGCTAATGCAGACTGAGGCCTGTCTATAGAGACCATGCGTTGTAGCCAGTTTCAGCAGAAGTCACAAGGGAAAGCCACAAATTAGCTTCCTCTCACATCTCATTTCTCATAAACACAACACTTTGTTTTGGATGAAATGAATGGGTACATTTGAATTACATGACAATAAAGGTGTATGTGAACAATGACAGACAAATGTAGCTTGACTAGAGACATATATTTAAAATGCTCTGAACTCTTTATAAAGGATAACTTATGAGACAGTGTATCCGGATGGTAAGTTCAACAAGCTACATTATTCATAAAATGCCTTGTAAGATTTGTGCTACAACTGAATATAATAGGTGCACTTACATAAAACGATTCTGCATTCTTAATATCAAAACAGACTGGTATTTACTTGAGGTAACTAAAGAGCTTAATTATTTAGAGATCTCATACTGATGGTGCCGTGCTGTTTTAATCTGTTCCCTCTAACAGAGGTTTGCAAGGTTGTTTTCTGCATTCTTTGATTGCAGAATTTGAATGGAAATATGGAACCAAGTATTAAATTGATTTCACTTGCTTTGTCCTCAAGTCTGATTACATTTTGCCCAGCACAAGATAATGCAGACCACTTCAGATGTTTATGAAGGATATTCAGTGTTTGCATAGTCATGGAAAACCTGGAAATGTCAGGGAAATTTAAAACTATGACTTCCAGACCTGGAAAATTCACAGTCATGGAAATGTGTATAGAAAGAGAGATAATTGTATATACATTATTTAAGATTTAATTTCATTGTTGTTGTTGAATGCAACCATTATTTTTAAGTTTATTTTGTAGGAGTATTTACGACTGAACGTGTACGTAGAAGAAATGAACAAATATAACTACATTTCTCACATTTTAGGAGTTTAGATTTGGTCTGGATTAGATGAAATACATTTGTACTGTTATAAACAATGTCTGAAAGGTTGTATTTCTAACACTTCTCATATTTATTGCCTCTTTAGGAGTTGTATTCCTCATTTGTAAGCCACTTTGGACAAAAGCATCTGCTAAATGAATAAATGTAAATATTCTCAACTCATAATTTTGTATTTTGGAGTGCATTTACTGTAACCTAAGCAAAATATGAGTTTAAATACTTTGTCTCACTAAAAAACAAAAACGATTAGCTGAAAACCTTTTTTATTTGATCTCAAAACGGACGTAATTGAATATACTATGGCAGTTTGGTGTTTGTTTGGTCTTCAATCTGCTTGTGATGGGTGTTTAATCCCTGATCAAGTGTCTGTAATTGCTGTGGCACTGACGGCGCGGATGAGCAGGAGTCCTTCATTTACCTTGACCTGACTGCTGCCATGTTTCCTTTTATACTGATCCATGACCAGCTGCGCTGACCCAAATAATTGTGTTAATCAGTATAATATATGCCACAAAACTGACCTTGGACCAGTGGAAAAGGAAACTTGCAAACAGCACCCTGTCATGAGCAGACGGATATAGAGTCCTTCAAGGCCTTGCTTTGAGCCCAGTCCTGCTGACACGTGAAAGCACTCAGCGGTCAGTGTGGTTGGAGAACAAAGCTGAGCTGCTCCTTCAGCGTGCCAACAGCTGCTCAGCAGGAGGCCTGGCCATAGAAAGCCTGGGCTTCTTTCACCATTTGCTCATATGCAGCAAACAAAGACAACAAACACAGACACGCTCTCACACACAGATACAAACACACACATAATTTCTTTCTCAGATAAATACACGCATATACAATATATGGACAAACACAGTTTTAGGAAAAAGGTTAAGAAACTTTTCAACCTTACAATATAATAGAAGAAATAATACATAAAAATCTAAAATCTTCACATCATTGACATCTTGACCCTAGCTGAACCTGATGTGTTAATGACCGATAATAACAGATGTAGCGATGTCCAATTAGTAAATGATTCATTCTTTTACTTATATGTACGTGTTATGTACTGTATATGTGTGTGTCTCATTTTTGTTATTGCATAAATCATACATATCCACTATTCATAAGTTTGGAGTCAGCAAGATTTTTTTTTTTCTTTGAAAGAAGTTAATTTGATTCAGAAAGAGTGTCTTAAATTAATCAAAAGTGATAGTAAAGAAATATAAAGTTTCTGTCAAATAAATCTGATCTTTTTAACTGTCTATTCATCAAAGAATCCTGAAAAAATACCATGGTTTCCAAAAAAATCTTAAGCAGCGCAACTGTTTTCAACATTGATAATAATAAGAAATGTTTCTTGAGCATCAAAACATATAAGAATGATTTCTGAACGATCATGCAACACTGGAAACAGTGGTAAGGGCTTTGCCATCACAGGAATAAATTTATTTTCCAAAATATGTTAGCATAGAAAACTGTATTTTCTTACTGTATTTTGATCAAATGAATGCAGCCTTGGTGATCAAAAGAGACTTTTTTTCAAAAACATTAACAACCCCAAATAAACCAGTGGTGCATAAATGTCAAGACTATAAATAGGTGTAGCTGATAACTAATAATAGTTTTATGAGCCATGAAATGTGTTTTATAACCACAAAGGTCACATATACTGAAGATGCAGATGAACTATCAGCGATCGCTTTCGATAGCACACCTGACCCAATACATACTGAAACCGAAGCTGAATGTAGGTGAAAATCCTGCTCAGCACTGCAAAGACTTTCAGAGAATCATTATTGTATATTAACAATTACCAATATTTTATGAGGGGCCCAATCATACCAGGGCCCAGAACAATGGTTCTGTTTTTGTCCCCACCTGTCTCCACCTGTCAAGTCTTCTTCTTTCATCCTTTAAGAAGCTCAACCCTGCTGAACCCAGTACACACAATGGAAATGTAGCTTAGATCTTAATTATTATTTGTATTATTAAGAACAAGTCATCACTCCTGTGTATTAGTGAACCACAAATCTTCCCACAGGGGAAAGGCAGGACCGAAAGTCACCTGTATTCTTGTCCAGGATGTTTTTTCTATATTGCAGCCTCCCAACTGAAATCTGACACTAGCTACAAATAACTTGTTTACCTAGCAACAGTGACACTAAGCAACAAGCTTCCTGTGAAATGAGACAATGTACATGCACAATATGCTCTGCCCTAAAGTCAGTTTGACTCTTATTGCATATGAAGATGCACAATACTAATATCAAACTTATTAATAACATAGCAAATGTCATACTTAAATTATTGCAGTCAGATCCATGCACTAAAAAGGTGATGAAGTAATGTTTGGTGAAATAAATACAGCAGAAATAATTTAGCACTATTTACAAGTAACAAGTTAGCAATAAAATTAAAAAAAGTATAGAATTTATTTTGAAACTCTTTTCAATTAATAAGATCCATAAATAGCAAGCAACACATTGAATTATACTTGCAATTTTAAAGTAGAAAGACTGATACAGTTTTTCTTGTAAAACACACTCCAATAATCTTTTTTTTTTTTATTTACAACTTAGAAAAAAAAAATTACAGTGTAAAAAGGCTGCATCATGTCACATTTTGTAAGTTTGAGATGTTATTTCTTTATGTATTTATTTATTTAGTCACATTTATTTGCAAGGTCTGGCTTTAATTTTCTACTCAAACCCAAGTGTTACATTTCAAATCTATTTGTATTGATTAAAGCCCTTATTGTGTTTTGTAAGTTGATGTCTCTGTATGTGGCACAGTTGAATACCAATCAGACAGTTTCTGCACATCTCTGGGCCATTTTAAAATGCATCTTAAAGGTAATTCAATTTACCGTTTACACCTTCCCATAATTTAGAAATCAAACTGGCAGCTTTGGACACATGAATATCACTGACAATATCCAACACCGTGCACTTCATTACGTGTACTTTGCAATAAAATGATTTGCGTGAAGGCCCTGCGTAAACCGCACAAGACTCATACCCCAATTACATCTTTATGGAGCACACTCTGAACAAGAAGGTTGCCCAGGGGGAAAGTAGGCCACTCACGGGATGCTAACAGCAATTTTCATAGTGCTGCTTTAGAACAAAACTTTTCCTGAGAGAACAGGGGCTGCAATCCAAAAGTTCTTTCTCTTTTGTAAACAGCAGTATATACTGCAGTCACTATGTCTGCTCAGTGCATTAAAAGGTCAGCCATAATTCATTCCCTGTGCTGATGTCAATACTCCCTTTTCCATATAGGCCTGGTGTCCATCACTGTGTTTTTTTATATTACCCTATATAACATAAACAAAAAATGATCTCATTATTAAAAACACTTCATATAAACATATCTTGGGTCAGACTGTTGCCATGATGACAAAGATACATTGCTCTAGCATGGAGTCAGTCTGTGTTGATGTCTCTTGCCTGGCTATTTAAACATCAATGTTATGATGGCAGGATATAGAGGGCTACTTGAGAGAGTTGCCTCACAGAACAGTGATGTTGGTTTTGTGACCTCGAAGTATTATGCCAGACAACACTGTCAGATTAAAAGAAAAAAAAAAAAAAAAACAGAATTGAGGGAGGAAATTATTTTTGGGAGCCAGAAAGACAGAAAAGTAAAAGCAGACACTGTGAGTTTTTATTTATTTATTTAGGGTCTCCATATTAAGAAAAAATAAATTTTTCTTCTCTTAGAAATAAGTTGTCATACTGGGGCACAAAATATGGGGCTCCCAGGCAGACGCTCCTCAGATGGACGCTCCCAAAGAGGAACATGCTCTCATTTTGCTGCTCTCCAGGCAGACTGTGGGGTCATGCGCTATTTCAGTGCTGTCTGAGGCCTGCTGAGTTCAGCCACAAACAAATCAGAAAAAAACAGATAGACGGACAGAGACAGAGCAAAATAGTCATAGAAAAAGAGACGAGACAAAGGTAAGACGAATGAGGAATGAGGAAGTTCATCCAGAAAAACAAAAACAATGATAAGATAAAGAATACCTGTACAAAGGCCTGCAGTGTTATTAACTAAAACTAAATCTATTACAAATGTATTTTGTTAATTAAAATGAACCTGAAAAAAAAAAAATTATATAAACATTAAATGAAAAACCTAAACTTTAAAACATAGTTGCCTTGAAAAAATATATGCTGTAACTTATACAGCAACTCTTGTAGTGAAAATGTTTCAGAAATGCCAAGCTAAATATTATAAATGTGACCTTTTCCTGACAATTAAGTAATCATTTTACTTGTTGTGAGTTCATTGTAATTCAGCCATTTTCAGTAATAATAAAGGTTTGTTCAGTACATTTTATTAACAGTATTATTTGCATTTCAGTCATAATTATTGCAAATTAGGTGATTATACTAAAAATTGCCTTACTTTTCGTTAAACAATTTTTAAATCATATTTCTAATTTTTTCTTGTATGGGTAAAATATAGCCTTATGAGATTCATACATCTGACCTGTTGCTGGGGTAATATAAGTAGGTCACCCTTATCATAAGTATAGCTATGTCTTCCACGTTTGTGTGCCAGTCATCAGCCCATCCTGACCCACGAGCAGTGCTCCTGTTACTCTGGCTCTGGCTGCTGCGCTGGAATGTGGAATGTTCGGGTTGTGGGACAAATGTTCCTAAAATGCAGCCCCACCTTTCAAACTGTTTGCCACCACAGTTGTGGGGACCTGTGAGCGGCTTGTGCAGACATGTGTTAGACTGCAATTGCACGAGTGCCTTTGTGAGGGGGGCAGGGCGGTGCAAGATTGCTGAGCTTTATTAAAGTATTCCTCCCACCCAATAGAGAAACTCAAAACATTATCAGAATGGAAACAAAGAAGTGCAATGAGGGCATACGCAGACGCGCATTTTTTTTTTTTTTTGTCCGGTAGCACATACCACAGATGAGTGATTCATATTTAGCAAGTTTGTCAATCCTGAAACTTTTTCACTAGAAGAGTTGCTTTAAGTCAGGACTTCCCAGGCCTGTTGTTCAGCCTTAATTCTTGATGAACAAGCTTTCATAAAGGCCAGTCAGCAGCCAAATTAGACCTGTGTGGTCGATTCTCTCAACAACTGTCACAATAACGACAGGGTCATGGTTTATAGGAGCATTCTTATGGGAAAGTAGTTCACAACAACAGTGTGAAAACTTTATGATACATCAGTGACTCACTTTGCTCTGACGCATTTCATTCAGTTAACATGAAAGACGTCAATATGACTGCTACTCAGATCCAGGTGGGCACACAATAATATGTGCTTGTTATTTATCGCTGAGGCAAACATTCCATTCTAGCCCTTTTCATTAGATCACCTCAAGCTAACAAGCGTATAAATCCTGAACTAACTGTAGTAATGGTGAGCTTCAAATGGGCTCTATAAACCTAGCTCACATCAAATGTCAGGAGGAAAAAAAAAAATAAATCTTCCGCATTTAATGCCTTTATGAGAACTAAATGGGTGCATTCTTGTGCTTGTATTCAGTAAACCAAGCACGGGATCGTGTGACTTTGAAACACACCATACATACCAAAGCAAATAACATTCGCTAAAAGCAGTGCATGCAAAAGCATGAAGTGTGTGATGACAATATGAATAAACAAAAAGAATGTTTTTGTAGAGGTTATCGTTCATTGAATTGCCCTGAAGTCACTGCATCACAACAGCTGTGTTGCTCTGATTCTTTCATTTTGTGCAGGATGGTTTCATGAAATCATTCATGCCTTTTCCAGAGAAAACCCACACAAATGTTTCTGCATGAGTATGCAATTTACATACGAGTATATTTTTCTTGAGTAATCAGAGATATTTTGGACTACATGCAAAATAACCACTCCCTACATAGACAGAATTTTAAGGCATCATAGGACATGTTCCAGAAGGTACATTGGCCCCCAACTGTATACGACATTTTGGAGAAATCAGTCCAAGAATGCACTATAATGAGCTCAGTGAAAATATAAATGCAAAATAGTGAGATAAATTTTGTTTATAAGTAAAAGTTATTCAGAGGACAAAAAAGACAACCAGCTTACCATTTTACTCAACATTTGTGTGTGCTATGCACATACATTGATAAGATTCCTCAGTCAAAATACCTCAAAAATGAATTCAAAGTGGGGGGCTTTTTTTAGCTCAAAATTTCCATGATATTTCTGTAGCCTTGAAAAATTATAAATTTGCTTCCCTTTTCATTCCACTGCACTGCTTTCTATGTTAACCACTATTTTTCTATGTTTGACTGTTGCACTCGTCTTTATGATAGAATTCTAAAAATGCAGCGCTCAAGTTAAAAAAACAAAAACAAAAAAAACCTCTAGATCGTGCGTTATTTTTTTTTTCATTCCACCAGCATATGTTTCGTGTTTTTAAATACAAAAGCACATTCTGTGTGAATAGCCCCTTAGATTGCTTTTCCTCATCATACTCCACTGTAACTTCAATGAACGGTCACACACTCATCACAACGGCTGGTCTACAATCCCCTGTGAAGGCTCCATATGGCTACAGGACTAAGTCTTTGTAAAACCCTCAGGCTGGAAGACTGTCCCTGTCACAAAGGGTGAAGGGAGGGAGGATGTGATTACTTGGACCATTTGAGCTGTGCCTGGCCACCGACGTGTCCATATGGGTCATACGTGCAGTGTGTTGGACCCTTAATGGGATTGACTTAATCTGCTCTCTTCTAGCAGGACAGTTCTGTGAGGCTAAATCAACCATGTTGTCCCTAAATCTCAATGAGATTGATGAGAAACGAGTGGCTACCTTGATGCACTGTTGTTCTGAGCCTGTTTGGCCATGTTGAAGACTGGTGAAGAGATGGTCATGACTTGCCCCAGACAGGATTTTATAGTCACACAACTGCTCTGATTAATCCAAAATGCATGTCACTTGTCTCAATTAATTATACTATAGGTACTTGGACATAAACAAAATTTCAAAAGGTAGTACCATGTTAAATATAACATGAGCATTTTATTGTGTTTGTGGTCAGAGAAATCACAGATGTGTTGTTAGCTTTAACACATGCTACATGTGCTAAAGCTAGCAGCAACTTGAGTTTACACAACATACATATCATCTGGGTAACATCTTACTGAATTGTTTCAGTGTAAATACATTTCTCAAACTACTTTTCAAACAGAATGGTGGATGTATGGACATGGTGGACTATGCATACTCTATATTCTATATTAGCCTTTGGTAACACGAAGAAAAAATTACCAACTAAAACGATATTAGAACAGCTTTCACTGTGAATGCAGGCTAGCTTAAGCTGCTAAACCTAACATAGCATAAACTGAAACTCAAAGCTCTGTGGTTTTATTTCATTAGAAGATCAACAAAAGATATTTCTGCTTTCATGAGGTTAGGCAAACAACGTTTCAAAGCTCATTCAGGAAAATCAGAAGTGGGTGGAACGAAAAAGTAGAAGGGTAAATTCAATGACGTTCTCTTGAATTTATATGAATATTACATGTTTGGAGAAGTATATTATATATGACCTGATACTTACATCTCCTGGGAGAGCACGGTGATTGTATTGATTTGGATATTTTTCCCCATTACAAATGTACCAAGATCCTCAAAATCACCTAAATGACAAATCATATGATGACTAAGTGGGTTGTTGGAACATAAAATGATTCAATAAGTTTTCCTGTTGTTCCTATACAGGACACGTCTGCTTTTAACATGTAAATATTGTGGTATGTTTATGAGCTCATCATATGTAAATACCAACCGACCGGTTTGCCTTCTCTGCTGCTGCCCTCAGGGGAGTTTCAACAAGTTTCAGTGAGGCTGGAGATCACAGTCTAGCAAACACACATTCATATATTGCCTCACAGAGAAACAATGTCTAATTTTGAATATATCCAGACCTCCTTTTACTGTTGTCAAGTATCCTGTTGTTTCTCCACATCACTTCATCTAATGACCTACTTTTGTGTCTGGGATAATCTATAAAATTTGAACGTTCAACCAAGCCAATACTGCTATTTAGATCTATAATTTCAGTTTTATAAAGATTGGAAAAGGGAATACGAGGACAAGATGAAACATTAGGAGTCTTAAAGCAACTGAAAACAGCATAACCAAATCCACATGAACTAGATTACTACACACAAGCTGCCTGATTTGATTTCAACTCATGCATGTATACTATTCAGATATGCAGTTAGAAACGCAGGTGATGCTCCCATTTGTTTACACGGTTTATAAGGTGATCTGCTGTTTATCACATCAGTATTTAAAATAAGACCAGGCTTGTTTACATGAGTCTGAAACTATTGACCTGTACAAAGCACCTCTTGAATACTTTGGACAAGACAGTTAAAACATTTACGCAAAGACCAATTATGACTTCTAGAAGTTATGCACACTTGTGTAATGAGTAATAACATAAGTATGCAAGCAACATCCATACAAATTGTAACAATGTTTTAGTGCACATTCCAGCATAGTATTGTATTTCATAGGTGTGTTCAGTAGCCTGCTGGCTAGTTGAGTAAAGTTTACCATGGAATAACACAAACATTATTATTCATAATTCCCTACAACTGTGTATTGTAAGCACACTCCCTTCAGTCATTTAAAACTGGATAAGTTAAAATAGTTTAAAGTTGCACTAAAACGGAAGTAGTCCTAGATCCAGTACTTTTTCCCGTACTGTGACATATCCGAGAGTAAGGAATTACCCAAAAAAAAGGAATGGAATGTAGGCTTGCAGATGATTGTGAAGGAGCAAAGTGTATACAGGCTTAATGATTGGAAAAGCCCAGCATACGTTACCATTTCCACCAGACCGGAGTTATGACATGATTGAACAAAAATAAAATTCATAAAATGAAACACATGGATGAATGATTCAAAATAAGATCTATAACATACATTTAAAGTACATAAGGTGAAATTTGAGTTCATGCCATCTTTAATGGGGAAAGATGACAATTCTCATTTGAGTAACTAACCTTTGAATGTTAGAAAAAAAAAAAAAAAAACAGAAAATTGGAAAACAGACAAATTTCAAACAAAAGACTGGTAATATTGATTTTATTTATTTATTTATTTTTTTTATGAAAGAAACTAATACAAGCTCATTTGATTACTTACACACACTTTGTCATTATTTAAATCTTACTCCTGGTTCACTTTATCACTTATTTTCATGCGCTCTGTGATTATCATGCTCTGAACCACATGGACAACAGTCAAGAGACAAAGTTAGAAAGAAAATTACATCATTATCTCTTTCACTTCTCTTTAAAACACGAGTAACAGTAAAGACTAAAAGCAATACAAAAACCTGACCATTAAAGCTGGAAGAGAAACATTATTAGTCATCCCGTGCTTAGCGTTGATTTAGTCAAGTGTGTTCAGTTAAAGGCACAAGACTAGATTCACCCCAAACCGAGGGTTCCACGCACCGAGACAAACCACAAAGAGACAGTTAAGTGAACGGGTGCTTTGGTGAAAATTTCAGGATAACGCAGACAGGCAGGAACACTGAAGCGAAGTAGAAAGATGTGGATTATATTTGTGTGGTAGAGATCTTTCTACAGCATACAAGATAGATTTCACAAGCAAGAAAGAGGTAGAAAAACAACACTAAAACCACTTTTGCCTGGACACTTTTCCCTGATGTATTCCAAGAACACGCAGAACAACTGAAACTTTGCAGGAGACCATGTATGAACCCAAAAATGATTACGAATGGACAAGACACCACAGAGGCCTGGAGTTTATAGTCTATTTTGAGCACCGACATTTCTAAAGCTATAAAGCTTTTCTGAAACCTAGCTTTATTGAGAGCCAAATCTTTACACCTGCTAGGTGTGTGGAATCATATTTAAATGTCCATTAAACCCCAAAGGAAGGTTAAAACCTGAGAAAGAGGCGTGAAAAGACAATGTTGTTTTTCCGATTAAGAGGACTTTCACAACTACTTGCCTGGTATCCACTTGGTCCAGGTAGCACACAGATGCTTTGCACACACCTGTCAGGGCCACTGGGTTAAGCGCCATTCATTTTCACAGTCCTTTAGCAGATTAGTGTCTTACCTTGCAACAATTAGCTTCTAGGCATCAAGCATTCAAGCATCAATTCACAGCTAGAAAGAGTGAGGCAGTGTCAAAAAACATGCTTGCGTTAGATCATACAACCTTCTGAACAACCAAATGCATATATCGTTTGTCCTAATAGTGGGTTCACATGGACAAATACTCAAAGTGCAGACACTGACCAGCGCCATTGTGGGTGGGTGAACGTGCTGCGTGCTCGGCTGTATAAAGAATGAGATTCTCTTGTAAACCTAAGAGTGAAAGGGAACAAAATAGGTCACTATGAAGAGATATTTCAGACTACACAATCAGTCACTAGAAATTAACCACTCTATGTACTGATGCTAAGCTCTGGGGGAGGGGAAGTACCCTGCATTATATCTTTAGTCATATTGTTTTTGTTTTTTTCCCTGTATCTTATCTCACAATATGTATGAAAAGAATAGTTGCTGACAAAACAAAAACTAAACATTAAATATGACAGGACAAGAGAGAGTTTCACAGGTCAAACACAATCCGAAGGATGCATGTCGTCAACCTTTTGTTAGCTAGTACTTTGAATATGTTTATGAAGTCCTCACACTAGCTATATCCATCTTCATTCAGTGCAAACAGCACACTGTTATTGAAAATACTGCCAACAATTCCCTTCCCCCACCAGCAGCTTAGGGGAAATACATACTACCATGTACAGACAAACACGTGATACTGCCTGTTGCCTTCAAGTGAAACCTGACTAATATCTTTCAAAACAGCACTGATACAAATACGTTCCTATGACACTTGTGAAATAGTGCCCATCTCTCCCAATACCTCCCAGGAATGGGCATGGCCATCAGGAAGCACTGTGACCTGCATTACTATACCACTTACAAACAAATATAACTTCCTTTATCTTGTTCTAGGGTAACTTATCCAAAGCAACAGCTTCTCAAATAATAAACAGTTTTGGACAGCTTAGAGTCACAACCTCTCACTGGGATGCAAGTGACTGGGGGAGGATACTGTTAAAATAAGAAATAAGAAATGTGATCATCTGAATTAGATCAAGATCATTTTTAAGATGATAACACAGGCTTTAGACCACTAACTAGACATTTTAAAATTGTTTTAAATGAAGATTAGAGTCAGATGTTTGACCTAAAACCGTAAAAATCCCCTATAAGCCCTTGAAAAGCATACTAAACGCAAAACAGCCCTTAGAGATGCAAAAGTTGTAGGTTTGTCTGAGCAGAAGTAGTGTAAACTTCAGAAAGGACAGGATGAGCAGTCAGCATCAAAATTTCACCCACTCCAATCAACAGCACTCAATTCAAGACCAAGGTGTAAAAAACAGCCCTGATGTCAACTTTGCATTTTACACGCTGAAGGCCATTTGATAAAAACACAGTATAGTTGTATAAAATAGTTTTTGCTTGTTACACTTCATTAAAAATTGAAACTCTGAGTTTTGACACTCATTTAGAAAAACCAACCAAAACAAAGGGGAAAAAAATCCACTTCTAAAACTGCTACATATGTCTTTATCCCTGAAAAGCTAAGGAATCTCTATGAAACAAGCTTCGGTAGCACTGTGCGAAAAGGTATACTTCCAGTGGAGTCCCCCATCATGGTGGTCCGCAGTTTGTTGTTGGTTGAGCCCATGACGGGGGGTACCTTGGAGATGATAGTAGGGAAAGAGGTGCTGTGCTCTGTGATCCGTTTGGGCGCTGTGGACTTCTCTCCACCAGGTGCAGGCTTGGGCAGTCTCTTGTAGAGCCAGGGGTGTCTTAAGGCCTGAACTGGTGTCATTCGAGTACTAGGGTCCCAATCCAGACATTTCTTCAGAAAGTCAATGAACGTGGGGTCATCGCAGCCTTTGAGGGTCGCCCCCCACTCCTTGCTTCCTGGGGGACCTCGCATTTTTCCTCGGCGAGAACGGCTCCCGTTGAGGACTACGGTGCCATTGCTAAGTGTGCTGACTGTACAGTAGCGTGGGTGGCCTTTGGAGCTGATAAAGTTCTTGGCACGCTTGGCTTGTTCCAGCAGTTTCTGAGGTGGCATACCTAGTAGCTCCATCATGCAGGCCAGCTGGTCACCTTCATCTTCACCAGGAAACAGAGGGTATCCGGTAAGCAGTTCAGCCAGAATGCAACCAAAGCTCCACATGTCTATAGGCATACCATATCGCGATCCTAAAATGACTTCGGGTGCGCGGTAGAAACGGGATTGGATGTACGTGTAGACGCGCTGGTGATCGAAACAGCTGGAGCCAAAGTCAATGACCTTGATCCCACTCCTGCCTTGCTGCTTCAGTAAGATATTCTCTGGTTTCAGGTCACAGTGGATGATCTTATGGCGATGGAGAGCTTCCAGGCATTGGAGAATAGAGTGTGCAAACTTGCGTACCAGCGGAAGACTGAAACCCTGGAACTTGTTGCGTTTGATGAGCTCGTACAGGTTCATGCTAAGCAGCTCAAAAGTCATACATATGTGATTGCGGAAGGTGAAATTCTCCAACATGTGGACTACGTTCATGCTGCCTGTCTTGTCTTGCTTTTTCAGATGCTCCAGAATTCGGATCTCTTCAGCAGCTTGTCGATGGAAGCGCTTCTCGTTTCGCACCATCTTCAAGGCAAGGTGCTGCTGTAACTTGTGGTCGTAAACCTTCGCCACTTGTCCGAAACTACCTTTGCCGATCACCTTGAGGAACTCGTAGCGATAGGCAAGGTGGTCATGAGGTACGTGGATGTATCCTCCCTGGTCGTCGTCGTATCCACTATTGTTGGTGCCCCCAGCCACTGCTTGCCTTTTCTTGGCATTTGGTCCCAGGAAATAGATCTCAGGATAGTTGTGGATCTCCTGCTGCTCCAAGGTAGTCAGTTGCTGCCGGTATTGCTTGAGAGCTTGTTCTGGGGTCATTGGGCTGCCCAGCTTTGTGACTTTTGTTGAGCTCTCAGAGGACTTGACAGAGCTGTTGCTGTCCACGCTTCTCTCTTTGGAGATTGCAGGTTGGGGCTTAGCTGGTACTTGGCTTGTACCATTGTGCTGGCTCACACCATTAAGTTTGCGATTGTAGGTGTCCTCATAAACATACTTCACCTTCACCTGTCCTCCGCGGATTGCTTGGTGATCCTTCATTGTAGGCTTGTTGACACCCTTCAAAAGGAAAGATATTTTAATAGTTTGTCAAATAGTTACATCAAGTTATATAAGACAAAAATGAGGTTGACCAAAGTCAACATTAATTTCAAAATCAAAGGGAGGCTTCCTTTTATTGCTTCTAGCTTCTGTGTAGAACTGAAAAATCAATGTACTGCAACTCTGAGGTTTTATCAGACCAGTGTTATACAATCAATAGTGCAAACGTGCAGAATTGATCAGCTGCCTAGTGACCCTGGGAATAACATGAGACCAGTGGAGAGGTCTGATGCATGAGTGATAATTGCAGCGACAGAGAACGCTAGACACAAATCTTTGCAGTCTGACTAGAACGTGAACTGAAAACTGGTGGAACAGGATGTTACATTCATACTCACACGGAATACATGAAAAACCTATAAAGCCAAGAGTCTAATTTTTAAGACCTGCTAACACACTGAATGCTTCAAAACAAAACAGAAATATAATTTAAATATAGAATTAACTGCATTTCAGTAGACTGGGAAAACAAAGAGACGTGGAAATTTCCTTTTAGAAACGATGTTTGACTTCGCCATAACATTTTCTTCACATACTTTTAGCACAGCACTTGGAAAGAATTCTCGTCATGGTTGAAGAATTCCCACTAGACCTAACTATATCTTTAAAAATGCACTGAACTTTTGCCTTACAAAATAAGCATGTCATAAACAGCGGTTGCTTACGCCAGTCACAGTGGGCTTTCCTAAGTGAACAGGAACAGAAGAACCATCTTTCACATTCAGAATGTTTAATGCACCATAACTGCTCCAAGTCTCATTGCCATTTAAGATTTCACTATCAAAGATTTATAGTTTAAGCCAAGACATTGCCTGTTTGGCTCTGCACATAGCACAAGACGAAAAAGAAGAAAGCAAAGGACAAAAAATTAGGTCATGCAGATTAAATTATAAGGTGCCTAGTAAACTGTGCCAATTGTTTTGGAGGGGGAGGGGGCATGGACAGGCAGTTCCAAGTAGTGAGACGAAAATAGAAGCCAGTGTGTTGGGAACTGAAAGATACTGCATAGCCAAATGCATCAGCTGTTCAATCACAACAAAAAGAGCTTGGTTGACTAAACAAGGAGTACTTGACCTAAATGAAATCTGTTGTGTCGTGGGCTGAATGAATGATTGGAACTACTGGAAGCTGCTATGACTGCTTGTACCCCAAATGCCAGAAAATCAAAGTCGTCCCCTCCCGGATTGTTTATTGAACGTTTACGGAAGACCGATTGCTAGTTAATTATTTACTGAGGGTAAAAACAATTATACTGCTCTAGTCCTTATGATCTCAGAAGTCCTGTATAGTAGCATGCAAAGAAGTGATTATAAATAACTGAAAATAATGTCACCAGATCCAACACATACGCAGAATTACTTATTGCATAATAGTACAGTGGAGAATCGGATTATCATATCCTTTATCATCTCCGGTCCCACGTTGATGCATCATACTATAAGCTATGTGGACCTTATTGAAAGGCTTAATCTGTCCAGTCTGAACACCTGATATTGTTTTAGTGTATTTGCTCACCATAAAAATAGAAATTTGAGTAAATTATGGATTTATTGAAAGACGTGATACACATCAGGACTCGACATTAACGCTTGTCCGGGACAAGTGAATGTTTTGGATGGGCAATTGAAAGAGAAATTTACTTGCCCAATCAGACAAGTAACTTGAAAATGTCAACACCAAAAACAATAATAACTGCCTTTATTTGTGATATTGCCTTTGTTATAGGGGTGTGCGATATATATCGTTTGTGATAATATCGTAATTGTTGTTTTAGCGATGTGCGATTTGACACTATAGAGTATATTGCAAAAATAAAACAAAACACACCTACAGAGTGCACGCATACATTACGCAAAGAAGTCTAGTAGGTTAGACTAGCGCACGTGCGAGTGCATTCTTTCACTGCATGATTCAGTATTAAAATGCATGAAGAATGATCAGAAAATTCAAGATATGGGGACAGAAAATGTATATATTTATATTGTTTCATATAGTTAAACAACATCACATGAAGATCGAGGGTTTTTTTTTTTTGCTCCAAAAATCAGCATGATTACAAATGTGATTTTATACAACCGTTCAATAAACAAGAAGTAAATATTAAGAGACTTATGTTTTAGACACCATATTGAATGTTTTTGTTCTATATCGCCAATAGAAATAATTCCAAACACAGCCACAGCACTGTTTTGTGTCTCTGAGCAACATGACACTGTTTAGTTCCTGAATGAATCACACGTTTAAATGATTCGGTTCAATCGCAATTACTCGCTTATTAACGGTGACTTGATGCCACCTACTGGCGGTTTTAATTTTACATTTAAAGTATTTTTTTTTTATATTTTAAATAATCTCAAATATCAGTATTCAAAGTTTTATGCATCAAAACATTATTTATTAATTATTCATTAAACATTGGGTAAATATGTCTATTCCACTTCAGATGCAGTTTTGTGTTTCCTCTGCATCGCAAAGATGAATTTTGTTGATACTGATTTCACGTTATTATTTGGTTTATTATTTTATTTAAAATAAAAATCTAACTAAATAAACTAAATGTGACATGCTCACAAAATCTACTACATATACTCTATAAACACTATACTATGTTTTGTATAACTACAATAAATAATTATATTTATAGCTCAATTTAAATGTATTTTTTTCTCTCTGGGCAAGTAACTTTTATACTCGGACAAGTAAATGACAAATTTACTTGTCCGAAGGACAACCACATGAGAATGCTTCATGTCAAGCCCTGCACATGCTGTGAGGCACAATAAACAGACTTGATTTGCTGCAGATGTAACTTGTACCACTATCAGAATGAGGAAAGGCGGCTTGTCTAAATGTGTGATATTCCAAGATGCACAAGTGGCAGCAGAACATGTGCTTAGCTAAGACTCTGAACCACTGGGTGAAAAATTATTTGAACATATTGAGCTCAAAAAGCAGAGATCGAAAAACTAATAAGAGACATCACAGTGGGTCAGATTTTCAAGCTCAGCTGTTCTTTAGAATTTAATCGTGTTCTTTAGAACTGTTCATGCGAGCACTAGGGAAATATTTTCATCTAGGGCTCACTGAAAGAATCCTGTGAGAGAATCTGGGGGAAGAGGAAGTCAGGACTTACAGTGTGTTTGGGGAGAGAGGGCAGTCCAGAGGGACTCTGTCCATTCACATCAGCGTCCTGGTTCACAATGTGATCGGTGCGCATGTAGGAGTCATACAGACCGTCCCCGTGGCGAGCTGTAGAGAAAGAGTGAAAATGAGCTTGGGATTAGATTGTGAAATCCACAAGCAAAATATTAATACACTCGCCACATCATCATCCAATATACCCATTACATAAATGAGGATTTCTATTAAACAAACATAAGGAGAAACCCCCCCAAAAAAACCCAATGTTCCCATCTGAGAAACACAAATCCCCTTAGGGAGGTATGTAACCAAGTTGCAGGTGCGCCAGACAACAGACAGTTCCTTGAGCACATTACACAGCAGGTGGCTACATATTAAACCAAGCTTCATGACTCATTTCAGTTTCAGCAGTTTCCACAACTCTGACCGATTATGTTATTAAAACGTCTTAATGACTCAGTCCATTTTTGCCTCGAGGCACATTCCATCCAAAAATGACAGTGACATATCACTCTCACACAAATGGAGATATTTTGAATAATGTTTATTTTTCTGTACAATGAAAGTAATGATGTTTTGAACCCCATTGACTTTTATTGTACAGCCAAAAAACTCTGACACATTTTTAAAGATTTTCTTTTGTGTTACACAGATGAGATAAATCAAAGTTTGGAAAAACATGAGGGTGAGTAAATAACTAAAGAAATTTAATTTCCGGAAGGAGCATCCCTTTAAAATAATGAATGCAGTAGGCTGTATGGTTGATCAAATGAGCACTGAAGGGTTTAAAACATAAACTAAACAATATTGGCATTTTGATATAAGTGCAACTACACAAAACCTCACATACTATACACCTACTGAGCATTCAGACCCCATTACTATCACTCACTGAGATGTCAATTCAATAAACTGCTAATATGTACATAAGGCCTTTAGGGGCTATTGTTCTCACTGTCCCATGCATTTTCACTGCTGACATACACGTGACAACTTCATTAGCTGGAATAAAAAAAAGATGTGGTTGTGAAGCTTGTGAAATTTGCTTACTTTAGTACATTAAGAAAGAATTAGCCTATTAACACAGGCAGTGCATTCATAACTATTAATCGGCTGTCTTCAAATAGTTTTCACTTGCCAAGGGAACCAAGAACAGCCACAGCAAACTCACAGAGCTGGATATTACATTTCATATGGATATAATTACCTGCAGTTATGGGGCCATCTGGTTTTCTGCTCAATATCATCATGGTTGCATGCAGTCAACATCAAATATTTCTTTTTCCTCTGAAAAATGTTTTCACTAAAGCAAGATCCATCCAAAACAACAATGCACTGTCCTTCTATTGAGATATCAACAGAGTCTCATATCCGAGGGGAAGCTTGTCAGATGTTCAGAAGCTAGATAGACGACTTCACAGTGCTGCAGGGTTCAGGCATGATCCCCTTTAAGCTGTTTTCACGAGGCTTATCAATTTGACCACCTGTATTGCAAGTCTGGAGGAGTAGTAACAGAGGTATCTGTATTTCCAGCAAGAGGGTTCGAACCCATAAATAATGGAACTAGATGTGCATAAACTCACAAATGCATCAGAAGAAACCAAATAATGTTGGGTGAGACTCGGTCGTCCTCGATAATGATGATGATGATGATGACGAAGACTCAAAGTTGCAAGGGACACAAAAGCGTTTCCGTCATGACAATCTGTCTCCCTAAAGCACAATGAGATCGAGTCCAAACATTAAACCGATGTCGACCACCTCCACTCTTCCACTCTCCACCTCTCGTGTTGTTGGGTTGAACAGAAGAGTCATCCCAGCCCGAGCACACGGTCCAGCGGGCAGCTAAAGCTCAGGCTAGCGTTTCCTCTTTTTCGGATAGTACAAGCCTACCTTATTCTCATTATAAAAACAAAGAGGTCAAACTAACTCATAATCCGTTCCAAACACTTTCCGACATGTCAAACAAGCGTTCTCACGAATGTTTTGGATGCGAGTTCCGTCTCGTAATGGTGAGCATATAGATGTGTGGTTTCTTAGCTTGTTGCTAAGAGCGTCTTCAGCTTCGCCCAGCGCGACGTCATCAAACAGGGCGCGGCCAAAACAACGCCATTCCGGCTCAAACCTCCTTTAGTTTCGGGGCTCGTTCACGCCATATCCGAGATGACAACACGTGATGTTCACGGACTAGGGATTATCCGTTTCTATAGCGACAGTCAACAAAATGAACCCGCGACCGCCTGAAAGAATGTTACTGGCAGCTGTAAAACACATAACTTTACATTTGTATGCTACCGCTAAATATTGCAGAACACAGAAAGTGTGTGAGGTAAAAATAATTACTAACGGTTTGTTATCAATGACAGCCATAAATGTGTTATAGCTAACCTAAACAAACAAAAACTAATAATAACAGTATGAACACTTACATAATATGTTTTTTGTTATATTATAGTACATTATAGTATCTATATGTATCTATTTTCCCCTTTTTTTTAGAGCAGTAGTAAAAGCTTTCTTTTTTCCCCTCTGTTTCCGCGTGAGGTGCAGCGGTCACGTGGTACTCTGAAAACTCTCAGTTCACAAATCGTAATTACGAGTTCTGCGAGGACGTGAACGCTTTTTACAAGCTGGTATCTCGTAATTACGGTTATTAAGACATGGCGTGAAAGCACCTTAAGATACAAGGAAGTGCCTGTTGAGCCAAAATGGGTCTGTTTACTGGAGAGGGAGTTTAAATCGGTTTAAATCAAGACATAAACAAAACGAAACTGGAACGTGAATATATATTACTCATGTGATTTCAGCAATGACGATGAAATCATTTTTTATTTATATTTTATTTACGAGCATAGGTTTTAGACTGGCAGAAAATTGCAGGAGGAAATTAAATTTAGTTTTACAGCTGAGGGATACTTGTCATATCCGAGACAGTGTGTTTTTATACTTGGAAAAGGACTTTGTGATTTAGTGATAGTGATTTAAAGGGTATATAAATATTTAAAGGACACATTGTGAAAGAGAAAAAAAGATTTTATTAATATCATTAAGGAGGTTTGGTCTGACTGACTTTTTTTTTCTACACAATTTCAAACAATATTTAGTGACTGGTATAGATGTAAAGACAAAAAGACTTGTAAGGTGTAATATTATTAATTAATACAAAAATTGATAGATACTGTAAGTGAATCGACACTATTTTCAGTTGGTTTTATACACTGGCACTTTTTTTGCATTTGCATTTTTATGTTTAAATTTGCATTTCCAGTAACACAATAATACTGTAAAATGATTAAATAACTAGAAAAGATGCAAACGCATATGCAGAGAAAAAGAGTGATAATAGCTAATATGCAAAATCTTTGTCCATTGTGCCCCCTTTGCAGTCTAAAAATGACCTATATGGGGATTAAAAAATCAGTAGGCAAATTAATGTAAAAAAGAAGATCAACTGTGACTCAGTATTAAAAAATGATGATGCCATCACCGAATGGCAAACTTTCAATCAATGTAAGTGGAAGATTTTTTGTTTAAATTTTGAATTTTGAAGTTAATTGAAGTTACATGCATAATCTCCAAAGTTAAAACGGCAATCTCCAAAACAAAGGTACAAGATTTATTTCAAGATAAATATGGAAAATATCAAAACACAACAATCCTAGTGTGATCTTAAGCTGTGCTGCATATCCTAAATTGCCTTGGCAAGTCTGGCGTTGTTGTCAAACTCTTTACAGCCCAGATATAGATCAACACAGGCAGAAGAGCACATGCAGGGGTGACAGGGGTGATATGGTGAGACATGTCAAGCTAAATTGGCTGTGCTTACAACAGGACCGCAGCCATAGTATGCTATTCTTAGCCGTCAGTCTTAGGGGAAGCTGAGACCTGTCCGTATTTGTGTCTTCAGATGACATATTGACATTGTTTTCAGGTTGACCTCTCAGTAGCAGACTGGATGGGTGTGAGCACTTGCACCTCATCAGGGCTCTTTAACGTTATGATGGACACTCACAACTGCTGTCTTTTTGTGGTGACTTAAAAAGTTTCTGGGCGTCCTTAAAATATTGCAAGACTTTTCCAAGTATGGGCATGCTGTTGAACCTGTAGGTGGATTTTACTGAGTGTTTATTTGAAGCGTGGAGCCGGTTCAAACTAAGTTTACAACTGAAAGTAGCATGTTTTTCTTTTTCTCTTAATATGCCATGTGTACACAAACGTGCACAATGCACTACATGTGCGCTAACTGACCCATGGCTTTTCTTATTTGCTGTAGACACAACAGAGTAGTTGTGAAAACAGTGCTTGCACCTTGCTGTCCGTGTACTGCTACACAGTACCATATAAATACATAAGCTAGTATGCACAGTATCTAACAAATTACAAGTATTATAGCTATGCTTCTCTCTATTACAAATAATCTTTGGATATCTTTTGCACCAGGAGCAAGATGTGTTTGCATTTAAACTACAATGATTAGGGTTCCCTCTGCTGGTTGTGTATAACTTGTGCAACCTTGATACTACCCTAGCATTGATGTAAAATAGGTCTATTTTCTATAGAAAAAAAAATTATGCTAACTTATATCAGTCACATAATACAAGATACCAAGTAATATTTTGTGATGCGGAATTTAATATTACCATAACATTTTATATTGCCATATTTTCCATTATTGTAGCATTAGATTGTTAAAGATAGGTTAAAGGTTTTAAAAGATAAAAAAGGTGAAAATGTAATATCATGCACCTTTTAAATTTTTAGAAAATATACATTTATTTTGTATTTATAATATATTTATTTCAGTTTAAACGATTTCTTAAAATATTCCTAAAATTATATTTTTGTAAAAAAAAAAAAAAAAAAGAAAAAAAAATTACTAACCCAAGTTGGCTACCTCATTTCAATTTATATATATATATATATATATATATATATATATATATATATATATATATATATATATATATATATATATAAACATTTTTAATTTATATTTTAAACTACAGAAATGTTAGTACATTGAATAAATGCTGATGTAGAAACTATTTTCTCTCAGAAATTGCTAGTAAATTTCACAGCTTATTACAGTTAGTAATTGAAGTTAGTTTTTAAGTAGAAAAACTTGTAAATAATACTCCAATAATCTTTGTTTTATTTACAACTTTGAAAAATATTATTTCTAAAATTTAATTTATTTTATATTTATAATTTAGACTACAGATTCGTTCATAACCCCAGTTAGCTGCTTCATTTATTTCAGTGAAAATAAAAGAGACTCATCACCATGAAAGGGTGACCTTTTATTTCTTTCTTCAGTATATTTACAGCTTACTAGACATTTTAAAGATTTGATACTCCAAAACAAAACAACAACAAAAAAAGATTGCCCAATAGTACTGATTTTCCACATATTCAAGTTTACACAAACTGAAAAGTAACCAAAAATAAATTAAACAAATGCACACACGCACACACACACTTCAACATTTTAAACACTAGTCCCAAAAAGTCCCACATGGACTTAATGGCTCAGACGTTGAAAGCACCTGGCTACTGCCACTGAACGTGTGTGAACTCTCTCAACGTGGAGTTATAGGGCCAGACATCTAGAGCATATGTACAGTACACAGTCAAGATAAGCTACACTAAAGAGACTAAAGGCACTGCCAGCAGGAATATGGAATATGGGAGAAGCATCCTGAGCAGACATAAAGGCCCTGCCGCTTGCTTAGAGTAGAATTGATACTTCCAGTCCAGCAGGACGTGTACCCATACAAGATCAAAATATACAGGTCGAGCACATGGGCAGAGTGATCCAAATGGAAACGTATGAAACAAGTGCCTCTACAAACATACCAGTCCAAATTATAACTCAGACCTCTCCCATCACAAATCTGCTTGCTAAAGATGTCTTGTTTGGTTATTTAAGAGATTGAGCCTTAAATGTGCTTTTAAGGGAGAAGAGAAATGAAATATCAGTGCCTGGAACATCAAATTGCGGGTTCACAGTTAATCCCGACCAATTTGGAAAACCGCTTCAGTGCTTTTGAATGCTCTTCACAAATAGTAAATTCCCTCAGTGTCACAGACACATTCAATTCACATGTACCTCCACAATTCAGCAGACGAAAGTACACGCAATAAAATATGCTTATTATCAAAGCCAAAAAAAAGTTAAATCCATCTCCTGTACAGAATATTATTGACTACTGTACATACTGGCGGACCACTCAGTGGTTTGTGTCGGTGTGCAAATCACAGACATCCTGACTCCACTTTACATTAGCAGAAAGATCTTTATAAAAGCTTTATTTTGTAATTACAATACAGGGAGCTTGTTCTGTTTTCCTTTGGCGTAATACAGATTGAGATGCTTGTGGTTTGGATCCGCAGAGCTTTCCAGAGTGCTGATCTAGGAGATGCCCTCTAATCTATCATGACCTTGCATATTACAGAGCTGATAAAAATGTTAAACTGTAACTTGAATGCAGTGTAAGTCGCTTTGGATAAAAGCATCTGCTAAATGCATAAATGTAAATGTGAATTTAAATGCACTGTATGTGCTAAAAGCCAAAGTGATTCAGAAAAGCTTAGTAGATAACCACAGCCCACAATCCTCACGTCCACTGATGCTCCCTGCACATTAAGCACTGGTGGCGCACTTGAGAGACTGAGGTGATTTGTCAGTGCTGAGTGTTTCTAAAAGCTTTCATGGGACACCTTTCCAGAGAGCAGCAGTTGATGTGGGGCCAGAGGAGCTCAAAATGTCTGCGTCTGAACATGCTCAGCACCCCACATCTCTTCAAACACTTTTTTTGTAGACATAGTGGCTAGTGAGTTTCATGACAGAGATGTGCAGACATTTTGATCATTTAAATAGAAAGAAAGAGATATTTTGACTCAGTGGAGTGAAATATTGAGCTGTAGGGTGAAACATTATCAATAATACAGTGCGTTTATAGTTATATTAAGACAATCTCCAGTATAAACAGTATAATTCTTTTTTTTTTTTACAGTAGCATGTTATAATTGTTTATGAACTGTATAATTTGATATGTGGACAAGTTTACTATGTGTCCTCTGATATTTTGCAGGCATTATATTTTCTATAACTTAAGTCTCCCCACTTCCTTTTCAGACAGGAAGTGCTTTTTTACTCCGCTCTTTCATATAGATATTCCCTGATAGAGGACATGCGGTAGACACAAGCAGAGAGACCAAAGGAAAAGTCATGCTTTAAGTAACACTTGCAGTAGCAGCAATAGCAGCAGCATATAAAAAAAAAACACAAACAGACAGTAAAAACAATGAGAAAAAAAAAAAACAAACAAAAAAACAAAACGAAACCCATTCATATCAAAAAGCATGACTGCCAGAAACATATTCCTGGGCTTTCAACAGTGTGCCATTTCTGAAGAGAAGGATTACACTTGAAGTACTAATCTTTAGTTCCAACCTCCTCTTCGTCTTAGTCATGTCTCGTCCCTTTGCCCGTCTTTGGGGGTTAAAGGTCACAGAAGCATGCTGAGAGCTTGTACAAAGTCCTGAGTGGAGGTTTTGTGAGTTCGTCTGTTGGGCTACTGGTCCTCCAGGCTGGCCCAGTGTTGGCTCAGTGGGGTGAAGGAGATTCGTTGTCCTACATTAGCCCGGTTTGTTGTCCACTTGACCCAGAGCCTGTAGCAACTTCTTCCTGTAGGCAGCATAACGCTGCTCCACTTGCCGCACACGCTCCTTCTCCTCCTTCTCCAGGATGATCAGGAAGTTCTGCAGCTCAGGGACTGAAAATGCATGCCACTGAAAAAAGAAAGAACACCTTATTAGTAAAGCCAGACATATGAAATAATAGCCAGAAAAAAACTATGTGTCTGTCTATTAAAGCTATGTATTTGATTGCATGTGTTAGGTTAATTGCATGGCTTATGTCAATTTATTAATCAGAACATTAATTTTGTTTTGTAGAGTTGATTAAAACTGGAATGATTAAAACTGGAAGATTTTCATATGCAAATTTTTATATTTATATATAATTCACATATAAATTAAATTATCATGAAAATTAATATAAAAATTATATATTTTTTATTTTCATTTTTTATTTCCATATTTTTTTAATTTTCATTTCAGGCTAAAAATATTAAAAAAAAAAAAAAATATATATATATATATATATATATACAAATATACTTTTTTGGATTTGTAGGGTTTCCTATATCTCAAACAGCAGAGTATGGCACTAGAAACACCAATGTCATGGTTTCAGTTACCAGGAAAAGCAAGAACTGCTAAAATGTAAATGTGTACCTTAAATGCATTGTAAATTGTGTGATTAAATATAAAAATGCATTTATATTCATAATGACAGAGCAGATGAAAAAAGTATACAAATATTATTCAATAATAATAATAATAATTGTATATATATATATATATATATATACACTAAAATATCAGTTCTCACTCTAAATATATGGTAAATATTAAAAATATTTTTTTAAATTACACTTTTAGACAGAATAAAAAAGCTCACCTCCACCTCGCCAGTCTCATTTTCTTTGAGTACAAAAGACAAGTTCTCTAGATCAGGACCTGCTAACAGCCTCAAGTAAAGTGGGCATTCTGATATAGGCAACTTCTGGAAAAGATCTGAAAAATCAAGCAAACAATACCTTAGTATTATACATGGCAGCAGAATTATACAATACTATATGTGACTCTGGACCACAAAACCAAGTAGCACGGGTATATTTGTAGCCATAGCCAAAAATACATTGTATGGGTCAAAATGATCAATTTTTCTTTTATGCCAAAAATCATTAGAATATTAAGTAAAGATCATGTTCCATGAAGATATTTTGTAAATTTCCTATCACAAATATATCAGAACTCAATTTTTGATTAGTAATATGCATTGCTAAGAACTTAATTATGGAAAACTTTAAATGCGATTTTCTCAATATTTTGATTTTTTTTTTTTTGCACCCTCAGATTCCAGATTTTCAAATAGTTGTATCTCGGCCAAATATTCTCCTATCCCAACAAACCATACATCAATGTAGATGTAAAGCTTATTTATTCAGCTTTCAGATGATGTATAAATCTCAATTTCAAAAAATTGACCCTTATGACTGGTTTTGTCGTCCAGGGTCACATATTTCATCTTCACTGGAATGCTTACCCTGGCTGTCTCGACGGGTCAAGCAGTAAAGGGCGAACTTGCGTGGGTTATCCTGTACCATGAACTTCTTCAGCAGGCCCTGAATGACCGCCCTGACCGTGGTGGTACTGCTGATGTGTAACTGTTTAACGGCATCGCTGGGCAAGTAAAAGCATGTGCGGTTATCTGAACTATCAGAAGAGGAACACGGTCCTGGCGACTTCCCATCCACAGAAAATACAGTCACAGGCCTGCGCAACTTCAAGTGAACCTTTATGAAACCAGTGTATGTGCCATCTGAGCTCTGGAGGATAACAAAGCAACTTCAGTCAGGTCATTTCTCACTGTAAAATTCTCAAATTACAGCACTGTCTACTGACAAATCAGTACTCACTAATTTCATTCCATTCTCTGTCACTTTGGAGTTGTAGTCATCTATTTTTGCTTTAATCTCTTCTTCTGTGAGGGATGTTGGTTTCTCTTCCTCTTCCTCTCTTGTGACGCTCTAAAACCAAGATAAAAAAACAGTGAGCTCAAGGGTAGATGAGGCATCTTTATATCAAACACAGTAGAGGCCTTGTAAGGTATTAATGAGCTGTGGAGGAAAAGCCCATCAACATCAACACTGCATAAAAGCTGATGTTGACATTTATAAGCATCTGCCATGACGTAACTTGACAGTAGATGAATTGATGTGAAGGTACTGTATTAGTTGCACTGGTTTGACACTCAACTAGCAGATTTTTTGGTGAACTTTGCTCTTTGAAGTTCCTCTGAGGTAGTTCCACTGATATTGAGTGTAGAGACAGCAGAACATCTCTCAGGGAGGAAGAGGGGACAGCTGATTGCTGCTGAGATTACAGACACTTATGTTATCAAGATAATCAGTTATCTGCCATCACAAGAAGCTAATATGTGATGTATGGTGCTTATATGACAGAGAAACTGGCTTCTGCTGGAGTGGAACATCTTCCACAAGATGCTGAGCTAAATATAATGGATTTAATGACTCTAATTAACTTGCAATATTGAATGAGTTTTGTGGCTTTTAGTCCATGTCTGTTAGCTATTGTACTGCTAAATATTGACAAAAACAACCTTTAGGAGATTGTAACTTGAAAATGCAAAGAACATTATTTCCAGGAGAACACGTATGAAAAGTATGAACAATGATGCTTGTCTTATAAAATACATTTCTGTGTAGTTAAGATTTTTAGTGCTTTTGAAAGAAGTCTCTCATACTCACCAAGGCTGAATTTATTTGTTAAAAATACAGTAAAATCAGTAATATTGTGAAATATTGTTATAATTTAAAATACGTTTTTTTAAATTATTTTAATATATTTTAAAATGTATTTTTCCTGTGATACAAATCTGAATTTTCAACATTATTACTCCAGTCTTCAGTGTCACATGATCCTTCAGAAATCATTCTAATATGCTGACTTGCTGCTCAAGAAACATTTCTTTAATATCGAAGTTGAAAACAGTGCTACCTAATATTTTTGTGGAAGCTGTGATACAACTTACTGACCCCAAAATTTTGAATGGTGGTATACATAAACAATATCATCAACAGGCATTATAATATGTTGATATTTATGTCTGAACATTACTACTACTCTTATTGATGAAACTCTAAGGGACACTAAGTGCTACTATAGATACAAATCTCTCTGTCTCTCTGTGTGTGTACAGGATGACAGTAACAGTCTGAATGCCTCTTGAGACTTCTTTAAACAAATCCAGGTTAACTGAGACAAGACTAGAATCTATGCAAAGACATTTTTGGCCTCTAAGGAGTGCTCTACCGATCCATAAAGATTCATCAATAAACAACAGGGAGAAACACCTGTCATTTTAATGTACTTTTGCGGCCAAATCCCAAAGGACATGCTATTTATTCCCTCTTTTTCATGAATTGAACAGTGTGTGTTTTTTACGGTATTTTTGATCAAATAAATGCGATTAAAAAAAACGTTTGTCCTCAAAATATCTAAAAATGAGCACTGATATGACAAAATCCTTGGTAGGGTCACATACTCTAATGGCTAGAAATAATGCAAAAGGAATGATGACAGTGCACGTGACACTAAATATGGCATCATTTCCAGTGACAGAAAGAAACTGTTCTCTTGGAGGGGTTTTCTAGGGGGAGTGACATCCAGTGCAGTTGCTGAGCAAGCCTTAGCAACAAAGATTCTGTCGGAGGTATTTTTAGCTACTAGCTGTATCCCCCGTAATACACGCAAAGTGAGTTTCTCTCTTATTTTCTGGGACGAAAGAATAAGAATGAAAAAGCAAGATCATTTATTCATGGAGATCCCTGGGGCGCCAGCATGGCAGCTCTATGTCTCATTGAGCAGAAAGAGACCGACTCAAACACACATGAACACACAAACATTAAGCCTGAGCGGAGAGGAAGAAGAATTTATCTGGACGCTTAGCAAACAAATTAACTTCTGCCTGGCCCGCACACTACAACTGCCTGGCATGGACAAGCTCAATGGTTTCAAAAGTTCAGAAATCTTCTCAAATGAGACAGCTTGTTATGAAAGACGGAATCTGCAGACAGGAAATGTGCAATACTGCTGCACTTGTGCTGTTGCGTCTTGTGGTATGTGGTGGCACGAAAGAAACTTCTCGCCAAATGAAGCAACGCAAAATCCTCAGTGAGGGGGAAAACTGCTTTAAATGTCAACGTACATTTACACAGTAGCACTACGTGGGCAGTATAGCCAAAACAATTATGTTTTTATTACACTTATTTAATTAATTTCTTTTTTTGATTATATATAATAGGTATAATATTTAGATTTTGCAGATTTTTCTTTAAAAATTTCACCATTGTTGCGAATTACAATCAAAATGCTTAATGTAACAAGTAAAATATAGTAAAATCCACTTAAAATTAATGTAGGCATGTTTTTCCATCCTTTTTTGTTTGTTTTGCTAAATTACCCAAGGAATAACGATATTAATTATCTTACGATCAAATGTTAGAGTACATAAATAATACAATATTTATTAACACCTATTTTCACTAAAATATAAAAAATGCATTCAAGAATTTCAGTAACCATTTTCCAGTGTTGATACAGATGAATCATTTGTTTGGAATTGATTCACTGAAATCAACAGTGTGTACTGATTCATGGAAATGAAGCAAGTTTACCAACTCTGGCCCCATTGAGATGCAGTTGAAACATCTGTTTTAACACTCATACTTATGAGTTTGCAGAGACTAGGGGAGATTACAAATTTGGAAACAAACATTCTTTAGACAATCTAAAAGGCAAAGAGAGCCATTGTGACATCCCAGTCAGTGTTCTGTGAAGAGAAGTGCCATCTCATGGTCTGTGCAATTGCTCATGCAATATATGTCACATTCACTTCTTCAAATTTCTCTGTTATGTATTGTGTGGTGTAGACCAGAGACAATGATCAATTGTGTGAGATTATCCAAAAACACGTGTCATAGTTCAACCAAAGAAGGACAAAAATGTAAAAAATTGTACTGTGCATAAAGAAAATGAAGCCTGCATGGTGCCACTAATTTAATGTACAGTGTGTCATTTCTGTGCCTCTAGTGGCACCAAACAGTACTGCAAAAATAATGACAGTTTTCAGAGCGGTTTTCCCGAACACTTCCAGTCCCTCCATCTACCATTGGTCAATAAACCAGATTTACATATCAGCTAAAGCTGAGTAAAACAAATCCTCCGCCATTCCACAATCAATCTGCAGATCTGATATTCTTTAATAACACTGACAAGTAAAGACACAATGTATATTTTTGAGGCATCCTCATTCATTTTTCTCCCTCTAACTTGAATCCCTTGGTGCACACAACCAAAATCTCTCAGGAATTCCTGTATTTGTGGCCAGAGGACTGTGAGTCGCTAAATATATCTTTCTCCCTCCCTTCCTCACATCCAATGCAGAGAAAGTGGCCTTTTGGAACAATGGGGCAAAACAATGGACACCAGTTTAAATGTTCGCTCTGCTCCTGATAGTTTCTTTCAGACATATTGTATGTGTTTGAGTGTACATGCATCTACACGACATCCAAGAGCAATTTAAGCTTGGTCAGCATATCCCATGTCATATGTCACATTTTGAGTGTGAGTATATGAATAAGCTCTGACCTTCTCTCGAAATGCAGTGAGAGGGAAGAATCCTTATTGTCTGTGGGAGAATTCATGGTTTTCTGCTGGAGAAAGTGTGTAAGAGCGCATGTGACAGTGAGCGTGGGAGTTGTAATTGAAATAAAGGGCATCATAAGTGTGTGTGATTGTAAGTGGGTGGGTAATGTGTGGGATCTCTCCTGTCTATTCACTGAGGCTCACCGTATCTGCTGTCATTCAGAGAGCTGAGCTACACATGCAAAACAAACCTCATCACTAAAGTTAAAAAACAAACCCTGATTAGTTAGCTTGAAAAAACCCTCCATTGCAGGTTTCATGCATTGATAGAAATGTACGTTTTTAAATATGATGATCTTCATCTGCAGACACGTGATTTAGTCTCAGGTCTGAGACAGAAATCACCTTATGTGAGAAAGCTGTGAATTGCACCTTTCAGATTTTAGCAGTGAGTGATCAGAAGTGACATCAAATGCGACCCGGATATCCTGTGAATGAAAAAAAAAAAAAAAAAAAAAGGCTGTCTGATAACATATTTTTCTAGAACGCTCCTTGTGATGAATCAAACATTTCTGGCAAAATATTATTTTGTTAAACAAAAATGTAAATTATATATAATTTTATTGTATTTATTTTGTATATATATATATATATATATGTGTGTGTGTGTGTGTGTGTGTGTGTATATATATATATATATACACATACAGGTGTATTTCAATTAATTAGAATGTTGTGGAAAAGTTCATTTATTTCAGTAATTCAACTCAAATTGTGAAACTCGTGTATTAAATAAATTCAATGCATACAGACTGAAGTAGTTTAAGTCTTTGGTTCTTTTAATTGTGATGATTTTGGCTCACATTTAACAAAAACCCACCAATTCACTATCTCAACAAATTAGAATACTTCATAAGACCAATAAAAAAAAAACATTTTTAGTGAATTGTTGGCCTTCTGGAAAGTATGTTCATTTACTGTATATGTACTCAATACTTGGTAAGGGCTCCTTTTGCTTTAATTACTGCCTCAATTCGGCGTGGCATGGAGGTGATCAGTTTGTGGCACTGCTGAGGTGGTATGGAAGCCCAGGTTTCTTTGACAGTGGCCTTCAGCTCATCTGCATTTTTTGGTCTCTTGTTTCTCATTTTCCTCTTGACAATACCCCATAGATTATCTATGGGGTTCAGGTCTGGTGAGTTTGCTGGCCAGTCAAGCACACAAACACCATGGTCATTTAACCAACTTTTGGTGCTTTTGGCAGTGTGGGCAGGTGCCAAATCCTGCTGGAAAATGAAATCAGCAACTTTAAAAAGCTGGTCAGCAGAAGGAAGCATGAAGTGCTCCAAAATTTCTTGGTAAATGGGTGCAGTGACTTTGGTTTTCAAAAAATACAATGGACCAACACCAGCAGATGACATTGCACCCCAAATCATCACAGACTGTGGAGACTTAACACTGGACTTCAAACAACTTGGGCTATGAGCTTCTCCACCCTTCCTCCAGACTCTAGGACCTTGGTTTCCAAATGAAATACAAAACTTGCTCTCATCTGAGAAGAGGACTTTGGACCACTGGGCAACAGTCCAGTTCTTCTTCTCCTTAGTCCAGGTAAGACGCCTCTGACGTTGTCTGTGGTTCAGGAGTGGCTTAACAAGAGGAATATGACAACTGTAGCCAAATTCCTTGACACGTCTGTGTGTGATGGCTCTTGATGCCTTGACCCCAGCCTCAGTCCACTCCTTGTGAAGTTCACCCAAATTCTTGAATCGATTTTGCTTGACAATCCTCATAAGGCTGCGGTTCTCTCGGTTGGTTGGGCATCTTTTTCTTCCACATTTTTTCCTTCCACTCAACTTTCTGTTAACATGCTTGGATACAGCACTCTGTGAACAGCCAGCTTCTTTAGCAATGAATGTTTGTGGCTTACCCTCCTTGTGAAGGGTGTCAATGATTGTCTTCTGGACAACTGTCAGATCAGCAGTCTTCCCCATGATTGTGTAGCCTAGTGAACCAAACTGAGAGACCATTTTGAAGGCTCAGGAAACCTCTGCAGGTGTTTTGAGTTGATTGGCTGATTGGCATGTCACCATATTCTAATTTGTTGAGATAGTGAATTGGTGGGTTTTTGTTAAATGTGAGCCAAAATCATCACAATTAAAAGAACCAAAGACTTAAACTACTTCAGTCTGTGTGCATTGAATTTATTGAATTACTGAAATTCTAATTTATTGAGATGCACTTGTATATATATATATTCTCTCTAGAATTCTCTTTGTGGTGAACCACAAATGTCTGGTACAAAGTTTCATTGATAAACAGGGTCAGGAAACAACTGCTAAGCCTGCTTTGAGCAATCAAATAGATAATACCAACCTAACCTGTATGAATTGAACAATATGCTTTCCTCTACTGAAGAATGACTTTCATTGTTAAATGCTCCAGGCTGTTCTTTAAATCAAAATGAGAGTTAAACAAACGAGGAAAGAAAGTCATAGAAGGCCCAAGTGGAGGGTGTTAACCATGTACATAACAAAGGTGCCTTGGGGCATGACCTGAGCAAATATCAACTTACAGAGCCTACATGACACGAAAGAAAAGGGCACTGCCGTAAATGCTATCGGAGTGTCATCTCAAAGTCATCACTGCATGTCAGGCAGGTGTCCTTAAGCGCAGCACATGGCTACTCAGACTGATTAAGGAACACAATGCCCTTAGTGTCAGTTTCAGGCAACGCACAAGTCATCTAGATCTGCACCTCCTGAATGGCCTCAAACCAATAAGCTAATCTGGTTAGACGCTGCACATTCTGCTTATCAGCGTGAGAACTGTCCTAACAAAAAAATACAGAAAGTGAGAGTTGCAAGTGTTAGCCAACATCAGTTCTAGGGAAGCCTGATGTTCAGAGGAAGTCTCTTTATACAATGTAGGTGACTGCTGATGCATTGATAATGTAGTTTAATGCACTGGCTTTAGCTGCAGTAAAGTCAGACATATCTAGTCAGATTCAGGTAAGAAAACGGGAGTCTATTTTTAGAATGATAAAGGCTCCTCCTGCACATGGCTGCATGCATGATTTTTAACAGCTCGTGTGTTTTCATATATTCTGTATTAAAAGCAATATAAAATATATAAAGAAATTGGCAAATAAATGATTTCTTCCACATTTGTTAATTTTGAGTAATCCATTTTGAGTATTTGTATGCATATATATATATATATATATATATATATATATAGTACTTAGCATCAATAGGTGTGAGACTGTGTGTCTCTCTCTGCTGTTTCTGCCGCAGTGTAAGAATGATGCCTTGCGATCTGCTACCTCCCACACGTTGCATATGTGTACTCATTCTCTCCCTCTCTCTCATTACTGGGTCAAGTGTGCAGTAGGAGATTCTCCCCTCCCCTCTCTGCAGCCCTGCACAAATGCAAAGCCCATCATCTGCATGCCTGAATAAACAGCGTAGATCATCAGAGTCCACAACACCAGTAAACACAAGCCCTATGCTATCAACCCATTCAAATGCCTTTGATAATGAAGATCTTAATTATCTATGCATTGTGCTTGGGTCTGTTTTGTTTTTATGCACATTACCTCATGGCATCCCTATAGCAGACTTATTTTAAACAGCCATTCAATTAAACAGCTATTATAACGTTTAGAAATGAGAAAACTTGACTCATTCTGCTGTAGCTTACCAACTAGGCAGCCATTTGCTGAAATGGCACCACAGCTGCATGATCTACCAGATTTGAGCCTCTCTTCAATCATTCAAAGGTTTATGAGATGGCTCATAACTTCCAGTACTCATGGAGTGCAAAACCTTGAGAAAACGGCCCCTTGTTTGCATGACTTTCCCTATTCAAATTTTAAAATATCCCTGGCTGCCCTTGAAGAGGAAGCTATTTATTGCTTGTTCCTGCTAATAGCTGTCATTTGGGTCTAAAATCGACAGGTTAAATAATTCAACATTTGTGTAATGGATGTTTCCCTTGAATGTGTTGTCTTTAATAAGTTTCTGGAATAATTATCGAACACAGAAGCAGCAGCATTTATCAAGGCACTATTACTCTTGGTTTAAAAGCTTTCGGTCTACTGCGTTTAACCCGACGAGGTAAATAGGAAGTGTATTATTGATCCATAAAGCAATTTTAATCCCTTAACTTAGAAGAAGAATGTGCACACTAAAGTGAGAACATAAACTAATCTATCATTTATCCATCACTGGGGTTCTTCTAAGAGGACTTCCAGAGATGCTAAGAACCATTAGGACAAGCTTACCTCATGTGTGCTTATAACTGCCTATTCAAACTGTACTTCTTTTTGTTTAGTAAAAGCAAAACAATTTAAAAGTGGTCATATAATCTAAATAGCGAACAACAGAGATCTTATCTCAATCCGATATATTAATTCAAACGGCTGTCACTCAATAGCTGAAATTACTGTACAATTAACGCCTTGCACCTAGCAACACAATACACAAACAATCTTTCATAACAACCCTGCTGGAAACACCAGGTTAGACCAGCATGAACTTTTATGTTGCGTTAGGTTGGTTTAAACTGGTTTGGTGATGGTCTAGAGCACAAGTCTTGCAGTTTAAGCAAATTAAAAAGTCCACAACTTACACTACCATTCAAAAGTTTGGGGTCAGTAAATAAAAAAAAAAATAAAAAAAAATCATACTTTTATTCAGCAGGGATGCATTAAATTGATCAAAAATGACAGTAAAGACATTTCTAATGTTACAAAAGATACATATCTCAAATTAATGTTATTTCGAATTTTCTATTCATCAAAAAATTATAATCGTTTCCAAAAGACAACTGGCTTAAAAAGGATAATAATAAGAAATGTTTCTTGAGCAGCAGATCAACACACTGGAATGATTTGTGAAGAATCATGTGACACTGACTGGAGTAATGATGCTGAAAATTCAGCTTTGCAATCACAGGAATACATTTCAGAATATATTAAAGTAAAAGATAACATTTGCAATAAAATACTCTATATGTGATCAAATAAATACAGCCCCGGTGAGCATAAAAGACATCATTCAAAATCTTACCAACCCTAAACTTTTGAACAATAGAGTCTGCTATATGGTAACAGACTGACAACCACATAAAAACGCAATAATTTAAACTGTGCTCACTGAATGCCCTCAAACTGGCAGCTCACATTGTGTCCAGACAGAGATGCGAACAGGATGAATAATTCACATCCTGAGAAGTTCTTTCCAAACCTGATACTGCAGAAAGTGATGTAAGGCTGGTCAGCTCAGGTACAGGAGTGAAGTCTAAAGTCTTTAAGGACATGAAATATTATTTCCACTTCTTGCTAGCTAGGTTGTAAGCACCAATCTACATTGTGATTGACTTTTTAGTCACTAAACAACTGTACCTCAATTGAAATCTAAGATAGAGAGAGGCCTACATTAACAGGAAGTCAGTGTAAAAGCTATGGGGTCTTGTAAAATAACACGTTCTTTGATTCACGGAAGGACAGGCCTTTCTGGCACAATCAGCAGCCATTTCCTTCCCCTTACAGCATTAGAGAGCTCTAAGGGTGTGAGAGTGCACTTTATGTACACTGCCATGTTTAAAAGAGTCTACAATGAAGGTCAAGATACTCAGCTAATGCATTAATGCTGGATGGTATTAATGCTGATACATGAACCTTACAGTAAATGAAACTCATATAACATAAGTACATTCAGTACTTCAGCTCTATTGTGAAACACTTACTAAATTAGTGTGAAACAAAGACTTGTACACTTCTTAATCTTTCATAAGAACATCTTTAAGCTCTTATCATTTTAAAGTTTAAGTGACCTAACACAACAGTGCAATCTCAACCTACTAACCCGCTTTCGACAGAGGCTTTAATTCAAAGCGACTTACAGGACATTCAAGATTCATTTTAAGATTCAAGATACATTTTTTATCCGTCCATGCGTTCCTTGGGAATCATACCCACAGCCTTGATGTTTCTAGTGCTGAGCGCTACCAAAAATTGTGGCTTTCATTTAATCTGCTCATTTGAAGAATGCTAAACATACTGTCTAATTTATGACTTCAAACTTGGAAACAGCCTGTCTCATCTAACTTTACCCAAAACAGACAGGGTATGTTGTCACTCAAAACATATCAGGTCATAAACCGAATGCATTCGAAACACCTTTCTGTTCACCTTTTTCAATTCAGCAGTTCAACATAAAAAAAAAATGCACTTCCATATACAAACTTCCGTGCACATCTTTTGTATCAGGTGCGAATATATACGCTCAATCTTCACAATCCCTTCCATCTTGTGTTTATACACTACCTTGGCTACTTGCTTAGCCTGTGGCTGCTGAAAGAAGGAGGTCTTGGCAGTGAAGAAGGTGAAGTCATCGCTCTCCTCATCCAGGCTGCAGTACCCACTGCTCATGCTATTGCTACCAGTCATTTGCGGGGACGGATCCAGTTTGAAGGACTCCCTACGCGGGTCTTCGGGGGACCAAACGCACCATTCCAGGCTCCAGGGTTGGGAAGGGAAGGATGGGCTGGGAGCGGGGGACCACAGGTTCAGGTGAAGGGCCAGAGCTCCACGTGCCGCCGGAAACAAGCGCCGAAACTTGCAGGATGACGCTCAGCGAGCGTTGCGGCCGGTATCTGATGCTCAGTTCCTGTTTCCACAGGTCACAAACAGGCAGCTGTACAGAAACAGCTTCTCTCGCTCTATTCAGCCGACAGCGTGAAGCTTTAAACCCACGACCGCTTGAGATGAGAAAATTAGCCCAGGGTGGAGGAAAGCATGTCACAAATTGCTTGTATTGGCATCCACCGACTGGCATACAGTCACACAGTCTTGCTGTAAAAAGCGCTGAAGGTGTGCGAATGTTGCATGAACATTGTGTTGAATATCCCTTCAGCCGGCTGAGATGGATGCAGAGGTCTCCAGTCCACAGTGAGGCTGCAACGGCTGCTAGAAAGACGCTAGAAAATCAACCTGCCTCACAGTGACTGAGTGAGCAGAGAACTGACGTACTGCACCTCCCTCCCTTCCTTCTTCTCTCACACCAGCACGCACGCTCTCTCTCTCTTTTTCGCTCGCTCTACCATCTGTGGTTGGGTCTGTTATCTGCCTACAAGCTTACGCAAACACCCTCCTTCTTCCCCCTCCCTCCTCCACTATCGCTCTTCCTGCATGCAACTGATCTTTGCTCAACTCAAGAGACTTCCCACTGTAGAGAAAGAGAGAGAGAGAGAAAGATGGAAGGAAATGGAAAAAGATAATAAACCGGAAGAGCGAGAGAAGGAGAGAGAGGGAGAAAGAGAGAGCTCTCTGCATGTGGTCTTTTGGAGGCTATTTTACATAGTACCTGATATGCAAAATGCCCCTGATGGCAGGCAGCATGAATCTAGAGTATTGTTAAATGGCACTGTGATATTAATACAGGCAGGACTGCAAAAAGCATTTACATTTCTTTCTGTCTGTAAAAAGTAAGGGATAAAGTGAGCTGGTCATTATCACAAAATAAAGGTGATTGGGGTGGTCTTGTATCATCTTGAAGAGGTTTATTTTGTGATAACTGACAACTGACTTTCCATAATTTAATTCTGTTATGATGTGAGGAAAAAAGAGACTGTGGAATGATACATGAACATAGATTGTCTGCCAATTAATTACACTGCTCATTATAAAAAAAAAAAAAATATCTGAAGGCATAATGACCAATCAAAATCAATTATTCCAAATAAAAATAATTACCAAGCTGGCATTTGGAATAAATAAATAAATGATCAACATTGTAATAAATAAATGTTAAATACTGATTTGAGTTGAAATCATTTTATAATATAATAATGTAATAAATAAAGAGACCGTGGAGTCAAATGAGATGCCAATTAAACAGTCAATTAAACATTCCAATACTCATTATACAAAACAAAAAAATCTGAATGCATATAGTTTAAATTATAATGTAGTTTATTTTATAATGTGAGAAAAAAAGAGACTATAAAAATAGACTGTCTGCCAATTAATCAGTTAGTTGGTCACTTGAATTAAGGAAGGAAGGAATGAACAATTATTTGAAAAATATTTGACTACAGAATGTTGCACATAGCCAAACAGAATTAAGTCTTTTTCTTTTCTTTCCTGCATTTCACTTCTGCTTGTACTAGACTACCATATATAATATATCCTATTGTGTAGTGCAAATACTGTTGGCTCTAAAGATAAATCACTTGACATGTTCCTCATTTTTAAGTCGCTTTGGATAAAAGCATCTTCTACATGAATAAATGAAAATGTAAGTATTTCAGAGAGCCTTTAAAAGCCACAGGTAGAGCCCTAACTGATCATCATTACTGTTGCACATTCTATAAATAATTCATCACACTGTAATGTCTCATTGCTTTTTCACTGCTCAAGCCATCTACCATTAATAGAAATACACTGAGAGAGAAATCTTTTTGTAGTGCTTTTTACAGGGAACCTTTAATAGATGACGGGCAGGAGAAGAATACAATTACATCTAAAACTAACAGAATGGACACAAATAAAGCTGAAAACACAAACACACAAAACAGTAGGCTCCAGACCAATAGAAATCATTTTTACAACATTAAATGTACATATGTTCCACTGGAGGTCAAAATTACAGCGACATCTGCTTTCTCTTTGCACCCATCAGGGCTTTTGGTCTTAACCTTTGACCCTGACCTTGAGGGAATTAGAGACAAAGTCCAGCTGGAGCACCAGTACATGTTAAATGTGAGTACAAGATCAGAAAGATATAAAATCACTGTCATATGTATCAGTCCATCATCTAGGCACTGGTGACAATGGTCAACTAATTGAATAGTCGTTCACCATCCAGGTTGACTAGTTTATTCGTATATAATAGCATCAGTCATTCTGCATTGTAAAAACCATCTTGCAAAAGCTGCATTTTAAATTCATATCCTTTAAAATACGGCCGCTCCAGTCATGTTTCTTGAATTCAACTTATGTAGAAAATAGGGATGCACTGATAAGATTTTTTTGGGCCGATACCGATTTTAACAAACAACTATTGGCCGATTCCGATACCGATAATGATATTGGTCAATTGCATAAAGCAGGGCTTAAAAACTTTTTCCATTGGTTCACTCTGAGCAGAACCGGTATTTAAAAGTTTCTGTTCCTGTTCTTCTGTATTATTGCCGTTCCAAAACCAGTTTGAGTAGAAAAAATACCGGTTGATAACATTATTTTAATTTATTTTTTTACCTTTTAATAATAATAATTAAAAGGGGCCAGTTATTTTCAGTTACTTTCATTTCATTCTGTGAAGCCGGGCACACACTAACTTACTGTCAGGCCGATTATGAATGTCATTTGAGAAAAGTCAGTGTTTTCAGTCGGTGTTCAAAGTCGTTTGGTGTGCGGTGTCTAAAGAATTTAAGACCAGCTGTTAATTTTGTGACTGACGCCAATCATTGATTAACTGCACCTGTTTCCTAATTTGTAGGCCTATTAATTTAAATAATGAATTTAAAAAATCACAAATATGACATTTCTGAATAAAATAATTGTATACACTGTAGTTATATTTAATCTGGCATTTTCAATTAATCTAGGTCTGTTACATTCTTCTTATTATTAGGCCTATTATTATTATTAAGTTTGCCGACTTCTATTATGAAATTAATATTAGGCTACAATTAATTTGCCCCTCAATACTTTCATAGCGCATAACTGATGCGCTGCGAGGATAATAAGGATTAGGCTAGCTTACTCCTCACTGAAAATGTTTTTAAAAGGTCTTTCAAAACAGGCTTATTATGCAATGAATTATAGGCCTATAATTAAAATTATTAACACTGGAATCATCAATGAAAAAGCTTTATTTCAAGCACCGACTTTTTTTTAAAGAAAAAAAAACCCGAAATACATTTCTTCACTCTTTATTTATTTTTTGTAATTAATTAATTAATTTTTTCCACAAGCCTAAGTTCGGCCCACAAGAGAAATATTAAGGGAGAAAATTAAAACATTTAGCTATATACTGTTATTATCAGCATATGAAGTAGATTCGTCTCTCGTCGTCTCTGAGAGAATATGCGCCGTTAATGCAGCATCAGATGCCGAAAGCTCCGTCAGTTTTTACTTTCACTTTCTAGTGAATCGACTGAGGGTAAGAGGTTCACTGCATAACTCTTGCGCAAAGTGTTCACGTTGCTTGTGTGATATCCAATGGCTCGCCTTCCTGGTTTAAAACAAATATTTACAATATTGTGATGTAACCGCCTCTCCCACTCACCTTTGAATTCGCGGTTGGGAGCCGCGGATTTGCACTAAGCCACTGGACTCCGTTCGTTAGTTAGCCTAGTAGTGCCCGCCCACTTTTGCCTAGGCCCACCCAAAAATAAAATTCTGGCTATACGCCACACCTCTTGAAAATTGTGTCTTAATGCTTTCATAAATTTACTTTACTTTCCAATACAGCCATCAAGTGTTAACTAATACTTAAGTCATTAAAATAAAGAAATATTCCCAACCCAAAGTCGATTATTCAGTCATCCTCTGGGTCTGTGTGCAATTCTTGGATAGCATTATATTGTAGACTAATCATAATAAACCTAATAACCATAATAAACATATGTTGCTACAATAAAAACAATAACATTGAAATACATTTAAAACAGTGTATTTCTATTATCCCTCCTGCAGTAACTTCAGCAGCGTCCAGATCCTCATTTATCTCAGGACTGTGGCGACACCAGCAGTGCATAATGTAACGATACAGCCTAATTTCTTCTATTACATATCGCTTTTATGACATATGTCGTTATTAAAAATATAAAATATAAAAATATGTCATTTAAACGAAATAACACCCCGTCATAAGACTGAGTGGAAAAAAATAGGCCTATGTATGTGGCAGCAATGCCTTACCATAATACCCCATATAGAAAGGACAAAACATGACAGACTTCGAGCCCTATGAAGTGAGCACACGCTTTCGACGTTTGCTCTGCCTGTTTGGTTTAGCTGTTTACACGTTCATAACGTGCGTTTTTTCCGACTCAAAACGCACGTATTCAACGCCCATTTTTGTTATGATAAACGCACGTAAAAAACACGCGTTTTCGGTGACTCCAAAGCACGCGTCAAGAACGCGTTTTTATAGCAAATCACACATCGAGGATGCGCGTTTTGCTGTCAGATTGCACACTTTTGACGTGTCAGTGTACAATCAGACACCCGAGCAGGCGTATATGAATACTTTGGCTTGCCATACACAAACTCTCCGCGCACATGCACATATGAGACCCGCACAAACACTCTCAAACTCTCCACACACATACACATATGAGACGCGAACAAACACACACAAACTCTCCGCGCACATACACATATGAGATGCGAACAAACACTCACAAACTCTCCGCGCACATACACATATGAGACGCGAACAAACACACTCAAACTCTTTGTGCACATTCACGAGACGCAAAGAAACAACCACAAACTCTCCGTGCACATACACATATGAGACGCGAACAAACACTCACAAACTCTCCGTACACACACACACACAAACACACACACATACATATACATATACACGGAAGTCAACAGACATGCAACTGATTGTCTCCATGCAGTTAATTAATAAACCATCGGTATCGGCCCTTTTCATGCTATTTCTGATACGCCGACGGCTTTAAAATAATCAAAAATCGGCCGATAAATCGGTGCATCCCTAGTAGAAAATATACCTGGAACCTGGTAAACAAAAACTAGTTATACAGGGCTTCCTTAAAGGGATAGTTCACAAAAAAAATATTATTCTGTTATTAGTATCATTCAAAACCTTTTTTTAATTTCTTTCCTTTTTTCACAAAATAAGATATTTTGAAAAATGTTTTAGTGTTGTTTTGTCCATACAATGAAAGTCAATGGGTTCCAGAATTGTTTGGACCCTAAAGTTCTTCAAAATGCATCCAACTATTATGTTTTTTACAAAATTCCCTTTCGTTCCTTTAGTGACTAAATGCAATGCAATTCCACATAATGTTACTATGGCATTGTGTCAGCTTGAAATGAGATCATTCATCACCTCTTTTTCATTTGCTGCTTTCCTCAGCTTGGTTTCTCCAGCAGGGAGACAATTCCTCACAAAGGGAGATAAAAGACAAGAAGAAAGAGTTTGCCAATATAAACGAGGGGAGGTTGAAAGCCACTTTGGAGTCCCCTCGCCAGCTTTATTAAATTCTCATTGAACACTGTACTGGGCCACATTTCTTCTTTCACTGCAGCAGATGCTTCTCATGTCCTGAACTATATATTGAGTCCATATCCATAAACTCTGATGGCTGATGTGGTGCTTGAGCAGCTATGGACATAAAAAATATCATCACTAGCAGCTTATGACAAATTACCTGAAGCGGTGGCCTTGGGTTGCATTATCATAATCAATGAGCTGGATCACTGGGAAAGACAGAGGGGCTTGAACATGTTCGATATCCAAACCCCATGGGAAGAAGAAAGGTCCTCTTTTGGCTACTGTCAATACACCCCAATTAATTCTCACTAGAACTCAATCGTTTCGCTCAGAAGAGTTTGCAAGGGGGATTATGCAATTGCCCAGAAAAACATAATCAATACCATGGATGGATGGATGGATGGAGTCTACAAAATCAAAGTAAAATCACCCAGACTAAAAGCATCACACAGAAACCAGTAAGGGGTCCGAAATGAAGCACGGTACCACCTCCTGCTAGAAATGCAAGTGGAAAGCGTCATTTGTCACTGTCAAATACAGTTGTCTCACTGCTGTATGAAGTATGAAGTGAAGAGGCCCATTGTGGGTAATCAATGTGCCTGACAATGATAATGTATCTCAAACAATCAGGTATTTTTCTCTACAGGGAAGCAGGAGGTTTTGTATTCTCCCTACATTTTTGTCCTAAACGCTCCTTCCTGTAATCGCTCTGGTATTGTGCTGGTGACACATTCTGAGAGGAGTAACTGGAGGCTTGGACGGATCCTGACACTGGACTCAGCTCTTGTTTCACAGTGGTGTTAAGTCCCGTTAGGACGCTCCATATGATATGTTTCTGATACCGCTACAACACCTCTCTCCCTCCCTCTCGTACTTAGTTAAATAATGCAGACGGTCTCTATATTCCACACTTGGTGATGACAAAGTGTGGAGGAGAAACAGTCTTGGCTGTGTTTGTATGTAACAATGCTATATTTATAACCCGTCATCATGCTGTACCTTCAGAACCTACTGTATCTATCATTTCTATGTTTTCAGACAATCCGAGTGCTGAACGCTGAAGCTGAAAGGTTAGAAGCAGAAGGAACACTTCCTATGTGTCTAGCTAGATAGATAGATTAAAAAACAACTTTTGTTGAAAACCATGTCATTTCCCAGAATGCATTACTTGTGTTAAACAGTTCCTCTTCCTGTCAACTTCCTGTGGCCTATGCAAATCAAATTCTCACTTATGAACTGAAAGCTTGCCAGTTCTTCAGTTGTGAAATTTTCCCATCCCTAGGTAAAATGATAACAATCTAGACTCTTATTTTAATTGTTTAATTTAGTTTTTACTCTAGGATACGTCACATTACACAAGTGAAATCAACCCGGATGCTGTTTCATGTTGACTTTACATAGCTCATCCGCATGAACAGCCTCTCACTTCCTGTGCTCTTCACACTGTCTTATAGTACCACAGAGCCGGAAGACATTACATAGATTCTGTTTTTGGAATCCTCAGTGCAAAAATGCAAAGAGAAAACCCACGCAGATCAGTGTGTAAATGTGCCTTACTACAGCTCTCTCCACAAATTATGAAATCAGCCCACACAAACACATCCCAGGATGTCTTGCGTGGTTTTCAGGAATCAAAATCAAGCTGCTAAAATCAACACAGCTCAAACTGAAAGAGAGAAAGATACTGAAAAAGACAGGAGGAATCAAGTATACCATTCCACTTCATGACATTAGTTTTTGAGGACACTGCACAAACACACAAACATGCACATTGCAGTGAACTATCACGCAAGTTACTCCACAGGAAATGCTACGCTGAGATGACAGACCTGATAAAATATCTGAAAATGGCAGATGCAAATAAAAAAATATATTTATTCTGATTCTACTGAACTGCATATGATATCTCCAGCTGCTGTGGTGGTCTGAGGGGGCCGCAGTGCATGCGACACATAAAAAGTGTGTTTGCTGTGTGTGTCTGTGCATGTGTACACACCCGAGGACAGGAAAAGGAAGTGTATGAGAGATGACAACAGCCTATATGCACTACTATACAAAAGTCAAAGCCGATGAAATACCTCCAGCAGCTGGGGAAACAAACCCTCAGCACACGCTCTACAGCACTTTCGCAGCCAATACATGCCAAGAAAATAAAAACAGCATCTCTGAACTTGCAAATTTATTCTTGTTTGTGCCTGATGTTGCACAGAGACTCACCCAGAGAGACCTACTGGGGCTTTCAGATCAAATCAGCTGTATTTTTACACCAAAACTAAAGGGATAAACAAGAGCTCAGGATGGAGCAGTTAATGTTACTGAGGGGCAGTGAGGCTACAAAAACTGAGAGATATTCCACAGCTAACTGTGAGATAGCACTAGCAGGGCTAATGTTTTGAGGCCACAGGGGACATGAGGGCCAGCGCACTGTGCCTGCATGATATGAGGATATTAGGGTAATGTGCATGAAGAACATTTTGTATTCTCATGACAAAAACAGAGAGAGGTTTAAGGGTTGTGAAATATACTAAATAAGGATAACAGGGGAAGTGTGAGGTGAAGTATGACAGGAGTGCATTTAGAATATTCTAGAGAGTTTTTCAATTCACCCCACTAAATAATATCATATTCTCCTCTCATAGCTAATACTGGGAATAATAGTTTACGTATATCCAGTCGTAAATTAATCTCTTTTCTCTTTTATAGTTCAACTTACTTCAGTTAGGAGAAAAACAAATGAACACAATTTGAAATATTAAACCTTTAACGTTTCTTTAAAAATTAATATATCAGATTTTCACTGGACCCTGGAAACCACTGAAGTCCAAAAAGCAGGAGAGAAACGTGAGTGTCCGTTTGCTGTCATTCAACCTCACTGATGTCTAAAAAATACAACTGAGCTATTAATATGTGACGCATTTTTAAGATTTCTTTCCTATAGGTATCCATTTTGCTGTTCTTTGTACACATACATACACTACAGTTTTTTTTTAAGCAAATTAATAACTTTTATAATAACTTTTATTTAGCAAGGGTGCATTAAATTGATTAAAAGTGACAGTGAAAACATTTATAATGTTACAAAAGATTTCTGTTTCACATAAATGCTTTTGTTTCACATAATTGCTTTTGAACTTCCTATTCATCAAAGCATCCTGAAAATAATGTATCATGGTTTCCACAAAAATATTATGCAGCACAACCATTTTCAACACTGATAATAATAAGAAAACTTTCTTAAGCGCCAAATCAGCATATTAGAATGATTTCAAAAGAACTGTTATTTTAAACTGTAATAACATTTCACAACGTAACTGTTTTACTGTATTTTTGACCGAATAAATGCAGCCTTGGTGAGCATTAGAGACTTCTTTAAAAAACTGTAGTCTAAACGGGCAGAAAATGGCAATATAACAACAAAAGTGCTTGCCAAGCCCAAGAGTTATCTTAGCAAATGCCCTTGAGATTCACACAGACACACACACACACACACACACACACACACACACACACACACACACACACACACACACAGACTCCCTCATATCTCTGTGATTCATCTACATAAGGTCAGTGGTCCTCCCTCTGGTCCCCTGGCGCTGGTGTGACTAAAGAAGCTCTGTTTAAATAAATGCTTCTGGCTGCAGAGGTCTGTAAAATCCCTGAAGCCAGTTAGGGGGTGTCTAGGTTCTGTTTTGGCTGTAATTACATTGTGAGGCTGTCTTTATGGGCTATCTGCTTTTCCTGTGCATGTCTAATGCTTGTCTGTTTGCAAAACGGTACATCTCTCTGGGGTGTTTGAATGGCAGTAAAGACAACTATAATACAGTTGATGGCAGTGACAGGCATATGGACCAACAAAGGCTTTTATATGTACAAATTAATTAAGTTACTTGTTTAAGGCATGTCTCATCTGTTTTGTTGCAAAAGATACTCATGCAGAGTTTGCAATGGAGGCATTCACATGCAAATCACTCTGAACCGTTCTGCATAATATATATGCCCAGTGTGGTGAAATTTGGAATAACAGACAACTATAAATGGTTATTTTCTACAATGCAACCTTATCTTTTATTCTAAGAAGCTGCATCAAATCAGTGACACAATCTGTAGTTCACACGACCAAAGCCCTGCCCTATGCGAGGAGACGACTAATGCGAATTTCATTTCTGTTGAGAAATAACCATAATGCCCTCTGTTGACAGCTCACCATTCAACAGCTTTCAATCTCACTGACAGCACAGACCAGCTGGGTTTGCTCTTTTCCTGATTTAGAGGAGATAGGAACAGACAGGAGAGGCCTCATAAATAAGACGGATACACTACAAGGGACAGAAAAGCTTTTTTCAGTAATGACTACTCTGACAATATAAATGCTCTGAGAGAAACAGGCTATTGGATGTCTGATTGGCCTCTAGGTCGTACCGTTTTGACCTTCTGGTCAGGCATCATATGCTTTGCAGAGGATGGGCTCATCTAAAAACGTGGGCAAAAGTTAGTGTATGCCTTTGTGTGTGTGTTGCTGAGGACAGTGTGCCCCTGCTGCTCTTCCTCAGTCCCAACTGTGCTGTCACTTCCTGTGTACCTGGGACTAAACTCGCTGCCACTGTAAAACACAGCCAAGCATCAGAGAGGCACTTAAGCATGTGCTAATGTGTCCCGGCCAAGCAACCCAGGGAGGATCAGATTCAGTTTCCGCTTCATCCCTTGCATTTCGCTGCATAATTCTATACTCTCTTTCTAAATTTGGAAAGCTCTCTGCATGCTTCACTTACAAAAAAAGTACCAAAAAGTATGCTCCATCATAAACGTTTCAATATATTGCAAGATATATTCCAATATGTTATGTTTTTTTTTATATATATACGAAAGTACTACTACATTTTTTTAAACACATATAGTACCTATAAAATAGCATGGTAAAGGAATATGGCAATAACTTAGTACCATGTTATGTGTCAAAGTATGTTTTATGTGTGTTTTATGATACCATTAAAATGGAAGCCTGTTTTGCTTTATGGTAGACAATAAATAAAATAAGAATTTAAAGGGATAGTTCACCCAAAAATTAAAATTCTGTCATTAATTACCTTCGTTTATCTTCGGAACACAAATTAGGATATTTTTGATGAAATCCAAGAGCTTTCTGACTCTGCATAGACAGCAAGGGAACTACCAAGTTCAGGCCCAGAAAAGTAGTTCTCTTTGCGCACAAAAATTATTCTTGTAGCTACATAAAATTAAGGTTGAACCACTGATGTCACATGGACAATGTCCTTACTACCTTTCTGGGCCTTGAATGTGTCAGTTGTGTTGCTGTCTATGCAGGGTAAGAAAGCTCTTGGATTTCATCAAAAATACCTTAATTTTTGTTCCAAAGATGAACGAAGGTTTTACGGGTTTGGAACAACATGAGGGTGAGTAATTAATGACAGAATTTTCATTTTTGGGTGAACTATCCCTTTAAGTCACATTGTGAGATATACATTTGCAGCTGTGAGAAAGTCACATTGCAATCACGGGAAATATAGTTACAATTATGAGATATAAAGTTACCATTGTAGGACATATGTTTTCAAATATTACAAATAGTCACAGTGTGAGATATAAATTTGCAGCTACAAGTATATCACATTGTTATTATCTATAAAGTTTTAACTTTATAGTCACAAATACCAGAAAAAGTCTCAATTATGAGATATAAGTCACATTTGCGACCTATATTTGCAAATGTAAAAAAAAAAGTATATTGTGAGGTATACAGTATAGTTACAGTGTGAGATATAAATTTGCAGATGCAAGAAACAATTATGAAAAACAAAGTTGGAATTATGAGATACGAAGTCTAATTGTCATATATAAAGCCACAATTACTGAAAATAAGAGTCACAATTATGAGATATAAAGCCACGATTATCACTGTGCTAAAACATGCAGAATTTAAGTGAATGGAAAAAAAAGATATCTGATATTTGGAAGCTGCTCAAGTCAATTTATTTTGCTTTCCTAACTTTGCATGATTATATACAGTACTATCCGTGGCCCTATTAAAACAGGCCTGTGACCCATTTATTGTCCAACAGATGGGATGAACAGTCGCTGTCGGATCTGTCCATGTGTTTCTCTATAGTGAGGAGCTCCCTCTTATAGTGTGCATAAAGCAATAATGGCTAAGCGAGAGAACTTACCGTCTCCTGAGGGTCTTTGGCGCCGGGCCTCTGTGGAGTGGGGGTAGACACATCCTCCGTCGGCTGGTCTAGTTGGTTGCAGTCCAGCTGAACAAGCCCCTGACACTCCAAATGACATGTGTAGCTGCAGTCTGGAGGCCAGAGACAAACAGGACACACACAGTTACTAACAGCCATGAAGCACACAGACAAACAGCACAGTTTAGAGAGCCAATGAGGGCTGCTCTTTCAGCTCCTTTAAAAGAAAAAGGCTTGAAAAGGCTGGAGGAGGACTGGGTCATGTGTTTTATTTACTGGAAATGTCTGTGTCAGCATAAGCGCAGGAGCCTTGGACAAAATCTAGACTGGAGCTGGTGATGATAAACTTACAATCTGCATGTTGAGGACATCTGTCTCAGACATATGCACTCCACAAACTAGAGACAGCAAAGATGCTTCATAATGAACAGTGACAGTGTCTCATTTACATTAGACAGAGTGTCTGGTGTGTCTTCCACATAAACATTAATTATGAGAAGGAATTCAGTCATGTGAGGTTGTCATGGCTCAGTTAAACAGTGCCCTATTCATTCACTCTCAACTGACTTGACCCCAAAATAGCTGTTTATAAAAATCAGAAGACTTTATTTCTTTTATTCAGTGCCAACTATAGCAGCTGTAACCTTTATTACTTTGACATCAATTGTGCTTTTTGACTTAGTTGTTGTGTGTGGCGCCATCTAGTGGATGTCTGATTTAAAACACTGCACAGGAGTTTGCACAGGAGGAAGAATGACTTATCAAAAATTGATGAGTGAATCTTTTTCTTTTACACTTTATTATTTCTTAAGAGATGCATTTTAATAATAAAAAATCGAATAAATATATGCCTATAATAAATTTATGTATAATATATTTATATATTTTATTATATTTATAAATAATAAAACATAAATATAATAAAATAATAATTTTAATTTCATAATAATAATAATAATATAATGCAACATTATAAAATAATATTTTAAGACAACATTTTTAAAAAATATATATATAAAATAATACAAATACTTTATTTTATTTGAAAAATACAAAATATATAGAATTAAAATATACAAAAATTAAAATGTAAATAAAAAGCAACTGCTAAATGCATATAATATTTAAATATATATATATATATATATATATATATATATATATATATATATACATACATACATACATACATATACACATATATATATATATATATATATATATATATATATATATATATATATATATATTATGTAATATAAAAATACAAAACACTCTCAACTGGGTAGCAATCCAAGGTAACAAGGTAACAGAGAGAAAAAGATCAATCACTAGATGGCGCCACCTTGCCAACATCATCAAAGGTTAACGGAGGCGTATGAAATAAGGTTATTAACGGGCTAGAACAGACAGCTGCTGTTTAATTTTTGCCAAGAATCATTTCATTGACACTGAGGTTCATTTTTTCCTCCCATAATTGTCCATCCAGTGAACTCTTTCCACATATTTGCTTTGGAAAGTAGCATATTTTATAAAAAAAAATAAAAAAAACTGAGGCAAGCTGCCCTCATCATTCTAAAATTCCCATGAGCATCATAAGAGAGATAATAAAATGACCTCAGACCAGCACACACTGTAAAAAAAAAATCCCGTAAAATTTACGGTAAAAAAACGGCAGCTGTGGTTGCCAGAATTTTACCGTAAGAAATACGGTAGCAACGTTTTAGGGTTTACGGATTTAACTTAAAAATTTACAATTAAAAACCGTATTTCTTTAACTGATGTAATGTTAATATACCAATCTATTGAAGTTCTGAAATCTGTTTGTACCTACACTGATAATAACCATCAAAATCAGGTGGTGATGAGAAAGTCACGATGAACCAAAGCTCACCACAAGCAGCTTTTCCACAAGCTGAGAAGGCCAATACTAATATATATATAGATATATATAGAAGGTGCACAATGTCATTCACACAAACACTAAACACCATCATGGTGAGACTCATTAAACTGAAATATGCAATAAACATTGATTTAACAACATTAGATGTAACATACCACCCTAATAAACATAACTGATAAGAAAAAAAAAAACTAAGAAAAAAACAGTTATTTCAAAGAAAAAAATATCAAATTTGAAATGCAACACAGGGAATTCTGGGAACGTCAATTTACAGTTTTTCCCTGTAAATTTTACATTCTTTTTCACTTCCAAAAACTGTATTTTACCGTAAAACTGTCTGAAATGTCTTTTACAGTTTTTCACTGTATATATTAGGGGAACTTACCATTAACCATTTAACAGGTTTTTACTCTAGCATTTTCACAGTTTTTTACCATTAAAATCAGTCATTTTTTACAGTGCAGAGAGTAAATTCAATAGCTTAAAAGCACTCTGAGCATCTATATTCATTGCTCAGAGCCACACAGTAACCAAGGAAACTACACTCTGCGCCACTGGATATTCTCCAGCACAAGCTGACCATGATTTTACATGACATGGTGTCCTGCAGTGAGGCTGCGGTGTCATATATATTGTATAAATAGTCTGTGGCCAACAACACAAAATGCTTTAGTGATAATGGCATAGAAATGGGTTTTTGTTTTTGCAGTCACATGATAACAAAACGACTGAGGTATCTGTCTCCACACAGCAGCACGGGAGTGACAGATGTCAACAGTGAATGCTGATTGATTATCAGTGGATTGATTATCAGTGCCAAACACATTGCTACTGTCATTGTGGAAGAGCAGGGAGGTGCAGATCACTCTGAAAGGAGATTGCGAATGCTAAGAGCCTCTACACAACACTGATAAGTCACATGGAAAATAGACGTCACTTTCGATGGTCTGTCGCCACAACAACGGCAAAATATAAATCTTCAGGGGAGTGTTGAGCGGGACTATGTGAAAGAGTATCCAAACCAAACAGAATGACTCAGGGTCAGGAAATGCATTATGGGAGGAGGTGAGGCTTCCGTCCGGTTCTGATTCTCACCTTCAACCTCAGCTTGATATCAACAGTGCAGTTTAATGCAACACCCTGATAACTTACGCAGCAATGACTATTAAATGAAAAACCTGACACGTGCAGCAGCAGTCAGGTGCCATGGGTCATCCTGCAAAATGGGTGCCATCATTTAAATGGACTTTTACAATGTAGAGATTTTTAAAGCACATGAACAAAAAACTGATTTTTAATATATTTTTTTATTGATTAAAATATAAAAGCTAGAATCTTTTTTTTGTAGATTTAACAATGTATTACTAAAAGATTGAATCAATTATTAAAAATGCATTATTAAAAATAAATTGTGTGTCAACCCTGTTAGTACCACTTTTCTACTTTTCATAAACTTTTAAATACATTTTAAAAAATGTCAATGTCATCATCTTTTCAAGAAGATAACACTTCAAGGACGAGTTCTTATTTATCACTTGTGAGACAATGTTGTCAACCTTACCATTTGACCAGTAAACAACTGATAATAAAAAAAATAACATCCACTTTAAATTGTCTTTTAAAAGCATATTGTAGTTTCATGAGATTATGCTCAAGGCTTTTAATGACAAATTAAACAAGGCAACTTTCAACCCCATTACTATCATTCCTGTTATCCTTCTAAACGTGCAATGATACTGACATTTATTAATTTAGCTTCAGATGGTACAATGCAATTTATTCATAATTAAAAGTATTATTTTAAGATGAAAGTGTTTAAAATAAAACACAATTTTACTTTAAATTCACACTATGTATGCATTTGTTGCATAGACTTTAAAAGTGGTGAAGTTTACATTTACATTTAGTAGACGCTTTTATCCAAAGCGACTTACAAGTGATGACAATAGAAGCAATCAAAACTAACAAAAGAGCAATAATATGTAAGTGCTATGACAAGTGCTATGCCTAACGCAGTATACATAACAAGGGTTTGTTATATATATAATAAATAAAAAGTAAACAAGTAAATAGAATAGAAAAAGAATAGAGAATGCTAGTGTTAGAGGGTATTTTTTTTAATAGAAATAAAAAGACAAACGAATAGAAAAAGAATAGAGAATGCTAGTGTTAGAGTGTCATTTTTTTTAATAATAAATAGAAAAAAAAATGGAATAGAAAAAGAATAGAGAATGCTAGTGTTAGAGGCTCTTTTTTTAAAGAAAAGTAGTTAGAATAGAAATAGAATAGAGAGAGCAAGTGTTAGAGGGTCAAATGTTTAATCAGGTAGTACTGGCAAACTAGAAATCAAAATACTGATTTCAATTGTATCAGTTTATAGTCTATTCCAGCCAAATCTAAATGTCCCAAACAAGATTGGAGGTTTACAACAGCCAAATCTTCTTTGAAACTCTTTAGATGAGGTAATTAGTGCCAGAGGATGCTCCCAGTCCCATGTCTTTATCCTTCAAACTGTGTGCTCACATATGCTCCCCTCCATCATCGCATGTCCTTACTGCAGTGCGGTCTGAACCCCCTAAACCTGATTAATCTGAGTGCCGCCAACTACTAATCACTGACCGTCACCTTCTGGGTTACAGACAGAAGAACTGTAAAGAGATTTAACACGTCTTTGTAGTGTGGAGGATTATACAAAATGCATGATTCACCCATAACGCACCAGATGAAACATGACTGGCAGGTACCATCATCTGTCTGGAATGTAAAATCACTCCCAAACATGTCCACAAAAATCAATTAAATTCAATAAAACGTCCACTTTTGGAGATTTAGTTCATTCTATTTCTAAAGTCAGTATTATTTAAACCACCATTCATAAATCTGGAAACTAGAGAATTATACAGATTTTCTTAGTAACAGCTGCTGAAAATGACATCCTCAAATCACAGATAAAATGTCATTGTAAAATATTTATTATAATAATTTTGATCAATTAAATGCTATTTTGATAAACAGTAGAATTAATTTCTTTCGTGTTATAGTGTTTCTACACTTTTTGAATGCAGTTTTATAATTTTTGCTGATGTGTGACTTACATTGATGCACATTAAAGTGTTTTTTGTGTGTTTTCAATTTTATCAATAAAGGACATAGGAAGAAAATTTTGCATCATGACAATAATTAAATAATTTAAATTAAAACATGCTTGATGGGGGGGAAAATCACAAAATATGAACAATGCACTAACGATGAATTTTAAGAAAAAATAGTAAAAAAAAATAAATAAAAAAACAAAAACTAAATTAAAAACACTAAATAAATAAATAAAAAACACTAACTAAATACATTAATAAAAATTGAAGATGTGCAAATGGAAAGTGCACTGTTAAAAAAAACTAAAACGCAGAGACTATAGCTTTTTTAAAGGGGTCCTATTATGCTTTTTCACTTTTTGAATTTTAGTCAGTGTGTATGTTTGGGCATAAAAAAGATCTACAAAGTTACAAATCTCAAAGTCCACTCCAAAGGGAGATATTTCGTTTTTTAAAAAATCCCTTTTCAAGAACTACAACGAACGGCTCGTTTGGACTACAAAGTTGTTTTCCTGTATTTGTGACATCACAAATTGGCCCATTAGAATATCATTAAAATAAATCCCGCCTCCGGAAATTCGAATGCACGTTTCAAAATCGAAACCCGGTGCGGGTGTTTTTATATCACTGTATTTCTGATGGAAACTGACTGCCTTCAGAAAATTATGGATGTCATTTTCATTTCATCTTGCATGTAATGTCTGATAAAGCAGCGTTTGTGAGCGGAGCTCTGCTTTGTGTACAGCGTTACCGGGGAAACCTCGCTCTCTCCCGCTCCAACAGCGCCTCCCGCTGGCAGAGAATTAATTTGCATATATATGCCGCCACAAATAGTGTAACTCTGTAGGACTATGGTATAAATAAATTCAACTGTATAACAATTTCGCTGCAATTCATGTTATAATGTTAGAATTAAAGAACAATAAACATAATACATATTACCGTTGCACTTATCTGTACATAGTAAATGCAGTTATTTTTAAGCTGTTGTTGACATCCTATCTAAAACGTGATTTAGCCAAAAAAACAACAACAATATCGTTACCACTTTAATATGTCTTCAATATCCGTGCGTGCACAGGTTCTGCGCGATCCTCTTGTTCAATATTCTCGGAGTCTGAATTGATATGGCAATATTGACGAACTTGCTGTTTTGGCAAGGGGCGGGACAGTACTGAAACACCATCTAACCTGTTCGCCAATCACAATGCACTGGGACAGCTAACCAATCACAACACTTTTCGTTTTTCGGAAGGCGGGCCTTCATCAAACCCGGAAATAATCGAGCCGTTTGTGCCAGGCCGGGGAGGAAGGTATTGTAATAATGTAAATTATGTGAAAAATAATGCGATTTTCGAACCACCAAGCATGAGAGCATGTTCTAGTACACCCCCAAAACAAAATCAAGACTTTGTAAAAGAGCATAATAGGACCCCTTTAAACATGCATACATTTTGCCTTCTAAAATCTAAAATCCTGATGTCCAGGGGGAAGAAAAGTCCATGCACAATATATTTGTCAAACACACTCATGTGGAGAAAAATCTAATAAACACTCCATATATTTTCTCAGAGGCACATAAACCGTGACCCCAGAGTATTTGTTTAGCCACAGAGCTTTATGAACAGAGTGGTCACATTCATGTTCTTGAGTAACTCTGGGGTCATTTCTAGAAACCCCATGGATAGAGCATTGCAGCATAGTTTACATAACCTGGAAATGCTGCAGTGCTGCTATAAAACAGGAGTGCTGGTGACAGAGGAGGTCAAACTCTTGTCCTTGTCACATTAAACACGTTTATTCGGCGATGTGTGTAATTTCCTCAGTATGAGAGGTCAAATGCGCATCTCTGGGGCTGTCCCTTTAAAACATCACTTCCCACTAGAACATAGTCACTTCCTCTTGGAGTTAACCATGTCTGCTGATCAGTAGAAACATTTTTGTTGTTTAGCTGAAAAAGTGTGCCAAACTCCCCTCCGATGGCTAGAATGTAAGGGGGAGTTTATAGAGAGAACGAGAACACTGATGCCTTTTTGTCCCTCACGCGCCTTCTCGCCTCCCACTTCCTTCTGACATTTCTGATCTCCCCTTCTCTTCCATACATCAGCATTTTTCCACCTCAGGAGTCACAGTTCCTTCTCAGAGCCGAGGCTCATATGCATCCCAGCTGTATGCACCCTCCTACCACCTCTGTTTCTCAGATTCTGCATCGGTCAGCAGCATTTTCTGCCATTTCTTTCTCTCGGCCAAGTCAGAAAATCTGACCCTATAACCTTGCTGTGCATCTTTTCCCATGATTCAAAGATGCCCTTAATAACAAAAGTGAAGTTTCATTGGCTCATTCACTTTTTTTGTTGAGGGAACCAGTGCGATGCCAACTTTTGAGTTGGCATACAAAAAACGTCATCTCTGTTCTGCTCTATTCACACACAACATAGCATCATATTCTAACAACCTGGTCCCAGTGGAACCTATCTGACTGAACCCTGTAATTTAAGCCCAAATTAATGTTTCTAAATTAGAAACAGACACAAAAACTCCAATGAACAGACACAAACACAGCAGCTTGACTGAAACACAGCAGTTCTTTCAAACAGCAACAAGTAAAGACTTTCTGTAGACTCCCATACAATGACCTCTCTTTATTAGAGGCCTGATGAGTGTGCAGTGTTTAAAAACATGTTGTTCTATTATATCGAACAAGCATAGACATACTTTACCATTCATAGACAGCCACTGGGATAACAGTCCTGGGTAATTGGTGGGTATTTAGACTGCAATTAAACTGAACAGATCTTCTGTCTTAAGAGGGACCACACAACAAAATCTGACCTTTCTTTCTAGAATTTTGTCGAAATCTCAGATTAAGTCATGTGCAATTCTGCAATAATTTACTAATAGAATAGAATATGCACTGATATTATATAGATATACTGTATATACGTAGATATACATATGGAGATACTGGTATTAGAGAGAGAGAGAGAGAGAGAGAGAATGACTGGATTATATTTTACAAGAAAATACTATTTCAGTCTTTGTACTTCAAAACTTTGCGTTTAATTCTATGTATTATTAGCCATTTCTTTGTAATTATTTGTAAAATTTATTAGCAGTTTCTGAGAATTGTTAATTCTACATGTTTTTCAGAGTGTATTTTGTCCAAATAAATTGTTGAGTGTTAGATGTCTGCAGATATAATCTGCATGTAAAAATAGGGGACATAGGCATGCACATATTTAAAATAGTATGTTTTAAGGTCCTATTCTCGCTATTAACAAACCATTAACTATGACTTTGGCCTCAATAAACTCCTAATTTGCTGCAAGTTAGTAATATAGTTGTTAAAATTAGGTATTGGGTAGGATTAGGGATGTAGAAGATGGTCATGCAGAATATGTGCTTTATAAGTACATAAACAGCCAATATATTAATAATTGGCATGCTAAAAAGCAACTAGTTAAAAGTGAGAATTGGTCCCTATACTGAAGTGTTATCTTGCATTCCTATTCCTATTCCTATTAATCTACTGATTACTCTGATGTGAGTGAAAGAAGTCAAATCACTTTTCAGACACTTGTTAGACTGAGTTTATCCACCTGGCAGCGACTAAAATTCCCTGCTCACTCCCCTTCAGACCACTACATTGATCCATCCATCCTCTCATAGACACGGTTGCTTTCAGTTTATGGAGTCTATTGCTAATCCTACCCAGGGAGTCATATTCAACATTCTTTTGGGTCATTCATCCCATGTGCACCCATACTCATATTCATACCGAGGCTGAAATACATGTAAACATATGAATGTTTCATTCACATGACATTCAGAAACTGCAAACCTCAAGAGTCTTCCTCTCTTTATTCTTACAGCATTCCTCTCTTTCTTTTTCACTGATTCTCTTTCATTCCTCATTTTATTCCCTTCCTCCACAGCTTCCTTGTTTCTTTATTTTCCATGTAGACACCCCCACATTTAGTTTAGTCGCTGGAAAACCACGAGCAATCCACAACAGAAAAAAAGTGACTGAACTCAGTAAAACATGTTATTTTTTTTTTCCAGCTTCCCACTTGTCAAAAATTCCAAAATGTGAAAATTTGGGATTCTAAATTAAACCTGTAAAATGTAAAAAAATAAATAAATAAATAAATAAATAAATATTTTAACTGACATAAAAATTATGATGGAATTTGTCAAGAAAAAAATTAATATAAACATGTATATGTTAAATATATTGTATTATTTTATATATTGTATTTTTTTTTTTTTTAAATCCAACACATATCAAAATGTTCTTTTAGTTCCTCGTTCTTATTACAATACCAACAATACAGTAAACAATAAAATAAAAATGTTGTTATCCAGGGAGGAATTAACCCACAGTAAAACAATGTCTGGCACTGTGTTTATACCCTATTAAAGCATAATGGATAGAAATAGCCCCGATCCCATTAATGCTTAGCTTTGGGAAAGCAAGGCCTACCGAGGTGTAAAGTATCGACACAGTGCAAATAAGGATGTTTTGTCTTGTGAAGCATGGGAAAACCTTTTAGATGCTAAAGATGCTGAAAGAGCACTAAAATCCAATCTAATGGATTTAATAAACTGGTCAGGTCTCTGCGGTCCTGAGCACATGCCACGAACACAGCCTCACATGTACAGCTAGCTTTTTCACAAAAGAATGTCAACTTGAGCCTTACTGCAGTACACTGTGGGTGAGAAATTGTCAATTGAAATTGAAAGTAATTGTGAAGGGTGGATCGTAAGTGACAAATAACATAAAGAAGTGTGTGTTTACTTTGAACATAGATGCTGACAAAGTCTGAATACAGACAGGTTTGTTTAGGGTCTTATCAGCATTTCACAGCCAAGCTTTCACAATCAAGCTCACATGCACAGATTCAGTGTCAATCTAAGCTGACAGAATACTTCTATACTTCAATCACATCTATAGTTATGTTAAGTATAGACATAATGGCTCACTAGATTAAGGTCTTTTGCCCATGCTCACACTGCAGCTCATTCTGGCCAAGAACAATTTACTTAAAAAGAAAAAGAGCAACTGACTCAACAAGTAAAGCGACCAGCCACAGGTTATTTAGCATTTATATGATGTTAAGCAGGTTTATATGAAATAAGTTATGCTACAATTTTAAATTGACAGGAAAACGTAGGTAAAAACTATGAAATGCAAAGTATTTGAGTGAAGTAATTGTGTGTGTGTATAGACAGATAGATTTCTATCTTTTGCTGTAGTGTGTCAGTAGGAAATATCATTTTACATTTCCAAACATTCATTCTGCCATTAATTGTAATAATCCAGTGAGATTTTTGTTTGCACAAACAGCCAGTGCTCCACAAAGAGATCTGATCACATCATCATCCAGTCTGTCTGGAATGACATGAAGAAACAGAACAAACGGAGGCAGACTAAATCCAGAAGAACTCTGGCAATGTCTCCAAGATGCTTGAGGGTAAGTAAATCATATGGTAATTTTCATTTTTGGGTGAACTATCCCTTTAAATCCTGCTTGAGAAGTTGGTTATTTACTTCATGACATGTAAAATTCACACCGCCCGCTGCTGATTTCTGTCTCGCTCAGCGTGTGTCATCTACAGCAGTGCGTCAGTGTGTGCGGGAGCTGATGGCTAACGTCATCATGAAGCAAAAAGGGTGAGAAAAGTGCTGCCATCATCTCATGCACTCATCAACTCATAAGCATTTCCGAACCAGAGACTAAAAAGGCTCATATTTGCCAAACAGCTTTAATGGTAATTGGATTGGCCATGACTTAGAAAGTAAAGTCCATTGGGAGTTAAGAGCCAGATGTGATGCCAATATCAAAGCACTGACACTTTAAATGTTACTACAGGCTATATGTCCATATCCATAAAAGAGCACTGTTATGGCCATCACCTTCATATGTGAAACCATCAATCTCCACTAAACACTTTCTTTGAAACTTAGAAAAATCAGTATATCTTTCTTTTTATCCAAGTATGATACTAAGTGAATAGAAGGAAAGTGAACTTGCACTAAAACAGATCACTTTTTATTCATTAGGCTGGTGTACTGTATCTCAGTCTCCGTCTACTCAAAGAGGCATTCCGGTCCAGATCAATGGGAAATTCAATTTCAACTCCCTTGGCTTCTGATCAAAACGTCATTTTGTCAAAAACAGCACTGAGATCAAATTCATCCACTGATGCCTCAGTGTCTAACTTGAAATAGAGATGGGAATCTGTATATGATATGATACATTGGGTCAATTCGATTCCACAAACACAACATAAAACAGACAAACTTACAAATATTAATAAGTGGTGCTTTTTAAAGGGAAGGCATTTTTCAAAACTCCTAACTCCAATTATTAAACTTAAGTACTTATATCAATGTGCTAGAGACATGAATGATACCTCAAACTAGGCGGTTTGTTGAGGAAAGGTATTCTATTACTTTATAAGCAGCACTCTAAGCATCACTCAAAACCCCCTAGAAACCTCTAGAGATCAACCAGAACATCCTAGCAACTCAAAATCACTGAGACAACTACATAGCAACATGTTTACAACCTTTTAAAACAGTGAAGCAACTGCATAACACCCAGGCAATCACCCACCACACTTGAGCAAGTTTTGTTTAGAAAATGTAAATTTAGTTTGATCAGGTAAATCTGGTGTTGAAATGGTGGCTATAGCACAACTAAGAATTATCCTGACTCCATGCATATGCGCGATTACATTGCACTCTGTCTGCCTGGTTTACTGGCACGTTCTAGAACCACAGAAGCTTTTAGCGGCTGAGTTACAGATCAATGTCTATTCAACACATGAATGGACAACAATAGATGCAACATGAGAGAGAAAAGGAAACCCAGAGGGAAAGAAAGAGACCAAGAGAGCAGGAAAGAAGAACGGGAACGTGATGTGGCAACAAGAACAGAACAAGGCTATTTAAGGAAGGTGAAAGCCACTGCGGAGCTGTGTGACTGAAGCCTAATTGGACAGGTCTAGTCACAGAGGATAAAAGTACATTAAGTTCCAGTCTCACATTCACTTACTAACCCAAACCCCATTCTATCTCAGCCCCCTTGCACATATTTCTCACCTCTTGGTCTAGAGTTACCTGATAACATGAGGGTCCCGCTACTGCTGGAGCGCCGTAGCATGCGGAGGCCCTCGGACCAGGAGCGGGACTTGGGCAGGCGGCGGAAGAACCGTCCCAGGCGCTTGGAGACCTGTCCGAAGCATGCGCTGGCCACCGCCTCCTCTGTCCTCATCTCCGGCAGCATGACCGCCGCTATCTGCGGCCTGTTGCGGCCATGACCCCAGTGCCACCACTGCGTCCCGCTCCAGGTGCCAATCCGTGAGCGGCCGCCGTCCCGGTTGGGGATGGGCGCCTGCGGCTCCGTTGCGTCGCGGTGTGGGCTCCCTGCGCCAGTCGCTCCTGTGTGTCCACCATCGCAGGGCTGCACTCGGTTTTGTGTTGTGCACTGAACGCCCCCCCTCCTCCCTGCCTTTCTGCCACCCTGCACCCCTACCCTCTGACACAATCGCCCCCCTGTGCTGACTGGTACTCTCTCTCCTGTTCTTGTCTCTCTGCGTCCGTGCTCCTGTTTTTCTCACGCAGTGCAGAACTTGTACCAGCTCAGACTGCACCCACTCATCCTGCTCTCTGCAGCATGTTTTTCACTGAATCCTTAAAGGCACAGCCGCACTGTTCTCTTGCCTCCTACTCTCTTTTTCCCCTCCCTCCCTGTCCTTCTCTCTCCATCTCGATCAATCCGTCAATCTCGAAACTCTTCCTCCCTCTATGCCTCTCTCCTGTCACTCTGTGCCATCGTGCCACTTCCTGTGAGAGAATACAGTCCCATGCTTGGAGAAACCTGTTGTCTTGAAGGACGTCTCAGGTTCTGAACATGTTAGCCCTCCACTCCACACCTTCCTCATTCCCTCTCGTGTATATCTATAAATAAAGAGAATTGAGAGCAGCGTCTTGCTCCATTTCTCTCAACAACAACCATTACAGCATCAGTGAAGGTTTATCTACAACTTGATAACCTCAATAAAACACCTCACCCTCATGTGGGGCTCCATATTCCAATTCAGACATTCAGTTGTTAGATCTTCCAGAAATAAATGCATATTAATGATCTAATACCTCATATTCCAATTTAGAGATTCAGAGGTTTGGTTATTCCAAAAATAAATTCATATGAATTGGCTAATAAATGCATATATAAATGCATATTGTATACATTGTATAATGTATACATCTAATAATGGCTCAATAATGCATCTCATAATCCAATTTATAGATTCAGAGGTGTGGTCATCCCAAAATAAATTCATATGAATAACCTAATACCTAATTAATGTACCTTATATATCAATTTAGAGATTCAGAACTTTTATGATCCATAAATTAAAGCATATTAATCATCATCGAGTTCAATAATGCACCTCATATTTAAATTCAGAGGTTGGATTATACAAAAATGAATGCATTTTAGTGGCCTAATAGCTCACAAATGCACCTCGTATTTCAATTTAGAGGTTTGGTTATTATAAATATAGCATATTAATGATCTAATATATCAACAAGTTTACTAATGCACCTCATATTCCAATTTAGAGATTCAGTGGTTGGATTATCCAAAAATAAATTTTAATGATTAATGAATGTATTCAACATAAATTCATATGAATTAGCTAATAAATGCATAAATAAATGCATATGGTATACACTGTATAGTGTATACATCCAATACCTCAATAATGCATCTTATATTCCAATTTATAGATTCAGAGGTTTGGTTATCCCAAAATAAATTCATATGAATTAGCTAATACTTAAATAATGCACCTTATATTTCAATTTAGTGATTTAGAACTCTGATGAATCTCTAAAATAAAGCATATTATTGATTAATATATCAAAATGCTCTTTAATGCACCTCATATTCAAATGTAGAGGTTTAGAGGTTGGATTTTCACAAAATACATTCTACATGAAAACATGAATTTTCTAATAACTCAACAATGCACCTCGTATTTCAATTTAGAGGTTTGGTTATTATAAAATTTGGCATATTATTGATCTAATATATAAACAAGTTTATTAATGCACCTCATATTCCAATTTAGAGATTCACTGGTTGGATTATCCAAAAATAAATGTATTTTAATGATCTAATAGCTTAAAAATGCACCACATATTCCAATTTAGAGATTCAGTGGTTGAATTATCCAAAAGTAAATGTATTCCAATAATCTAATACCTCAAAAATGCACCTCATATTCCAATTTAGAGATTCAGAGGTTTGATTATTGGGAAACACTTCAGTATAGGGACCAATTCTCACTATAACCTAGTTGCATATTAGCATGACTATTATTAACATATTGGCTGTTTGTTAGCACTTAGAAAGCACATATTCTACATGACCATATGCTACACCCCTAATCCTACCCAATACCTAAACATAACAACTACCTTACTAACTATTAATAAGCAGAGGCAAAAGTCGTAGTTAATGGCTTGTTAATAGCGAGAATTGGACCTTAAAATAAAGTGCGACCAATTACTCTAAAAGTTTTAATGATCTAATGCTTAAATAATATATCTCAATACACCTCATCTGCATCATGAAACAACTGCTAAATTTACATTTATAAAGCAAAACTTGCCCCATTTAACAATACCCCAATGTTTGGCCAAAACCTGGAACAAATAGCAAGCAGTGCATATTTTGCATTTGACTTTTGTTGACTATAATAGATGGGGTGGCACATTTCCTGCTGTCCTCACCCCAGGTCTCCCAGAAGAGAGAGCAAGTCTGAGAGAGATAGAGGTAGAGAGAAGTAGCCAAGGGCAGCCTAATTATAGCCTGAGATAACTCCCAACGGTTCTGTCATACTTTTGCATATTCACTCCTCCTGTTCAGCAATAACTGCCCCGTACACCCCATCACAGACCTCATTAACACCATCTTTACTTCACACACACATGAAACACAGCCCACTTTACACCTCCAACTCAAACTGACTGCCTGATACTAATCTCAAACCAATGAAGCCTTCATGCACTAGCTGCCTATCCATTCTCTGAATACTGTGAAGTCACAGTACTGAAACAGGAAGTGATGATTTAACAGGCCCAGTCCATCTGTCGCTTGAGGTGAATGTTGTATTGAGAAAGTAGACAAAGCTTCTGCTGTATAACTGTGTCTCAACAAGGTTAACTCTGTGCACACATAACCACTAAAACATCTACAACATGAATAACGTGTTTTCAATGGGTTTTTGTGGTGCACACACAGTCAAGCTTGTGGCAGGGGTTTGATTTAGTTTGCAAAATTAAGAATTGGGGAAGCCGCCAAATTGACAAGTTTATTTAACCGAAAAAAAAGTGATGTAGAAGCTATAAATGCTTCCATTTCAGTTGAAAGAAAAGACAGCCAAGTATAACGCAGACATCTCATATTTCTCTCCTAATAAGTTGAAGTCTAAATTCTGGCTATATTTAAGGACTTTCTGTACGTTTATGTGTGGATGCAGAGCTTCCGAAGGTCAGAAAGTAAACAACACATTACATCTTCCCAGCAGCATCCTTTTACCTCACCGAAGCCAAAAGGAAGACATTCCTCTTTCTAGTATTACAGTCTGTCTGAAACTTTTAATTAAAAATCAATCCGATGTCTGACTGGCATCCATAAGCTATAATCCATCTGCAATATGGCTAAAAACAGTTTTACTCCAGCATGGATTAAACTCAAAGGCAGACAGGCAGCATCCCTCCATTGCAGACGGATATGTGCTGAATTGGGTGGGGGAGGCTGCCAAAAACCCAGCCAGATTAGATAAATAAAGCCAGACTGAAGGAGAGGGAGAGAGCAGGTAAGACTGATGCTTTGAGACAGGCCCATGCAGTGAGGAACGCTTTTTAAGACACTCAGTAACTCTGAGTCACACTAGCAGGGAGGTGGGGAGTCACATGAACAGGCTACCTGAAGAGAACTCACTCATTCTCCTTGACTAAACCTTGAGACCTTGTCTAAACCTGCTGTGACTCAGCAAAACACATATCCATCATATAAAAGGAATATAATTCAGAAACAGAACTCTATAATGGTAGTACAAAACACAATGGAGCATGGCTTTCACAATCAGTTCAGCCATGCATTTGTGCAATCAAAGACTAATGAGAGGTTTCAGGTTATGACAGTGTATGTTGGCTAACCAAGAAATAGCTGCCTTAGAGGAATATTTTATTGTTCATAGGATATTCTTTTATCGCTTAGGAGATTTCAGATATGTTTCTCATTAAAATTCCTTGAATTGTTTATATATGGTAAGAGGATACACTGGGAAAAAATGCTCAATAATGTGGTAACGTAAATTAAGTGATTCTATCCAAAAAGGTCCAAAATTAGTTAACAGCACGCAATTAACTTAAATAAACCAAGTTACACCATATATAATTATAAAAATAATGTGTACTGAAAACCACAGATTAGATAATCTAGGAAGAATCTGATAAGAAATGCTTTGAGTTATTATATATTTTGGTTTCTTGGCGAATGAGTGAAGTGCAAGACTTTGAAGCATTGAAGACTTTTTGTGCAAAAACTGACAGGAAACTATTCAGAGAATATTAAAGGGACAGTTTATTCAAAAATGACTTCCTTTCTTCTGAAGAACACACACACACACACACACACACACACATACATATATATGTATATATATATATATATATATATATATATATATATATATATATTTTTTTTTTTTTTTTTTTTTTAATTTTTAATTTTAATTTTAATTTTAATTTTTCTTAAGGGAAACCTCTGAGAATCAGGTGACTTTAGCAAAAGTCTCCATTTGTTCTCTTATGAATTGTATTGTTATCTAAGGGAAACAATTGACATTAAAGAGATCTCATTTGTGATTTTTCTTTCCTTTGGGAGAGAGTATGAGCACAAAGGAGCTGTTTATAGGCGAACGTAACCACTGATGTTCTCTGACTGCCTCTTTCATTCAGTGTATAATTACGGGCTGTGTGCTCTAAACTGGTGATCTGTAGTAGTCAAGACGCTCCATCTTTAGCCCGTCTGCACCACCGCAACCTCTTAAATACACCATTTCCCAGCATGCTCCAAGACACTTCTAAACAAAAAAGCTACAATTACAAACTACAATGTTGTGCTTTACCCATGAGTGACTTCTGGTCATGTGCAATAACTCTGCTAGGGGCGTATCAACATACTAGAGAAAAGAAACCAATGCTTAAGGTGGAGGCATATCAGGACATGCTCATGGAATGCTACACAAAATCCCCATGAACTGAAAATTAAAAAATGGAAATCCCCAGTGTATCCCATACTGATTCTCAATGACAAACCACAACAAAACTACCAGGAAAAATTACACCCAACCCTGGCATTTACAATGAAAGGTTAAGGATAAAGAGGAACAAGTGCTTAAAACTCCTACGGTTTCAATGAAATCAGTGAAACTCAATGAAATGTGATAAGGAGCTTCTGCAAACACACTCTACATTTTCATGGCTCAGTCCTGCTCGACTGGCTATACATTTTCAATCAAGAGGTAAACTGTTCCTTTAAGTACAATTTAAAAAATAACAAATAAAAAATAAAGGGCCAGTTCACCTAAAAAGGCATAATGTTTTATTTTTAGGTGACCTATGACTTTAAAGGGACTATTTATAAAGAAAAATGATAAAGATAGGACTAAGGGAGGGTTAAAGAGACACCCAAATTTGACTTTTCACTGCACTGGAAGGGCAGAACAGTCATTGGGGTTAATGTACAATCCTAGAATCATCCCCAACTTCTAAATGACACACTCCATAAACCCCTGCAATTTCGCTGTCTGTCTCTTATGAAGCTGTTCACTGCAGTACCTTTTCCAAAAGAGAACTGCTGACACACTGCTAACTCAGCAACGCTTTACACACACACACACACACACACACTGACAAACACACAAACACACAGGCTGAACCTTATGTTCTCAGGGTACATTGGGGTAAACACATTCATTTCAGATCACAGTAGGACATTCTAGTACTGTATGAATTTAATCTCTCAAATAGACCGTGTTGGCAGAGCTTTTTTTTTAAAAGCTAACGTCATTCTATTCTGTCATTCACAGATCTATTTCTGTATCTCAAGCAAAAATTAAATGGAATTTGATTTTGGTTCTCTTTTACAAACCTGTCCAAGGAAGTTGTATGTATAACAGAGGGTTTTGTTATAGCAGCCCTTTAAAAGCAAATGAATTAGCTGAAGTGCATAATGGGACAGTGGAGTGCAGCAATAAAGGTACAACAGCAATGCCAGAGCAGAGGCAAAGCATGCAAAGAGAGGCAGCAAGTACCTCTAAATGTTTAAAAAAAATCAAAAATATTTCAAATAGTCTAATTGGATCTCACTTCAGATTCTTACTTTTTTTATTTAAAAGTCAAGAGTACCTCACTCACATGCTTTAAATGTTTCTCATTCCTGTCTCTAGACAATCAAAGACCTCTGTGGGTGACAGTACTTCATTTAAGAATCCCCAAGGATCTGGAGGGGGTTGTCACCCCCCTTCCCCTTCATATACAACTAATCAAACATGACAAAAAACGAAACAGAAAAACAAACAATGACCTCTGCTGGGAACTCCCCCCTCATCCTCTGTAAACCCTCCTCATGTATCAGCACGCTGAATCTTGATTAAACATACAGAACTGGAAGTTCCTATAACACTGGAGCCTTACAAACAACCCCTCCAGCAAAAAAAAAAAAATACTAGCAAAACAAACACTTGAGTAATTTATAAACACAGATGTTTGTAAATGTATTTCTCTTCTGTCAAGTCCTTTCTCTTTCTTTCTTGTTTAACAACTCGCCATCTCATGGTTTTGGTTTTAAAAGAACACTGAACAGTTTTCTGAAGAAATTTTCACATTAGAGATTTTTCCCTCTTTCTTACAATTTAAACACTCGTCAAAAGCCTTTAAGTTTAGAGTCTTTTATGTATGCTGAAAACATACAACAAATTAACATAAATCATTTATCTATTTACCTTTTAGTCCATCCATCCATCCAATCAACCATTCACTCATCTGTATCTCTCGATCAATCCATTCAGCTATATATCAATCTATCCACCCGTCTATTCATCTGTTCATTAATTATGCATCCATCCATCTATCCATACATCCAACTATCTGTTTATCCTCGGACTACTCGTCCATACATCTGTTAATTCATCCATCCATCCCTCCGTCCATCTAAATCTCAATCCATTTGTCCATCCATCTTTCATTCCTCTAACCTCCTACTTTTTGTATGAACCCATTTAATCCTCCATCCATTTGTCCGTCCATCATTACATCCAAACTATAAATCTATTTTTATCTTTCTACCCTGCCAATCATTTGTTAATCCATCTATCCATCCGTTCATCCATCGATCTCTTTTTCGTTATTTGTACATTTATCCATCCAGCTCTTCATCTGTTTCTATCAGTCCAGTGCATAAACCTGTCCAACTACCTGTATTCATTCATCCATTCTGCATTCATCCAATATTCTGTCTATCTACAGTATGCTTCCCTAGTCTTCCGTCAGTCTATCCACCTTTCCGTTCATCCATCCATCCCTCTGTTTATGTAAGGTCAGGTAAGGAGAGGAGAGATAGCGGTCACTTACTCTGACACTTCAGCGCAGCGCAGCTGATCTGCCGGTTGCAGGCGTCGCACCAGTCCTTGCTCAGCTGTCTGGAGATGAAGATGTGGCCCTCTCCTCTCTCTGCCTTCACCCGCGGGTCTCTCTGGTTGAAGATGGACCATGCCTCCCTCCTGAGAGGCTCGCTTCGCATCTTCACTACCCCTGACCTGGCCTGTGTCAGCTTGTCGATCGACAGTCCTTCCAGTTCGTCTGTCGGGCAGCTGAAGTTTGACAGCGCCGAGAGATTGCGAACTTCTTGCGGGGATGAAGACGCATGGATCTTTGCCGTGTCCTTCACTGAGCTTCTGCGGCTCCCGGCACTGTGTCTGCGAAACATCCCGTTATTATTGTTCGCGTTCTCTCGGTCCATGTCCACAATCGGTCGGTCCATAGTACTACGAGGCGAGCCGCCACGGCTGTGTGATGCTGGAGGCGGCTCGTGATTGAATAACGCAAGCGATGCTGAGACTGCGGCTCTGGCGCTGTCCATATCGCTCGCTCTGTTTCGCGTGATGATCTTGTCCAGAGACCATTTACGCGTGAATTTCTTCCTGTCGCTCGACTTCAGTTTGTGAAAGAGTTGCTGCTCCGAGTCGAGGTGGTGTTGAGCAGGGTGCTGTCCTAAAGTGACGGACGCCATGTCTTTCGACTAAGAGTTGCACTGTATGCGAGCTGAATACAAACTATATTGAAGCGCCAGCGGCGAGAGCGTGACGCGGACGCGGACGCGCGCGAACCTGCCCCTCACAAACCCAGAGCTTCTGTTATTCCACTAAATATGAGAAACAGAGAACTTTAAAAATGCCAGGACTGCCCAACAAACTCACAATGTTGTCGATCACTTTTGTTATTCCAGCAAACATGAGAAAGAGAATTAAAAAAAATGCCATGAGTGTATAAGAATCTCACAGGCTATATAACTCACATTTACTGTAATTTTTTACATTTATTTTGTTTAGATGAAGTCACATTTCAAATATGTTTGTATTTTTATAACTATTTATACTTCATTATCTATATTATATATAGTAATATCTGAAATGTACACATAAACACATTTTTCTTTAAATATATACACATATTACATAACATAATGTGTAATTTATCGTATTATATTTAAATATATATTATGCTTATTAATATATAAGGCTTATTATAAAATATATAATATATAATTAATACAATTTTTAAGTAAAAAAAAGATTTTCACCAATTGTGTTTATCACTTTTTTATTGTCGCCATCCATATATAGTTTGTCAAGCACCACTTTACATTTAAAGGGTAGCTCTTACCTCACAATACAGAAGTGAAGATTTAAAACAAATACAAAACATTTAACACGTACGTTTACAAACTAGCAAAAGGAAAGTTGATAAAATTCCATTTTAAGTCAAACATAGGCAAACTTTGACAGTGAGTGTGGTCTCTGTAAGGTCACCATAGTTCCCCCTGAGCAAGGAATTCCCCTTAAGGCACTCTGTAACATGCCATCAGAACCCACCAAACACATCTTTCATTTTCCATATTGTAATGATCTGTAATACAGCAACTCTTGTCAGTGTCTTGTCTATGGACTCTTGTCAGCATTTTTGGAGTCTTTTGTACAGTGTTTTTCAAAAGTCCGGGTGAACACTGTAAATAAACAAAGCCTCCTCTAGAGCTCTATGCTGTGTGATACTCTGTTGTGATCAATAGAGTAATTAAATTAGTGCTATTGCACAGTTATCTCTCAAAAACGGAATCAATTACAAAGCAGACTGAACTCCTCTCTCTTTATTTCATGACTGTGCAATAATTACACCATTATTGTCAGCTGAATGCACTGTGCTATCAGTATTTAAGTCTTGAAATTATTCACGTAAACTGCTGTAGTAGTTACAGCAGATCTACATTTCTATTTTCTTGGCTGTTAAAGTCAATACTACTAGATTGCATGAAGATAAAATGAAGTAACTACATTAACACTGAATCTGAGAAATATGACTTTTGTGACTGATATAAACTCTGTTAAAAACTTTCTTTCTTTTAATCTGTCACAGGATGGTTCAGCGACTTGGGGCCAGTCATAACTTAATTTGCGCTTTGCACATCAGTATGCATCATGCAATTTCAGTTGCCTGCCCTGGTAACAGCCATTAAGCCATTAATCTGTTCTTTATGGTTTGAGAGGCTCAACCAAGGACATTTTTGAGATGTTTTGTTTTGCTTTCCCTTTAGCTCAGAGATCCAGGCTCTGTAAATATAAATATTGTTGTGCATTCTTTGAGGTCTTCATGGTCTGTTGGCTTGAGGTACTTTTTTCTCCACTGGCAGTGTAGCGGTAACTACCGCAAGGCTTAAAAAGAAGATGTCTTGTTAAATTTGAAAGGATTTTCTAAACAAAAAAATTGGTTTTATACCAAAACTTCACATCTAAACACCATAAAGTACCTTTCTATCATGTTGTTGTTATTCTGTAGCTCCCGTGCCACAGCCTCCATCTCATCCTTTAATCTGTTCATTCTGGAAACAATTTATTTTTATTTATTATTTGGAACTGATAAATGCTGTGTCATCTTCAATGCAAGAACATACTTGAGAATCATGTGCTCATCTTTTTTCTGTCCATCCACCCCCTCAGCTCCTACAGACTGTTCGAGAGCTCTAAACACAGCTCTATCCAGAACCTGCAAAGATGGAGAAGAACGTGGTCAGGTTGCTCTATATCCAAGCTTTCTGAGGATCAGGTACTGTATAAAAAATATGTGAATTATGAGCAGGAATTAATGACAGGATCATACCTGACGCTGCTACTGTAGACATTTTTAGATTTTCCTTGTTGACTTATTAGCTAATTCTCATTTAAAGTGATACCAGTACTACTTGAACTGAAACTGAACTGAGATATTTACCCAGACAGTTTGCAAAAAAACAAACAAACAATAAAAAACCTCAAATTCATAATGAAACGTCACTGTAGTTAAGGTCAAAACAAACAAGAACTGCTGTGAAAAATACAATTCTACCCTCACAGACATTATTTCCAGATGAGACTGAGCCCAGAGTTAGTCAAAAAAATTAATTTACTGTGCAATTTTAACAGTGGCTGTGTGAGGAAATGACATGTTCACTTTAGATGGCATTAAAATCAGAGTCTGTGAAACACATAACCTCCTTAAAGATAACTAGTTATGCCTGAAAAGGGCTAAATAGCCATGATTAGACAGTCCTTATTAATTTGATTAATTATCATTTAAAACTGGAAGTGATGCAAGTTTTACTTCCAAGTAATTTTACTTAAAATTCATAATGACTTTGCACATGGCAGCATAATTTAGCTGTAGTCATGCTATTCAACTAAAATGAACACAAATAAGGAAAACTGCTGTAAAAAAAAAAAAAATTAGCCAAAATTTTATTTGCCAACTAATTTGTAGTGTAATTTTTACACTGCCTTGTTCACTTTGGTCAGGATTAAAATCACAAAGTGAGTCTGTGAAACACAAAATTTACCTAACCTCCTCAGGGACAACTAGTCACGCCTGAATAGGGCTAAAGACAGACTGTGTGTGTCTTTTGTGGAAAAAAGAGGGCTGACCTTGTTCTGCTGGGCCTCACACAAATGCAGATCCCCCATCCTCTGGCGCAGGACAACTCCAAAATGCTCTAGACTCGTCTGCATCTCATAAAGAACCCTGCAGAAACAACACTCACATTATCATCTACATATGTTGTACTTTGACTTCTTTTTTTGCTGCTTTGATAAAACACCTTTGACAGTAATAAAATGTGTATCAAACTTGAACATTGCACTACAAAATAATACGTTTACTTGAGCATTGCACTACAAAATCTTTTTGCACTATGCACTGTCTCCCACAAAATCTCTCTTCTGCACAATAATTTAATGTACAAAATATATATTTTTCTGCACAATTTCATGTACATATCTCTTTCGCACAATTTCATGTACAGTATTTATGTAAAGTTTTTGTACAGTCTCAGTTTGTGTATGTGTAGTCAACTAGGTATAGCAGTTATAGTATTTTTAGTATATGTATAGTCAGATATTTAACTGTTGTATAGCTCTATTTTTTTTCTTATACTTGTATTGTTGTATGTTTATCTTAGGTTTAACTAGTATGTAGCACCGTGGTCCTGCGAGACACGACATTTCGTTCTACTATATGTCCACACATGTAGCAGAATGACAATAAAGCTCGACTTGACTTGACTTGACTTGAAATTTGTTTGACATTAGGGCCCATACATAATGTGATTGGACGGCGTACTCTCAATCCATATGACCTCTGTCATACCTGTTCCAGCTGCCAGCAGACATCACAACATCCTGGTATTTCTGCAAACAGTCATCCTTGAATAAACTCTTGATCTTCTTTATATATGAAGACAGATTGAGCCTGGGCAATATAGTCGTTTCTCAGTTTAATCACAGTGAGAATGGACACTCATTCAAGATGTTCGTGGTGTTTAATACTTACTTCTCAAACTTGTGAATCTGTTCGTCATTGTAGCTGAGCTCTGGGACAGAAAGAAAATAAATTAATAGCAGTCAGAGCAGTCATTTCAAAATCTCAACACAACACCGTAGTTCTTTTTTTCTGTGTGACTGCTCAAGATAAGCACTATTTTAGCTGACTGGCTTCTCTGTGGAGTCATATCTAACATTATCAATGCAGCCAGGCAGAAAGGGGGGTTTATATTCTTCTGTCTCCATGCTTGCCTGTCTGGAATGGTCCTTGCTGTCAGATAAGGCAGCACAACAGTGCCTCCCTTCCCTGCAGCAAAGTACGGAGAACTAATCTGACTCATCTCAGCACTGGCTCCACTCATCAAACTCCAAGTTCAGCTCCAGAAGTGCGAGTGACAGAAATGGGTCAGTGTCTAATATACAGTAAAATCTCACACAGTTTGGTGAATTTTTGCTAAGCATCCAGAAACCATATGACTTGTTGAGAAGATCATTTATCATGGGTTTAAAGTACATAATCTGCAGAAGCTCAGAAAGAGTCCTCTGACAGGTGTTGTACTGTAGATTCATCAGTAATTTGTTGTTATATTAATATGAAAAAAATGAATCTAATTACTTCCTGTCATTCTGTCTTTGCAATAATGCTGATGTACTGCAACAATCTTCCCCAACAAAACCTCCATCTTCTGGATGCTGCATTAAGAGGAATAAAAAAACATTTAATTATTAACATATAATTAAAATTTAATAAATACATTTTATTTATGTAATAATATATTATTAACTTTGTCGTAACCTTCCAAAATAATATGCAAATGTATAGAATTTAATCAACCATTTCCAGTAGAAATTTTTATTCATTTATTTATTTTTTGACAATAATTTATAATTAGAGAATGCTTGTATATTTGTTTATGTTATATATGTGATAACGTGATGTTTATTACTGAATTCAATTTACAGAACAAGTTAAATAAACATTTGGACAAATGCTGTGCTGAAATGTTTTACCCTGTTATGGCACTGCAAGATAAATGTTATCTGTAGTTTTCAAGTTTACTTTTAAGGTTTTTCAATCAAAATAAAATAAAAGAATAAAGGAAAATCCCTTGGCACCAGGATAATGATTTAATACTGTAATGAATAAGTTTTAAAATAGTAAACTGTATCATTTTCCCCCAAATTATCCTAACAGGTTGTGTTACCTCTTATCCTGGGCCAGTGTCTCTGAGTGTTTAGACAGCATCACATGTAAATGCTGCAGTTGATTGTGGAACTCTCTGACTCCACTGCCATACATCCGCTGCAAATCCTCTTCAATCTACACACAATGATAAACCTCAAAGATGCAAACTATTGTGTGTTCTAGTTCATTTATTCAATATACTGTACATTTCACAAAACACAACTCTTACCAGTGTGAGTTTCTTCTTATTGTCTACAAAGTCTGGAAACTCATGTGCAAACCTCTGAGCACTGGTTGGGAAGAATCAAGAGACATCCATCACTAAATACCTTACTAGATATTACACATATTAAACTAGAGTAAGCTTTAGATTCATGATACCATATAGTAAACTAAAACACAAATTCAGTCAGTATCTCACTGATAGATTCTTACAATCGATGGAGATGCTCCTCAGTTCTGATAGAAGAAAGCATTTTCATATTCGCCATGGCAATCCTGTGTGCTACATTACTGCATTCAAAACCAGTGTTTTCACTGAAAAGTCAAGAATATTGTTATTGGACACACTAAAATGTCAAGATCAGGTTCAGTTTTCTTGTGGCAATAATTATCAGGAGACTGACTCATGCAGAATAGTGATTACATAAGAGCTCACATGTAGCTATGGAACCCCTGCAGAATCAGCTCTCTGTACTTCTGGAGTGAGCGGGCTATCTGCAGGTACTGATGGATGACCCCGACAATGGTCTTTAGGTGGAACAAAAACAACAGGACACAGTGTGAGACTCAGGGATAATTGTGTTATAATGTCCACCAAAAATAAAAACCAGAGATCAAAACAAAGAGACTTGCTTACCTTGGAGAAAGTGTAATCTGCTATGACGTCAAACTTCGTGGGCAACGCGGGGGCCTCAGCTACAGAAAAAAATGAAAATAGAAGGGATGGCGGAAGAATAAATAGAGACAAAGTTACCTCTGTAAATGTTACCTATTTATTAGTAAAAATACATAAACTTGTGACTTCAGGGTTCATAAAATTGGCATTGTGACATCAGGCACAAAAAAAAAAACATTTATTGTGTCCTTACGTTCTCTGTATGGATGGCCTACTAGTTTCTCTAGTCGTCGGCTGATGAGAATGATAGGGCGGTCTGGAGTGGTGGGGGGAAGGTTCACTACTTTCATGCTTGGCTCCAATATGAGAGGATGACCCTGAAAAAGGTACTGTTGAGCCGCAGGTTCAATTCCAGTTTGGGTCTGAACATCCTCAAAAAAGATTGAGATCCTTCAGGAGAACAACAACAACAAAAACCATTTGGAATCACTGTGAAAAGTAATTCAGAAAATCTCAGCATTATTCATACTTTATATATAACTGTAGGTAATCATTTATACACAGATTTTAAATGATGAACATTTGAGAACCTACAACCAAAAAGAAACAGAATTTCCAGTAACATAAAAATGTATTGGGCCACATTTGAATGAAGCTGCATGGAGTACTTCAGTTGTAGTTATAGAGATTAGAAATCTCTTCTCTAGGAGTCCACATACGTGTTGTGAAAGTGAATGTAGATGCTGTGTGCTGTGGCCTGCTGGAGAGAGAAGATGTGGACCGTGATGCGGTGCAGGATGTCAGTGGTTGCAGCAAAGAACTGGACGAAGCCCCAACACTTCTCCTGATTGGCCTCCAGTATGCTGGCCAACACTGGGACCAGCTGGGTCTTTAAACCTCTGTGAAAAAAAGAGAGAGCCATTGCTGATGTGCGGCCAAACTCCAACGGGCTTCAACTTAAATGAGTTACAATAGATGCCTATTTTTAATTTGACATGAATGAAAACAATCCAATGAGCTGTTATATTGTGGACCACGGTGTTGATCATTAAAAATTCCCAGTAGACAAAAAACTAGGGCAAACATGAAAATTAGACATGACTTAAGACCTTAAAGACCCATTCACACAAAGAACGATAACTACAAATACAAATGTAAGGATAACAATAGTAGCGTCCACACCGATGAATACTAACATTGTTTATTATATGCACTAGCTGCAGTTATGCAGTTTTTATCATTCACTGGCTGAAAAAAATCCTCTAATAGAATTAGAATGATTATTAAAACTTTGTAGTTATATATTTATCATCCTTGCTGTGAATGGCCCTTAATACAGTATGACACATTGAAGGAATGGTATTTTTCGTTGGCATATAAATTTAATATAGCTTTCCTGATTGAGGTCCATATAGAATTTCCTTGCCAATACTGTCAGTCCACAAATTTTTTTACCACACTTTCGCGTAGTGAAACTCACTCTGAGAGTTGGCAGCAGTGTGGCAGTTGGTAGCTCCATTCAATGGGTCCGTCTTCCACCTTCTGCACACCTGCTATGGCTCCCTCTGGCTTCTCTGTTGTGATCTTGTACCTAGGGAGAGCACCAAAAGTCACCAAGAATAGCACATAAATAAGCCTAATATAAACAGCAATGTAAAACAAATCATCATTTAAAATTATGAACAATATATAATTGATTATAATAGAAATAAAACACTTTATAAGGAATTTACAGATGAGACTTACATGATTTTCTTGTTTCTGCGTGGGCCTCCATATGGTATAAAAGGAAGACTGCCAGTGGCAGCATGGTAGAAAGTGACACCGATGCTCCACAGATCCACAGACACACCATAAGTTTTCTGCTGGGGCTTCCTCAACACTGCACGCTCATACATGTCTGGATGCTGAACCACACAAGCACAGTTTACAAAAGTTATTTTATCGGTTTTACAGCTGGACAAATCAGATACATCATTTGTTATATTTAACAAATAATCCAACAGACCCCTCACCCAACAACTGTTTTTGATTCTGTCACTTAAACAATTCCTGATCTACATGCTCTAATGCATTAGTTATTTTCTGCGGTTTGCTGGATGAACAGGTTAGTTAACTGCAATATTCATTCTGCTACAGTTACTTCTGGTAGCTGAGATAAATAATTATAACTAATTGTAATTATTTATATACATTTCCCTTTTGAGCTAATTTGCTACATCAGATACTATGTTTATTCACAGACAGATCAAATGAACCACATCAAACGCCCCATTACATTTTTGATAAGCATCTGTACGTGCTGTATTTTCTGTGAATCAGTGAATACAGGAAGAGGCACCCTATTTAGTTTTGTTTTTGCAGAATTAACCTAACAAAGAAATTTAACAGCATTTCCTCCTTACCAGATATTCCTCTGTGCCATATATGGACACAAACTTCTCATCATCCTCCAACTCACGGGCAGCACCAAAATCTGTCAGCTTGTACACCGAGCGTCCATCCTCACCCACTTGCCTCATGATATTGCCAGGTTTGATGTCCCTGTGCACCACCCCATTCTCTCGCAGGTGGTTCATTCCTTGGACTGTATATAACCAAATGGGAGAAAGACAAAATCTGCTCCATGTATCCACAGTAATGCTTCCTAACTGGTGCATGTGTAATGGAGTGGAAACTACTGATTTAACTACTTCATTGGTTCTCACCCACACACTGTAATACTATGAGGAACTCTGACTCAGGAAGTCCAAACGCATTCTCAGGCTCCTCTAGCAGGTTCAGTAGGCTGCCACCTGAACAGAGCTCCATCACCAGAACCTTCTGCTTCGGGTTCATATGCATCTGACATGCACAGGAATAGAAATTAAGGCAGTGTGTTGAAAAATTCACCTCTCAGATCTATGGTCTATTTTAGGTGGGGAGTCAAACAAGTTTAACAGAATGTATGGAAATGGGATATATGTTGAATATCACCTGAAGTTGGCGCTTTATTCATTTTTAAAATAAAATACTTTATTATTATTACTATTATTATTAGTAGTAGTATATTTTATTGTTTTGAGGTTAGTAAAAACTCTTACGCTCACCAAGGCTGCATTTATTTAATCAAAATACAGTAATATTGTGAAATATTATTACAATTTAAAAATGATCTATTGTAAAATATTTTAAAATGTAATTTATTCCTGTGATGATAAAGTTTCAGCAGCCATTACCCCAGTCTTCAGTGTCACTTTCAAAAATTATTCTAATATACTGGTTTGGAGCTCAATGAACATTTCATATTATCAATATTTGTTGAAACCATTTTTCATGATTCCTTGATGAAACAAAAGTGTGTTTATTTATAAACACCCTTTGTTTAAAATAGAAATATTTTGTAAAATTCTAAATATCTTTACTGACTCTCCAGTTCCTTGCTGTAATAATTTCTTTGAAAATAATAATAAAAAATCTTACTGACCCTTATTATTAACATATTGGCTGCTTATTAGTCCTTATAAAGCACATATTCTGCATGACCATAATAATCACTATTCGTACCCAATACATAAAGTTAACAACTACCTTACTAACTATTAATAAGCAGCAAATTAGTAGTTTATTGAGGCAAAAGTTGTAATTGATGGTTTGTTAATGGTGAGAATTGGATCTTAAAATAATGTAACTGAAAGCTGGCCAAAAACATCCCTGACACAATGCATCATGAGAAACTCAAACATCAAAGTATCATCTGAAAAATTATCAGCAGTGACTGGAAAATCTTGAACAGCGTCACAAACCACATCAGATACGTACCTCCTCCACAGCAAAGAGTTTAACTATGTTGACGTGATTGAGTTTCTGCAGCACCTCAAACTCTCTCATCTGAACTTCATACGGCCTGTTGTAGCTCACCAAGTTAAAGACCTTCACAGCAACCGGCTCACCTGTTTTCTACAGCAATATAGAGTGTCATTTAACATAAAGCATGACAAGTCTATGACCTATTTGTGTAAATGGGAAAACAGTAATAAGCATAAAGTACTTTGTTTCGTGCTTTGTAGACGCTTGCTGTGGCCCCTTGACCTAGAACATCATCCAGTGACCAAAGGTGGTTTGCTGTGCTTGCTGTCATTGTGTTGATACAACCGGATGACATGATCAGATCTGTTTATGACAGAAAAACAATCAAAGGTTCTCTAGAGTAGTAAATATTTAATGCTAAGTCTCCTTCATGATTACCTGTCCTGTCCTCCACATTCAAAACACATTTTTCTCAGAACCTACACACTTTATTGTATGCTAAACTGAACTTTTTGTCTATCTCTAATGTCATATTCCCCTTCATACCAGAGTTCAGGTAAATCATGTTGCCAGTGAACTCCTGACAGTTGAATAAAATTAAGATTTCTGTGATTTATTTTTAGTGCTAAACGTAAGGTAAACAGAACCATATTTTTGTTGTATGAAGCAAAAGTGACTCACCGGTTTATTTCTGAAGTCACTCACATCACAACAAAATCGTCAAATAAAATCAATTCCCTTTCTATATGACCTGCAAACACGGAACATACATAAACATCATCATATTTCTCCTAAAAAATAAGTTATTGTTTATGTAAAGACGTTGTGTGAACTGTCGACAGTCTGCTCTGACTCTGAGGATTTCCCCTTCATATCATCATAAACAACCGGTATCGACATCACTCACTGCACACGAAAACCACAAAAACAAACCAACCAACCATTTGTGTGTTAGATGCAAGCGCATTTTCCACTTTTATCCGAATGTGTCAATCCGTGTAGTTTTTCTGAGGACTGATTACACCTGCAGTCCTCCTGTAATATTATATGTTATGAGAGCAGCTCGACGGAAAGCAGTGTCTCCAGCAACTTTCCTTTCATTTCTGTCAGGAACTTCCTTGTTCGCTGCATCGCGTGTGTTAAAGCTACTGGTGTATTTTTCTCTTAACATATGATTTTTTATCTGAAAGTTAGATAGAAAACATAACACAAGTTAAAATATCAATTATGTTGTGGGTCATCTTAGGTCGTTTATGTGCAGTCCACTAATTATTTTATTCCACCGTATAAAAAGTGACAACAAACCAAAATATGGATGTCGCCCTCTCGTGGACGGCATTTAAAATAGCTGCTTTTCTTATTAAAAAGCATTTTTGCCTGTTTGTTCACGAGTGTAATGTAAGACACAAGGAAATAACTTTTACCTAGTTTTGCATATTCTAGTAAATTCTTTGCAAAGCTTTTCTGGATTCCTGTAGAAAAAAAAAAAAAAGATGAGAAATTGCCCTTATTTCCTGCTAAGGATAAATTATTATTCTGATTTTGGCACTTTTTAAATATATTTTGAATTCCCCCAAGAACTGAATAGACATCTCAAGGTTCTTCTTAAAGAGGCATCTTTTCCTTCTGTACAATTTATGTTGCGAAAAAAAAAAAATCTTGATCCTTACATATTTTTTATTCCTCAGCAAGTAAACAAACTTCTCTAGCTTCTTAATGAAATTCCATACAATATTGGATGCATTCATTTTTATTTTATTTTTTTGGTCCAGTGAACGAACACTAAAGAATCAGGAATCAGATCCTAAGTTCATGAGAATAGAGCTGCAGTGGGACAGTCCCCTTCAAGTTCCAACACCTACAGATATGACAAATATGTGAAAGCTAAATATGTACTTTTTGTGTAATGGCTGGTAAAATTGCTTAATGCTACCCACTGTAACAAGACATCTATGCATCAGAAAGAGATCCCGCTTATATATTTAAACAAAAAATAAAAACATTAGCAAAAATAGAAATGAAAAATAAGTGTTTGCAAAAACAAAAATGAATAATAATAATAATAAAAAAGGTGCTTGTAAAATTGGGAAAAAAACTCATTTTAACATTTTACATCTTTTTATTGAAACAATCAAAGACGTGTTTAGCAAGCTTTTTTTTTTTTAAATGAAAAAGTGACTGGTAAATTTGAGAAAAAGATTTGCACCTTTTCATTGAAATAATCAAATACACGTTTAGCAAGCAATTTTTTTTTTTATTTAAAAATGTTTACTACAAGAACTACACGTGAAATTATAGAATGTATATTTGAGTGGCAACTACTATTGCTGTAACTGTACAATATTGTACCAAAAAGAAAAAGAAAACCACAAACAAAATATGAAGAAGAATGTACCTCTGTAATGTACACTATTGTATATACAAAGTACATCTGAACACAGGTTCCTCTGCTAACAGATATCTGAATGGACAACTATAAATATATCTGACAAGACAATTTATTTTACAGTCTTGTTTCAATTGGACAGGAATTACATTTTAACAACAGTTATGATTACAAATAAAGAAAGAAAATCACCCTCACTTAATTTGTTCACAAACATACAATGCAGATTCAAGTGTATAATGATTGATTTCAGTTTACTCAATAAAACAGTATGTGTGTAAACGGAGGCCTCGGCCAACAGCATACTATTAACATTACACATTAAACACACACTGTGAGTTTCCTGCTGTCATTTGCGTGTAAAAGTCCCGCCCACAAAAGAACTCCATTAAGACAGTTTCCAGTTGCCTTTATGAAGTATCAGGAACAACACACACAGAATACTTCCAATCATTAACACATGAACAAATGCAACCACCTGTGAAGACGTTTTCAGAACACGACAACACATTCAGAAAATAACACGTTAGGAAAAGGCTTGTCCTCAAAAAATTCAACGTTATTTGGGGGAAGAAAAAAAATGCCTCAGTCAAAAACATCCGTAGATATTTTCCAGGAGTCACAGTCAGGGCTTGTATTGCTTCAAAGTGAAGCAGGCTACTTTTGCATACCACCACAACTCATCTTCTAGGATAATAAGGCCTCGCTTAGGAAAATACAGACTTGTCCGATCCATTCTGCCGAAGGCATAATCAGGCAGACCGCATGATGAAGATTGTCAGACATTTAAAGAGGCTTTTTGCACGCTTATCCTTTCAGAGTTGGAAAAACGGAGGAAAGCAAGCTACATTTTTGCATGTGTCCCCCTTTAGTCTGTTTGAAGTCTTTCCCTTTTTTGCATCGCCAATCTATAAAAGCTGCTGTTAGGCTGCTAAGATTCAGAATATACATACTGTACGTAAACACACATACTAATACATAGATACCATGATACAGACCCAAAGGTGAGTAACGACCTAGGGAAAATTAAATAAAATTATTTTTCTCTTATCTGTTTTTATTTTTTATACATGGGCGACGAAGAAAAAATGTGCTTGCATGACATTCCTCATTTTTAGATCACTTTTTCCAGTTATCATCATGATCATTAAACTTATACAAAACAACACCCTCTTTTTATGTGCCCGCTGATATAATAGTACAATAAAACCACATATTAGACTGTTAATAATTTCAGAAGTGCTTTGAATCTGTTTGTAAGGGAATCCATGTTTGCCATGCAAATATCTTGTGAATCCTCATGCAAAGATGTTCCTGTTCCTTTATTTGGTGTGTTTAAGCAGAAACTGTGGATTATATGAACTGTAACTACTGATTATTGTATAACAGATTCGTAGAATCTGAAGAAAAAGAGAGATTTGGATCAGAATGTAATGCTGTTATGTGACAAGGAGCAGCAAATTCACATCAGGAAAATCTATTTCTATTCACTGCGATGTAGTGGCATCTGTAACCAGATTGAGGGGCAGAAAGTGTCCTCAGAAAGCACTTCCACTGCTCGTTTGTCCTCAAAGTCTGACCCCTTTCTAATAAAATCAAACCACTAACTGGGATTAGAAAAGAGGGATTGCTGACATCCATGTCTCAATCCAAACTAAAACAGTGTTGTAAAATCACTCCAATATTCCACATGTGTATATTAATTCCACACACACACACACACACACTCATGCTCAGTCACACAAGCATCCAATATCGGTTTGAGTCTGTTAAGTTGTCCGCAGTTTTTCATTAAGGTCTGAAAAGTCAGTATTAGAGGGTGCTCTTGGAATTATTAAGAAACTGATCACAGATGGAGGCTGTAAACCCTCAGACCGGGCAGGACTTGTCGGTGGGTGGTGGAGGGGGCGGTGGTGTTGGGGGTATAGTGGTGGTTGGGGATCCCATCGCTGGACTGCCCCCTGCCGAACTGCTTTTTGGGAACACCACAGGCTTGGGTTTGGTGGCTGGGGGTTTGTTATCTCTGAAGGTGGAGCCGGAAGCAGACAGACCTGTGGTAGACATTGATGACAGAGGGCTTTTGGGACCCAAGGTTTTGCCGGGTCGGAAGGTGGAGGGCATGTCGCTGGCCGAACTGGCGCTGCGCTGCAGAGGATGCTGGGAGGAGTCGGCTTCACGGAGCAGACGGGAATGAAGCGGGCTGGAGGGTTCAGATGCCCCTCCGCTTTTCAGCTGCTCTAGAGTGTCAAGCACAACATCAGGAGCGTGTTTGACATTGCTCTGCCTCTCCAGCTCTCGCAGCTCACTTAGAGCCGTGTTCATAGTCGCCTCAATGTCCTGAAAGAAAGAGAAATAAATGAAGAAAGACAAAAAGAGAAAATGTGAAAATATTATTATATATTATATAAAACATAATTAAAAAAAAAACATCAATTATTTTAGATTTTATTTTTTAATATTTATGTTTTTTTTCTAATGAAAACAAAGGTTCTTAGTTTATTGTATTTACAACAATAAAAGACTTGAATTTATTTAGAATTATTTATCTATTTTTTTTTCTAATGAACATTTGTGACGAACAGCACAAGTTTCTTCTTGTTTTATATATTATATATTTTCTATTTTAATATACTTTAAAATATCATTTATTCCTGAGAGGCAAAGTTAAATTTTCAGCATCATTACTCCAGTCTTCAGTGTCACATGATCCTTCAGAAATCATTCTAATATGCTGATTTATAATCAGTGTTGGAAACAGTTGTGCTGCTTAATATTTTTTTGGGGCCTGTGATACTTTTTTCAGGGTTCTTTAATAAGTAAAAAGTTTAAAAGAACAGTGTTTATTCAAATTATAAATTTTGTATTACAATATACACTACTATTCAAAAGTTTGGTGTCTTTCTTTTTTTTTTTTTTTTTTAAAGAAATAATACTTTTCAGCAAGGATACTATTCAGCAAGGATGTGTTAAATGGATAAAAAGTGATAGTAAAGGCTTATATTATTAATATTATTAGAAAAGATTTCTATTTTGAGTAAATGCTGCTCTTTTTAACTTTTTATTAATCAAAGAATGAAAGAAAAAAGTATCACAGGTTTTTGGTTTGCAATTTAAACCATGTAGCTACAATTTCAAAAAACATTACTGTCAACTGGCTTTTTTTCAGTTTGATGGAGTTTAGTGCCACTTTCCAGTATTTCACTCCTTTTCAAAAAGACAACATCCATAGCTTTAGTTTTAGCTAAGGTCAGTCGCTTCTGATATCTGCTGTACAGCAAGTACAACAACAAAACTAGGGCTGCACGATATATCGCATGCAATATTTAATGCGCATCTTGTCAGTAAAGCCAGTTCTGTAATCAGCAGTAATTTCCATCACGTGCGTGATTTCACATGGAGCTGATGATAATAATGAACGTGGATTTGCGCATCTTGTCAGTGAACAACGGCTCTGTGTGGTAAATGCAGCTCGATGTGAAATCACGCACGTGATGGAAATTACTGCTGATGTCCACACTCAGAATGACTGGACTGCAGGAACTCAATTACAACCACAGCGGGGATCGATTCTGGACCTCTATCCAGCCGTGAAATTACAGCTCAAAGAAAGAGAAATAGAACGTTCTAAAAAACACAGACACTCATCTGGAAAGCTCAGCACTATTTCCGGAGTGGAAAATGGATTTTCTGTTTACATGCGTGTCATTCTTATTCATTGTAAGTTTGGATGAAAACTGACAGGGTCTGAATGTTTCTGAATTAAAAACAAAAAACTTTTAAACCAATCAAAGCAGTGTCACACTGATTTCTGGGTTTGTCGTACCTCTGAGCTGTGCTCCACCTGAGCGATGACCTCTGGGTCCAGTGGTCTGTGATTGCTGAAACTCTTAGATCGCCCTGCAGGTGTGGACTTGCGAAGCTGTGGACCTTCCACCTTAGTCTTCAGAGAGGAGTGTCTGGTGATGGAGTTTAGGACGCTGTGAGCACTGACTGGTCGCTTGTCTGTCCCCTCCTTGGCCAGTCCACTTGCTGGCATGGAGGAGGTCTTTAAACCCCCTGTTGCTCCGGATGAGCCCTCACCTAGTCCCTCTGGCCTGATTGTTCTTCGGATGCTGGTAGCTTCTGGCCTTTTCCTCATCCTAAGATGAGGAAAAATGATACGAAAATCAACATTTTGTTCATTTTATACAGTGTGTGTATATATATATATATATATATATATATATATATATATATATATATATATATATATATATATATGTGTGTGTGTGTGTGTGTGTGTGTGTGTGTGTGTGTGTGTATATTATCTTATTATAAATATATTATTATTATTTCATTAAGTATAACGTCATTGTTTTGATAATAATTTATTGTCACTAAATATTAATATAGAAAGAAATTTTATATATATTTATTTTTTATATTTCTTAAAATTTCTTTACATTTTAAATGTCTTGTATTAAATAATTATAAATATGTCTAATACATTTTTAAATATTTAAGCTAAATACTAAATAACAAACACACACATTCATATATATATATATATATATGTGTGTGTGTGTGTGTGTGTGTGTGTGTGTGTGTGTGTATTAATATTTTATAAATATACTTTAATAATAATAATAATATAAGTCATTATTTTGAAAATAATTTAATTGAGACATTTTTTGCGAGTAAATATTAATATAGAAAGACATTTTAAATATTAATTTTTTAAATTGTTTTAGAATTTCTTTACATTTTAAATATCTTGTATTATATATGTATATATATATATATATATATATATATATAGAGAGAGAGAGAGAGAGAGAGAGAGAGAGAGAGAGAGAGAGAGAGAGAGAGAGAGAGAGAAGAGAGAGAGAGATTTTTTGAGACTAAATATATATAGAAAATATTTTAGAATTTACACACACACACACACACACACACACACACAAAAGATATTTAAAATATATGTAAAGAAATTCTAATTAAAAAAATAATAATATTTTTTAATTTCTTTCTATATTAATATTTAGTGTCAAAAAATGTCTCAATTAATAAATAAGTTTCGAAATAATGACATAATACTTATAAGTTTATATATATATATATATATATATATATAAATTTTTATTTCTTTTTTTTGCAGACCATTTTTATAAATGAAGACCATGTGAACTGTTAACTTACTTGTTGAGGTTAGCTAGGTAGATATCAGCTACATGACCTCCAGTGGGTGAGCTGGCACTGGCTCTAGTGGACACCTTCTCTTCCACAGCATCATGGGAAGCCTCTAGGTCAGGTTTGGGACTTCCTCTGCCTGCGTATCCATCCGGCCTATCACACAAAATCACAAACACCTCTAGAATTCACATACACTATTGGCAGTCTTACTGATAACTACTAGTTGGACACTGAATAACTCGTTAGAAAAGCAGTTCTGATCGATATCACTAATTAAAGACAATAAATCAGACAGCTTACATGTCTTGCACCACTATATACTGGTGCGGCACCAGTCCCTCAGTGCCGTTGTGGCGACCCTCCCACCAATCCTCAGATGCACGGTGGTACAGCAGCAAAGACGCCCCCTTCTTAAAGGAAAGCTCACGATCGGTGCGTCCAGAGTAGTCGAAACGTGCGATGGCCTCAATGGGGTCAATGGGCTCTGAAACGTTCAAGGACCTTGACTTTACTATTTAGAGACATGAAAGACAAAGAGAGAGAGGACAGGAAGGGGAGAGAGCAAGAGGGGAGGAAGAGCACAAGGAAAAGAGGAAGGGTTATTGCGCAGGAAGCCAGGCAGGTTAGAGCACATTTATCATAACAGGTTTGGAGCTGCAGAAGGGGTGCGTGGACAAAAGAAGGCATGAAATAGGAGCTTCCATGATAGTGAGCTGACTGGTGCTGGCGGCAACAGCGTGTCTTGATGAAAGATTTGTGTGCTTGTTAGTACGGTCTTTTGAATGGAATCTGGGCTCACCATCATCGCTATTGTGGATTTCAGAGGCAGTGTCAGGTGCAGGTTCATCCACTAGGGGGGGCTCAATGTGTGGACTATCACTGTAGAATTGACCACAAAAAACATTTATCAGTGAAAACCTCAATTACAGACATTAGAAATGACAACAACACAAACTTTAACCACTGCATTAATACAGAAACCAACATTTACATGCAATACACACTCACATCTATATTAACAAATTAAAAAGGTGGTTAAAATGAAAAGTAAATGTATGTTTCTCCGGATCTTAAGACCTTTTCATCTACAATTTACAGCTTCTGCTTCAATGCTTGAAATTATTTTAAATTTGATTATTTTTAATCATTTTGTACACATAAATTGTACAAAAGTAAGATTTTCCATTTTAAGTGAAATAATTTACTAAAATTAACAAACCCTTTGTCTGGGTCAAGATTTTTTAAATGCTTCTGAAAGAAGTCTCTTTTGCTACCCAAGGCTGCAAATTTGATAAGAAAAAAATAAATAAAAAAATAAAAAACACTTATAGTGTGAAATATTACTATTTCAAATAAATATTTAGAATTTAAATTTATTAATTAGAAATAGAAATCTTTTGTAACATTATAAATGTCTTTACGCTCATTTTTGATCAATTTAATGCATTCTTGCTGAATAAAAGTAAAAAAAATAAATAAATAAATACTGACCCGGACTTAAACGTAGTGTAAATAAATAAATGATAAATAAATAAATAAATACATAAATAAAAACTGCACCAATGCAGAAAGTTTGATTAAAAGCATTTGTACCGCTTTTAAAACCTCATAAGCCTATTTAGATTTATTATTTTATTTGTATTATTTATTTTTTGTATATATTTATACTTATTATCCTTAATATTCATGATTATATGCATGATTTTATTATTTGCATTTACATCATTTTTGCCAATGACAGCATTTTTGAGCCACAATCCACTATTTTTGTTCACTTTTTTTTTTTTTTTTACTTTTTTTTTTTTGCAATGTTTCAGGGTTTTTACAACCTTACCATTACTCAAAAATAGGAAAAATAGTAATAATCAAGAATAAATAGACGTATTCAAACTTTTGACTGCTATAGTAATAATGAGAAGGAAAGAGCAGAAGGAAAGCTAAATTTCTGAGAACCAGTTATAACTTTAAGTCGGACTCTTCGTCTGACTCTTCAAGCCTGAAACAGAGAGTTCATGCTTCTTTGAAGCAAAACAGGAAGCATAGCACAGATACGAGGATCAAAGCTGGACTTTCCTGTGGCCTCTTGACTCTAAACTGAATCTGCCCTCACTCACTCAACTCCAGTAGAGAACATAATGTGACCAGAAAACACAGTACTAATGCACAGGAAAATGGCTTGTTTCCAAGGTCATGAAGGCCTCGGTGCTGATAACAGCTCTGTTATGCCATTCACAGGCCAAGAAACCCTCTAATACCCTAGAATTAATTTAGTAAAAAATCCAACTGAACAATCTGATCTTCAATTGAGCACTCAAGCAAAAACACTGCCTAATTTACTGTCATCACTCTACTAATAAAAGCCGCTCTCTCGTAACATATGCTGGAGGAAATTCAAGCTCTGTAGAGTGAAAGTACAGTGCTCTACCCAGCTGGAATATATCTCACTAAGACCATCCCGGTTTATTACATAGACAGTTGGCAAGCATGAAGCCTGGGCTAATGAAAAGCTTAGTTTCATTAGAGAGCAGCTTTAGACAGAAGGAACCTGAGGGTAATGACTGTATAATGTGCTAATCTCTGCCTGATGTGTGTAGGGAGACACTGTCAGACAGGTTTGGCAAAGAACACGTCCATCAGAGTTTCGGTGAATCTTTAAAATGACAGACTGGCCTCACTGAGCAGTTAGTTGGTGAAGAAGATCCTGTGATCCTCCTGTCACTCCATTTGAGAGACCGAGTGTAGCTTTGATCTGGGCTCTTAAGGTAAAATGATCAGTATGGCTTCTTCACCCTCGAGCAGATGAGTTTGTGTTCAGGGAGGTCAGAAGCTGCTGTGATTTTTAAAGTCTTCCCCAGAGACACTGGATGTCTCACTCTGCTCTCAGCATCAGTTTTTGACAAAAGTTTTACTTTAGCATTTCAAGGACACTGTGCAAATTTAATTTCACTGTCAAAAACTGTCGAGGCCACTTTTTTAGGGCAGTTAATCACAACTCTACCCAAACTGTCATCATTATATGAAAGTAAAAGTATTTAGTGTGTGTGCATATATATATATATATATATATATATATATATATATATATATGGGTCTCCATTTGTTCAGCCATTTTGAAAGCTGTCTGTAAACTTTCACCAAAACAGTAGCTCCTTAAATGTGAATTTTTTAGATGTTTAAGCCTTTATTTTGGGTAAGTTTCACTACTTACTGTAAAATTAAGAGATTAATGTTCAGATTTTGCATATTATAACCTGGAACTTGGATGTGGGAAATGATTACAGTTAGATCCAAAAGATAGTTTTTAGCAACATAGTGCAGACGCTACAGAACACAGTTAGCTGACTAGCCGTATAAAATTGTGTGCTACATTATATACATTACTTCACAGGCATTACTGGCTTGTACTTTTAAATCCGTAATATTATAAATTGACAGTTTATTGCTGGTCTGTACACTGCTGTAAATTTTAAAGATTTCATATTATTGTAAGGTGAGCTTAAAGGGTGCACTGCTATGAAAATCACACAGCTTCAGTGTGACATCAATAAGAAGAAGAATAATTACATAGATATTGTTAATGATAGTTGTTCATATTAAAATATGTATGAATGTAATACATGACCTAGATCATTTATTTTGCAAAATCTTGTCATTTTAATAAATATTACATGAAATTTATTAAAAATTGGCACTGCTCCCTTTAAGCTCAGTGTGCTCTCCTTAAGCTCTTCCACAATGAACGTCTCTGTAAATACTTCATAAACAGACTTTAAATATTAACTGATGGTTGTCACTTTAAGTTAATCTTTATAAAATGATTAATAACTTATTTTAACAGCTTTAAGATAACAAAATCTAGACGTAACTATAGTTTATGCCCAAAGATGAAAGACGCATGTCGTCCATTCAAAGAAGGAGCCATTAGAAACCTGTCACATCTGTCCAGGAAAAGAACAACTAAAGGCTGGAATACACTACACGACTTTTAAAATCTGAGCAGATTTTTAAAACACCAGGCATCATACACTTACTGACTTCGTAAATAGTCACAAAGGAAAACTGGCCATCATACACTACACGACTGAAGATCACACACTAGCAGACTTTAAATTCCTTCCGATCACAACAAACTCACACAGAAATGTGTGCATTGTTGCTAGGAGACGCGTGACAAATGAAAACAATGTGTGTTATAAAATAGGCTGAAAATATCAAACATGTTTGATCTCCTCCGACTGAATGGAATCAAAGTCTGAAGCTAAAAAATCAGAGTCTGTGACCATCATACACTACACGATTTTCTATGGAATCAGTCCACTCAAATCTGCAGACTGGCTCTGACCTTTGGCAATTAAAATCAACTTCTCCGGACTGTGAATCTGTGGAAAATCAGAGCAAAAATCATGTAGTGTATTCCAGCCTTAAGAGACTATAGATAGGCTGACATCCATTTAATAAGGGCTTCATAATGAGACTAGTTTTGGTGTTCATCCCCATGAATGAAATGTTTTATTGGTTTGTTTTAATTGATTTTTGAATGTGTGTTATTTAGCTGAACGTGGACTAGTCTAGATGTTGCAATATGCTTTAATGACACTTCACTATTAATATATAACTGATCAAATTGAATGCCTTGTTGTTTGATTTTAGTGTTCTGTTTTTTTGTGATTGACTTTATACCTTCAAATAAAACATTTTTCAATTATTCTTTAAAAAGGTTGTTTAAAATAAACAAGAATTTTTAATAAAACATGATGTGAGCTTAATGGGAACAGGGGTGTGCTTAAAGGATACAAACATGTACCCATTAAGCACAGCCAGACTTTTTTGCATTTAATGATGTACATCTTAATTGAAATGCTTTTGTCATTTAAAATAAAATGAAAAGTTTTTGTGCGAGAGATTAATATTTTATTTTAACATAACTTCTTGTGCTGAAACCGATATCTTATGCACTAAAAATGTCTCAATGTAGAGTTTGGTGAGATGTAAAATGTAGATCTTAATTGGTATGTTTACCCTATATATATATATATATATATATATATATATATATATATATATATATATATATATATATATATATATACACACATACATACACATACACACACACACACGTACATAAATACATACATACATACATACAATCTCTTATGCTTAAACTGTTGTGCTGCTTAATATTTTTCTGGAACCTGTGTTACTTTTTCCTTTGATACTTTGATGAATTAAAAGTTAAAAAGAACAGCGTTTATTTAAAACAGAAATCAGAAAGTCTCTTTACAGTCACATTTTATCCATTTAACACATCCTTTTTGAATAAAAGTATTAATTTCTTTTAAAAAAAAAATTAATGACCCCAAACTTTTGAATAGTAATGTAACACAAAATGTCTATTTTGAATAAACACTGTTCTTATTAACATTTTATTTATCAAAGAATCCTGAAAAAATTATCCAAAACATATTAAGCAGCACAACTGTTTCCAACATTGATTATAAATCAGCACATTAGAATGATTTCTGAAAGATCTTATGACACTGAAGGCTGGAGCAATGATGCTGAAAATTCAGCTTTTTCTTCACAGGAATAAATTATATTTTAAAGTATATTAAAATAGTAAACATTTTAAATTGCAATAATATTTCACAAAATTACAGTTTCTTTCTGTATTTTTGATCAAATAGAAACAGCCTTGATGAGCATAAGAAACTTCTTTAAAAAAACATTCAAAATCTTACTGATACCAAACTTTTGAATGGCAGTGTATGTATAAAACTGCAATGCAATTGTAAGTCTATAACATTTTAGCATTAATTATAATAAAATATACAAATAAAATATAGTAGAGATTATTCCTTTGTTGAATGAGATTTGTTTCACAATATGGAAATTAACATTTCAGGGAATTTTTTTTTAGCATAATATTATCACCAGGCGTACTAAAATAACCTTCCTTTTTTTTTTTTTTTTTTTTTTTTAATTCTGAAGTGCAATATGACATTTCTCTTGCTGTATTCTTTCGAGATTCACTCAAACGTTCTCAGTAAATATTTATTTGAATAATACACCCTGACTACAAAAGTCAAACAAATATTTAAACATTTATGCTTTTATATTACACTTCTCAATAAAATATCAGAATTTTCACATGCATTTCAAATTCAGATCTTAAGGCTATAAAGATATAAATGAAGTTAAAATACAGATTGAACAGTAACTCATACCAGGGCAGGATCTGAGCTTGCAACGTGTTAATCACAGTATGTTGTTAACGTGTCTCGACTTCCTGTGACCTAAAGCCTCAGGAAGCTGAAACGAGATTCTGACTAAACCCTGAGCTAAAAACACACCATCTCACCAGCTCAAAGTCTTAATTACACCGCCCATGCAATCTAAACAATCCCGTGCATGAAAACCACATGAAATGAGCCTGCATCTCAGAAACAAACCTGACCTGGCCATGTTGCTTTCTTTTCACGATGACACAGCAATCTGAAGTCATTTCCTCTATGACATCCAAAACAGTTATTAAAAAGCTGCAGGAGGGCATTTCATTAGCACTTGGCCTTGAGCAGGGGAGGATAACCTCGTTTTTAATTTAAAAACAGACCTCATGATGGTGGTTTACGAGTCTGGCTGCCTGTCACTATTCTGGTTGCTTTCACTGTGACATCTTTTGGGAGTCTAGGTCATGTGCTGATACATGGAAATGTATCTGTGTCTTCATCCATTGAACTGACAGCTTAAAAGAGCATAATATATGTAGGACGTAAACTTTAAAAAGCGACTGACTCCCTCTAGGGCTCTGTTGGTCTTTATAATGTCTCTTTATCTTTATAATGCTCAATCCATCATGTCTGACTGGTTCTGCATTAAATCAAGCTCGTCTGATCAACTCATTTCTGGTTTTGTGGTTCGGCTGTGCAGCTGCTTCAATAAAATGTGGGGCCAGTATTCACTGCCAATGAATTTTGCCAAGATTATGTGCTTCATTTTCATCCTTCTTTCTTTCTTTTTTTTTGTAACCAAATTCACTCTAGACTCACCAGTATTCCTCAGCGGCTCCTCCACGATCATAGATGGGCCCCTCCAGCTCGCGGGGCCCTGGAAAGACGCTCTCGTGATGGATAATAATGGTTTTGATGAGCTCGTTCACATGTGCCTGACAGGAGACTTGGTCGTGGCCCTCGGGTACAGACATGAGTGTGGGGCCGAAGCAGATAGCCAGGTTGTAGGGGTCCATCATGTTGTCGTCACTGTACTGGGACAGACTATTAAATGAGAGAGAAAAATACAAAGAGTTAACAAAACAAAAAATTTAACCAAATTTTCAGCCTCTGAAAATTATCAGCACAAAATGGCATTTTCAGCATTTTTGAGTTGCTCACGGCCCATTGATATTTAATATTAATATATTTTCTGTCCAATCTCTCTTACTTTCAATAAAAGTGTGGTTATTTTATTGGCTTGTATTTTTTAAATTCAGTATCACTAAAATTACTGAGTTAAATTAAAAAGTCTAACAAAATTATTTTATATTATTCAATTTATATTATTAAATAATAATTATTAAAAAGCATTTTCGGTTTTGTTTTTGGCAAAGTATATTCAGATTTTTCGGTTTCGTCCCAGAATTTTCATTTCAGTGCATCCCTAACAAATTATTGTATGCAAATTTAATGTAAATTATTGCATTTAATTATTTTATTATATACGCAGGAATCACCTATTTTTTTTGCCAGCCAAACCCCTTTGACTTTAATGTTTATTTGAATTTAAGCTAATATTTTAATAACAAGAACACATCTGCATGTTCACTGGTCTCTGAAATTGTTAATGGTTACATGACATGCAGTTAAACAAATAAAAAATAAAATAATCAAAAAATAAACTAAAATAAAAATAAAGAAAAAAATTATTAAAAAAAGTTCCTCTGAATATCCACTAAAACACAGCAAATCATTTGTTTCCCACAAAAAAAAAAAAAAACCACCACACACATCACAAAATATTTTGTATCTTTTGTAGTATGTGTTGTATCTTGACTGTTTTTATTTAATGAATATTTATTTTAATAATAATAATAATAATAAATAAACCTCAGTTTGGGAAACATTGTGTATATCACAATTTGCTGAAAAAAGCCTGTATTTTGGCAGTTATGTTTGTTCTTGCATTTTCAGATGCTGTGTCAAGTTAAAAGTAATTAAACTTCCGTCTCGACACCCCTGCATTATCTATAACCCAAGATGATCTTAGATAAGAAATATTGCACAAAAACATTAAGATGCCACTTTAACTGCGTTGAAGAATTCATTCATTAGTAATTAATTAAGCCCTAAAAATAAAAATTATAAATAAATAAATATAGAAAACATAATATATATATATATATATATATATATATATATATATATATATATATATATATAAACACCTTACAAAATAGTCATACTATCCAGAAACATGTTAAAATAATCCCTAATCATATGACTATTCTCATGGAGAGACCAGCTCCTGCTGGCCTAATGTGAAAAACAGATTGAGTTCCAGACTTCCTTACAACAGCTCATTTATCATGAGCCTAAGCCAGCTTTCTCCCATTTATGTGTGTCTGTGAGACTGCTCTACACCCTTTTATTCGTTCCCTTCTTCCTCCACAATATGCCCACTTCATTTGATTACTGAAAACTTGGATATGTCCAAAATGTTGGGAGAGCTATCCTTAACTGTATGTGTTTTTAGGGTAACGGGGGGTTGGGATAAAAGCAGCAGTGGCTCCAAACCAAATTTATGAGCACCATCCTGCCCAGACAGTTACAACTACACGAGGGTTTCCAATTACCCATCTCTCTTTGTTTATTTCTATCTGCATTGCCCTGCAAACTTGATGTATTTGTGAGTGTATACCATGCATACCTACGAACGATGCACATGATTGGCTGTAATGCAGGCTAGAGCGCATTAGAGAGAGCAACAGTTCTTCAGAGACCTATTCTGGCACCTCCATTGACTTTTATAGCGGAGGAAAGATCTATTGGCCGTAGAGCAAACAGAGAAGCCATTCACCAAGGGCTACAGACGTCCAGCATGGGAGCACTAATGGTGGCTTGATGGCGACACCATACTTCAACACACATTCGCTTCCCCCTTCTGGCTGTGATACGAGGGCTGGAAAGGGTTCAGATGCTTTAGGAAAACCAGACACGCCTGCATGCACAACGGCGGGCTGGAGTAGAAACTAAGATCGTGTTGTGGTCTGGAGGGTCTTTCAAAAGGACCACAGGGTGGAAAAAAGTGGAAGAACGAGGGGGAGAGATACGGAGGGACGTGTTCCAAGAGGCTTGAGTGCTGTAGCCCTCTGCTGAGGTTGGGTATAGGCCAATCTTCTCTTTTCGGTAAGAGAATATTTAAATTTGTAGTAAAAAGGTCTTGTAAAATGGTAAGTTTAGATTGTACATAAGCTCTTTGTATTCTTTGCTGTAATAAAACACTGTAAATTGGCGCTGGTTTAAAGGAATCGTTCACCCAAATAATTCTGTCATCATTTACTCACCCTCATGTTGCGCCAAACCGCTAACTTTCTTTTTATTCCTTTATTCACTGAAAATCTCATATCTTCAGGGATGCAAAGTCATCAGAGGTAAAAAAAAAAAGAAATAGCTGACAAACAGACATATGTTATGTGGACATATTCTCTGCTTTTAAATGTTTAACCATACAGCTTTTTTTGGCAGAAAAAAATTCAAAACCTCAAGACGAAATTTTAATTGAATAATAACATCTATATAATTACTTGGAACAGTGAGCACAAGCCATATGGACCACACTTATTTTAAATAAAGGACCTTTTTTGTCCTTTCTGAAGGCCTGATTCACTTTCATATGGAAAAGAGCACCTGGGACATTCTGCAAAACATCTATTTTTGTGTTCCCTGTATGTAAGAAAGTGATACGGGGTCGGAACAACATGAGGCGGAGTAAATGATTGTCACAGACCTTGTCTTGAGTTAAAAATCACAGACAAATGAAAGAACCGAATGAGTTCATGAAAATTCATTCCAGACTTACTGGTTGAGGAAAGCGAACAGGTATCGCATGATAACCAGGGTGCTGCTGGGTAGAGACAGCAGGACTCTGCGGATGTGGACAGCTCTGTCCTGGAGGTTCTCCATGGCTGGAAAAAACAACATGAACAAGAAACGAGTTCATTTAGGACAAAAGCTCCTCCATTGTCTAATCTGTTAAGACTGGTCTGCAGTACGCACATGTATTGTGGGTGTAGGAAATAAAGCGGACACTCACAGACACAGGACATTAAGTCATGGAAGACTTCCTTAGGAAAGAGGGCGTTCTCCAGTCCTCTGAAGTAGAGCTTTAACACTCCAGCGATGGAGTCCATATCATGATCGTTCTGGTCCCCAGCCAGCGGGTCCTCACCTGAGACACGAGAAAGTAAGAAGAATGCAGACTTGATTCGAAATAGATAAAAGAAGGATCAGAGAGTCTCACCTCTTTCAAAGGCATTCTTAATATCATTGACTTCCACCTGAGAGCCGGACACCCTGAATATGCCCTCGTGATGGAGACCTGTACAGACACAGACATGACGTTATGGACAAAGAATAGACAGGAAGTGTTGCATTGGTTTAGTCTAGCACTTGAAGTGTTTGTACTTCATAGTAAATACTGATATAATCTTAACTACCTTATCTAAGCTGGGTCTATTGAATCTTCAGTGCCATGGCAAAAGAAATAATAATTTGTGTTGAATTGTTAGTTTAATGTGATTTGCATAAAATAAATAAAATAATTAATTAAAAATATAATATAAATAAAAATATTTAAAAAATATATAATATAAATTAATATAATAATTTTATAAATAAATCATTTTGAATTGTATGAATAAAATAATAAATGTAAATTTAAAAAAAAATTATAAAAATATAAATATTTTATATTTATACTAAAATGTACTAAAATACAGTTTTTTTTTTGTTGTTTTTTTTTTTTTTTAGCAATTCCATAGCTGAACCATTTTTTGATTACTCAAAAAACCTTTCAGAGAACAGTTCTTAAAATAACTTTTTTTTTTTTTTTAAGTGTAAAGAACATTTTAAAAATCTAAAATCTAATGTTTTTTTTTTCTTCTTCCCACTATAAAGAACCTTTTGTGTAATGGAAATGTTCCATGGATGTTGAAGGTTTTTCATGGAAAGAACCTTTATCGTGGCCGATAAAGAACCTTTATCGTGGGAAGTCGTGGCCTAATGGTTAGAGAGTTGGACTCGTAACCTAAAGGTTGCGGGTTCGAGTCTCGGGCTGGCAGGAATTGTAGGTGGGGGGAGTTGTGTGCAGCCTCACCCTCAATACCATGACTGAGGTGCCCTTGAGCAAGGCACCGAACCCCCAACTGCTCCCCGGGCGCCGCAGCATAAATGGCTGCCCACTGCTCCGGGAGTGTGTTCACGGTGTGTGTGTGTTCACTGCTGTGTGTGTGCACTTTGGATGGGTTAATTGCAGAGCACAAATTCCGAGTATGGGTCACCATACTTGGCCACATGTCACTTCACTTTCACTTTATTTTTATGACTCTTACGAGTTACTAAAGTATCTGACTCATTTGTCTATCAGACAACCTGAAGTTAAAGATACACATTTCAAAAACAGAGTTTCCACTCCATTTGACCAATGAGTATCCATGACTTCACCCTGATTTTTCCGGTCGTTCATGATTTCTGAATAAGGATTATTTTAACAGTTTTTAAAAATCAGAAGTAATTACTAGACTATCAAATATTTTGAACAGAACACAACCAGAAAAAAATAATAAAAATATTCACTAGAAACTGTCATTAATTTATTAATTCCATTAACTTTTGGAAATCACTAAATTCACTGATGTTTCTAGATTTTCAATGACACAAGTAATAAATGGTATATTGAATAAATAAATAAAATAAAGTTGGGACTAAATTGAGCTGAATCCTCAAATTCAGGAAAAAAAAGATAGAAAAACCGGAAACACTGGATAGTGCTATAGGAATAGAAGTGGTATATAGAAGTGGTATTTAGTGGTATTTCTGTATGATAGAAAAATAAATGAAGCAGAACAGAACACATTTTTCATTTCATCAGGGAAAGTCTAGAGAGCAGCACAGCAATAGTGCCTTTGGCAAGAAATGGAAAGTGAGAGAGAGAGAGAAAGCTCACCGTGTCGACTGATGAAGCGAATACAACTCTCCACCATCAGGGGAATGATTTGGCTGGACTCCTAAAAGAAGGAAATAAAAAAAAAAAATAGAAAACAAAATATGAAGGAGAAAATATGCAGGTCTGTTCAGATGGTTCAGGGGGGTTTCTCTGGACATTTTGCAGCACAGGAAACCTTTCTGAACAAGGGTCTCTGTTTTTCGGCAGAGTACTTAAATAATATTAATATTTGCAAAGGGAGTCAGGCATTAGACAGAATTTAGGAGGGATGAAAAAGCAGCACAGTTTGAGCCATGGGGGAATAGGGCAACGGTTGCTAGGAGACAGCTTCTCTCCAACAGCTTCCTTTTGTTTATTTGGGTGAGCAGGAAACAGCTAAGCGAAGCAGAATTTGGGCCACGTCTGGTCTGAACTTTAATGCTCGGAGTCACGCTCACAAACTCTTATACATACTTACATGAGCATAAAGCATCATTTGGCTTTTTTCTATAATATTTTTCCCACTAAAATTTTTTTTCTTTTGTTTCTCATTTCCCTCGTCTTCTAGTCACAGAATCTTGCTCTTGTATCATTATCCCTCACTAGAGGGCGACATGAACATTGTGGTGGTCAAATGAGGTGCTGCGGTGGGTCCTTTTCTTTGTTCACCCATACTGTAGGGTGGTAAACCCCTATAGGGTTTAGGTGGTAGGACGTGCACACTAAATTTATCTCACTGGCCCATTTTTACAAATTTATCCCATTGCCAAGTGCACAATGATTGTAGGGTGGCATTGCTTTATTACTGTTATATTACTTATCCTAAAGAGACATGCACTGAACACAAGTAACCATTTACAGCAAAAAAAAAAAAAAAAAAAAAAAAAAAAGGTACACAGCCAGTAATCATACAAATACATATAACACGTCACATGTAAGTACAGTTGGGAAGGTTTGACTGTGATTCACATAGTCTTGATTCAATTCCAAAATGATTTTCAAAGCAGTTTTCTGCAATTTTTCAACCTCATTGACAAATTCTGTGCATAGATTCTGCATAAATGCATTAATAAGATATGTCTTCTCTGATCCAAATATAATAAATAATAAAACAATATTATATTCATAATATAAATAATAATAACAATAATAATAATAATAATAATAAAAAATGAATACTGTTTATTGAATAAATAGTATTCAAACTATTTATTTATTTTAATATTAATAATGATATAATATCAATAAAATATTAATATTTTGTTTTATATTTATTTTTATTTAATGTATTACATTTATTCATTTAGTTTATTTTTGATTAATTATTTAATATTTAATTTAATTAATTATTATATTATAAATAAATAATATGAATACTATTTATTATATGAATAAATAGTATTCATATTGTTTATTTATTTATTTTAATATAAGTTTCTTATAAAATTTTGTATTTATTGTTTTTATTTCATGTATTACATTATTTATTTAGTTTATTTTAGATTAATTATTTGAGTATTTTATTAGTAATTTTATTTAATTAATTAATTATTATAACTTTTTTTTTTTCTGGGTTGGACGAGGAGAGACTGAACATGTAAAACGCATAATCTTTGTACAAATAATTGCATTCATTCCTGCTAAATAAAATTAATTACAGAAAAAAGAAAAATAATAAATGAATAATAATAACCTAGTATTGGAGGTGGCTCTGAGGCTTTTACTCTAAATGAAATGAGTAAATGAAATGCCACATCAAAATGTGCATAAACAAAACAAAACAAACAAACAAACAAAAAAGTAAAATAAACATGAAATAAATATGAAATTAAATAAAAATAAATAAATACATACACAAAGAAATACACAAACAAACATACATAAATAAACACATCTTGTTTGCTTTAGCTTCAGACTATGTCCTAAATGATTTCTAAACACATTTCCTTTAAATATAAAGTGAACAGCTAAAACGTTTTTTCAGCCTTTTTGCAGTTGACGTATAAAGTTATGTAAAGGTTTGTTTGTTTGCACAGCGTCAGCACACTATATGATATATAATGTTATTATATATATGCCACTGTTTTCCCAGTACTGCACAACACTGTAATGTTTCGTCCTGCATATTGATTTCAATAACAGTACCTGATTATGATTTTAAGCGGATTGATCCAGAATCAATTCTATTCAGTGAATGGTGATAATTACCTGTTTCCGAACAGTAGAGTTCCTCCGTCCGCTGATGGACACAAGCAAGAGAGAGATGGAAAGAAAAAAGAGAAAGCTCTGTCATTACGATGGATCATTTTCCCTCAAACTGCTCTAATTTTCCTCCACATTCAATTTACAAGCTGCTTGTGGCCATTAGACCAGTAGAAATTACCCTCCCGAGAAGGGTCCTATTTTAATACACTGGCCTTCAGTAAAGGCTTTCAATAGAGTTTGTTGTGAAAGCTCTTGTTTTGTCTCTTCTGTGAACTCTTGTTTAAAAGGTCCGTTCCTATTTCCGTACTCCATTATAACTGTAGAGTAAATCACCTACCCCTAGCCTCAATAAATAAATCAGCAGATGTGAATAAAAGATGAATATGTTTAGACAAGATATTCATCTATAAATGGCCCTGAGACATCTGCATGTGTGCTAAATTCATTCTTGAGCCTAAATGGTTTGCGTCTTGTTTGGTTTTTTTGGCTTTCCCAAAGCACTCACCTGGCAAGGCAGTAGTCGGTCTTCTGACCTGAATGAAGAGATACAAAGAGGGAAAAAAAGGAAAGAGAGAGAAAAACAGTTAGAGGGAGGCTGGATGTGTGAGGAAGAGGCCACAGCTGGACACAGTTTCCTTTGGGAATAAAACACTCGTCCCACTTCTTGTCTGTCACAGAGGACCTTCCTGTGGGATGTGACCCCATATACACACATTACCATTCAGCGACATCACAATGTGCTATTTTCCCCATCACACGCAGTTCGACACAGCAAATGCCAAACGTGCAACAGACTTCAATGAGCTAATCATCTAAACCACTTTGCTTCCTTCAATCTGTGCTGGAACATTCTGTCAGTTTACTCAATAACAGCAGCTGGGGTTGCACAAACTGTACTCAGCACCATTTCACACCGAAGACTGGATTTACAGAGGCATTTTGATGTTAAAATCTGTTTTTGTCATTGGACAAAATAAGAAAAACAGCTTGCGAATTACTGAGGTGTTTCAAATTTGATCAACAAATTCAATCAATGATTATGTTACTTTGAAATCAATCCAAATCCCACTAGAAACATGATCCAGGTGCTCTGAAGAGTGGTGTTTGTCCATGCAGAACTGGAGTCCATTGGATATTTAATTCTACATGCTTTTTCTATATTTTTACATTTAGATTACATTTGCCTTCATCTAATGTTCTTTTAAATTTAATGACTAATAGAGTGATTAAATTACTAATAATGTTAGTAACACTGTTAAATGTTATCTTTGGCAAATCTCAAAATAAGTATACATTTTTCATACTGCACATTATAATGTTGAGCACCAAATCAGCATATTAGAATGACATCTGAAGAATCATGTGACACTAAAGACTGGAGTAATGGAGGAGAAAGTTAACATCTACAAAATCACTACTTTAGATCAAAATGAACAGATCATCTCAGCTAGCATGCTTATTTCACGATAGAGTAATCAACACCACTGCTCTCTCCATCACAAGTAATTATCTCTTCATTATCCTCTGTGCCATCAGTCTGATTCTCTCAGTTTCACTTCCTGTTCACTGGCAGTCTGAACTGACTGGCTGACAGGTCCGTTCAGTCCAGAGGAATGAACGTGGGAGGTACATCAGAGTAAAAAACACTCCAGGAAATCCCCGCTGTGCCCTTCTCTTTCTTGCACAGACTCATTTTCTCTGTTTTGTAGCATGGCACATGACTTTTGACCTCCACCATCCAGGACTGCCTATGAGTGAGTGGATAAGATCACACTAGAGTTCAGAGGACAGCAGTACAGAGTGGTACTGCGCTGTTAAAGCTTCATGCTCTGATGAGACTGATGATATCAGTACCATCCGCAAGCTTACACACACACACGGTCAACTCAGTACCCTCTCTGCCTGACACTGCAACATCACACACATTCATATTAACCCTAACCCTACACATACAAGAAAAATGATTTTATAGATAAATAATGAAATAATAATTTTATAATTTGATGTAGCATTTAACACACAGATTAAATGACAAACCATAGGCTAATTATACAACATTGTGTTCCTGTACTCAAATTTGATTGGTTAAGCATCATTCCAAGTGTGCTGCAGCATCAGTCCAACAGCACATCATTCACTCAACCAATTTGTTCACAAACACTGATTCATTTGGGAACAAAACACATGACTGTCTTTATGAGGGAGTCATTTAAATCACTCACTCAACTGATTTGTTCAAAAACACTGATTCCTTCCAAGATGAAACAAGTGACTAGATAGGTTTACATGCACTAATTTTCAATAATTTGAATGAATCCAATCTAATTTCAGATTTTGAAAGTTTATATGAACCTTAAATTTTGCAGTCTGATTCATATATTCGTTAGCATGTGCATTGCACAAAATGCAAGTTTTTAAATAAAATGGTGAAAATAGTTGGATTCAGGCGTTTACATGCTTATTTCTATGGTAGCTTGTTTCTGCCACTGAATAAAAAATAAAAAAGGTAATTGCGAGTTTTTATCTCACAATTCAGATTTTTTTCCATCGCAATTGCAAGACTTTTTTTTTCCTCAGAATTGCATGATACAAACTCGCAATTCTGACTTTTTTTTTTCTCAGAATAGTAGGGTTGGGTATCGAGAACCAGTTCCATATTTCCAAGAACCGGGTATTCGATAAGACACGTGCGTTTCGATTACGCTTAACGATTCCTGCATTCGCATTTTAATGTGACTTGAAACTATTTAAGTGCAGGAAGGGAAAGAACTTGTGCACTGTTTACGTGCAGCGCACACATCTGAAGTGCAAACACAGAGAACATTGTTCCGAGCCAGAACTGACTTCTCTTTCACATTTATCAACCAGTATGCACAAAATACACCAGTATATCATCATGAACACAGACTTTTTTTTTGTCTTAAGTGAACGTAAACAGATGAGAAAGAAAACACACGTGTAACAGTATTTTTAGATCCGCGTGCATTCGGTGTTAAAGAGACAGACACCTAATACACGCGCTACCTGTCAATAATGTTAATCAAAGAACAAACGAAAATCATTAACTGATCTTGACTAAATATTTTAACTTTAACGAGGATTAATAAATTTTTTTTAAGAAAAGAAAACTATGCAGAGTTTTTAAACTTTTGATTTCAATTTCTGTACCTGAAATTTATTCAGTTTTATTATTATATGGTATTGCTAACTGATTTGTTTGTTTCTATTTTATTCTATTTTATTACTTTTATTAGTGTTTACTTGTCTTTAACAATTGAATGTTTGAAATTTATATTAGTCTAGTTGTTTTTTTCTGTGGTATTGTTTGGTAAAACCATTGGCAAAAAACAGAATAAATATGTTTGACATCTAAATGTTTGACTAATTCTTTTAAATGGATTTGTTCATCTTATTGGAATCGGAATTAGGAATCGATAAGAATCGGAATCGATAAAATTCAAACGATACCCAACCCTACAGAATAGTGAGATATACGCAATACTGACTTCATAACTTGCCATTGCAAGTTTATATCGCAATTCTGAGAAAAAAAAGACAGAATTGTGAGATAACATTTTTAATAACATTTTTTTTTATTCAGTGGCAGAAACGGGCTTCCATATTTCCATATTTCTTGTTTTATATTGATCAGATTATTTTGTCTACACCATCCCTTCCAAACCATTAAAAATTTCAAAAATGTCTTTTCAGTCCGATTGAGTCATTAATCTGATTACTAATGGATAATTTGGTTTCATGTACAGTAAACGTAAATACTGTCTTTATGAATGACTCACAATGAATCATTTTCTCAACCAATTCATTGAAAACACTGATTCATTTAGGGAACTGTGTGATGCTCTGAGAAGCACAAAGGTGGATTCTGCTTTGACTTCATTTTTGAAGTATTTTCACTAAATACTGTTATGCCTAAAATATAATTTACGACAAATTAATATGTTTCTTATTGAACAAAAGCAATACTACACCCACAATATCTTAATGATGACATTAGCTTTTCCATTTAAAATGTCCCCAAACTACAGCTCATAAACCCACATGCAAAGATTACTCACTTTCTCCCAGAGTCTTTTGGATCAGGTCATGTTTAGCCTGTAATTTGGTGATGAGGTTCCTGCCCTCCAGAAACTCCTTCAGTTTCTGAAATAGAGAATATAAAATGTTTCATCTCCAGCACAACTGTTAGACCATCTCAACACTTATGAACAAACACTGCTGAGAAATTTCATTTGAATAGCTATTAAGTGAGCAGTATAATCAATCTTCCTTCCTTTTCTCAGCTTTCTGGCAAAGGATCCTTCCTCCACCCCTTTCAATTTGCTGTGTAGTGTTGAGACTATACATCTTGCTGGCGTAAACATTAATTTCATATCCACTGGAGCACAGGGAGGCATTGGATCTATGTGCTCTAATAGCTTATGGCTCTTTGGGGGCGAGAACCCTGACCTGATGGAAACCTGACAGCAGAGAGACAGATAGAGGAGTCTGGAGACGGATGGAGAGAAACCTGAACTGTGGAGGGAATGAGGGAGCTGGATAGACAGATGCTTACAATTTCATCCATCATATATCACAGCCATACCAGCATTACAGTCATGCAGACACAGGAAGGATAGCCAACACATGGAGCCATGCACTAGTGCTTTTGGCAGAAAGAGACGAGCTGAATGTACATAGCGAGTTAAAGAGAAAGAGGAGAGAGGGAGAGGAATACATCAGGATATGATCTAATGAACAGGATGTGCTAAAACAGCCTGCACAACGTCAAGTGACAAACCTCTGCTTAATCTTGTGCTTCCATTGATCATATGTGTAATGTTAGGCATGATTGAATGGAAATTCATGTTCTTACTGTTCTATTTTGTTCTACCTTTTGTACTCAATTTGTTGAATTTTTTTTTTTTTAAATCAGACAGACATACAGTATACTTTAAAGTCTTGGCTGCAAAATATTTTAACCATTATTGGTCAGAAAAAATATACAGTGCACTGAACACACATGGCATAAAAGAACCTGCCATTAAATTGGCTTTTCAAAACAACAACAACAACAACAACAAAAAAAAAGAAACAGTAAAACAATTATGAAACAAAAGAATTCATAAAAAATATCACCATATGAATACATAAATTATAATATATAAATGCATAACGTATATAAACGTATATATAAATACATTTTTATGCTACTAAATATAAAAATACATTTATATTATATATATATATATATATATATATATATATATATATATATATATATATATAAATTGACTAATACATAAATAAATGAATTTAAACTTGAGGTTTGAAACCATCATACAAAAAAATACTGATATTGAAAGAATTTATTTATCTGTTTTTTTTTTTTTTTAATCCTATAGTTACTGACTTGACAAACAACATCCCCATGTGACCCCAGTCTCCCCTACAAAGTCGCTGCAAAGCGCTATTAGTGGCTTTCTGGGCATTGCTATACTGCTGCCACTGTGTTCTGGGTATTTTGTAAAATCTGTCTGGAGAACAAATTCCTCTGTAATGTTATTTGTCGAATTACAATGTAACACAGTTTCAGTTGTCTACAAACAAGCACAGATCAATGAACAGCAGTCAACTGCAGCAGTCTCCTCTAATTGCCGTCTTTTCAATCAAAGGCTTCTTAAAAGACTCTGATAGAGAAGAAAGGACATTAAGCCGTATCTCAAACACTCAATCTCTTATCTCTCCCTTCATCACCCTTCCTTTCCCATTTCTCTTTATGTCATTTTATGCCCTCAGCTACTGATTTCCCACCGTCCAATCCTCCACACCCTTTCTTCAACCCTGTGACCCTGTAATAAACTGATTTCTCTCCTTCTCAGTCTCATTTACCGTGAAGTAGAACTGTTCTGTCTCCTGCTGGTTGGCTCGTCTCTTGGCCAGGCTGGGTTTGCTCATGAAAGATTCAGACACAGTGGACTTGACTGACTCCATAGAGTTACTGTGATGGAAGCAGTCAGTCACATCAAAGTCCTCAATGGTCACCATGTCCTGGATAGTCTGTAGAGTGGCCTCCATCGTCTTCTTTACCTGGAGAAAGAGTATGTCCATTATAGTTCCTACATGTTGGCAATATTACAATGTACATGAGTGAAATGGAGCAACAGCAATTTCTTCTCCTGCTATAATCACTCGATCAAGATATTTCATTTTCTACAGACTGGTGCACTGCAGTAAATCATTTTCTTGGTTGTTATTTCGGTCTTGTTTTACATTAAATGCATCCAAACATCCTTAAAAGAAGATAAGGAACAAAATTGCATATGATAAGATTTTTTTAATGTCTTGAATTAAGTTTGTTTCTCAGACCACTGGCTAATTGATTTTTATATTATTCATGAGCATAAACTTCACTGCATTTTGTTGGATTAATATTTTAAAGCAAGAAAAAAAGATTAGGCCAACTTAAAATTTAATGTACTTCAAAGAAAATTTATCTTAAGGATGTTTAAATATATTTACTGAAAAACAGGTCAAAAACACTGATGAGTAAATGTGTTTTTTCCCCATTGTTAGAGAAACCGTCGTTCTGTAAAGTTTTTGTTTGTAATATCACAAACATCTGAGAGAAAGATATATTAAATAAAAAATAAACAGAACATGGAGAAAGTTTAATGCTTTATTAACACTATTACGCTGCCTTCCTAGTCTAACCAATACTATTCAAAACATTACAGATAAAAAAAAATAAAAAAATAAAAAAACATTTTCTGTTGATGGATTTCAACGTAAATGTTTAATAGTAATGTTAAACAGAGCTACACTCTTATTGGTAGCTTAACATTTTATCAAATTAGCCAAAATACGTGTCATGGGTTCGGTTTAGACGGAAATTTCTGCCAAATGTACAAATGTAAATAATTGAATTGAATGGAAATCTGTGGAATTAGGAATGTGTGTGTAAAGATGACAGCTGAATCAAAAATTCTTTGATTCAATCCTATGCTTTGATACGAAACATCAACAGAAAAAAATGAAACTGATGTGGGAAAAAAAAAAGCTTAAAGTTTGACAGATGATATGTAATATAAACAAAGAATGAATGTGCACACATTTGTTGTGCACATTGTATTCGTTGGATCATGTGTACAGTATGTCACCTCTTCATTTTCTATATTCAGTGTGGACAAGCGGGACTGTAGCTGCTGGCATCTCTGGATCAGTTCTCCCTGCACGGGCTGCTGGGCACACAAATGTCCTACCTGAGTGGATGAAGAGTGAAGAAAGAGCTTGAGAACTTCAACAACAGAATGAAAGAGAACTAAAGCAAGACCATCTCCAGCAGTGATAAAGCCGATGTCCCCATATGCTCTGAAGAACGGAGTGACCCGATCAAGCCTCTATCTGCTTCTTGCTCACTCTCTTTCACACTCTCTCTCTTTTTTGCCCATAACAGCTGGGAAACATCTGGCTCACTGTGGTCCACCCTCTCCCTGAGGGCTGAACACACGACAGGGCACATGTGCACTGGGGAAAACCAGCTGCTCTGTTCATCACACACATACAAACATCCAGGACCCCTGATGCAAGGTTGACTAATTGCAAAAACATCAGCATTAAGTTCAGCACAGCAGAAAACACTGTTGATTGATTTCACAGAAAAAAAGTAGTTCAATTACAAATGTTAACTTTTAGGTTGAGCTGTAGTGTTTAATTTTTTCAATGTTAAAATACTTCCTCCTATCCAAGTTTAATATTCACACTGTGTCTCTGTGATGCTCTTAAAACATTGCTTTGTTAGAGAATCCAACACAGCAACATCAGCTCAGCCAATGGCAAGACTATAAGTTTGACTGACCAATGACAGTGCTTAGAAAACCTGTTTGGAAAAATCATTATGTTTGGTTTGGTGACAAAAGGACTGGCATCTCACAAAACAAAACAAAACAAAACAAAACAACTACCACCAATAATTTTACTAATAATAAATAAATAAATAAATAAATAGAATGAAGAATAAATAAAATTAATAAATAGAATAAAAAAAACAGAATTAACTGGCTGTTTATAGGTGCTGTGGTGTTATCCAGTGATACAAGTGGCAGAGAAAGAACACATCTCACCTTCAATAAAAAAAATAAAATAAAAATAAAAAATAAATAAAAATAAAAATAAATAAAAAATTAAATAAAATAAAAAACAATAAAATAAAATAAAAATACCAGAGCCAGTTGTGATATTTTAAGACACCTAATTCTGTAAGATCTGTCATATAATACTCACAATTTCTTTGTGATTCAACATATAAATTACAGCACCTACAAGGTTAGCAGTCAATTTGCCATATTAATAGAGAATAATATGGATGATAACCTATAATAATATAGGGCTGAAGCAATTGCAGTCTCTCAGCAGGCATGTCTGTCACTGTGCAACAATCTGATTGAGCAATACTTCATTCCTCTTGAGGTGTCTGGGTTTGTTTGGACATGCAATGAGACACAGTCTTGCAAGAGTCACACATAACAGCAAGACACATCGTCTCAGAGACAATGCTGATCATTTTGTAACAGTACTGACTGGTATTTAGCGGAGCTGATTTCTTGATATCATCAAGATATTTGATATTTTGGAGCAAAAGCCCTTGGCATCAGTAAAGCTGCACTCAGTTGCCTAAGAATGTCTGTGTGTCATTGTTTACCCACATTGTGAGACTGCTGTTGGTATAATGCTTGGGGCATGAAAATAATTACCATCACTGCATATTCCATTACTTCATTTCACCACTGTCATGTCACAAGCAATAATAATCACACAGACTGACCATATCACCCATGTGAGACTGGAAGTCAAAGCGCATCGGAGGGCAGAAGACGTTGTTGTAGGTCTCCATGAGCCTTTGCTTGTCTGCATTGGCCTCTAGGTTCTCCGCAGCATTCTCAATGGTTTCTAAACCACCGTGCTTGGAAGTCTCCACGTTAAACTCGGCCGAGAGGTAGGTACGCAGTGCACGGTTCAGGCTGGCATGGTAGCCTAGGTCACAGCACTGAGAGAGGGGAAAAAAGGGGGCGTTTGGTTGGTATTTTGAGCTGTGAATATAAAAGCTGTGAACTGAGAAAGGCAGTAAAATCTAGAGTAAAGCACAACATCTAAGAAAGTTTCATTCAAAGGAAGTTAAAGTACATTTTTATTATTACTAAAAATAAAATAATTAGTAATATAATAATAATAAAAATAATCTACCCTTTGTACTCCCCCTGAAACCCATTTTTGGCTATTAACCCATGTATGGTTAAAATTTCACTTCCACTTTCTGATTGCTTCAACTGAAGACTGCTCAAACTAAATCCATCATTCACAGTTCCCCACTCAGAAAGAGGACGCCATGTTGCGTGGGTCCCTGTGTGCTGAAGTTGAGGGGAATACAAGGAGGAGATTTCAGCACTTTGTGGGTGCCTTGTAAGGAGACTGATGTTGATTTGGTGGGACAAGTAGGCCCTCTTGCGGAGCTCACGTGAGGGGCTACTACAGGTTTACCTTCAGGGTCACACTTGAAGAAAGAAGGCTGATGAGGCAGCACACTGTCAGAAGGTATTACTACATTGTGGGACACTGTACGTGGGCATATTTAGGGCATTATACTTAAATGCCCTTTTAGGGCTGCACAGTAGACTGGAAATAAAAAAGTTCCAGGGTACGAAAAAAGTTTGGCAGTGCTCACATGACAAGAAGGATAAAAAACCAAATCAGATGGGTTGTTTAACAAAAGTGAAGTCATTTGCACATTCCCAATGGTGGAATTTAATTACTTGATTATATTTTTATGCAAAAATTAATGAGACAACCATCATATGACAGCTGTTAAAATGGAACTTCATCAAAACGTTCATCAAATTCAAAATATTAAGATTAATCATGAATTATTTACATACTGACAGGCCTAGTTTCATTTCATCAGCTGCCCTGAGCTTGTTTACCTCATAAGGTACTGATTTACAATCGATACTGATACACCAACATCTGTTTAAAAAACCCTTCGATCAAACTAGGTCAAACCAGTGCTGTTAACTAAAGCGATGAAAGATAATAAAGATACTAAGAAGTAAAAATATAAAAAATTATACATATATAAAGCTAGAAAATTACAGAAGCACTTAAAATTTCTAATACAAGCTTATATAAAATATGAATAAAAATAAAATTATAAAAATAATACTAAAATAACATTGGTTCAAACAAGTTGAGCTTGACTGCATTATAACAAAAATACATAAGTTAGAATATCTGTGATTTAGCTAAAAAAACAGTTTCATAAACATTTCTCTATAACAATACACTAGAAACTATTCATGAAGTGGCTCTTTGGAGTGATGAGATAAAGGTGGACTTACATCTATGAGGTCAGACAGATCATGGATGTAGTATTTGAAGACGCAGCTGTTGGTGGCCTCCAGAGCCAGAAGGTACTCATTCCTGGCCTTGATGGCTTTCAGCTTGTTCTCAGTGTATTTTGCTTGCCGCTAAGAAAAAAAGGTAAAACCAGGAGGATGAGACAATGAGAAACAGTTCATAATGAACACAGGCTTTAATTGTCAGTGTTTACTACTGTCACGCAACAAAACATCTTAAAGTCAAGCATAAAGTCATTGAAGTATGAGGAAAAACATCTGTTTTAAAATTTGTGTGTAAAAATAAAAGTTTGGAACATCATGTTGGTAGGTTAATAATGACTAATGACTAACAAAACTTTTAAAGCTTACGTTAAACATGAGCTCACAATGGATGGCATGCTGTTTAACTTCTACTAGCCCTCCCTGAATAGGCTCATGTTAGAGCTGCCACCACAAACTGTACTACATTTCCATCTGTAAATGCTGCTGGGGTGACCCCAGGCACTCTCTAGTGGGACACACATAGAGGAGCTGCTGTTGGTCTTGTGGAAACAGAGGTGGCCCTGGAACAACCCAGCGATGATCCCATCAATCATTCCATAAGCTGGTGGTACTGGACAGAGATGGTAACCAGAGGACTCCACAAGAACAAAGACATGGATTGACAACAATATCTGGCCCAGACATGCTAATGCCTGCCCCCTGCCACCATGTCATCTCATTACATCATCAAATGACATTCTACAACACAGTGTATACAGTCATAGAGGAGCCATTCACTTGATGAATTAAGCTGCCGTTTAGTGCATAGGATTACCATATCGAATTGGAAATTTCAGGAATTTTGCAGCGTGGAATCTCAAAAATATGAGTGTATAATCAAGCCTTGTTTCACCCTAAGAGTTTATTTTGTGATAATGACCAGCTGATTGTACATTATGCTGTGTTAAATTGCTACTTACAAATTGCATATGTAAATTAACAAGAAAAGTCCATTGTTTGTCACCAGTTGTGACTTCTCTCACTCTCTCTACATTACTTTTTTATGTAAATGTATATAAAATACAGTTTATAATATATATATTGAATTTAATTTAATTTAATTAAAATGATGACAATAAAAAGCCCACTGTTGGTGACCTACAGTATTTATTTATTTATTTAGAATATAGAAACACCATTGCTGGTCACCTATGTTATTAGATTTTGTCACCTGTTTTATTTTATTTTCATTTTTTATGAATGCAGAATGCCGTGACCAATCAGAATCAAGTATTTCAGACAGCCGTGTGATAAGCATAGTATTATTTAGGCATGATAAGCATGGATTACGCATGTGACGCATGTTATAAATTGAATAAACCACTGTCAACAGGTCATTAAAGCTGTCGAGGATCAGGTTTAGCACCCTCAACACCATCTGGCAGTGACGGCATCCTCTGTATCTCTCACCAGCTCATTGCTCCCTGTGTTCTCTATCTTTCAGCCTCTCTCTCTCAACTCCCACTCTATCACCTTTCCCATTTCCCTGAAATCTCCCTCCATCTGTTCATTTTTCTCCTGCCCACGTTCACCTTTCCTCCACATTCTGTTTAAACTGTCAAAGAAACTCTGATTTCTCCTTCTATTAACTCTTTTCTCACCCCATCCCTTCTCATTTGAACCCTCTGATCTCTCTGCTCACCTTCTCCTTCATCTTCTCGATCTTCTTGACGGAACTGCGGCGCACATGTTTCTCCTCGATCTTGATGTTTGTGAGGGAGTCGGGCGAGCGCGGGGTCTGCTTGTCCTCGTGTCGGACGCTGCGGCTCATCTGTTTCTCCTCCTGCTTCTCCGCGTCCTTCAGTTTGCTTTCGGCATTGATACTGTCCATGTTGTACATGTGATAGGTCTTCATCACCTGTGCAGTAAAGAAAAGGAGGTTAAATGTGCATGAAATCATAGATTAGACAGAGAAAATGCATCATGCCCTGTGATGTATGTCATTTAAATGTGATGGATTGGACTTAGCAAAGAAATATTTTGAAGTCAATTTCCGCGACAGGAAAAAATAAATAAATAAATAAATAAATAAAATAAAATAAAATAAATTTTAATTTATAATTGTAACTTTTTATCTCACAATTCTTTTGCAAGATTTCTAATTGCGACATATAAACTCAATTTCAAATTTACATCTCACAATTCTGAGTTAATATCTCACAAATATGAATTTTTAAATCAGAATTACAAGAAACAAGGTCTGAATTGTGAGGTATAAACTCAGAATTGTGAGACAAAAGTATGAATTATAAAATTGAAGTTGTAAATTTCCTTTTAAGTTGCAATTACCTTTTTTATGAAGCTTTCAATCAAGCTTCCATAGAAATAGGATGGCAGTAAAAACAATTAAGCATAATTAACTATAAATATTTTTCAGCACGATTCACAATGATTTTTGGCATGTGTCATGGTGTTTCTTCTTGTTTTAAATAAGGATCCTTACAGGTGGTTGTGCTTGTAAATGCAGTTTGAAATGAAACATTATAGGCAAGAACTGGGCTGAAAGAGAAGAACACCTGAATTGATGATCTATCAGCCTCAACAAGCACACAATTATTCATATAACAACCGACTCAAAAAACAGGCCCGAAATCATTCACACAAATGCTTTATACTCACAGTCAGGCATGCAGAACCTTTTTAGCTTGATGTGTTTGTACAGGCAGAGAGGCAACAGGACAATGACTTTCTATCACAAGGACTAAAACTCCAGCAGAGCCGTTCTGCTGAAGAGAATGACAATCTAGCACAATTTATTAGCCCTTATTGCTTATTCCTTGTACCGCATCAGTTCAAATTACAGAGGAAGAAACTGCACAGCACAGATTTATTACTTCAGGTGGACTGCAAACCATGCAGAAGTAATGTAAGGAGCATACTATATCATACGCTGTAAAAATTACGTTTTCCTTCTTTTGAACACTTCCAGAACAGAAAACTTTCTTCTAAAATGGCCAGTCATGTTAATTCAGATGCAAAAACATCTAATTCCGAAGTTATGCAAGTTTCTCACAATAGCTCATTGAATACATTAACATAATTACACATCAAAAACCTATTCAGTGTTCAATTCTTAAACACCATGAAAAGTAATAAGAATAAAATGTGGGAAAGTTGTTATATATAGCCTATATAATATGTTATATAAATATTAAAATGGATTAAATTAATAAGAAATTATTATTTATTACTATTTCATAAAATAAAATTACAAACATTACAAATCGCAAGGAACATCTAAAATTTTATGACCCCTATAAAACACAGTTTATGTCTAAGTCCAATGAGAGACTATGCTGAAATATCTGTAACTGTCATCTGTGACTGTTGCCAAGGAATGGAAGACACCACCAAGCTTGATAGTTAGTATTCATCAGATGCTAAATTTGGGAATGGGATTGAAGGGAGGATCTCATTCCAAACTTCTGCTCCTTTGAGAGGAATGTCACAGAGTGACGCCATTCTTGTGCTTGCAATCAAACACACTGCCAAGACTGGAGAGATGATAACAAGCCATCGCTCGCTGTTTGTGAGAGAGAGAGAAAATTAATGGACTCCATTTCCCTCCATTTACGCTGGCTTTCATGAGGGTATCAGCCTCCATGATGGGCATAATAAATTTAATAAGCTCTCTGCAATGTCATCATTAATAGGAAACACTTAAAGGAGGAATTTGGTGAACATAAATGTGGGCGGCTCTCAATGGCTTTTTATGCAAAGAAGTGTCAGGCACTTTTCCAGTTCTTAAAGGAAAAGTTCATCAAAAATGTATCACAGAAAAAAAGAATACAAATTTGGATGAACTACTGAAGTAGCTACTGTTGAGCTACTTCAGTATGAAAAAGAACGCTAAAGATTGTGAAGAGGAAACTCTGTTCATCACGTTTTTCACCATTTTCAGCCCTATGGGGTTCCTCTTAGATCCAAAAGGCTGAGATAATCATCATCAGCTTTTCCATTCATTCCTTCCTTTCTTCATATAAAGCACAGATGTCACTAAAAATGGTGCCAGGTTTATTTTCATCATCCTTAACTCTTTAATTAAAGGATCTGCTTACTTTTTATGGGGTATTGAAATGGGTTACAGTCATTTCCCAGGAGAACATGTATATGGGGGGGGGGGGGGGGGGGGGGTAGCCAGTCACCATTCAAAGTAAGCCAATATCACGGGTCCTCCTCCTACCACATTTGAGCCCAGATCACCCCACCCTGAAAACCCCAAACTATTCCTTCCTCCCCCACAAAAATGAGGAATACAAAAATATGTGGCGAATTACAAAGGGCATTTCTAATTGAATTTTTCTCCCAGTAAAAATAAAAGCTTGAAATCACTAGGATTATTTAGCTGTGGCACTAATTAAAGGCATGTATGCGTGGAAGCCCCGTGCAACACTGTGCTGTGTATCAGAAAGCAGCACTCCCCAATACAGCAGGATAATAACATGACTTACAATCCACTGAATCATCCCTGAATTTTCCGAGCACCACTGCTAATTTCAGCACTGCCAGGGAACATGGGTCTCTGCGGTGGTACGGATATTGCAACGCTAAGTCTATAAAACAGTAATCATACTGCCATTGAGGGTTAAAACAGAGGTTAACTGCCATTAAAGGTTTTTTTTGTGCTAAAATGTAAACACTGAAGGAGTGCCCTATAAAGCACTTTCCACAAATAGGATACATGTTGGTATCTCACTTCTCCACTACTTTTAATAAAGCATAGTAGGCACAAATCCCATGTTGTTATAGTGACAAAGATTATATGTTACATAAATCATCACTTAAAATTAACATAGTATGAATTAGCTTGCATTAAACACACTGTCTATATTCATTTAGCTCAACCATTCCACCCTGTTACAAATCTTATTGTAAAAATATCAAGCAAATTAATGGAATCTATTTATTTTACATTTGGTCTATTTGATTTCAACAAAAAACATAATATAATATGTTGGAGACGTGCTGAAATCACGTTTGGTCTCGTACTGTATCGCGTGTCTTGTCAGTGTCGACTCGTGCACTTTCTTGGCCATTTGTTGTGATAAAAGGAAAGTGTGTTCAAGTGCCAGCAGAAGACAGTGTAAAGAAATACTCTTTGGGAGAAGCAGTCTTATCAGCGGAAGTTAAAAGCAGCTCGTAAGTGTATTTACTTGTCTCATTAGTGTTTAGCGCAGTTGTCGTTGCAAGGAAATGCTTGTTTTGTTTACTGTGTGGAGACGTGCTGAAATCGCGTTTGGTCTTGTACTGTATCGCGTGCCTTGTCAGTGTCGACTCGCGCGCTTGCTTGGCCATTTGTTGTCATAAAAGGAAAGTGTGTTCAGCTGAATTCAATTAGTATTTTGTTAGACGGGTATAAAAAAAAAAAGGCCTCCTCGTGTGAAGATCGAAGAGGGTAACGACTCCACCAGGCAGGGACACCGGCAAAGGATATAAGTATCGCTTTTTATTTCTCCTCTTTCCTACTATTTGCATGTGCGTTTGGCTCAGTGTTATTTTTTTAGGATTACTGATAAACTAATGTAGTTTGATTTGTATTTGTTATCTATTTTAATTTTAGTTAAAGTTGGAATAATGTTTGTCATTTTATTTGTTTTTTTTATGTCTGTATAGGTTTTTTATTAAGTTTTAGTTTTATCTAATTTGAGTTATTTTAGTACTTCAACAAACTAAATGGAAATTAAATAATATATATTGAATTTATAAATGTGTATATATATATATATATATATATGTGTGTGTGGTTGTACATACACATATGTAGTTGTTTTTTTGGTGTTTGGCTTAGTGTTATGTTAGAATCATTATTATACTCTTATACCTTTTGTTCTTTAATATTTTGAATTGTTTTTAGCTTTATTTTTTAGTTTTCATTTAAATGTTAAGATTTTAAATTTTGTTGTATGCATTAGCTTTTAGTTTTGGATCTGTTTAAGTTGTTTTAATACTACAATTGATTGCTTCTGTTGTCCTCATTTGTAAGTTGCTTTGGATAAAAGCGTCTGCTGAATGACTAAATCAATAAATAAATATCATATCATATCATATCATATCATATCATATCATATCATATCATATCATATCATATCATATCATATATCATATCATATCATAAGCTTATCTACCAGAGGTTGGCAATCAACATTCATCTCCATTTAGTTATTGTTAACTAAAACTAAAACTATTAAAACAGTTCTCGTTAACAGATAAATGGCCAGTTTTACTCCAGCTTTACTTTACGCCAGCGCAAACCGTCTTTTGGCGTTAAAATAGTACTGTCGAGTTTTACTAAAGACGCGCAGTGACGAATTAGCACTGAAAAGGCATGGACATAGTTATTTTTGCGCCTGACCTTACTGAATATGCATTTGTAGGAGTTTCCCTTTCAGACGCTAAATTTATGGGAGGAGAGTATTTTATATGAATCACGCAACGAGATTTACTAACGTTTGTGCTCGTCAAATTACTGGTATTTGCGCCATTAATTAACGCCCAAAAAAAGCATGTCTTAACTATTTTGCGTTTGAAATGGCTACAATTATTGTTGCTAGGAGAGGCACAGCAGAGAACAGAGAGCGCGTGGTAGAAGGGAGAGGATTTTTTCCACAAATATTAATTTATTTGGAATGCCAGAAGAACACATTATCCGAACATATAGTTTGCCAGACCATGTTATATTTAGTTTGCTTCAGGAAATAAAAGACGACTTGGAACCCTCAACTAGGAGTCACGCAATACCAGGTCTATCAAAACTTCTTGTAACCCTTCATTTTTTGGCCTCTGGTTCTTATAAATGTACTGTGACTTCTTTATTTCTTTATTCTTTATTTGCGAGAAATGTTGGCTTGGCTACTAAAATGACAGAAACTACACCTGAAATAAAATAAATTACGCTAAATAGAACTACGTATTAAACAAAAATAACAAAAATTACAAAAACATCTAACAAAACCACTAAAACTTAAACTAATAATTAAAAAGTCTTCATGTTTTATAGTTTCAGGCCCTATTTCCTATCCTGTTTATGAACAGTGCCATGACCTCATCAGTGGAAATGCAGCTTGTTCACATTGTCCACTTCAAAAATAGCATATTCTGTAGCAAATAATTAGGACAGATTATAAAAAGTGACTGATGTTTGAGGAAGACTATAAAACATACAACATAGCTGGAATATCATAAAATCTTCAAGGACTGCATTAAGTAATGAGTGAGACTTAATTCTGTACTTTTGACCCACAACTGTTGCTGTTCATTACCATCCTGAGAGCATCATCACCATTTGGAGAGCTCTTATACTCCACTGTGCCACTGCAAAAGCAATAGATCTGCTTTAGAGTCTCAGGTAGGCTATAAGCAGTCAATCTGCATGCCAGCAGGTTAGATTCATTGCTGGCTGACGACTATAATTACTATCATTCACTACTTGTTCATACCCCCTTCTTACTAAGGAATTATAAGGACTGCCTGGTAAGACATTGTTTTTTTTCACACACACACACAAACCCATTTCAAGGCACATAAACATTAAACGGTTCCTTCTAGCCCGTTTTGAAACTACAGTTCGCACACACCCTGTAACACAACCACACACAGGGGGCACAGAGTGACTAAAAGCTCTCAAAATATTTTCAACAAGAAGAAAAAGTAAATATAGCCAACCCCACACCTCAAAAATACAGATTGGACTATAACCACAAGAGACCAAAATAACCACTCGACTGAAGCAGAGACAGTGCCTCCGCTGCAGAAAGCTGACGCAGAGGAACCAAAGATATTAAGAGAAAGAAACTGAAGATTCATGCACTCTATTTGAAATTGTGAAAGTGACACAAACAGATAATGAAACATGGAAAAACTGAATAAAGATGACAACCTCAGATTTAATGCAGAAAATGAAGCTGTTATGCTCAACTATGCTGTGTTTGCATCTTACCGTGTACAACTCGTTGAGGACCTTCATCAAATCCTCCTGCAGCTGGAGGCCCACCTCTTTACTCTGTAAGCAAAAAGAAAAAAACATTAGTATAAGACACTAATGGTGTAGATCATGATTAACAGTTGTTTCCTGTTCTCTATTACAACTGATCATCCGTTTTGGGCTGTGAGCCCTGTAGCTGTCAATGTTAGACTGATGAGATGTTTTCTGCCCTTTCAGTAATGGAGATCATCACCAGCTAACCTCAAACACATCTAGTTCAAAACAGTCCTGCCCAAACCATCACATTATACTGGAACAATGCACATTGAGCTGGATTAACCACTCAGGCAATTGGGCATGTCCAAAAGGGGGCCGTACAAGGAGTTTTCAAATGGTGCACAGCCTCTTTTTCTGCTTGTATATTCTGTTTCAGTTGGAAATGTGTCATATTATGGAAATAAAATGAGTTGAAACACCAATTTATTTGTGCCTTTAAAGGGATAATTCTACCAAAACGTTTTATTTTTAGAGAACTATCCCTTTAAGTCAGTAGTGTCGCTACTTTCAGTTAAAGTAGTTTCGCTTGCGCACTTGTCTAAAGGTTATACTTCTGTTTGAGTCGTTTAACAAAACTGAAGTGTACAGACAATACAAAAGTACTGAATTTCAGTTCAGTGTCAATCAATTACAATGAATGTCAAAAAGTGTGCAGCTGAACTGAAACTGGAGACCATTACTTGTGATTTGGTAAGACTTCCTCTTAGAGACTGTGGAATAAAGAGGTCTGGTAAACTCTGTGTTAAATGGAAATGGTGGTTTGCTGTTCTGGTGGATGCTGGGTCTTGTAAGAGGAAGTTCGGGAACGAAGGCACAGCATGACATGAAAATGAAGTGCTTGCGAATTCAAGTCCAAACTTCAATCGCTGTGGGCTGATAACTTGTGAGTCGGCCAAGAAGATGTCTAGCATTCACTGAGGGCTTTGACTCAGTCACTCCATCCTATTCCCCACATTGACATTTTTGTGGGTTTTCCTGTTTTTGAAGGTCTGAACGAGGCTGTTTTTGGACAGATGTCAATCAGCTCCTGAGTTCTTGAGGATGAGAAGTGATGGAAATGATGGAAGAGAAAAGAAATATGAGGCTGAAAGGAGATGAAGTGTGTGTATGGGCGTAAAAGACAGAAGGGAAGTTAATGGTGAAAGAGTGAAATTGAGAGTGTTCACAGTCAATCTGTCAATCTTCACAAACAGTGATTGTCAAGTCACACAGTTCCCTTTTTGTTACATCCAGGATGGAAAGACTGGAGTTCATTTTAACCCTTTGAAAGCGGAGATGGATGAGTAGGCTGTGGGGAGGCATCCCGTAGGAGATCCCCTTAAGGAAGTCATTCATAATGGAGCTCTGATGGGTTTTAATTGGAGGCAGTGGACTGAGTAATATGTGAGAATGCACAAGAACATCCAGATTTAGAGCATAGGATGAACTGCCTGTCTGGAGATGCTCACCTCACCTAAACATGTCTGAGGAATTTTGTCAAGCTGATTGAGCTCATAATTTGGCACTAAAATACAGCAAAAAAGACAAAAGTTAAAGACAAATGTTAAAGACCTTTCTATCGCGTTGTCCTCATGGGCTGCAGTCAAAATAAATATATCAGTGTCTATAAACAAACAAACAAACCTTAGAAACAATATATTTAGTTATAATAATAATTATATTTTATATTATATACATTTTATTTATAATAATGTAAAACAGTTAATTTATGCATATAATTATTTAAAAAATATAAAAATGTCACATTTAAAAGATTAAATATACATAACACTGCTGTACAATGTCAAAGTTCCATCCACTTCACTGAAGCCATCAAAAACGCTCTTTATTGCATTAAGGCATAAAATGAAAGCAAATTATAAATCTGATTTATTTTTGGCATGTGGTGGCACATTTTGTTTAAAAGTTTAGGATAATTTCCAAATACTGAAGTGCCTTAGTACTTGAAAGTTAATCTATTTGTCAGTGGAGACTGAAGAAAGAGGAAAAAAAAAAAAAAAAAAAACTTTTGTTAATCTTTTCTTAATTGAAATCACAAACACACATAATTAGCAACCATAATCTCATGAGGAAAACACACAGACATATAAGCTCTTGTTCCAGGGATTCATAAACCCCAAAACAACTGCTCAAGCTATAAACGGCTGATGCAATAACATCATTGGAAGCAACCTCAGACCAGTAGATTTCTCCAGTGGAAAAGCCTAAAAATACCACCAAACAAACCATCCAAATACTTTATTTATGAGAATGTTGTCCCACTACATTTTCCTGTCGTGTGAGCGTTAAACTGAAGGTGTGGGAGATAGTTCAGAAGCATATGGTCTCCCCAGCTGATGTCTGTAAGCTCATTTGTGCCTACAGACCTGCTGGGGGAGACACGTGCAGTGGGGTCTGTCTCCAGTCTGCCCTGCTGGTTTCCCTAAATCAGACCAGTTCAATAAGGAGCATTTGATGGATTTATTCAGCCTGCTCTTTCTATTAGGTCTAAGCTACTTCTTTCCACTTTTCCTTACTCTGCCTTGCTCCGTCGCTCACAGACACACATAACACTTCCCTTCTAAGCAGCATTACATTCCCGTGGTGAAATGGATCTTCAAGAGCAGGCAGAGCAGGCAGAGCTGCCTTACTCCATCTGCTCGAAGACACACTCCAAAGATAAAACAAAAGAGACCAAAAAATGGGAGTAAACTATTGATTTTCCATGAAGGCCTCTATAAATCTACTGGACAACAGGGGAGAGACACTGGGACGGGAGGACATGGATTTATGAGCCTTAATGGCGAGATGCACTTGTTAAATGAAAAAGATCACACGTTTGACGGTAAGCTTGGCAGGAGATTGGTTTTGGCTCTGCACAAATCTGTCAAAGAAGCATCACTTTGGGGTGTGTGTGAGGGGTTGATTTACTGGCACTCAACATCAGTCACGTCAAAGGATTGTTGATATCTGCAAGGATTGTTCTTACGCCTCTGCTACTAATTGCCCCAATAAACAAGAGCATGTGGTTGAATTGATGAAAATCCTTTGCCTTGATGTAAAAAAAATATATATATATTGTGCTTGTACTCGGAGTGACCAGAGCTTCTTCAGCAGAGAAATGCTTGAAAAATAAGTCCATAATATGAATTTTTTTTTAGTTGGAGACCAAAGCACAGCCAATATTCCACAGTCTATTCTCTTGTCCTAGTAAAGAAAGTGCTCATGAAAATGTTCAAATGCAAATTAATAAATTACATATCACATTATATTAGAAGCTAAAATGGTCAGATTAAATTGCGCTACGTTTTTCATCATGCACTGATTAAGGGGAACAAGATTCATCCAAAATTTCACTGCCAAAACAGAGTGTTCCGCTTCTAAGAGTGTTTTCCTTTATTGTGTGTCTGCGCTTATGGTTCAATAAAGTCGTAAACCTCCTCCGGACACAGCTCCCTTGACTGTATTTGCATTTAGAGTGCAGAATTTCTCCAGCATGTCGTAGCGCTTTTAAGACAGATGGGAGGTGTGTGGCGCTGCGACGTGGGGTAAGTCCAATCGCACAGTATTCAGCGATTCCTAGGAAGCCTCTAAAGAAAGGCCGGCCGGGAGCATTCAATTAAAGGACTGTTATTCCTGCAGCATGGAGGGCCTGGTGAGCTAAACTATAGAAGAGAGAGAGACAGAGCGAATGCTGATAGGAAGACTCATCTCTCTCTCATGGGAACCGAGGAACAGAGAGAGACAGTGGGAGAGAAAAAAGTGCTGATTGGGGTCTGAGAAACTCTCGCCGCTAGATATACAGAGGAAAAAAAAAAAAATGCGTTTTAAGACTGAGACAAGTCCTTTCTCCCTTTGATTTGGAATTTTTAGAAAAGTTTAGGACCTTAAATTATGCATAGCTAAGACCTCTGACTATATCACAATAGGTCTTATCAAATGAACATCAGTCAAAATGAGCTTCTCAACCCCTTCTGGTAAAACTATCAAAACACCCTGCTCAACTGATGGGCAAGTTGTGCTTGTTTTAAAAGGATAGTTCACCCAAAACTGAAAATTCTGACATCATCAAACAAACGGTTTTCTGGTCCCCATTGACTTCTATAGTAATTTTTCCATATGGAAGTCAATGGGGACCAACAACTGCTTGGGTATCCACATTCTTCATTATGTTCAACAGAAGAAAGACATTTATACAGGTTTGAAACAACAAGAGGATGAGTAAATGATGACAGAATTTTTCATTTTTGGGTAGACTATCCCTTTAAGGAGGTTCCCTAATCCTCTGAATAAATACAGCTGGATTTGACCTTAAACAGACCAGATTGAACTGGATTGACCTGGAAAACCAATGGACACTGGAAATGTGTCGATAAGAAAGCATCTCTTTCACAGCTCTGGGTCTAGATAGTGAGCGACCTGAATTCCTGCCTGTCTAACCAGTCTAGACAAGCCAAGAGGAATGAGACACCAAAGGCTGGACGCTCTCTTGCATCTATCAGCTTCACCTGAGCAAATATGACAGGATACAGATTTTTAGCTTGAGATTTTAGATTCTAATCATCTCACTATTAGCTTTAATGAGCATAAGAATGTATAAGAACCCACAAAAGATAGTTATGAACCAAACTGTTAACAAGTTAATTTTACTATCCCTAATTAAAATAAATATTGACCAATTATATCATATATTAGACATAAAATTATATAATTACAATAATAATTAAGCCTAAATAGTCAAATTAGGTCAAAACCGGTACGTCAGTGAGGAGAGAAAGATTATTGATTGAACTGAAAAGCAAAAGAAAAAAAAGAGGCCTCAAGCTCAATGACCACTACAGAGGCTTTAATAGAGAAATCGACTGGTATGCTAAGAGGAATGTCACCTTTTTGAAGAGGCGTCCTGAGTCCTCGCTGATCTGGGCGAAGCGTGGGATGATGTTATTGAGGTAGAGATCGCTGAGAGTGGCATGGTCTCGACTCTCTCTCTTCACCTGAGCCAAGAGAAGATTCCAGCAGTTGACTGGAGACAGGACATTCTGCTCTTTCCTGCAGAGAAGAGCAAAGAAAAAAACACATATATTATCATTTATCACAAAGGAGAGAGCAGAAGAATCAGTTAAAAGAAGCTGTTTTTAAAAAATACATTCTAGGTGGTTTCTTTTATTTTGCAGTAGTTGCAAATGTTTTTTTGACAACAATTCATTTATTATTAATTTTGTTATTATGTATTATGTTTTCCCACACAATTTTTCCATAGTAAACAAAGGACATAAACATCAACATTTTAAAGTGATGATGCAAATTAATTGTTATTACACCCCAATATGTGTTTGTCATATATATATATATATATATATATATATATATATATATATATATATATATATATATATAAAAAAATACATACATACATACATACATACATACATACATGCATACATACATACATACACACATACACACTGTATTCAGTAATATATCAATAATATATCTGAATAATAATATAATATATCAATAATATTTCTGAAATTATTTTTCTGGTGATAAAATGTACAGTAGATTTATTTTGTGACTTTGGGCCATTAAGTTTCCTGAATATTGTTACTAATACAGGTGCATCTCAATGAATTAGAATGTCGTGGAAAAGTTCATTTATATCACTAACTCAACTCAAATTGTGAAACTCGTGTATTAAATAAATTCAATGCACACAGACTGAAGTAGTTTAAGTTTTTGGTTCTTTTAATTGTGATGATTTTGGCTCACATTTAACAAAAACCCACCAATTCACCATCTCAACAAATTAGAATACTTCATAAGACCAATAAAAAAAAAAAAAAAAATTTTTAGTGAATTGTTGGCCTTCTGGAAAGTATGTTAATTTACTGTATATGTACTCAATACTTGGTAGGGGCTCCTTTTACTTTAATTACTGCCTCAATTCGGTGTGGTATGGAGGTGATCAGTCTGTGGCACTGCCGAGGTGGTATGAAAGCCCAGGTTTCTTTGACAGTGGCCTTCAGCTCATCTGCATTGTTGGGTCTGGTGTCTCTCATCTTCCTCTTGACAATACCCCATAGAATCTCTATGAGGTTCAGGTCTGGTGAGTTTGCTGGCCAGTCAAGCACACCAACACCATGGTCATTTAACCAACTTTTGGTGTTTTTGGCAGTGTGGGCAGGTGCCAAGTCCTGCTGGAAAATGAAATCAGCATCTCCATAAAGCTTGTCACCAGAAGGAAGCATGAAGTGCTCTAAAATGTCCTGGTAGATGGCTGCGTTGACTGTGGACTTCAGAAAACACAATGGACCAACACCAGCAGATGAAATGGCAGCCCAATTCATCACTGACTGTGGAAACTTCACACTGGGCTTCAAGCAGCTTGGATTCTGTGCATCTCCAGTCTTCCTCCACACTCTGAGACCTTGATTTCCAAATGAAATGCAAAATTTACTTTTATCTGAAAAGAGAACTTTGGACCACTGAGCAACAGTCCAGTTTTTTTCTCCTTAGCCCAGGTAAGATGCTTCTGACATTGTTTCTGTTTCAGAAGTGGCTTGGTAGCCCTTTTCCTGAAGACATCTGAGCGTGGTGACTCTTGATCACTGACTCCAGCTTTAGTCCACTCCTTGTGAAGCTCTCCCAAGTGTTTGAATCAGCTTTGTTTGACAGTATTCTCAAGCTTGTGGTCATCCCTGTTGCTCGTGCACCTTTTCCTACCCCATTTCTTCCTTCCAGTCAACTTTTCACTTAATATGCTTTGATACAGCACTCTGTGAACAGCCAACCATTCAGTAATGACCTTCTGTGACTTACCCTCTTTGTGGAGGGTGTCAATGATTGTCTTCTGGACAACTGTCAGATCAGCAGTCTTCCCCATGATTGTATAGGCTATTGTGTAACCATTTTGAAGGTTCAGGAAACCTTTGCAGGTGTTTTGAGTTGATTAGCTGATTGGAATGTCACCATATTCTAATTTGTTGAGATAGTGAATTGGTGGGTTTTGTTAAATGTGAGCCAAAATCATCACAATTAAAAGAACCAAAGACTTAAACTACTTCAGTCTGTGTGCATTGAATTTATTTAATACACAAGTTTCACAATTTGCGTTGAGTTAGTGAAATAAATGAACTTTTCCACGACATTCTAATTCATTGAGATGCACCTGTATGCAAAAAGTCTCATCGCCCTCAGTCATGCAATCCGTCAACTGTTTTTGAAAACTAATGACTTCAGACCACTTTGTCGCTACAAATCACTATGAACAGCCCGTGAGACACACATCGTCATTACAGATAAATCAGCTCAAAAAGCCCTCTGGACTCCTGCTCTGGGAATGTGGCCAGGATGTTAAAGGTTACTCTAACACATGCAGTCCTGGTATGGTTAATAAGGGTACACGTGCGTATAGATCCGTCCTGATAAACCTGTTGCCCTCTATGTGAAGTTCACTCATGGACTACAGAGCAATGGATGTCACGTCAAAGAGGAATTCTGTTAAGCCCCATGTTACTCTAGGCATATGCTGGAGGGATGGACTCAGCTGCCTGTGCATGCCAGAGGAAACAGCTGATGCTGAGGGTCCCGTAGAAGCCCATGAGGTGGGGCCCGTTCCCTGCTGCTAAAATGCCTCTGAACGGGTGGGGCAGAACCTGAGGTTTCTTCAGACCAGACGGTCTGAAATGTCCGCAGAGAGGGTAGAATCAGGAAGGACTGGATCTAAAGAGCCCGCTGTCTGTTAATGTTTTACAGAGCGTCTGTTTACAGAGGAACAGCTAACACATGACCTTGGTCCTGCTGTTAACTGGAGTGCTAAGCATCTGTGAGAACTAAAACGTTCATCACATCTACCCAAACAACCTGCAACCTTATCCATCAGTGTTCTGCAAATGTGTACATTTAAGGCCTAAACAACCTGTGACCTGCAAAGGCAAAAGTGCTGAGGTAAAATCCATTTCCTGTCTCATTTTAGAAACACTGCAACTCATAAAAACACTTCCGCAGGGTGGACAGATATAATGACATTTACTCAGTTTGTAAGAAACAAATAATTTTATTCAGCAGGGACATATTAAAATCATCAAACCATTAAAATGTTACAAAACATTTCTATTTTAAATGCATTTTTATATTAAGCAGCACTATTAAAGTAGCACTGCTTTCAACATTAATAATAAGAAGAAATGTTTCTTAAGCACTTGATTTCTGAAGGATCATGTGACACTGAAGACTGGAATAATGGCTGCAGAAAATTCAGCTTTGGCATCACAGGAATAAGTTAATTCTAAAATATTTTAAACTAAAGCACTTTAGTTTTTACTATATTTTTATCAAATGTCATATGTACATGACCAAAAACATGTTATTTCCAAAGCACATGTCCAAAATCACGTTAGTATACCTTGGCTGAAACCAAGCACTGCTGATGTCTTGAAGTAGTCGGAGTCTAATAAACCTCAAGTGTACAGATGTACAGATGTGTATTAACACTTGTCTGACACCAGTCCTCCGTGTTGAAGAGCACGTTGGATTAATCATATCTCTCGACGGGGACCCTGTTTCTCTGTACAGGACATTCCCTCTGGCTTGGCCTGCCGACAAGACTTCAGACAGACACTCCTCCCAATGAGTTCAAAGCGAGAGGAAATCAGCCAGCATTCAGAGCTCAGCGGGGGGCTCTGCGGAGGTACATCACAGCCTGTTCTTCTACTCAACATCTGTCAGTGTTGTGGAAAGGAATGGACACATCTCGCTTCATCTGAGCCCATGTAACTCTTTTGATGATGGGATCAGAATAAAAAGACCAAACATACTGGCGTCATCGAACATCAAGGTATTTTTTACAGATGATAAAGGAAAGCAGCAGAGATTCAGATAATTAGATTTTAATTATTTGACAGACTGCTGACACTGCTCGTTCACAGAACCCAAGTGCTCAGATATATGCTACACTGAAAAAAATAAAAATAGTGTAGGAACAAGTTTCACTCAGTAATTGCTAGTATGTTTTAAACAATTACAAAGAAATGGCAAGTAATACATTGATAAACATGAAATTCTGAAGCAGAAAATTTAAAAAGTATTTTCTTGCAAAATTTATAATTTGTTCTATTTACAACTTCAACAGTCATTTTTTAATGGGTAGTACTGAGTACTGACCATCAAATGACTCCAGTTACTACTGTAAATAATACTGCACTGCATATCATAGCTTATTAGAATCCTCAAGCATGACTAATTTTTGCACATGAAACTGTTTTAACATAGTTCTTTTTTACTTTTTTTTACATTTGCAAGTATGTAAGAAACATCAAGTATATGTTCCTTATTCTTTATTCAACATTTAAAATGTTTTCTACTTGTAAAGTGTCACAAAACAAATGCTGATTGGTGCGTTAGAGGGTTAGTTCACTCAAAAATGACAATTCTGTCATTAATTACTCACCCTCACGTAGATCCAAACCCGTAATACCTTCATTCATTTTCAGAACACAAATTAAGATATTTTTTATGAAATCTGAGAGCTTTCTGACTCTCCATAGACAGCAACGCAACTGCCATGTTCAAGGCTCAGAAAGGTAGTAAAGAGATTGTTAAAATAGTCCATGTGACATCAGTGGTTTAACCTTAATTTTATGAAGCTACGAGAATACTTTTTGTGTGCAAAGAAACTTTATTCAACAATTTCTTTTCTTCTGTGTCAGTCTTTGACGCATGTGTGTTGCTGCTGACGCAGAGCCGACGTTCTGACATAGAACATCCATCTCTCTTAGTTCATCGTTGGTATATATTCAATTTTTATTTTCTTTGCACACAAAAAGTATTCATAAAATTATGGTTGAACCACTGATGTCAAATGGACTATTTCAATTATGTCCTTACTACCTTACCATAATAGTTGCACTGCTGTCTATGCAGGGTCAGAAAACTCGTGGATTTCATTAAACATACTGTATCTTAATTTGTGTTCAGAAGATGAACGTAGGCCTTACGGGTTTGGAACGACATAAGGGTGAGTAATTAATAACAGAATCTTCATTTTTGGGTGAACTAACCCTTTAAGTCCTTAGCTTAGCAACATGCTAACTTCAGACTCTATTGGAATACCATTGTGACCATTAACAGAGTTGTTGCCCAAGTATCAGTCATTTCATAGTTTTTATTTGGGTTGGAACGATGCCATATAAAAAAAACCTGAATACGTAGGGAGCACTTTAGAACAGACCTACTGAATAAAAAAAGTGGTACAGGCAGCAGTCACAATTCAACTACAACTGTAAGTAAATAAGTCTAGTGTGGTTAAAACACTTAGGCGTGCACACCTCTCTCACCAATAATGTTTCTCTCCACCAGCTTTCCCAGACACCTTTTTCCCCCATCTAAACAACAGCGGTTAAGATGTGTAGCAGAAATAATTGCATTTGGATCTTTGGAGGCTACGGCTGAGGTAAAGAGTGGAATGAGATCTTGATGTTTGCTCTGCCAACGATCACACAACATGCTGGTATAAAGCAAGACTTGGGAAACAGGGAAGAATGAAACTGGTTTGAGCATGTAGCAAAAAGTGAAGCAAAAATAAACGTCTTGCACAACAAGGGTTCAAAGAAGGCAAGTTCCTGATGATAAACCACAGAGATGCGTGCCAAAAAATGGTGGGAACACCTCCATTAATTGCCAAATGGTGCAGGAAATATCATGACACAAGGAACATGAGAAGACAAGAATATACAAACAAAACCTTCACAAATTCCAAATTGTGTGTAAAAAAATAAGAATCCAAAATTGGAACCAACAGTCTAACGATTGTTGAATGATTAAAACCAACCTGAGGCATTGACAGCCCTGAGAAACATCCTCCCAAACACACTAATTTACTTTTTCATATGCAAAGAAGCATAACACATGCTTAACCACATAAGATGGAGTCCTTGGAGAAACTCAATTCCTCTGGAGAAATGAACAAAGCGACGTTGATGAGATTAGCATGGCCCCTTGGCTGACGGAAAGGGTTCTTAAATGGGCATTCAGACGAGGGAGCTCCGGGTCATTTCGGGAAGGCCATGAAAAAGCTGAGGTCACATGAGCGGAGGAATTGCCCAATTAACAGCAAGGTCATTGCAGACAGAGCCGGCCTTTCACCAAAGGAACGCTCCGCAAAGCCAAGAAGGGCTAATTCCTAGGTGACATACACCAGGAATGTGACATGGTGGCATGTGAAGAATTTTAAGAGACGAAGAATATGAAGAAATTCTTGACATTTGGTTGGACTGAAATGATAGGAACTGATCAATGATATTACTTCACAAAGCAAAACAGGAAGCCTTGAATATACACATGAAGCATGAGGAGAAATTAATACTCAGCAAGGATGCATTAAATTAATCAAAAGTGACAGTGAAGACATTGATAATGTTACAATAGATTTCTATTTCTATACTTTTTTATTCTTCAAAGAATGTATCATGCATCAATACTGATAATACTAAGAAACGTTTCTTGAGCACTAAATCAGCAAATGAATGATTTCTGACTGGAGTAATGGCAGCTTTGCCATTACAGGAATAAATTGCAAATATATTAAAATAGAAAACATTTATGTTAAACTGTAATAAAATTTCACAATATTTACTGTATTTTTATCAACACATGCATAGAGTCATTGGCTTAGCAACATACAACATCGGAGTCTGCTGTAAACTGTGAAGAGTGACCGATTCATTCAGTCTCACTTGGAAGGTACATGAGAAGGCGTTGAGGGGAATTCTTCACTCTGGTGAGAAGTGTTTTACAGGCCTCAGTTTCTGTCCAGACATGATGCTGGGAAGACATCAGTCAAGCTAGTCAGACTGGAGAGGAAATGAAACTTGCCTTGCCTGCTTTCTCTTACCGTCACACACTTAGAAAGTACAGGCAAACACACAAGACCAGACGGACTCACTTCCTCTAGTCAGCTAACCACAAGCTCCTCACAAATGAGTCAGGAATTATAGTGACACAGGATACTGCAGAACCGGCAACATTATGACACTTTTATATGGAAGTCTAAAGTAGACGAAGTTCATTGACCAACAGACAGACAAGGGTGTACAATGCTGTTTTCCATGAGTAAATTTGTTAATTTCTGTAGATGGCAGTAAATTTGCTTAAATATACTAAACTACACTACCAGTCAAAAGTTTGTGTGGCTCATTGGTAGAGCATTGCGTTAGCAGCGCAAAAGGGTGTGGGTTCAATTCCCAGGGAACACACATACTGATCAAAAAAATGTATAGCCTGAATGCACTGTAAGTCGCTTTGGATAAAAGCGTCTGCTAAATGCATAAATGTAAATGTAAATATTCCTGTGATCAAAGCTAGTCTTCAGTGTCACATGATCCTTCGGAAATCATTCTAATTTGCTGTTCAAGAAACATTTTTATTAACATTATTTAATTAAATGTATTTATTTAACATTATTATTAACATCAATATTTAAAACAGTTGAGTACATTTTTCAGGATTCTTTGATGTACAGAAAGATCCAAAGATCAGCACTTATCTGAAATAAAAAGCTTTTGTAACATTATACACTATACCATTCAAATGCTTGGAGTCAGTATAATTTTTTATTTATTTATTTATTTTTCTATTATTTTTTATAGAAATTAATACTTTTATTTAGCAAGGATGCTTTAAATTGATCAAAAGAGATGATAAAGACATTTATAATGTTACAAAAGATTTCTATTTCAGATAAATGCTGTTCTTCTGAACTTTCCATTCATCAAAGAAACCTGAAAAAAATTCTACTCAGCTGTTTTCAACATAATAATAATAATAATAATAATAATAATAATAATAATAATAATAATAATAATAAATGTTTTTTGAGCAGCAAATCAGAATATTAGAATGATTTTTGAAAGATCAGGTGACTGGAGTAAGGATGCTAAAAATTCAGCTTTGAAATCACAGGAATAATTTACATTTTAAAATATTCAATTAAAAAAGTTATTTTAAATAGTGCAAATATGTAAAAAAAAATACTGTTTTGCTGTGCTTTGGATCAAATAAATGCAGGCTTGGTGAGCAGAAGAGACTTCTTTAATTAAAAAATTTAAAAATCTCACTGTTCAAAAACTTTTGACTGGTAGTGTACATTTAAAAAAATACATCTACAAACAGTCGAATGTACAATATATGATAGTATTGTACTATTATGATAACGTGTACAAGAATTCCCTTTACATCACCTTCATAAATTGATTAAAACCATAAAAAGCACCTGCTGTGTATTTTTTATACATCATTTTGCAGAACTAGAGTTAAAAATCTTGCTGTAGAAAGGGTACATTGCCATCTTGCTCTGACCAAAGTAACTGCAATGCACCTGACATTGTAATTACAACTTCTCAACTCAAATACAAGAGGACTTGAATGTACCATTAATGCAGGGGTTATTTAAATACACCTGAACAAGCTAATTAAGGTCTTACAGATTACTAGACACTTCCAGGAAGGTGTTTTAGATCAGGTTGTATCTAAACTGTGCAGGAAGGTGGCCCTCTGTGTGCAGGATTGGATAACCCTGGACTAAAAGGTTAAACTATGAAATTCAAGACATTAGGAAGTGAGGTAACACCATATGACAACGTTTTAAAAACTTTGAAATGACGAAACCACCACTGACCATAGCCTCTTCCTCTCAACCTCTTGGGGGGAAAAGTTGAGAACTGGTTCGTAGTGTAATCTTGGATCAGCAGAGTAGACCATTAAGCATGTCATCACTGCTCCTCTGTGGCACCAGTGTAACCACCCCCCTTCTTATTTGTCATGACTCCAGACGTTGTGGTGAGTTTCAGTTGCTTCTTTGTATTAGCTCAATCCATTTGTAGAAAATCAGGCATGCTAGAAATGCTCTCCGTTCATTGCCGAGCGCCTCGTCATCGGCCTCCTTGCTGAACAAATGACTCACACTGTCATACCACACATAGAAGAGCCTTTGGACCCTTGACTGGTAGAACGGAAGGCATTGAGCTGAACTCTAACCTGTAAGAACATAAGCAGTATATCAGGGGTCTCCAAAAGATCCCCATAGATGCCCCTCAGTTTGTAGGTCAGGGCCTCACCGACAGCTACGTTCTTCTGGAGGAGCGGGGCCGGAAAATATCTCACATTCCTTCGTGCCATCATCGTCCCAGATGTTGCCTTTTGCCTGTTAAACATACAGATGTCGGAGCTGGATTCCAGGGGCTCATGGGACCCACGGAATGCAGGGGATGGTATTTAGACTGGACAAGATTGCGAGCCGATTCGAAAATCTATCTCAGCGGTGGTCACTGTTATCATGGAGGACATTAGCAGGGGTTACTGCAGATTTGGTGTAGCGAGGAGGTGCTAAGAGAAAGAGATGGTGTAATGTGTGCCTAATGTGGAAGAAAAAGTAAGAGCTATGAGGAAATCGGGAGACAAGTATAAGAGATTATGTTAAAATGAAGAAACGAGAGGAAATGCAAGCAAAAGAGAGCAAAAAATACAAGATGGAGAAGTTTTCTTAATTCTTAAGTTTGGGAAAACATAAGGCTGTATCGTAAAATTAGTAAAAATAGTTATTAGTTCATTTTTGATCAATTTGTTTCATTTAAATGTAGATAACAGTCAAACAAAAAATGCATTTTATAAATCTGTATTACCCAATAATAATAATAATAATAATAATAATAATAATAATAATAATAATGTATTATTATTATTGATCATAATTATTTCAGGATCATTTTTCCATTTTTTTTTTATTTAGATAATTGTTAAATAAAAATAATTACAATTATAAATCTCTGTATTATTATTATTATTATTATTATTATTATTATTATTATTATTATTATTATTATTATTATCATCATTATCATCATCATTGATTGATATTAATAAATTATTATTGTTACTTATTTCATTAGTTCAATATTTTTGAGTTATTCTTCATCATTTCTGGTAAACGTATTTTAAAATGTTCAAGTAAAAAATATTATTTAATAGTTTATTATTATTATTATTATTATTATTATTAATAACAATAATAATAAATAATAATAATAATAATAATAATTTATTTATTTATTCAGTAATTTCTTAATCATTATTCTATAAAATGTCTATATTATGACATATATTGTTGCTGACCAAATATGAATATTGCGGAATACATCCACTGCTTGTAGCACACCAGATCATGTGGGTCTCCATTTGAAACCAAACCTCCCCCAGGGTCTAAGGTACACCGGGGTCTCATGTGCACCATGGTCTGAAAACCGCTCTCAGAAAAACATGTGTGCTATCTATTGATTATTTCTAGAAGCTGTCAGAGAGCCGTATGTTGACTTTCCCAGACCCAGCCTCTAGCATTCAAACCATTATATTAGGAACTGAAGAGTCAAGTGCAGATACAAAGAGCCAAATAACATGAAAAGGCAGAGAGCGAAAAAGGGAAGGAGCAAACAGAAGCACATGACAAGGTGGAAAATGAAAGAAACAATGAAACAGAGGAAAAGTTCAAGCACTGGATATCCCTATGTCAAAACAGTGCCTGGGGCAAAATCGCCAGAAAGAAACCTGTCAAGGTACGCATACTAGACCCTGGAAAACAACTCAATTCCAGTCCAACCTATTTACACATTAAGCATAAAAGGATGACAATGTGTCACTGCAAATACAGACCGTTGGGAGTTAGAAAAGCACCTTGATAAATGATAACGCAAGCAAAATATTTGCTTTATAGCCGTCGGGAAGCTTGTTGACGGGAAAGACGTTATTGTTACTGTCAAATACTCATCAAATACCGCTTCAATAAACAAGACATGCAGACTCTGTCATAACTCACACATACGCTAGGGCAAGGAAGCGCACTTCAAACTTTGACTTTTAGTTGGTCTTTAAGCTCTTCTTTGTTATTCTTTGAGGTTGAGGTTACCACATCCTCACAAGATCAAACCTAATCCAACAGGATCCAAGCGTCTGACCACAGAGATCCATTTAGACAGTATATAACACTGATTAATAGGCTCTTCAACAGCATATCCTTTCATAATGACTGCCGAGAGACTGCATCATTCTCAAAGCTCGCTAGTCAGTATCGGGAAACCTGCATTCATTTAATGCCAGGTCTTCAGCATAATTGCCACTTGCCTCTCTACGCAACTAAGCTTTAAAAAGCTTAGTAAACGTTCAAAGTCTAGCCTTACATATAAAAATTACATCAGGGCCATTCAAAAGCTTGTTTTGTTTCACACTAAATAATAAAATTAACATTATAAGCTAATGCAGTCAATCAGACAGGATAATATAAACATTTATAGCTCGAGTAAGAACATAAATGCTCCACTTTATTTGCTTTTCTTAACATTACGCCAGCTGTTTCTTCATAATACGGCATAATAACTCTAACTACTACAGAATCAGGATCAAATATGGGTCACTGGAGCAGAACCAAGGACTGCTGCTATCTCATCAGAGATATGAGACAAGCCTCTTATATAACAGCGAGGTCTTGTGAACGCCTCAAAAGACTGTAAAACTGTATTTACATTGTCAAAAGCTGGTTCATCATCATTCTGACAAACAAGGAGACACTGTTTATGCCTACATGCTAAAATATGACTGTTATGAGATGTTAGCAAAGATTTTAAAGAATTTATCTTGAATGAGACTGAAGGGAAGTGTTGACTGGATATCACATGACCTTGGTGAGAGTTTACTCAACCGTATCAACTTTCACTGCAAAACAGCTCTTATTTATTCAGAAGAGTGTGTGAGAGGAGAAAAAATAAACATATTGATTTCAAACTGTGCCCAGGTAATGGCACGGATCACAGAACTGTGATGGATCAGCTGGAAACACGCCCAAATGTTCTCTTACTTGAATTGAGGGTCCTTTGTGTAGCGTGTCTTGGCCAGGAACCTCTCGGCTAGTTTCTCTAGGTTGCGGGAGTAGTCCATCTCGATCTCGGCCTTCTTGCGGAAGAAGTCCTGCAGGTCTTGCAGGAGCTGCACGCGGAGCTCGCATTGCTGGTCCAAACACTTCAGCTGCTCCACCAACTGGGCTCGAATCTCTGCCAATCAGAGGAGAAGAAGAAGAAACAGAGTTGTTACAGAACTTCACACTCCGGTTTTGCATTCTAAAGGTGTTTAGAACCAACTGGAAAATTTGGAAAATTACTGAAAATTGCACACTAAACAGCATCTATCTAAACATACACTAACATTTAAAAGTTTGGGGTTGTATGATTTTTTGAGTGTTTTTGAAAGAAGTCTCTAGCGGTTTCATGTATTTAATCGAAAATATGGTAAAAACAGTAATACTGTTAATTATAAGAATCAAAATTACTTTTCCATTGTAATATATTTTTACATGTAATTTATTTCTGTGATGGCACAGTAGAATTTTCAGCAGTCATTACTCCAATCTTCAGTGTCACGTAATCCTTCAGAAATCATTGATTCAAATATGCTGATTTGGTGCTCAAGAAACAGTTATTATCAAGGTTTAAAAAATATGTTCTGCTTAATATTTTTGTGGAAACCGTCACTTTTTTTCCAGGATTCTTTTTTAATAGAAAGTTCAAAGAACAGCATTTATTTGTAATAGAATTTATGTAACAATGTAAAACATTTATTGTAACTTTTGTTCAATTTAAAGGTGCACATTTAATCTAGGACTGCTCACTAAAACATGATTATACACTGATTCAGGCAGGAGACAAAAAAAAATCTTCCTCCACATTTCACAACCTAGTATATGCGGCTCCAGTCTAGTTCCTGAAAACAAAGTCAAAAATAGCTGGTGGAGAGACATTTCAACTTTCTATGCAAAAAACAATGTTTCAACGACCAGGTTTTATCATCATTAAGTAAATTGGTGCATTAACACTTTTTAAGATAGAATAACAATGCATATGATCTTTTTTTAGAGCGGTCCATCACACACACACACACACACACATCTTCAGAGAGTTTATGCAGGCTTATCACTTTTCATTTCCGTTGCATCTCTCTCTGTCTCTCTTTCTCCCTGTCCAACATCCGCCGAGCACTCAAGCATGGCTCCAAATTAATTTACTCCGCTCAATCCCGACAGCCTATTGAAATATTGAATTATGATGTTTATATGAGCTCTTGGGAAGCCTGGAACTATGGACAGACCTACTTGTCCTGCATACTGAAGCTCCCATTAAAAAAACATGATACGATACAGCAGAACCATCTAATTTAGCTGTTGTATAGCAGTTTAATTATTCAAAGCAATGCAAAGTCCTTCATACAAACATTAAAAACTATAAACTAGCACCTGTTTACAGCTGCAGGATCGCATTTCAGTTGATGTATTGATGGCAAGTCTTGAGTTAGTTGTCAAACCTGTGTCACGATTGATGAGAAAACAACCTAAGAATGTCCAAGAATCAACAGTACCTTTGCATTTCCTGCTGTAAAGAAATCTGATGACTTTTGCCTCCATATGCTCTAACTGTTCCAGCCCAGAGAAGAGAGGAGACCAGCGGGGTGTGACAGTCCCCGGGCTATGATACCCAGCTGTCCCGACTCTATTGTGCTTTTGCGCTGAGAGCACACTTTCACTCTGACATCACACAGAAGTGGGATTTCCACAGCCTCTGTGTCTTGGTCAAGTCAAACACAACAAAGTTCACTCCAGTACGTCCCAGGACTATAGGACTGGGCTTTTCCCACTTCATATGACTCATTGTGATGATTTTTACATGACTATGTCATGAGGAAGCCCTCGTCTGTGAAAATAACTACCTGGGCCTACTTTCTGACATGCCAACATGTGTCGATACCACTGACACATGTAATTTTCTTCCGACTGTATAATCTATGATAATTGGAAACGAGTCAGTGCTACATCGTAATGCCTCAGCTCTCAAAAGGAGCCCTGAAATTTTAGCAAAAAGCAAAGCGTCTTTGTTTCATTTTTACTGAGATAAATACAGACACAAAGGAAACAGGGGAACGCATGTGCAGATGGGCATCCTTAAAAAATGTCTGTGCCTAGTGGGTAAAATAAAATAAAACAAAATTAAATTAAATTAAATTAAATTTGACAATATTCCTGTTTTATTCTGCTTTAAATACTGGTCGGAAATCAGGATTATATTACAATTTTACAGTTTTACTGTATCAGTAATTCATCAAATGATAACCAAAAGATGGAGAACAGCATGATTTGTGTATGGGCCTAGTGACTAGTAGACAAAAAAAAATTTTTTTTAAATAAATAATAAAAATAAAATAAAATAAAATGTTCTTGTGGATGA